>JABAKD010000019.1:2257364-2994031 GCA_012845835.1 Undaria pinnatifida
GCGGTCAGTATACTGGTTCGATCAATATATTTCACTTGATATTAGGAAACGCTCGAACCAATATATACTGGACTGAATCAGTATGCTGGTGGTGTTTGTCTTAAATACATTGACTTTAGGCTTTAGCCAAGTGATGTAAACGTTTTGGGCCTTTTCCCGGGATTGCTGGCCGAGCTCGGCGAGCAGGACCGCGAGGTTTCCCAGATAGCGGCGAGTGACACGTGCGGAGGCAAGGCCGCGAGCGCGTGGCCGTCGGGATCCTGACACGGAAGTTATCAGCGACCGTAAAAACAAAGTAAAAAAAAAAACTTACGGTCGAAACAACTGCTTTCAAAAAAACGCTTAAAAGATTAAAAGATAGCTGTCTGAGGAACGGCCAAAACAGAAACTAAACCCTGGACGGATTCAGTCTTTTTTAAATTAGTACACAACAAGGCCAAGCTATAGCGAATATATTCACACATGTTGTGGTATCCCATCTCTCTCGTTACGGCGTTGTGATTTATAGCAGTTGTCCCCTTTGTAGCTGGCAGGCATTACCGCCTGCCTGAACCAACGGCTCCGCCCCCTCTTCTGTCAGAAGGTATCCGGCGGACAGCATATTAGAGATGCTACTTGTCAGTAACTATCATGTCGTTACTTGATAACACTTAAACGTCATCAGGTATACATTGCGAGTTGTCCGTACAACAGGCAGTTAGAACAGGTCTGTTAGATGTCGTTTATCGATGCGTTATTAGCATGCAGAAGTCTCAGCAGTAACAACTTGGATATATTATGCACGGCAGTTTACTGGTTAGTCATATCCAAAAGCTGGTACATGTAGTACATACGAGCAATACGGTGTGATTAGTACGAAAGATAATGCGGCGGAATGACGTAAGTTCAGCAACATTAATGGAATATGATTTTAGGTTGACTGTCCGGGACGTTGACGTAGCTAAGCTCCAAGAAGCATGAAGCCTCAGGAAACGTTGCCATATGTACGGTAGAGCACGAGCAAGCCTCAGGAAACGTTGCTGTAGGTAGATCAGACAACTACCCGTAGATTACATCTGTCCGTAGCATAGTCATTGTGCCGTCTCGATCAGGTGATGGTCAGACCCACCTCGATCACTCCTCTTTGCTCACCATCAGCTCTCATCTGCTGAAAAAATCAATCAATCAACTGATATCGGCCTGGAGTTGCCATCTATCTTCTTCTCTTCTTTGAACCTCTTCTACAGACACACTTCACCGTGAGTTTGCGTTAGCCTCTAAAAAGTATACAGGCTGTGTCTTGAGCGGGTCATCCGCAAGCGAGCCTATGCAAGCGTATACCAGCTACGGGCTGACACACGCTACACACCGCCACCTAAAGGTCAACACAGCAAGCAACTGATACCAGAGGTGTAACATCCAAGCAATCCTCGCGTGAGTGACCATTACATAGCTAGAGGCCCCCCTGCATAGCAGTAGTCGGTTCCTAGGTCCATATTACCCCAGTACCACTGCACTGATCGCGTGACTGGTCATAGCTCATGCTGTTGCCATTTATACGAGCTACACTGCTTCCTTAAGTATGGCTGTACGGTTTCAGCTGTCCGGTGATTCTAGCTTGCTCATTTCGGAGTTCACGTCCAGTATTTTTCAGGCTTTTGGGGTCTGATTCGCCTTGAGCGCGTCCCACTGACGTTCACGCACCGGTATTCTCATACTTTTGGTATCTGACTCGCCTTTTACGCGTTCCGTTGACGCCCACGTGCCGGTATATGTTCGGATTCTTGACGTCTGCTTCGCACTTTACGCGTTTCAGTATGCCGGTATACCAGCACCGAGCACGAGGCACTTTTTAACGTGTCGATATGTTCGGTATTTTGATGTCTGCTTCGCGCGTTCAATTGGCTTTCAAGTACTGGTATGTGGGACGTTTGGTGCCTGCTTTGCTTTGTATCCGTCCAATTGGCTTCCGCCTTACAAGTTAGATGTGTGGGAGAGGGTTGTGAAGCGCCGCGGCTTCGATTAACTCTCCGAATTCTCCGGATGGGTTTAGTTCCATCTGATCTTTCTATGAATCTGCATGTATGACCCTTCAGGGTGGGCTAGTGTGATGGTATCCCCTCTTCGTTGCGGGTTTATGACTTATAGCAGTTGTCCCCTGTATAGCTGGCAGGCGTCATCGCCTGCCTGAATGAACGGCTCCGCCCCCTCTTCTGTCAGAAGGTATCCGGCGGACAGCAATCAACTAATACCAGAGATGTAACATCCAAGCAACCCTCGTGTGAGCGACCATTACAGAGCCAGAGGCACTCCTGCATAGGAGTACTCGATCCCTAGGTCTATATTACCCCAGTACTACTACACACACCCGTACAGGAGGCGTGAACGGACCTTTTCGACCCCGAGTACATATGGTGTGATACATGCGACACATGAGGCGTCGGTGGACACTACTGTAGCACCAACGTTTCATCCGTGTTCGTGACAGAGTTACCCCTGCAAAAGCTGCAATAACATTTTCCTGAAAGGCTAAAAACACACTCTACAGCTGTGAGGTAGAGGATCGTCAAAACTCGTAACTGCAATCTGTGTGCGAGCGTGTGACGGGGAATGCTTGTCCTCAAAAGGGAATTTTAGTAGTATCGGTTAGTTATTGCGGCAACAAAAAGGTTGAAGATCTTATGTTGCGTAGATCTCAAACGGTCTTCAACTTCGGGGCGCGGAGGAGAGTGTTGCATCGTACATAGGATGCAGAACGTCAGAAACAATGCCACGATATAAAAGTGGATAGCTATTGTCCGGTTGCGCCTTACCATACACACAATGTTCACTCCTAAATAAACCTATCAATTTCTTCTTTCACAAGAAAAAAAAAAATCTTGGCTCTCTCCGCCCTCTCCCTCTCTTTCTCGTGCACGCACGAGAGCAAACTAAAAAAAAGAGTGTCCCTGAAGGAAAAGGAGCAGGGGAAGAAATGACAAACGAAAACAACGAGATAGGCTCTCGTCAATACCCCCGCTGTCGATCGAAAGTGCTTGCAGGGTGACCAACCAATCACCTATCCACCGTACCAACCAACCAAACCAACCAATCAACCAACCAACCAATAAACCAAGCAACCAACAAACCAACCAACAAACCAACCAACCAACCAACCAACCAACCAACCAACCAACCAACCAACCAATCAACCAGCCAACCAGCCAACCAACCAACCAGTCAACTATCCAACCGGTAAAGCTCTCCTCGCTGTACGGCAAGCCTGGAACCCCAAAAGGAGAAACTGCAGTATACACACTGTAGGAGTGGCGGCGCTTCGCTTCCTAAGCCCTATCAATAGCTGTTCCGCAGAAACCCGATCTCTCATCTAACCGGCTTGATCCCCACCTGGCCTTCCCTGCCCCCCCCCACAACTCATCCACAGCCTGCCCTCTCGGTACTGCCTTCCCCTACGCCCACACAACGCATCTAGAGCCAGCCTCTCCCACACACAAGTACGGAAGGGGGGGGTGGGCGGTGCACGTTTTCACGACGGAGTTCGAGCCACTCGCCCGAGTGACCCTGTACCTCGGGCAATGAAAAAAAATCTTTAGGCGATTTGTTTGGCGCGGCCCGTCTAGCTAGAACCCTGTTGCCACGGTGAGTTCATACGGCAAGCAAAAAAAAGGCGGCCACGAAAGCTTGAGGCCGCAAAGGAACAGGAGCCTCACTCGCGCGAATGAATGACCTCGAACCACTGGCTAAAAAGAAGGCCCAATACATTGAGCCCCCTGCTGTAGCGTCACGGTCAATTTGTGAAACCATAGCTCCCCACAGCTTCCCCCAGGGCCAAAGCAGCCGTCTACCCACATCTTCCCACGGCCCCTCCTATCATATGATACGTCCAAACAACAACAAAATCCAGGATAACAAAATGTAGACCGCGACAACGGTCTAAAATAATCCCCTTTTAGGACTTGCTTTAGAAATGCAACACCACGTTTGGGCGACAAAACACTTAGAATTAGTGTTGCGCGATATCATTTTGTTTTTCTTGCAGAGTTCTGAAAAGAAACGCGCGTGCTATATGATATTGATAGAGGCATATTCATGAATAGCACTTTTTCGCTCGAGCAAACAAAACGTTTTCTGAATGACAGGGGGCTCACTTGACCCCCTTTTAGAGCCCCCGAACCCCTCCCTGTACTAACTCCAAGAAAAATCGTTCCCCCAAAAGGGTTTTCAGTTTTAGTGAAGGCGTTAACCCAAAACATCGCCTCAAGTTCATTCCTACGTTTTTTGCAGTATTTTTTCGACCCAGGATGCGGTACCGTAAGATGGTCGACGCGTGCTTCGATAGAGACCTGTAGCACTTTTTGTCTGAAACGGTTTTTGAATGACGGGGCTCCTTACCCTACTAATACTATCGTCGGAAAATAAATAAATAATAGGCCATTTTTTTTTCATGATTCTCGTTGTGTATCTAGGCCATGGGATTTTTCATCCGCGATAAACCAGGTTTATTTTTCTCCTAAATCAGTGTTTGGGAGAGGTCTTAAGCTCCCAAATTGAGGAGTAGAATTAGAAAAAAAAGTGGCACACCTCTATCGAGAAGCACGCGTCGGTCCCCCTTTTGGGGCCTTTTGTTGCAGTGACACTGCGGGGTCACTCGAGCGCTCGAGTAACCCCTTTCATACTTTTCCTTTGCTGTTTTACGTTCTCGTTGATGTTTTGAATTATTGACGATAAACCAAAACCCGCAATATCTGAAGTGTAATCTACGAGCTGCGCCACAAAAATATCGCCTAGAAGCACTGTTAATATGTTTCAGATAAATCCGAGCGAGGTACTGAGTCACTCGCGCGAGTACGATGGCGAGTCGTTATACGGTGGGTAGCCCCCCCAACTTTTCTCGAACGAAATCGCCGGTTTCAAAATCAGCTACCGGTCGTATCTCCTGAAACACGGTGTCCCCTCGACACCCCGACGTCGTCGATCGTTTAGACCTTTTGAACACAAGAAGTTATAAAGATAGTATTTTGCTATTTTCAATAGTATCCTTCCTTGTGTCGAGCAGCAATGAAACGTTCGTTGAAGAAAATGGCTGGTCTTGGGGGGGAGCTATATCGTAGAATCAGTCTATGGTGTGATGGCTCAAGCGCGCTGTCAAGGTGGAAAAGGGGATGCCCCCCCCCCCCCCCCCCCCCCCCACCGTAACGCCTCGGACGCGTGCTGCGATAGAGGTGAACACACTCACTTTTTTTTCTGGGGTTTCCTCCATTTAGGAGCTTAAGAGACCTCTTCCTCCCAAAAAACTTTTTTTTCGGATCGAGAAAAATAAATCTGCCCTACCGGTTGAAAAAAATCCCATAGTCTAGGTACGCGACGAGATCGTGCCAAACAACAGCCCCGTCATTCAAGTAAGAAAAAAGCCAAAAAAGGGTGTACACATCTAGAATCGAAGCACGCGTCCTTGGACTCTCCTTGTAGCATATTTGCAGCAGTAGGCCATGAGATGGAGGATTTTTTCATCGGGGAGGGGGGTGCCACTTTTTTTTTCTTTTCCCCAAATCAATTTTGAGAAAGCAGTCGTTCTAAGGTAGAGCCCCCCCCCAACTATTTTTTGAACGAAATCGCCGGTTTTGAAACCAGCCCCCGGCCGTACGGGTATGGTCTGAGTTAGAGGTGCGCCTTGCCACCTCGACGTCGTCGTGCGATAGCCCTTTGCAAACAAGAAAATGTGCAAAGAAGATGCTATTTTCATACCATCCTTCCTCGTGTCGGGCAGCCACGAAACAAACGTTCGTAGAAGAAAGTCGCTGGGTTTTTTTTTGGGGGGGGAGGCTGTCGTAGAAGAATCAGTCTTAAAAGCGCAGGCCTCAGAAAAAAGCAAAAGTGCACATGTACATTGCCAAATAAGCGCCAAGGGATAAACAACCAACTCATAACCACATAAAAGGCTAGTGACTAAGGTGCTGGGATACTTTGTTGTGCTGCCGACGACGCTATTTGTAAGGTTGTTGGGTGGGGACACAGAGTGCCCCCTGCAGGTCTGGCAATTGAGCAGATCCTCGGAGAGTACTCACTTTCTTTGCCGTCGTAGAGACGTGTCGTAGCTCTATTCGATCCCACCAGAGCCCCGGATGGCTTCTGAGATCGGAGGCACGTGCCTCTGATCAATTTTCTGACTCTCCCGAATATAAAACGCCAACCTTGTCATACGAAACCCATCCAAATGGTCTCAAATTCGGATAATTGCAGGCCTTTCGAGGCCGTATCTTGACAATAGAGATAGATAGGTATACCCTTTTTTGGCTTTTTTGCTCCTGAAAGGTATACCCTTTATTGGATTTTTTTTGTTTCTGAATGACGCGGCCCCTCTTTTAACCCAAAAATCGTCGGAAAGAAAAATATATATATATTTTTTCATGATTCTCGTTGTGTACACTAGGCCCCCACCTGGGATTTTTCATCCGTCATCATATATAGCAGTTTTATTTTTCTCCAAATCAGTTCTTGGGAGAGATGTCTTAAGCTCCACCAAATTGAGGGACCTCAGAAAAAAAAAAGTGGTGCACCTAGTATCGTAGCACGCGTCGGGACAACTAACGTATAATACCGCGCCCGGGACAACGCGTAACCCCAGCAACTTGACCTATTTCCAGCTCCTAGAATGATCCTAGTCTAACTTCAGGTGTTTCGTCCACATCGCGGTAGAGTGCGGTGCTAGATAAAAGCGCTCTACAAAAACTGAACGAACGTTCTTGCAGGGACCAGCAACGAAGCATTTGGAGCTAGCGTAGTGTGGAATCCTTTCTTAAACCGTTTACAGGGGACAAACCACTTAGAAACAGTGAAGCGTGAAATCACTTTTTTTGCAGCGTTTACAGGTGACAAACTACTTGGAATTAGCGTGCAGTAGAGGGTTTTTTTTCTTTGCTACGCAAAAGCAGGGTAAATACCAGAATACCGACCGCACACCAATACCGACCGCCCACACCCCTCCCCCACGGAGTCGACACGCACCGATGGCATATTATTTCCCATTCGTCCCCCCCGCCCCATCCCACGCCGCCCCGACCTCCCCCTCCTCATCAAAGGCGTCACGCTCGATGCTCACGACTCAACATGCACAGGGAACGTCCTTTCTCACAACGGCAAGCACAGGTTCTAGAAGATCTAGATTGTCGTCTAGATCGTTCCCTGTCCAATGCGTTCAATGCCCCCTCCTCCCCCCCCCAACCTTCTCGACATGCGCCCCTCCCCAAGGCATCACGTCATCAGGACCATCTCTTCCCTACTGTACGGGATCAATGCCATCATGACCATCTATCCCACCTTTTTCGTAAGGCATCGTGGCATCGTGTCCTGTAGCGACCACATGAGTCAGACACACATGTGTCCGATGCCAATTCGCGCAAAACCGATTCTTCGCCGAGTAAATATGTAGCGCGCGATAATACCATGGGCTAGGGCGACAACACGAAACCAAGCCCCGCAGGACGATATTGTTGAGGAACTAGTGGGGTACTAGTCCGTTTGATCACTTGCAAAAGGTTAACCAATAGCTTACCCAAACTAAGCCTTATAGCACTCTTCCCCCCTGAAACGGCGGGATAGCAGGTCGGCCGGGTATGCGGGCGACCTGTCAATATCCAAGCGGTTTCATTTCCTGGGTATACCAGGGAGAGCATTTTTCAAGTTCGACATGGGGAAAGAGACTTGTCGGGAAAAAAGTTTACCATTGCGGATATGGTGGGATTCGAACCCACGACAAAAAAAAAACATGGCCTGTCGACGACGCCATTTGTCAAGGAATTAGTGGGGTATTGATCCGTTTGACCCCTTGCAAAAGGGTTGACCACTTGCTTACTTCAAACCAAGCCTTATAATACAATGTACGATACGGTAGGTAGTGGTCCTCCTATATTAGTGCCGGGATTGAGTAGTGCCGGTTTCTCGCTTTATAGCGCCTGTGAAATCGCTCGGCACGGACATGAAACCGCAGCGGTGGCAGTACGCGTAGGAGTATCTCGGTTGCCGCTAGTGCCGGTATTTCCAGCCGGCAGGTACCGGCGTTATATATCATAGGGGGGGCTACCACTGTAACACCATGTTTTAAGGCGTTAACGCGATAACACACGGGGTAAGGTGAAGAATCCGCGATAACACTACCCGCCTCCCCGCCCCCTCGAACACACTGCGCTGCGGTCCCCAAAACTATGATATGCCATGGATGGATGGATGCTTCCATAAGCGAGTGGACGCGAACCGCCCCCCTCGCAGCTCGCCCAGGGGGGGACTCTCTCCTCCCCCCGGGGGAATTCCCCTATCCCCTCCCCCCAAGGGCAATCTCATCCTCCCTCTCCCCCCGGGAGGATAGCGGACCATTGTTTAGTTTTTGATGGCGGGGAATAGCAAAAAAAAAAAAAACAGCCAGGTAATGCACCACTTTGAAGTGAGTACCAGGTATGATCAGATGCAAAAAAACAAAATAAAAGATGTTCGCGTGAACTTACAAGAGAGTGGTCTCAGTGCGCGCGGCGAGCTACATATCATATCACGTACATCATGCACCACGTTATGACGAGTGCTAAGAGGGGCGCAAAAAACAAAAAAATAACACTCGAAAAGGAAAACGCGTGTATTAGTAGTTGTCTAGATACCTGGTATACGCTTATGGCCCGCCGGTTGATCATAGTCTCAATGGCGAGCTACACGTACGTACGACGTACCGGGGATATGCCCTTGTATAACGAGCAGGAGTGCGCATCCGACATCGTCGTCATCAGGTCCCTTTGACGTCTTTCAGACGATCGAGTTATCGGTTTTATCATCGACGCCTCAAAAGCAAATTCAGAACTACACAAATTTCGCGGGGGGAAGTTACTTGGATTTAGAGCACTCCAACGTTGGCAGTGAAAGAAAAGCTACCATTGGGGGGTACGTAAAAGGTACAAGCACGACGCTGTTCTGACCCTCCCATCGTGTGTGTGATCCTCCTGCACAGGACAAGAAACCAAATTCGACTCCGAATTACGTTCCGAACACGATTCTGAGCTGGAAACCGAACATGATTTCGAATACAAAAGCGAATAGGACTCAATATAAGAAAACTACTGCGATTCTGAATAAGAAAACTGGTACGATTCGGAACAGAAAACCAGTGAAGGATACGAACAAGTTTCCGACTATGATTCCGAATTCGGCTTCAAGTCTACTCTCCGATAGCTCACGCACGAACGAGTTGGACCAGTTACAGCGCCGATTTGCGCCGCGCCCACCCCCCCCCCTGCCTCACATGTGTGCTCCTCATGAACCGAACAAGGAACTAAATAAGAAACTGAATAATAAACGGATTAGGAAACCGATGAGGAACCGAATTAAGCTCCAGGCCTCTTGTTAAAACGCACTTTAGCTCCAGCCTTCTTGTCCGATCGATCACCCAACACAAGCAACCAAAAGCCAGCGACAGGGCGTCGGTTCCATCCCCGGCGGCCTCCACTCAAACCCCGCGAATATTCCGAAAACGCTCAGTCTCACCAGGGGCGGCGGGTGGGACCCCTAACGCTCCGATTTTTTATGCGCGGGGACAAACACTAAAGCGCCTGGGGGAGGAAGGCGGGGGGGGTCCCACGGGCCCGGGGGGAAGAAATATGGTACTTATTTCATGCGTGGCCGTAGTCTTGGGGGGGGGGGGGGGGCTAGGCGAGAAGCAGACGTGTCCCCCCCCAGGGGAGACAATAGACTGACGCAAAAAGGTCTACTGCGAGACCTAATGACATGCGGGGGTGAAGGGGTGGGGCGGTCAACAATCTCGGAACCAAAACAAATTGCCGGCGGTCGGATGCACGCCGGTGCCGAGCGCACGCACCGCTGTCGACTTCACTGCGTGCGTTACCGCACTCCATCCACAAACAAAAACGCATCACACACCGCGGTTACAAGGCTTGGTTGGGTCGGGCAGAGGCGACTGATTAACCTTTTACCAGTATTATTAACAGCCAAAAACAGACTAATACCATCTTAACGCCAAACTAAACGGCGTCGACGGCAGGACAATGGGTTTTTTTATTCGTGCGGGGTTCAAAACCTACCGTCCACACCAATATTAACCTAACCCTAACACAACCTTAACACCGCCTCCACCTCCGCTTCGAACCCCGACCCCGCTTCCCGCCTCCCGCCGCCGTCGACCAACTCCAATTTTCCCCACGAGCTTGCGCAGAGCGTAAACCCGAAAGTGCGCGAGCCGCGGCTAACGAAAATATTCCAGCCGCGGATACCCTTCCGCGTCCCTTGGGCCACTGCAAAGGTCATCTCACACAAATTTCAAGTATTTTATCCCCCAAAAAGTGCTTTGCGGTTGTAACGGGCTCACTGGAAAAGTCATCCCACACTAATTCCAAGTGGTCTGACGCCAAAAACGGGGGATGCAGGTTCGAAAGGGGCTTCGAAAGGGGCTATAACCTGTAGACCACACCGCACCCCCCCCCCCAATATTGACTCCAAGTGGTCTGTCGCCAAAAACGGGGGGTGCAGTGATAACCGGTTAATTCCATTGCACAAATCATCCAACACTAACTCCAGTCTGCCGCCAAAAACGGGGGATGCAGCGCTAACCGGTTAATTTCATAGCAAAGCCATCAGACACAAAGTCCAAGTGGTTTGACGCCAAAAACGGGGGCGCACTTTCGAAAGGGGCTATAACCTGTAGACCACCGCAACCCCCCCCCGCCCATATCGACTCCAAGCGGTTAATCCCATTGAACGAATCATCTCACGCACCAACTTCAAGTCGTTGGTCGCCAAAAACAGGAGGTGCAGCGATAACCGGTTAAACCGGTTAATTGCACAAATCATCCCACACGAATTCCAAGTGGTTTGACGCCAAAGACGGGGGTGCGAGTTCGAAAGGGGTTATAACCTGCATACCACCGCAACCCCCCCGCATACCAGACTCCAAGGGGTTTGTCGCCTAAAACGGGGGGGTGCAGCACCAACCGGTTAATTCCATTGCAGAAACCATCTCACACTAACTCCAAGTCGTTCGTTGCCAAAAAACAAGGGGTGCAGTGCTAACCGGTTATTTCCACAGCAAAAACCTCCTCACACGAACTCCAATAGTTTCGTCGCCAAAAAACAAGGGGTGCACAGGTCACCGGTTAATCCCATTGCACAATTCATCCCACACGAACTCCAAAGCGGTTTATCGCCAAAAGCGGGGATGCAGCGCTAACCGGTTACTTTCATTGCACAGATACTCTCACACCAAGTCCAAGTGGTTCGTCGCCAACAACAGGGGGGTACAGCAGTGCTACGGTATAACAACGGAGTTCACACCACAGCACCGTCAGATTGATCGAACTGCAACGCCGCGCGCGGCGAGCGCACACATTTGCCGCATCACGATTCGATATAGCCTCCTCGGATGCGTCAAGTGGGTCGTCGACATTTTCACACGCTCAAGCCCACCGTTCAGACCGCAAGATTAACACATTAGCCCACCCCCTGGGGATAGTGTTCGATAACACACACCTTGGGGGGAATTCCAAAGCCGATTTTTTCCTACAAAAGGGGGGTTAGTTTCCGATAACACACCCCCTGGCGGGAATTTCAAAGACGATTTTCTCCTAAATAAGGGGGGTTAGTTTCCGATAACACACCCCCTGGGGGGAATTTCAGAGCCAATTTGCTCCTAAATAAGGGGGGTTAGTTTCCGATAACACACCCCCTGACGAGAATTTCAGAGCCAATTTTCTCCTTAATAAGAGGGGCTAGTTTCCGATAACACACCCCCTGAAGAGAATTTCAGAGCCAATTTTCTCCACAACAAGGGGGGTTAGTTTCCGATTACACACCCCCTGGGCGAATTTCAGAGTCGATTCTCTCCTAAATAAGGGGGGGGGGCTAGTTTCCGATAACACACCCCCTGGAGGGAATTCCAGAGCCGATTTTCTCCAAAATTCGGGGGGGCGTACACACAACGAAGATGGTGTCTTTGGAAATGTGTCGTCGAGATCGTTCCATAGACGCCCCGTCGGCGACTACTCCCCCCCCCCCCGTCGAGCAAATCAGCTAGGAAAATCGTACGAGGGTCTGTCATCTGGTTTCGTGTCATCATATACGGTAGCTTAAGCAAGCCTAGCGTAGCCTATGGCCGGGTAGGCGTAAGGTGGCGTGCATTGCTGGCGTAAAATCGTTTGGGGGGGTGGGGGGTGGGGGGGTACTCATCATCATGAATGGCCGTAGTCGTAAGACCATAGACCCCCGCACGCCTACAAAGGTGGCACGGAGCACGTCGGTTTTTCACCGACCAGTGGTGGGAACAAAGTTTACCGCGCACCCTGGTAGATGGTACCACCCTGAACGGAAATACAAGGACCGTTGAAGATTACCAAAAGGTACGTAAAAGACCGTCGAGGGGGGGAGTTGGAGGGGGGGGGGGGCACCCTGGACGAAATATAGGGACCGTTTGGATATTATTATGAATACCAAATGGTCCTTACATGTTTTGCCCGAAACGGCACATCTTTTTCCGCACGGTTTTCGGGCGTTGGAGCAAAAAATCCCGGGGTATATCATACAGTAGCAATCCGTCTACAGCGCCGGTATGTGTACTATAGAGGGAAATACCGACACTGTAGCGGAAACCGGCGCTACTCCGCATACTGCCACTACTGGCTGTTCCAACCTGCGCAAAGCGATTTTACAGCCACTATAGCGGGCAACCGGCAATACTCAACTAGCACTGTAGAGGGACCACTACTGTGTCATACACGCTAGCGCCGTATCCCCCCCCCCTCGGCCCGCCTGCAAGCGGGGAGCACGGTTTCAGCTATCAATTTCCGTTGAGCCCCTTCGCCCCCCCCCCCCCGGTGCCCCTCCCCCGCCGCGCCTCCGATTCCGTCTAAACACAACACCCGACTTTAGCCAGAAAAGCATTCTGGAGGAGGGGGGGAATAGAGGGAGGCAGGGGAGGGGGGGGGGGGGGGGGATCTGGGAGTGGTGGTTCCCCTCTGCCCCGCTACGCCTCCATCCAAACATAACGCCAGACTTCGGCCAGAAAAGCACACTGAAGGAGGGGGGGGGGGGGGGGGGGGGGGGGGCGGGGGGGGGGGGTAGAGGCCCGGCGGGGGTAGCATTGCTCGAGATACGGAGGCAACTTAATCTCGTCAACCCACTTCCAACCTCCTCCCCCTCCCCTCCCCTTCCCCTCTCCATATTTCCCTTGCTTGAGGAAAAAAATGGTGCTTACCGGACCAACACGACTCCGCGCTACCCATCAACCGCGTCGGGGCGGGAAATAAAAACCGTGGGCATACATCGGGGTAATTGAAATAACCCGAAGAAGCTGTACAGCGTCGGCTGTCTGGGGGGAAGTCAGTGGCATAACCCGGGGTAATGGGAGTACCGAATCGGGCTAATTGGATTCACCCGAATAATCCAAACGCCATCGGTTGTCAGGGTAAACCAAGGTGTACTGGAGTTACCCGAACGTAACGCAAATTGCCCAGGAAAACTACCCTGAATGTAATGCAAATAACCCGGGAAAAAGGAATCACCCCGGGGAAATTACAATCAACCCCGCGCAATGGAATTAACCCGAAGCAGTGTAATTACCCCAAATAGGCCATACAGCAGCAGAGGCCGCTTTCGACGTAGCCAATCACGCCACATCACGCCAAGTCGTAACGAAACGACAAAACGATGAAACCCGTGGGCAGCAAGGTGGGGCGCCCTCGCGCCAACCGACACCAATCACGCCGCACCGCCAAATCCACCACCGCCGCCGCCGCCGCCACCCCCAGAATTTTCTTGGTGGAAGGAAAAATCCGGGTTCGGGAAAAACTCGTCCCCAACGAAGGTGTAGGAGATGGAGTGGGACTTTATCCAGCGCCGAGCTAATTCCGCCTTTTTTCGGCCTTCAACCCCCTTCACGTGGTCGCGGTACAGGTCGTTTGTTACTACGAACCTACAGGGTGGAGGCGGGGGCGGGGTGGGGGTGCGATGGGGTGGGGGCGGGGTGGGGGCAAGGGTGAGGGCGGGGGTGAGGTGGGGGTGAGGTGGGGGTGAGGTGGGGGTGAGGGTGGGGGTGAGGTGGAGTGGGCGTGTGGGTGAGGTGGAGTGGGATTGGGGTGACGGTGGGGGTGGGGATGATGTGGGGTGGGGGTGAGGGTGGGGGTTGAGTGGGGGTTAGGTGGGGGTTGGGTGGAGGTGAGGGTTAGGGTGAGGTGGGGTGAGGACGGGGTGAGGATGGGGGGAAGGGTGGGGGTCAGGTGGATTGAGGGTGAGGGACGACGTTGGATGAGGGTGACGGGGGCGGGGGTGGGGGTGGGGGAGGGGGTGAGGATGGGAGTGCGGTGGGGATCGGGGTGGGGGATGAAAGTTGGGGTGGGATAGGGGTAGGATGAGGGTGAAGAGGGGTGGGGTGAGGGCAGGGTCGGGTCGGGTCGGGTCGGGTCGGATTGTGCCACCGAAGTGCATGCTACCGATGATTTATCATGTACGACCACAAAAGACTAGCATATGCTCTGCTGCGATGTGAAAAACAGAAAATCGCCTCCTCGATCCTCACCCTTCGCGCGCCATGGCGTATTTGATGCTGTAGGAATCGTCGTAGTCTTGGGGGGGGGTGGAGATGAGAAGCCCGTCATCCACGAGACGCTGAAGCAGCTGGACATCGTCAGGAAGGCGGGAAGCCTTTACCTGAGTAACGAAGGACAAAGACATCGGAAATACAGAGATGGGGGCAAGGATAAGGACAGTGACGATGGGGATAAAAGTTAAAGAAAAGGAAATGATAGGACGGAGATGAGGATAAGGAAAAGGGCATGGGGTTAGAATGAGGAAAAATAACATCGCAGGCAGGCACAGGGGTAAGACAAAAAAACCCTGGCGAGGAAAAAACGGGACACCTTTCGTGAGGACATCTTCATGAGAAACATGAGAAGAAAAACTGAAAGGACGCGTAGGAGAAAACACACAAAGATCAGGAGAAAAGCACAAGGATGAGAACGAAAACGTAATGGTAAAAGTACAGTAAGGATAAGGGTAAGGGAAAATAAAGTGAAGTGGGGAAAATAAGGCTAGGGCTTTCACGGGTCAGGTCGATTCCCGCGGGTCCGGTCGCTTCAGGGTGACCCGACCCGACCCGATCCGTGAGATGTGAAAATCTCCAGACTCGACCCGTGAGACTTCGAACGCCTCTCGGCCCGACCCGACTCTCTTGACCCGACCCGCAGGACGGGTCGTGAGCCGTGAAAAAACATGAAAGCAAGGATGCGGACAAGGTCATAAGGACTGGGACAAGGGCAACACTTAGGAAAAGGGCAAGGGTTAGGAACACCCTAGAGGCTGGGCTTCTAGCTGAAAAATTAAGGATGAGGATGACGACAAGGAGAGCGAGAACAAGGACAGGGACAAAACAGGATCAACATTGGGAAAGTTAACCAAATCCCAACGGCAACAAACAGCTTGCACACATAGAACAGATCACGATTTACTATAGATAATCTATAGCACATACGTAGGGTTGCGACATCTTATACGTGTAAAAAAGAGTCGCGCCAGGTATCCTACAGATCCCATCCGGCGAAAAAACATCCCAGTACGCGAAAAAAACGCGTCATACCTCGGCCACGCCGAGCTTCTTGGCCCTTTCCAGCCCGTTCGTCCTCTTCAAGTCAAGGTAATAGTCGGGAAGGAACCTGAAATAAGAAAGTGCCGCACGTTGGGTACAACGAAACGGCAGCGGCGGCGGCGATAAATATTGAGGGCCGGGTCACGGTCCGCTTGTTACGGCGGGGTATGAACCCGAGCCATCTCGGGTGTTCCCCGGACAATGGGTTGGGGGTGACACGACAACTCGGGTTGGGCTAGCCTTTCGCCTCCATTCTTTGGTAACTGCGCTGCGGCGCATGCCGGGTATGCCCGGCTTTGTCGAGGTCATGGAGCAGAGTCTGGGAGCGGCGCGGGTATGCGCGTAGGGTTTCATCCACTATGCTAGCACATGCTCGCAAATATTTTGCAGTACTTGGGCGTTTGAAAGAGCAAAACAGCACCATAATTGGGCGTTTTCCGAGCATGACGAGCATAATTGGGGGAAAACACCATAACATCACCATTAATGCTCCTTAATCAGCACACATCGGACCCGGTAACACATACAGAGTTGTAGCATAAGTAGGCTTTTCTTCGAGCATGGCAACCGTAATTGGGAGGGAACATGGTATGAAGCAAACGTTCACACGTCGGGTAGATAATCGACGATCTATCCCCATTCGGTGATGATCTAGAACTTTCAAGGGAAGGCCTGTATGGCCTAACTCATGTTACCGGGTGGGAGGCGTACGATCTGCATGGTCCAGCACAGATTTCCTGGGTTGGATCTGTACTATTTATGTACAGATCCTGCACACCATCTCATGACGGCAGATGAAGGATCTACCGTAAAATGATCTATATGATCTATAAGGTCAATATCATCTATGGGATCTATAAGATCTATAGCATCTATAGGATGTATGATCTACACGATCTATATGATCTATACGATTTATATGGTCTACATTATCTACATGATCTACATTATCTATACAATCCATGTCGTCATATGTCCGAGGTGGCAATCTATTCTTTTATCCACCAAAAAGCACGTAAACACTACCAGGACAAAATAGCAGAATCGATATAAGCCCATTTGAGCGTCATCTCAGGGGTTCACCGGAGCGGGGTTGTGCGTGGCACGAGTGCTCGGACTGAGTTACCCTTTCGCCTAGATATCCATTGGTTGCTCCGCCGCCAGACGAGATTATGCAAGGCTTTATCATGGCCAGCCCGACCTAGATAAAACCGTGCGTAATCGGCCCCAAGAGCAGTGCAACAAACCAGCACTTCGAAGTAGATAATATAGGCCAAAGCCTAGCCCAGCCCGAGCGCTTGTGTCACACGCAACAGGGCTGGACTAGCCCTTGCCCCTCTAGGATATTGCCGTACCTCTCGCTACGAACTCGGGCTGGTCAACATTGGTACCTGCCGTCAACCCAACCCCAACCCAACCCAACCCAACCCAACCCAACCCAACCCAACCCAACCCGACCCAACCCAACCCAACCCAACCTAACCCAACCCAACCCAACCCAATTGCTGTCGTTGTGCATAGGCGTGTTTACGTCCCAAAAAGGTTAAGAGTTCAATAGGCCTTTTATTATTGCTGTTTTAGGGAGATCCAGGTCGAGGGATGGGACACGGGACACGGGACACGGGACGAGGAAAATCGGGCACGCGAGGTTGAAAAAATGCTAGCCAAGCCAAATCCAACATACGAGTGCTCGGGCTGGGCTATACCCGTTGCCGCTATTGTTTGGTTATTACGCAGCCACAAGCGTAAGCTATGAATGTGGCTGTGTCTAGGTCTAGGTGGCGGATCTAGATAAAGCCATGTGCATGGCTGACGCTGGCGGCAACGTAGCAACCAACGGAAATAGGCGAAATGCTAGCCCAGCCAGGTTGGGTGTGGCACGAATGCTCGGGCTATTAGACTAATAGGTTATCTTTTCGCCTATCCATAGGTTGCAGGGCAGTCAGTACGGCTAACTCCGCGCGGCTTGCTGACAGCGCAGCAACCAACGCACACAAGCGGAAGGGTAGCCCAGTCCATGCACTCGTACCACACCCAGCCGAACTGCGGCATACAGCCAACCGCCAATGCTTGGACTTAGATCAAGCCTCGCATGCCCGACGCCGGCGGAAGCGTTGTAACCAAATATTACAAGTAGAAGCTAAAGGCTCGCCAGCTCGAGCACTCGCATCATCCCAACTCTATCTCCTGTGACAGAGCTAGATGAAGCCATGCATACACATACATCCGACAACACTGAAGCTAAAGGCTGGTCAGCTCGAGCACTCGCATCATCCCAACTCTTATCTCCTGTCACAGCGCTAGATAAAGCCATGCGTACGTCATACATCCGACACGGGCGGCAACGTTGCAAACAATTAATAGAGGCGAAAGGCTCGCCGGGCCCGTGTGAATAACAACACCCAACCCCGGTCCAGCGAACACCCGAGATGTCTCGCATACATGCCCGTGCCGCTCCTGGGGCGCGCCTCGATCAAGCCGGGCATACCCACCAGGGGTGGCAGCGTAGTTTCCAAAGATTAGAGGCGAGACGCCGACCCAGCCCGGTTGGGCGTGACACGAGTGCTGGGGCTGGGTTATCCTGTCCATTGGTAGCTATGCCGCAAGCAGGAGCGAGTACGCACGGCTTTATGTAGGTCAGCCTTCTAAAGGCCAGCCTTCGAGGCTGATCTAGACAAAGCCGTGGGCAGTCGACCCTGCTGGCGGCATAGAAGCCAATGCATACAGGCCAATTGCTAGCCCAGCCCGAGCGCTCATGTCACTCAACTCGGCTGGGTTAATCTTCCGCCTCTATTGTTTGGGTACTACGCTGCCACCCGCTTCGGCTATGCACACGGGCTTATCTAGATCCGCCCCTGAGGCGGACCTAGATAGAGTCGCAGATGCCTGACGCGGGTCGCAACATAGTAATCAAACGATAAGAGGCGATAGAGCTCGCCCAGCTTGCGCGCTTGGGGTCACACCCACCCCCCTACGCGGTAAACACCCGAGATGACTCGCATACATACCGGCGCCACTCCCAGGCTGCACCTCGACCAAGCCTGGAATACCCGCCACGGGTGACAGCTTTCGAGCACGACGTAGACAAAGCCGTGGGTAGTCGACCCTTCTGGCAGCGTAGCAGCCAATGCTTTTAGGCACACTGCTAGCCCAGCCCGAGCACCCGACCCAACCGGGCTGGGCCAGCGTTTCGCCTCTATTGTTTGGTTCTGCGCTGCCACTTGTATCGGCTATAACCACGCATGTATCTAGATCCGCCTCTGAGGCGGACCAAGGCAAATTCGTGCACTCATAGCCGATACGGGTGGCAACATCTCAACCAAATCATACAGGCGAAATGCCAGTCCAGTCCGCGAACTCACGTCACCCCCAACACACCAGTGCTCAGGCTGGGCCATATATAGCCCTTCGCCTCTACTATTTGGTTTTACTACGCTGCCACAAGCGTCAGCTGTGAACACGGCTTAATCCAGGTGGCGGACCTAAAAAAAGTGAACCTAGAAAAAGCCGTGTGAACACCCGACGGGGGTGGCAGCGTATTTTCCAAACAATAGAGGCGCAACGCTCGCCCAGCCCGGTCGGATACGACACGAGTGCTGGGGCTGAGCTAGCCTTTCACGTACCAGATGTACCCTTTGGTTGATACAATGCCAGCAGGGTCCACCACCCACGGCTTTACCTAGGTCTGCTTTGTATGTATGAGCTCTATCTCGGGTGTTCACCAGATATGGGCGTTGTGCGTGGCACGAATGCGCGGGCTCGGCTAACCTTGCACCTCCGTTACTTGGTTGCCATGTTGCCTGCCACCCGTCTTGGCCCTGGAAACAGCTTTGTCTCGGTCCGCTTCACCGGATAGGGGGTTGTGTGCGGCACGGGTGCTCAAGCTGGGTTAGCCCTTCGCCTTTTCACTTTGGGTGTATTACGCTTCCACCAGAGTCGGCTACGCACACGCTTTCTCCAGGTCCGCCTCAGAGGCGAGCCTAGATATAGCTGTGTGCAGAGCAGACGATGGCGGCTGCGTGGTGACCAATGAGTGGAAGCGAAAGGTTAACCCAGCCCGGTTCGGTGTGGCACGAGTGCCTGGGCTGAGCTAGCCTCTCACCTATTATATCCATTGGTTGCTACGCTGGGAGCACGGTATTCTACCCACGGCTTCATCTAGGTGAGCCTTGGAGGCTGACCTAGATAAAGCCATGGGTAGTGTACGATACTCGCAGCGTAGCAATCAACGGAACTAAGCAAAAGGCTGGCCCAACCCGTGCACCCGAGTCACACCCAACCAAGCTGGGCTAGCCTTTCACTCCTAATCTTTGTTTACTAAGCTGCCACCAGCGGTGGCCGCGCAAACGGTTTCATCTAGGCCCGCGTCTGAGGCGGACCTAGACAAAGCCGTGTGCGTAGCCGACACGGGTGGCAACATGGCAACCAAAGACAGAGGCGAAACGTTAGCCCAGTCCGCGCACTCGTGTCACGCAACCCTGGGATGCCTCGCATACATACACCCCGCGCCCTTCCCAGGTTAGTTTCGGACATGCAAGGCAAATCAAACAACACGGGACTTCGACTCCCACACACACAACGTATTGTATTTTCATTTTGTTAATGGATGGCCAGGGGAGGGAGGGGGAGAGGAGCCCCCTGGCTGCTTTCCTAAGAGTACTAGTTTTTTCTCGTCCGTAGTTCATGCTCGAGAGTATCTAATGTGAGCAACGCGCAACGTGATGGGCACGTGTGTTTGTGGGAGAGCTATAAATGAAAACTACGCATGGTCGAGAGTGTTACACGGGAGCATCGTCGGCAACGTGATGCGTACGCACGAAAAAAAACACACTATACATTAATTAGACCGATGACAATGGAAAGCCGATAGTTTGGCGAAAAAAATGCAAACTTTCTTGGGGGGTTATTTGCTGAAAGATTCCGGGGTAACGTCGCTATGGGGAAAATATGACTAAAACGTTTTTTTCGTGGATCTTTTTTTGGACATGCGGTCCAACAGGTCAATTCGTGTATTTTTCATCAAGCCTTGGTCAACACTGCCCACCAAACACATTTGACCTTCGATCGCGAGATAGAGACAACCCATGGTCACTCCTCTTTGGTCCGGACAAGGCCACATGAGTGTAGGTGACAGCGCTGAAGAGTTCATCTCGATCCATGCCCTAGGGCGTGAGAAGTTACTTGTGTTGTCCTGTGGTCTTCCTTCACATCCTTTCAAAATTCTGTTTTTCGCCCGTTGGGAGACGATAGAGAGTTTTTGTCTCAATTTTGTACACACCAGCCGCCAAATGTGTTTTTAACAAAGCTTGATCGGCGCCCGCCACAAATCACCCGCCGTAGAGTGAGCGCTGTATACCAAGGGGGGGTCGGAGCCGTTAACGAGCTCGCCACGTTCAGAGTTCACGACGCCGTCGTTGATTTTGTTGAACGAAGTGTGTGGTCAACACGAAATTGCGCCGCGTCTAATCCAAGATCTGCTTGGGAATTGCTCAGGCCGATGTTAGCCAAGATCGCCGCGAGAAATCGTTTTCTTTCAGAATTCTGGGAAGTTTCGAAAAATAATTCTGCCAAATCGGGTCTAAAGGCGACCGTTCAGGCAAAAAGTTTGGATGGGATCTTCGGAAATTTCAAACTTTTGGCCTTCCATTGTCACTTGCCTTAGTCAGTAGTATTGAGAAGGAAACAGCTCTCTGACAGTGTGGAGCGTAATATATATGCAGCAGTACACCCGGTGTAAATCAGCTTCAACGTATAAAACTAATGAAACTCGCACTTGCCGGATACCTGGTACTTCACACAGACTGGTAGGTACGTCATGTAGCAGCAGGTAGTACAACTGTTGCAGCTATACTCAAGCTGGTATGAGTTGCGCTGATCATGCGGTCTTCGAGCGACGGAAGCCACATGGTGCCACGGTGACGCCGTAATATCTAGAAAAAATCTAGATGACGCGACAAAGGTCAAGTTCACGACGGGTGCTATGCAGTAACAACAGTGACACGACGGTGGCAGAAACAACACCAATGGCGGTAGTGTCACGTTGCTGCCGTAAGTAGAGATAATAATCTAGATCGCGCAACAAAGGCCAAGGCCACGATGGCTGCGTGTGGGTACTACAGCAGTAGGTGGCCGCAGCAACACCGACGATGGCGGTAGCCAGACAGACAAACCACGAACATCTTCTAACGGGAATCTACGCGCTTTCGCGCTCGAAATAATTAATTATGGCACGACGTTCCCCTATCTATAGGCGTGTAACCGTTTTATAGCGGGCGAGCGGCAAAAAAAAACGGCTCGACTAATGTGTACACTCACTATTAATCCTTTCATTATATAATTTTTTTCTGACGTACTGTAGTTTGTCTCCAAAACGTGGGTGTAGGTCTACAGGGGGGTTCTACAGCAGTAGGGCCCCCCCAAATGAGGCGGTCTGCGTAAGGCGGTATCCCTTCATAAGGCGGTCAAAATCTTGGCGCGACTGGGGAATTGCACTAAAGTACTCATAACGCGGAACGATTAGTGCGGCTTCCTCCAATAAGGCGCTCATATTGCTCTCTATAGCGAATACCACACCACCGTCATACTGCGGGACCCCTGCTGTACGGCGATAGCTGCAGATATATGCAACGATGGCCTTTCTTTTAGTGGTAACTGCGCAGCACTTGCAGACAGCAGAGGCGTAGCAGAACTGCAGCAGAAGCGCAGCAGCAGCAACGGTAGTCGCAAAGCAGCAAGCATCAACGATGCTACTACCGCGGCAAGCGGTACTCATACTTTATTCAGAACGCGGTACACATGTAAGTGACCAGGTGCTAAATTTCAGAATGTTGTACTGTAGTGCATCTGTAGCACCAGGGTACAGACGCAAGCAGTGCCTTAAGCAGCAGTACAGCAGCAAGCAGCACTTATAACAGTACGCCAGCAAGCAATACACAGTCCTTCAACAGCAAGAGGTACCTATAGTTAGCATACACCAGCAGGCAGCACACATATCTCTGTCTCGTAGTTCGTGACTAGTTCAGTACAGCAGCATTATATTAAAATATTATAAGGACGTCAGCTGTGAGTTCGACGAATTTAGGGCCGATACTCATCTTTGCAAGCTGTGTTGTTGGTACTTGTAATGTACTACGTGGGTGAGTTTTTCCACTTAATGGGAGAGGTCCTAATATTTCGTTGAAAAAAAGAAAAAAAAACTTCACGGCAGAAGCAAGCTCACCCCACGACCCGATGACCTGCCGTCCTGAAATACTCAATCGCCATCTGCACGCCCTTGCAGGAAAACTTCTTGTTCAGCCCGTGTCGCATGGCCACATTGGGGACGTCGATAACCACCTGTTGCCGTGAAACAACAGACGAATCGAAGAGCAAAACATGTTGTTATAGCTTAGAGCTCGGAAAAGGGCTGTAGCTCGTGTCGCATGGTTACGTTCGGGGCATCGCTCACCATCTGTTAAAGACAAACGGTACACGAGACAGATTCATAAGCAAAACATAACTCAGTCAACCCACTTGAGACGCAAAAAAGGACGAAATTAAACGGCGTCTCATAAACAAAAACATACCAAAGGCAGCCTAGACCTCGGCGCCCCCTTAGGCCACCCGAACATCGCTCCCCTTCCCCTTCCCCCTCCTGTGCCGACGCCTCCAGATCTACCGCCGCCGCCCCCGTAGCCACCGCCGTCGCCGAGCCCGGCCCTGGCAATGGCCGCGGGGTTGTGGTCATCGCGCGGTCTCAAGCGCCCTCCGCGTTGCTGTCCGCCCCCGACCGCTGCTCCTGCTGCCGCAGCCGCCGCTTCTGCCGCCCTTGGTGGGGGCGGTTTGGACGTTGCAATCACCTGTTGCGCGGCGGTGGTGGCGGCGGCAGCCGGTCGGCACAAAACAAATAAAAGTAAGCATTAGGGGTTAAGGCCACGAAAAAACGAAAAACTGAACACAGTAATAGGTATAGAAGCAAGCAACGGAAAAGTTGGGGAAGAACGAAAAACTGCAGCAACAAAAGTAGCAAGTGCATAGCCGATTGCATGCTCGCAGAGACAAAGACCTTCTTTCTTTCCGCCCCCTAAAAAACGAAACAGAGTCGAATGAACAAGCCAAACAAAAATAGCCAAAAACCCGACAAAAACGCGTTGTCCTCCAAAAACGATGAAAACCGAGCCAAAAAAATAAACACGATGGCCAGCAAGAAACCGAAAACGCAGGCCCGCGAGTCATCAAACTTGTTGAGAAGAGCAACGTACGCCGCGGGAGATGAGGTGACAGAGTGGAGGGGGGGGGATAGGTACGTCAACGTGCGAACACAACAGCAACCTCAACATCAACACCACCACCACCGCCACCACCACCAACAATTCCATGGAACCCGGCGCCACCACAGTACCGCCACATCCTCCCCTCCCCGCCACACCGGCTCGCTTTGCACCACCCACCTTTGCTAAGTCGCCCACTGCTAACACTCCCGCCGGCAAAGCCCCCCCCGCCCCCAGCCCCGCCCCTGCCTCCGCTGCCCCCATTGCCGCCGCCACCGGCTCACCAACAGCGGTGGTAGTATCGTTGGGACCCGTAGCTGCCGAAGCGCATCCCGTCCTCGCCCCTCCCTCCTCATCCGCCTTCACTCCACCCCCACCGCCCTCCTCCATACTCGCCCTCGCCCCCGCCCCCACACCGGCAAGTTCTACTGCCGGGGTTAGCGCTTGGGGTGCTGTGGGCGCGGGAGTTCCGCATACTAAACAATGAGTGGAGTCGGGGGTAAGGGTCGCGCAGCAGTAGGGGCAGAGGTTTTCGTCTGCTGGGCCGAGTCCCGCAAGGACGATGCCCAGGAGGGACTCCGGGAGCGGGTTGTGGCCGTCATCGAACGGCAGTAGCAGTTCCTGTTGTTGATGTTGTTGCAGTTGCTGCTGTGGTTGCTGCTGTTCTTGCCGTTGCTGTTGGTGTTGCAGCTGGTGTTGCAGTTCCTCATCCTGCTGCTGCAGTTGCAGTTGCTGTCCCGCTGCCGCTGCCGCCGCTTCAGCCACCGTCGCTGCCGCCGACGACCCCAGCGGCACCTCTAACCCGCCCCCTCCTCCATCGTCCCCGGGTATCCGAGGTAATGAAAAATCAGCGCCGTGGAAGGGAGACTCTAGCGCCGACGACCCAAATCGGCCCAGAACCGCTCCGTTTTTCACTTCCCCCGGGTCGGTCGGGTGCCCCCCAGCCCCGAACTCCGCACGCCTTCCATCCCCTGGGCTGTTCTGCGCGACGCCGCTATTTCCCACCGTCGCCACCCTCCCCGCCGCCGCGGAAGCGGGTTGCATCAAAAACGCTTCCTTACCCTTGTCTGCTTCGCCGTCGTCGGCGTTTGTCTCTCTAGCGCTCATCTCTAGGTGGAGCGAGGACAGCGCTTGGGCTACCGCCGCGTCATCCGCTGCTGCCGCCGATGCTGCTGCTGCTCCCGCTGCTGCTGCTGCTGCTGCTGATGCCGATGTTGCCGCTATTGACGTCGGTGACGTTGAGGGGGATAACTGGGGTGGGGACATCGCGCCGCCGTGAGTCGCTCGGTCCGCTACTCTCATTGCCTCCGCCCCCACCCCCGCCGCCGCCGCCATTTCCGGCCCTGGCTGGCGGTCACGATGCCCCGGCGGCACCAGCGGTACGCGCGGCTGCCTGAACGACCTCGGCCCCCCACCTCCAGCACCTACAACACCGTTACCGCTCAACGTGTCGCCTAAGGCTGCGTTACTGCTACCGCCAGCACCACCATCGACATCACCTCTGTACCCAGGCCCGGCAGATTTACCCCCCCTGTCCCCGATCTTCCCGGAACCCCCGCCAACATTATCGTTCCCCACCCACAGAGTACCCCCGCCTTCCATCCCACGGAAACCCCTTACCGTCGCCTCCGGCGCATCGCCCCCACTCCCAGCACCGCCGTCGCCGGCAACCCTAACCCTAACCCCGCCCCCTCCCCGATCCTCGCACGCCGCCGTTCCGCCTAGCGGGTCATACAAGCCTTCTCCTTCTCCCCCTCCTCCTTCCACCCTCCCGCCCTCCCGCCCCCGCCCTCGTTCCTCCTCCTCCTCTTGCCGCGGCGACCCATACCGCGGCGGAGGCTTGGGGAGGGTGTACGTCCCCTGGCGGTTGCCTCTCGCAATCCAGCCTCGCTCTACGCAGAACTCCGCCTGCCGATGGATGCGCGCGACGCGGATCCTCCAAGGATCCACCACCGCTGCCGCTCCCGCCGCGGGGGTCGACGTTGACTCCTCCGAGCTCTCGTCCGCCCACGACGTCGACGCAGACTGTCGGGAAGAGCTTGCCCCGCCAGGCCTTCCTCCTGCTCCTGCTCTTCCTCCTGCCCCCCTTCCTCCTTCTGCTCTCCCTCCCCCCCTTCCCCTTCCTGCGCTTCTTCCCCTCCTTATCCTGCCGCCTCCATCTCCAACACCGCGCCTAGCGACGCCTCGTCCCGCGCCATTAAATTCGTTGTCACCGCCACCGCCGCCATTCGACGGTGAGGGTGGAGGGGGAGGGGCGGTTAACCTCGCTCTTCTTTTTCGCCTAGCCTTAGCCGCCCGGCGCTCGGTTGCCGCTGCTAGCGCCGGTAGCCCGCGGCACTCCTGCTTACAGCGCGTGCAAGGATGTATATGGAGGGGAGATGTTGGAAATGGAGGGCGGGTGGGTAAGCGGAGGGAGAATCTCATGAGGGTACGAGGAGGATTGGGATGTTTACAAACGACGACAGTAACGGCAACGGCATCAACAGCGGAAACACAACACACTCACAAAACCATGGGCACGCGCATGGTCAAAATCATTGACACACGTTATAAATCATGGACGAACATTGAAAGTCAGGGACTCACCTACAAACCATGGACACATAAGTACATCACAGCAGCACACTCACAACGCATGGACACACACAAGCACGTGTCCTACATACAAATTACGGGCACACAATATACGTAACATGGAAAAAAACACACAAATCATATAAACACAAGCACGGGACGTCCCCCCCCCCCCCCCCCCCCCCCCCCCCCGGCATTGTAAGGATGCGAGCGTCTTTGGTTTGACAGACTACGGGCATGCATGCCAATGACTACACTTCCCTCCGTCCCCCAACCCCCCCCCTCCAAAACGCACCTCATCTTCCCACAAAGGGTCATCAGGGTCGACCTCCTCCGCCTGCCCCCCGCCCCGCTCCCTTTCCCTCATCTTGGCGGTACTAAAAGCATCCCCACCATCACCACCGCCCCTCCTGATCACCCCGTTCGCGAACTCAACCACACACGCCATCACATGCTGGAACTCCTCCTGCCTCGCGCCCCCCCTCGCCCCCTCCCCGAATTGAGGGCGACACGTCAGCCAGTCCAGAAAAACGCCCACCCCAGCTGCGGTAACCCTCTCCCAGCCCCGCTTGCTGGTCTTGCGGTGGAGACCCGCTAGGGCCCCGGCGAGAGACATGCAGAGGCGGACAGCCCGGGAGGTAGCGGCATCTTCCGTCCAGCTACCGCCTTCCATACCTTTAGAACGCCACGCCTTTAGGGTGGGTGGACGGGGGGGGGGGGGGGGGGGGGGGGGGGGGGCAGGCGGGACGGTGGAGGTGAGATAGGTGAAATCAAGGTAGCACATGATTCGTGGCAAAAAAAAAAAAATTGAAAATTTTGGGGAACTTCTCAGCCCAAGATCTCTGAAAAATCATTCGTTTCGTTGACGTTTTTTTTTTTTTTTCGTTTTACATGTGAACATACGTGAGATTGATCGTTCATCGGGTTGCACGCTCATTTCTTAATTTTTGCCTTCCAAGGCACAGTTTGGGCTAAGAAACTATGGAGCTCCTCGAGTGCAGTGATACACCGTATCATCACTGGTTCTTTCCAACCAGTACACCCCAGCGACGTCATCATGACGTCGTTTGGGGGCACTTCCACCGGTTTTCCGTACGGGTTAGGGTTAGGGTTTTTTATAGGGATGGTTCTATCATTGAAAAAATCTCAATAATGTCAGTCACCCCTCGAGCGAGTGGCCTCACAAAAAAAAAAACGGCGCACCTCTACCGCAGCACCGCCGCGTCCTAACCCAAAGCATGGACACAAAAAATAAAAAAACAAATACCTGTGTAACATTAACACACTTAAATATTATGGGTACCTACACCAACACACCACTACACCAACACACCGCGGGCATACATACGCACACCAACACACCACAGGCATAGGAAACGAACCCCAAAACACACCTCGAAAGACGCGGACGCAGTGCAGACGCACAGCACGATGGCCCGAGCCAGCGTGCCCTCGAGACTTTTGCTCCCACCCTGTTCTCCTGTCCCTTGCCCCCCCACGGCGGGCCTGATGAGGTACAGCTGCACGCAGCTCACCATGTGCCGTTCGGAGAGCGCCAAGTATCTACCGGTGCGCGGGGAGGGGGGGGAAGCATTGTTGATGTTGTTATTGTTGATCTCAGGGCAGGGCGTAACTTTTACTTCTTCTTATATCGCCGAAGGATAAAACTTAGAAGAGAGTAAAAAAAAAAGAAGACGAAGTGCGACGGCACCAATGAAACATCTGCGTAGGAAGGGGGTGCAGCACTTCAAGCACCACCACCATGCAAGGCGCATGCCGTATACTGGTATCACACCTCCTTACGTTACGCTTCGAAAACTTTCCCCACCGGTAACTCCTAATTCAGCTGGGAGCAAGGCTACAATCCTAGCGTTTTTTCGGTAGTCGCTCGGGGGTCACTCGCGCAAGTGACCCCCTTGTTCCTTTCGCGGTCTTGAGCTTTATCGCAGTTTTGATTTTTGCTGCATGAACGCGCGATGGAATGGCAAGCTACGCTGCGCCAAAACAATCGCCTAGAGTCTCGTTGTCCGTGAGGTATGGCGTCACTAGCGAGTGGTTCAAATCCACGATTAATATTATTAGTGAAAAACGGGGGTATAGTACTACGATGATAAGAGTGTGATACTACAATACCGTATTCTTGGTGAAGGTCGGCTTGATTCGTGCGGCTGATGCTGTCATCGTCGAATACTTTGACACATTTCCTCTCTGCTATGAAATATTATAGACGCAACCATGAACTAGTTTAGGCTAGTCGGTGCTACTCGCCCGGTTACTTGCGCCGTGGAAGCTCTTTAGGAAACCCGGGGATAATTGCGCCGTGGAAAAGGAAGTTTCTTTAGTTCTCAATAGACTAAACTATAATCTCTTCTGGGCTTCGTCGGTGTTACGTGTCCGGTTACTTGCGCGGTGGAAAAGGTACTTTCTTTAGTTTTCAAGATTTTTCTTGACGTTATATACCTGGTTATGCCCGCGGGCAAAACCTATTAAAAGGCTCAACACGCGCGACACACTGCACCAATCGCGCCCAAAGCTCGACGGCAGTGACCGCAAGGTTCCAGTTGTGTCCAACCCTTGTGGTGTTTTGGCTAAAAGTGCGCGTACGAAGATATATGCCCCAAAACAGAGGAAACAACGACGAATAAAACTACTCACATACCCTGGTAGTTCGTAGGAACGCCTGTGTTCCTTTACAACTTACGACAACAACGGACTAGTAACGAGGACCGCCGGTGGGGACAGCTCGCGCTATCGCTATCGCGGGAACCGAAGGGCACGCCAAAAAAACAGCTGGATCGCGAACGCAATCGAGATAAATCGACATACGACGTGTATTGAATATACGTGGAAGCGTGGTGAGCTTGAGCTTCATTTTTCCCCATCCACCGAAGGATAAAAACAACAACAACAACAACAACAACAACAACAAAAACAAAAACAAAAACAACAACAACAACAACAACAACAACAACAACAACAACAACAACAACAACAACGGGATGTCAAGGCAACCACATCCCGAAAGGGAACCTTGTATCACCATAAGCAAAAAAAAAAATCCCACTTAACCGAGTTGTCCCCTCGCTACAAGTAGAGGTGCAGCACAATCTACGAAATTTCTGAGCTCCCAACATGAGGAGCAGCTCAACTGTCACCCGAAACACGACTTCGAAGACTCTCGCTCGCGCAACCCGACCAACCTGCCTGTGCGCTATTAAATAGTGTCAACATAACAAACACATACGCACTCGAAAAATTATCGCTAACCAGTAGCGTTGCCGCATTTAAGAAGCTCAACCAATCAGAACGTCAGAACGTCAGAAGTTCAACCAATCAGAACGTCAGGAACATTAGTTGACCCAAAAAACGGAACCTCTACCCCGTGGGATGACTCCAATAGGGTTAGAATACCATGTCGCGTATTAGCCCCTTACATTGTAGTTCGGGCTCAGTGCATACCCCACCAGCCCCGGCTGGTTCGTGGGGCCGAAAAAGTTGTAATTGACTTGCATCCGGCACTTCAGACACGTCCCTCTCCCTGCCATGATAAAATTCGGGGCTGCTTCCGTGTGGGCAATGTTGTAAAGGCCCTTGGTTTTCGACACTAACTACCCCCTTTGCACCAAAAAAGTAGGAAAAAAAAAACGATTGCGATATTCCAAGCGTCCCCGAACATAATCTAGCACTAAAAAACGAGTCTCACTATGCTGCCCGCATGCCGCGCAGCTCTTCACATCTCGTGCAGCTCGGACACACCTCCTAGCCCTGCAGCCCGGATTGCCGTGTGGGGTCGAGGCTGTGTACTCGTCACAGTTTTTTCGGCATGATTTCCCTCTGAAGTCCCCGAAGGAGTTCAACCCTTTTAGCAGCGCACTCCCAACATGGGAACAAAACACTTGGAATTAGACTAGGGATAATTTAGAAGTTGGAAAAGGGTTAATTAAGTCCCAAGAGAGGAAAATAAAAGCCTGGGCTGCTTTGCGTGGCCGATGCTTTAGGCAACATTTTTTTCCCCGTCAACACAATATCTACTGTAAGTCCCAAGAGGGTGCCCGGGAATGCTTCGAGCGAAAGGGGCTGTAATAATCGTCATACAGTTTCGACACCTTTTATCTAATGTACTCGTAGTATAAGTAGAATCAAAGGGCCAAAACGGTTATATATCTAAGTCCCGAGAGGGTGCCCGCGTTGCTTCGTGTAGCAGGTGCTGCCGTAATAATCGTCACGCACGTTCGACACCTATTCTCTCTGTGCTCAGATCATGGTAGAATCGAGGGCCAAACGGGTTCTATATCCAAGTCCATTTGTACTTTTGGTACTTACACCAGTCTCTTCCAAAAACGCCGACAGCACCGCACTTCAACTGCCGCCTTCTGGGTCGCTGGGCCTGGGCCCCGAAAAAACTTTGCAACTGGAACCCCGTTTTGGGTGAAAAATCACTCGGAATTAGTGTTGGAAGGAGTTTTGGGGCTCTAAAGGGGCCAAGTTCGGGTTGCTTCATCATGCACTTTCGACACGTTTCTTCTCCGTACATACACTATTAATAACAAAAAGGGTCAAGAACAATCTCCTTCGTGCGGCAGATGCTCCTCCATGCTATAATCAAGTCTCAAAAGGGGTTTCGAGTACAACCAACCCTGATGACCGTAGGAAACATTACACCTTGTCAAGTCTCCGCCGGTCGGACCCGGAGGGTTCACGAAAAAAATAAAAAATACACTACCGCAGTAGTAGTGGGAGATCGAGGATTGCGTCAGATTGCGTCGAAACTCATCTTTGCAAGCTGTGTGTGACACTGTACTCCGACCGCGCGTGTTGCGCGGTGTGTATGTGCTCATAAAATGATTTTTTTCCGAACACTTCTACTTTCCAGCTTCTGGACAAGCTGGTGTCACAGGTGTCATCCCTTTCCACCCCCCGGTTCTTGCCTTCATGATTTATCGCGCATAGGGATTAGCAATCCTACTGCTCGTCGATTTTTCAACGAGCATTGCTAACTCACGCTTTCGCGCTTGCCGCAGGTGAATTTGTGCACAAGAAAGAGTCCCTACGAATTTATACGCGTATGCACCCGGGGGGACTCGAACTCACGAAACGGATGTAGGTCGGTGACTCTCCTTAGCGCTATCAATAGCTAGATAGTCAACAGGGTGATACAACGCCATTCAACCTTTAATCATTTAGCGCACGGAAATGGCATAACCCGTTTTGAGGTGGACAAAATCTGACGGCTATTGAATTCACACGTTTTTTACGTACGAAAACTGGGTGTAGTCATATTCTTGATGTGGGGGGGTGTACTCAATTCATGCATGGCCGTGATTTTGAAGACCATAAATGTGTACAATGCCGGGGTCCAACACATCGGGTTTTCAACGACCAGGGCCAGACATCGCGTGCACCAAGCGCAAAGCGCCGTTGGGTGCTCGACGAATCGCATGAAGGGTGAGCTGCATCCTACTAAAGACCATTTGGGAGGCGGACTTTTGCATCTAGTGCGCACGTTCTTGCATAGAGAGGGGAGGGTACATCGCCACTCCAGGTCATACATTCGCCCGAAAAACGACGCTCACAACCGGTTCAGTACGAAACGACGAGAACTGCTGACAGCAGTTTGTTCCGGAAAAAAAACAACTAAGGTCGGCTGACAACTTCTATTCACTGCACATGGTCGGTTCATTATCCGAGCACGAACGTCGCGATCGGTAATTCCCAAAACGCGATACGAGCAGAGTACCATAACCACCGGGATCGATTCAACACGACAACGAAATCGCACTATTAATAATCACCATGAAGGCTTCATGTCTATCTATGCATGCCATTATGATTTAGGTTTAATACAACAACACCATCACGATGACCTATGATATAATCCAATGATTAAACGATGATCGGTTCATTAGACTACTACATTACGACCAGTACGATTAGTTCTCTCTTTTTTTTTAATCAGCACTTTTACTCTCCACCTCAACTCGTGAGAGGTTTTACCGTCAGCGACCTTCTGGATTAGCCGTGGTCACAAGTGTCTTCCCTTCTCCCCCACCATACAATACGTGTCTTCATTTTTTTTAAAATGAAAAATCCACTTGAGCTGTGTGTGTGAGATCCACCAAAAAGGAATTTGATCACATCTCAGCTTTGCAAACTGCGTGTAATACTTCAATCGCGCGTGTTACCGGTGTGTACACCCGCGTGAAGGATACAGGTCGGTGACTCCCTGCTAATGCCAGGGTCAAAAAGACCAAGACGTTCAGCCTTGTTCTGCGGAAACTGTATAATCCGCATTGAAGGGGACAAAACCAGACATTTGTGGAATTCACTATGCAAAAACAAATAGCTGTTATAGTGTGTTAACTTTGGAGTAGGCTACTCGGGTATACCGGGTTTGTACGCAAGTTTATCGCGCCTGTGTGGCTTCAGCATCCCCACTTTCCAGCATTTTAAGCTCGTCGGTTTTAATCGAATTTTGCAAACTCACGCTCTCGCACTTTCCACTCGTCAATTTTTATGCAAGAGAAAGTCCCTTTGAGCACGAGTACGCACTCAGTGCGACTTGAGCCCACCGCCTCCACGTTTGTGGGGACGAGGGTCACCTACTATTAATACTCCATCGGGGACGCCGATTAGTTTTGTTTTTATTCCATCCCATCTATCATCTTCGCACTTTTTCTTTCTCTTTCTCCCTCCCTAGACGCAGCTCAGATCTAGGGTCACTGAGCAGGCTTTTCTCGGTACGGTACGTGCCATCATTTTCATCGCAAGAAGCCTTCAGCCCGTTCGACTCGCATCGAATTGCCAGTCCTACGCTTCAATCACTACGATTGCTTCTTAGTTCTTACGACAGTTACTACAGGTACTACAGCAGTGGGTACCCCGATTAAAAAAGACAACACATGACAAGCCGAAACAAGCGCTCTTATCAACGCGTCGCTCTTATCTGTAGAGCGAAATATGTACCTGGTACCTTTTAGTAAATAGGCGGGGCATGTCGATTTGACCGCTCTCATGTCCCGAATGCTCTTATCCTGCGCGCTCTTAAATCGGGACACCCCCCGTACTAATCGATCACCAGGATTGATTCATTAGTCTCAGGGCCAAGGTGTTGCAACAAGAATAACAATACACGCGGTAGGTTCAACGGCTAGGAAAAGGGCACCTTACGCATGCGCGAGTGTAATATAGTCGCTAACGGCGTGTGCTTCAGGCACATTAATTATCCCAGCAGTGCGGGCTGCTGACTAAGGTAAGGCTAAGGGGTAGAGGGGTCACTTTTTTCGGGCTACCCTATATAATGAAAATATTTCAAGGACGTCAGCCGTGAGTTCGACGAATTTCGGGTCAATACTCGTCTTTGCAAGCTGCGTTGTTGGTACTTGTAATATACTATGTGGGTGAGTTTTTTCTTAGTGGGAGGGGTCCTATTCTTTTGTTTTGAAAATATATATATAATTTATAAAAAATATTTTAAGGACGTCAGCCGTGAGTTCGTTTTGTCCTATTTCTTTGCAATATTGAGCTTTCGTGCCTTTTGGTTTCGGAATATGCACCGCCACGATGGGTCTATACTGTTTGTTAAACCAGGCCAACAAAACCTATTCAAGCGCGATTTTGAGCGAGGGACAGAGCCAACAGCGCGAGTGGCCTATGCCCGCTGGTGAAAATGTGAGATTAATAGTATATCAGGTATATAATACTACCAGTGCTATGTATAATACTATGAATAATTCTACATTACCGCGCCCTTGGTCTGACCAAGCGTGGCCACTGCAGTAATTGCTACATTTTTCAACACTGTTCCCCTCTGAAGTCCCAACGGCGTTCATACATACTCCTTTCCTTTCCCTCTCACCCATCAAAAGTGTTGAGATCGATACGCGACAGAAATGCGCCGCAGGCTCCTAGAAGATAAAGCCTAAACCTCGTTTGGTGCTCTTAGACACCGTCAGGCCCCGCCCCCACCTCCCCCCACCCACGCTACCCTCCTCCCAACGCCCCCCTAACCCCCAACTCCCTCCCCCTACCCCATCTCCCAGACCCCCCCCCCAACCGTCCCCTCATTTCCCTCTCACGCATCAAATTCGCCGAGTTCGACACGAGACAGATTTCGTTCTGCGGTGCCTCTCCTGAAAAACGTCTATCCTCCCCTCCCGAATCCCCTCCCTACCCCGCCCCCCAATCTTCCTCCAACCTTTCCTTCTTCCCTCTCACCCATCAAAAGTGCCGAGGTCGACGCGAGATAGACAGGTGCCGCAGGCCCCTAGTAGATAAAGCCTGAATCTTGCCTGGTGCTCGTCCAGACCCAAAGCATCTAGCGCAGTCGCCTCTCTCAAGGTCGACAAACGAGCCTTGCACTTCTCGTGCAAAACCAGGAGGCTTTCTCGACCGGCGGTGTAAGGGGATGCTGCGCAGAGTCCCCTTAGGTACGCGTAGAAGGCTTCGAGGTTGTCCTGTCGGGAGGAGGCCAAGACCGCCATCTGGTTCCACACCTGGGTTTTTTATTGTTATTGGGTGGCGGTGGCGGTGTGTTTGGGTTGTGTTTGATGATGTTGCCAAAACGTACCAGGTAGTGAGTACCGTTGTGGATCGATGTAAGCATATATGTATGGCGTGGTGGTTGTGGCTGTTGTTGTTGTTGGTGGTGGTGTTGATACAAACAGTGGACACGTGATACGATAGGAGTGGCGCATTTCGCCAAAACATTGCTGAGTGACGCGGACCCTCAAACGAGGAACTACTCATAACCGTTGGAATCCTATTCATGTCTTACGATATCTTTGGTTAAATAACTTGTCGGTGGGACTGTTCGCTGAGGTAAGCAAAAACACTTTCTCGAAGTCGGCCACGCCCACCTTTCCCGACGAGGGATCGACCCTCAAAGCGCGCCGGTACATTTCTTCCGCACGGGCCCAGCCCCCCACCCCTCCCCCTCCGCTTCCTCCTTCCGAACTCCCCTGCAAGCCGTGCAGGCCGCGGTAGCGCGAGAGGTCACCCAAGCTCGTGAGGAGGGCCTGAAGCGCGTGCTGCCTGCCGCGCTCTTCCAGAGTCATGTCTTCCTCGTCGTCCTCCTCGCTATCACCGTCTGACCCTGCCTCGCCTCCACAACCACTCTCCGCGTCCTCCCGGTTGGGGGGGGCGGCGTAGCCCCCCCCCCTCCCCGAGGGAAGGCCATGTTCGCTTCGGTGGTCCGCTGAGTAGGCGGGCTTGCCTCCATCGCCGCCTAGGTTGGGTGAGTGAGAAGATGAGGACGAGGAGGATGGTGGCGGTGGTGGTGGTGGCGGCGGCGGTGGCGACGGTCCGAGCTTTGCGGACTCGGCCGCGGCGATCTGATGCTCCACCATCTCCACCATGCCACCGATGTCGCCCTCAGCTTCTTTGATGAGGGTCAATAGCCGACCGCGGAACGCCTGTTGCTGCTGCTTCTGTTGATGTTGGTGAACAAGTTTCGGTCGCCTCTGCTGAGAACCGGCCCCAACACCACCACCACTATCTCCAGTAGACGCCGCCAGCTGCCGCAACCGCAGCTGCACAATCTCCAGCTCGCGGTAGTGCGCCATCCACAGGCGGTTCGGCACACGCTTCCGCATTGAAAACGCGGGGTCCCTCCTCAACAAAGACCCCAGCGCGCGACTTAAGACGCCCCGGACTCGCGCGACCTTAACACTAAGCGCCGCACCCGGGACTTGCCCGTCTCGAGACCCGGCAACCGCCGCCGCCGCGGCTGCCGCCACCGCCGCAGGCCCGGAAGTAACCTCCGGCACACCGCCTCCCTGACGGCCAGCCGGGGTGGCCCCGATCTCCCTACGCAGTTCCTCCAACAGCGATTTATGCTGCCGCTCGATTTTTCCGACGACCGTGTAAACTCTATCCACGCTGAGCCTGTCGGGGTCAACGCCTAGGTCTTCGGGCGCCGCCATAGTAGCGTCCCCGCGGGAGTAGTCGGCGGACATGGTAGCGGTGGTGGCGGTTGCGGCGGTGATGGTGGCGGCCCCAGCGGAGAGCTCCTCGGGAGATACTTTAAGGACGCCGGCATGCTGAAGGGGTGTGCTGGGGCCGGTAGAGGAAGCGTGCCGCCCGTAATCCCTCGCGGGGGCAGCGGCGGCGGCGGCGACGGTGGCGGTGGAGGACCCTCCCCCACCAAGCCTCGCCTCCCTCCCTTGAGGCTGAACCGCAACTCTCACATCCCGCCCCACCACCACCGCTCCGCGAGAAGCCGCGATTGAGACAGGGGCAGTTGCTGCTTTGCCTGGCCTCTGCCTACCGCCGCCGCCGCCACCGCCGCCCCCGCCCCTACCAGTATCGCCGTTTCTCTGAAGAACTTGTCTAGGGCCCGCTGAATCAGAAGGTCCGGCACGCGCGCGTCGACTACTACCCCCACCGCCACCACCGCTACAGCTAGCCCCCTCTCTCCGACCGCTCCCTCCCCCGCCACCACCGCCTCCACCGCCGCGTCGTTTCTCCATCGCTTGCTCCTGCTCCTGCTCTCGGTGAGCCTTGAGCATCATGCCCATCATCTGCGCGCGCGCGAGCTTGGCCACCACCTCTTCCTCCACCCTCCTCGAGATGTCCTCGTACTGCTCCCCGGACGGTACGTGTGCTTCCACCGCCGCGGCAGACTCGGCGCCCCTACCTCCCTCCCCACCTCCGCCTCCTCCTTGTCCAACTCCGCGTCTAGGTTCGCTTGGGGTGGAAGCCTCGGCTCTTCTTCTAGAGGCTCCGCCCACGCCCCCTCTCCCGCGAGGGGCGGGGGGTGCGACGTCGACAGCATCATCCTCATCCCACCGATCGCGCTTCCACTCTTTGTCTCCCTGGGGGAGTCTGTTCGCTTCCCGTTCGTCTTCCCATAAAGCTCGGCCTCTGGTGGTGTCGTGTCCGTCGCCTGTTGTTGCGCCTGCTGTGGTGGCTTCCGCTCGGCGAGCGGCTGCCGCGGCGGAGGCCGGGGTGTAGACCTCGTAGCCTCGGCGAACGTTGGATGACCTCCCGCCGGCGGCGCGTCCGGTCGCCTCACTCATTGCTTTGGTTTGGTTCTGTGGACTGAGACTTTGCGGGGAGGGGGAGTAGCGAAGAGGAGGAGAGGGGAGGGGGGGGAGGGAGGGAGGGGAGGGATGGAAGGGGGGGGAGGGGAGGGAAGAGGACAGGACAGGGGAAGGGAGGGAGGGAGGGAGGGAGGGGAAGGGAGCGGACAGGACAAGACAGGGGATGGGAGGGAGGGAAGGGGGGGGGAGGAGGGGAGGGGAGGGGAGGGGAGGGGAGGGGAGGGGTTACCTAGCACATCAGCATTGATGTACCTGGTACTGATGGCGGTCCCGTGCCGAAGGACTCGCGACGGTCAACAAGAGCTCCTGAGATATATCTGGCTTTATTGTCGTATAAACTGACGGACTCATGGTACCGTTTTAGGCTGGCCGCTTTCCACCTTCCCGACCGCACTGCGAGTACGCTCGTACGAGTGTGGCAAGGCGAGGCGAAGCGGGGGACGCTTTGCCAGAGAGGTAATGAAACTCCCATAGAAACTGGTATCTACGAATGATCAGGTACAATATCTACAGCAACAGCAGTAGCAGACCTTCAAGGCGCCTCATGTACAAGGTACCAGGCACACAGCAGTACGACAACATAACTGCTGCTGTTGCGAGCTGGCGGCTGCTGCTGCTCTAACAAACCTACACAAGTACTCGTACAGGCAGCCACTCTCTCCAACCCAGCCTACAATTTCACGATTTCCACCACCTGTGGCCCACAGCTGGTGCTTGGAATGGGCAGGACGTGTGCACATGGTTATTGATCACTGTCAGATACCCAGGCAGGCACCGTTACCGTTCTGTCACGTACGATCGTAGCCCAACCACAGCCTCTGTGCTATCCTGGTGCCAGTATGTGTTGTGCTCTCACATGCATGAGAACGCTGTACCGAGAAACGAGACAAGAATGCCAGGCTGAGATAAACACGGATAAGAACTTCGGGAGCCGTTATACTGAACTTAGTGTTGCAGATGAACCCTCTCCACGGATCAGAAATCCAGCCTGAGAGCCAGCATTCCTGTTTCTTAGTAGGTCCCCTGCACTGCTGCTGTTTGCTGTATTGATGAGGTTCTCTCAATACGGCTTTGTTTATGATCTCTTTACTACCCCTCTAGACTTGTTTTGCTCTCGTTTGACTTGATCATTACCAGTATGTACTCATACCGGCTGCCCGGTCGGGATGGGGAGGCAGGAACTGGTACGTACGTATTTCCCTGGCAATTTCAATACATTTCACGCGTTCGAGAAGACCCATTCATGATGAGCTACGGCCACCAACTTGTGCAAGACAAGCAAGTAGAGGAAGACCCAGAGACTATCGCGGGTGCAATGGGTCAGAGCTAAGTGAAGCATGCCTGAATGGCTTCGTACCTTGCAAGTACAGCAGTCGCCGCTTAGGAGCAGGTGTTGTGATGATATACTCTCAGGTACTCTGTTGCTGCTGCTGGTGCTGATTGCTGCGTGCGCAGGCTGGAGAGCGGCAGGCTCGCGCGTTCAAAATAGAGGCTTCCGCCGCGTCACCCAGTGAAGAAACCACCCCCAGTATGCCTGCTGGTTCTTTTGCGTGCCATGCCCCCGTTGTTCACCGCCCACATGTCTTCCGACTCCTATCTGTTACCTGTCCGCCTCTACCCTATTTGATGAGATCGGATGAAATCGGTCGATGTGTTTTTTTCCACAAACAGGGGACACTAAAACTTGACCCCGGTATTGACAGGCCTCCGTGATATACTGACGATGCTTTTCCCCCTCGCGAGGTGACCTTGTACAACAAAAGACTGCCACGCTTTAGGCGCAGTAATTAACCCCCAGGTGGATCTCTCCGGTGGGACAGCACTCCAGGCGACGTTTTCCAAGCTGGGAGGGAGAAGCTTGGATCGTCAGCCTTGCAAGCGCAACGCGGAACGGAGGGGTAAAATCTGAAAATATACCGGAGACCCATTTTTTTGGACGAGCGAAAAAAGAGGCGATATTACTACGATTCAGTCTCATCAGTTATTTCTATAACAGCGGTTTGGTCTGTGCTGTACTAATAGTAGCACGTTGGGTACAGGGGGCGGCCTGCGACTCAAGAGGACAGCAGAGCAGCCCTAAAGGGGTGCCCAGGCAGCAGCCGCATGCTAAGGGCACACAAGAGGAAAACAAGGAGAATAAGCGGTGGCAGTAGCGGCAGCGGACGCAGCGTATCTCCACGGCCGTCCCTGCGCGGCCCCGTCGAGCCTGCGCTGCGGGCGCCTCGACTTCGAAAGTCAAGCACCGCGCCTTCTTCCCCTCTCGAGGGCCCTGCCCGGGCAAACGTACTTCAGGCCCCAGGCACCACGTGGAATCAAAGAAGCCTCCCGGCGGCTCCGCCACCAGCGGCAGCTGGAGCGGAGACCGCCGAGAGAGAGACTAGCGAGTTGGGTGCCTCTACTTCTTCTTCCGGGGGCGGCCGCAGCGGCGGTGCCGGCCAGGGAGACCGAGGGAATAACCGCATCTCCCAGGAGCACGAACGGCAGTCGAGCGAGCCCACCATGGGAAGTCTATTCACGGAATGGTTTCAAAAACTCTTCTCCCCAAACGAGAGCAACAGCGCCACCTCTTCCTCTTCGGCCGCCCCTGCCGGGACCGCCGCCGGTTCCGCCGGCGCCGGTAGCAGCAGCCGCTCCGTGGCTGCTGCTTCTGCGAGAGCATCATCCGCCCCGGCGCGCTCATCACCCTCCACCTCTAAACCGGAGGGTGAGGCCGGGAACGACAATGCCGAGGTGGCTGCCGCCGCCGTTGCCGCTGTTGGAGGAGCAGAGAAAGCACCCGATGATGATGTGCGGTCTAACAAAACTTCGGTAGCAACAAGTGATGCTAGGCCCCCATCCCCATCCCGGGCCGTCATAAGCCCCCGTAGCAGCTGCGGTAGCAGCAGTGGCGGCGGCGGCGGTGCCGCCGCCTCCATGGCCGCGGCCGCGGCCGCGGCCGCGGCTGGCGCCGCGTCACCGTACCCCTCGCGGGAAACGCCGCTAAATGGTACCGGGCTTACGGTCCCCGTGGAGGGAACTCCGGCACCGGCGGAGGGAGGGGCTCCTACTGGCGCCGGTCGAGCAGCGGGAGAGGAAAGCGGTATTGGTAGGGAAGCAGCTGCTGTTGCTGTTGCTGCTGCCCAAGAGGGAGCACACCTTTCGGCTGCTGGTGCTGGTGCTGGTGCTGGTAATAGTACTGCTGCTGGTGCTACTGGTGGTGGTGATGGCGCTACTGGGGTGTCGGGGGCGCTGGCGGGTAGAGTGGAAGAGGGTGCCCGAGAGGAGGCTCAGCCGGAGCAGCAGCATCAAAGCATCCTGAGCCCTCGTTTCCTGGGCCTGTTCACCCGCGGGCTGAGCGGGAAGAGCAGCATGAGCAGCGTCAGCAGCGCAGCCAGCAAAGAGGCAGGAGCACCAGTAAGCGGAGGAGGAGGTGGAGGAGGAGAAGGAAGGGGGGAGACCGGGGGGGGGGTAGGAGATTCTCCCGCAAGCGCGGAAACGCCAGTGGCAGCAGCAGCAGCAGCCGTGGCGGCAGCAGCAGCGGCCGCAGCAGCAGAAGCAGAAGCAGCCGCGGCGGCGGGGGCAGCAGCTGCAGCAGCAGAAGCAGCCGCAGCAGCCGCGAAAGCAGCAGCCGAGGAAGAAGCGAACGCTTCAGGAAAAGAGGCAACAGCGGTGGCAACAGCAGAAGCGGCAGTAGCAGCAGCAGGGGCTCAGGCAGAGGCAGAAACAGAAACAGCACCGGTGGCGGAGTCGGTGGCGGTGGCGGCCCCAACAGCAGCACCCGCGGGAGTAGACAGCACCAGAAAACCTCCCGTCGCGCCGGCGATGGGTTCTGATACATCCTCCGCGGCTGGCGGTGGTGGTGGTGGCGGTGGTGGTGACGGTGGTGGTGGTGGTGGCGGTGGCGGTGGCGGCGGCGGTGACAATGGCGCTACCGAGGCGGACGCGCAGGCAGCAGCGGCAGCGGAGGCGGCGGCGGCGGTCGCAGCTGCATCCTTTTCCGCAGCAGCAGCAGCACAAGGCGGTGGAGAGTATACGGAGGCGGAAGCGCGACAAGCAGCATCGGCGGCAGCAGCAGCAGCGGCTGTAGCCGCTGGGGGGGCGGCTGGTGCTGCCGCTAGTGGCGGTGCAGCTAGTGGTGGTGCTGGCGCTGCTGAGGCTGCTGCCGGGGCTGGGGTGGTTGTGCCTCGGAGGGAAGCAGGAAGCGGGGGGGGGTCGGCGAGCCGGTCGACGAGCCCCTCGCGCTCAGCCGCTCTTAGCGTTGGGTCGGATGACGGAGAGGAGGAGAACTTGTACACGGCGGGGACGCACCAGGGCGCCAGGCCGTCGATTGACGACTTCAGCTCGCTCAGGGTACTCGGGAAAGGCTCGTACGGGAAGGTGAGAGGGAGAAAGGTGGTGGTAGTGTTGGTCTGCGTTATGAACCGCTTGTGGTTGTAGTTGTGAGCTGATGGCGTTTCTTGCGTACGTACTATTTAGTAACATTTCGTCGGAGTATCCAATAGTCACACATTTTTAAATACCATGCTCTTGATGAAGATAGGGGTACTGCTCTGTGAGAGAGGGAGGGCTGTGAGAGAAGGAGGGGTACGTGCCGGCGATCTTGGGGTTTGTTACTCTGTTTCTGTTACGTACCGGGTACGAATCTATTTTTTTGTTGATACCAGGCAAGAGCATGTCAGGTAGTACGGCTGGTACGTGTCGCACCGGTACTGCAGCAGCAGTACCTGTTACATTATAAGGTGATGGAACCCTTATGTTAATCAGGCAGACGAGTCCTGCTGCAGTTGACAGCCGTGCTGGCAGGTGTCCCGGTTATGTTTCTTTCAAAACTCTCGGTACTACGTGACACGTGACACGCGTTGGGGCAAACAAGTTGTCTGTGCCCCCCCACGCTTGCCTATGCTGGGAGAGCTTTCCTTCTCCCCCCCCCCCCACCCCTCTAAGCTTAGTCTACCTGGTCGGCGCTTAGCCGACGTGGTCCGTCCCGCCATCGTAGGGATGCGAGGGTAAAAATAACTAGTCCACACCTGGTAAATGATCTGAGTACCCCCCACCCATGTGCTTCTTTCCAGCGTTTTTTTTTTTTTGGTACCGCCCCCGAACACTGCTTGTCATCAAATACGTTGTACGAGTACTGGTATACTTGTTCTTTTTTGTATTACTCGTACCCTGACGGTGTAGACTATATATACAACCAATGATAGCGTTCGGCGAAAAAGTCTCCCCTCCCTGTAGAGTCTGCTCGTAAAGATCTAGCCTACCAGGCACGTTAGATTTTTTTATTGTCTGACGAAAGGTGTAGGTTATGAGCGAACGGTGAACAAAGTCCGTACCATATAAGTGCCGTATGCACGTTAGACAACACACCCTCTAGACGGAATAATCAAAGCGATTTCTCTTCAATACGGGAGGTGCACACGATCAAAATGGTGGCTTTGGAAATATCTCGTTTATACCTTTCCATAGGTGCATCTTTGGGCATTTGCACTCTTCCTGTTGTATAGGGAGAAAAGCCGCTTCGATATTTGTCGGGGGAAGGTGTTATCTTCGCGTGTTACACTGGTAAGTACGGAGTATGTTATTAATGGTAAAGTACGAAGTGTAGGCACTTTTTGTAAGCGTAGTGGTAGCCCTTTTGAGACCCAGGTACAGCGACCTAAAAACTCTGGAAAACACGACGGGTGTAGTCTGTCGTATTACCCGTCTGAGAAGATCGTGCAGCTTGCACGAGTGTTCACCGTGCTGCGCGCGTGTGGTATTACGCATCTCCTTACATTGCAGTCGGATACACCCCCCTCCTCTGCTAGAATCCCGGGCTGCTCGTGTGGCCCGCGCTGAATTGACCACTTTCTTTCGTCATTCCGCCCCCTTGATGTCCCGGAGCGGTATATAGCAGCGGTGGCAGTTAATGGACATGCGAGGCATTAGTATTACCTGAGTGTTTAGGCACTGCAGAGGGAAAGTATGTTGGAACTACTCGTACAGCTAGTGGCGATCTCTCAATAGTGCGGTACCTCGCCAAATAGCAACAACCGCACTAAAGTGGGACCCCGCACTATCGCGAGATATTGGAGTATTCTCTTACCTCTAGGACCAGGTCGTGACAGGCGATTCTCACCGCACTGAACTAGGGGCCCGCACTAAAGGGTACCGCACTAACAAGGGACTACGCGTGTAGATGATGACGTGATTACAGCATTGGCCGCACGAAGCAGCCCGTGTTGCTGGTGTACGTAGTGGGTGTGTCTGAAGTGGACCATAAGAAACTGACCAACACAAAGCGCAGCGTGGCGATACTCCGGTCTGCTGCGCGCTCGTCCTAGTGGGATGACAGATGACACCGCCTTTTTGTGTTCGCTCGACATGTGTCCCGAAAAGGTTGGTGACGGAATATTTTTGCTGCTTTTGGGACTCAATCAGATGTAAAGAAGTCTCATCTAGTTGGCTGGTCTTATCACGGAAAAAGTGCTGAACGCCTTCTAGCGGAAACGCGTCAACAAATACCTAGGTATGACGACTTAAAAATCGACGAAGTGTGGTCCTACACGTAGCAGCCGTCCAAGGAGAGCGTGCAGAGGTACGCGTATCATCATGCTCTGTGGGGGTCGTACATGTCCCTCCGTCGCGCTTCGGGCACGCCTCCTTTCCCAGCGACCCGGGCTACGTCATGTGGCCAATGCTGCGGCTGTAGTATTAATTCCAGGATTTTTTTTTTTCGACGTGTTTCCGTCTGTAGAATCCGCGCGAGTCGACGAGGGAAGAAAAAGCTGAATTCTTCTCCCGATACAAAAAGGAAGGCACGTACCGTAGTGGGGAGGGAGGAGAAGGGCCCGTTATGTGACCGGGAATTTGAGTTACCACTGGGGGGGAGGGAGGATGAGAGTAGTGCGAGGAAAATAAATGGGATGAAAAAAAAAAAAGAAAAGAAAGTCCCAGATTATTAGAGCATCATCGTCACGCTCGCCGCGGTCGGTACATCTCCTTATGTTGCCGTCCGGACCCATCCCCTCCCACGACCGCACGGGCCGTTTCATGTGCCCAACGTTGCGTGAATAGTCGTCAGTTGTTTTCGACGCATTTTCCCACTGAAACGATCGAAAGTGATGGAAGTAGTTTATGGAACGCCCCCGCACGGGCCGATTCATGTGCCCAACGTTGCATGAATAATCCGTCAGTTATTTTCGACGCATTTTCCCTCTGAAACGATCGAAAGTGATGGAACTAGGTTTTGGAACTCCAACCGCCAGGGACGGCGGGACGCTTGTTTTTGTTCCTTTTGTTCACGTTCTGTTCGCGGGACTGCTGCTGCTGCCGCTGCTGCTGCTGCTGCTGCTGCAGCTGTCGCTGTTGTCTTTCACGTTTGTAACTTACCGCTGCCAACAGCAGCCAGCATTAATTCCAAATAGTTTGTCCCCAATAGCGTTGGCGCAGTGCTAAAGGGGCTAAGAACGTCTTTTTGCAATGGCATACTTATTGTCAAAGACGCCAGCGTTAATTATTTTACGGTGCCTTGTACGTCGAGTCGACGCGACACGTTAGACATGAGCGCTTCAGCAGCGGGTGTGTGTTGTTGTTGACGTCTACGTCGGATTTTCGATTGGGCAGGGACAGCTCGTGCGAATTCTCCCCCCGACGCCGTATTCCTCGTACATCAGCGATTAACGTTTGCCTTGACGATAGCCCTCCGTAGATTCAGCGGTAGTCACACCCATACCCAGGGTCGGTCTAGCACTTACTAGCTCTAGCAATAGCTCAGGTGCTCATGTGAACCCCTGCGATTACTCCGTTAGGCAGCTCAACGCCCACTGGGAGCGCCGACTTTTGGCGGCTCGCGCTGTCGTGGTGGCCACGGTAGGCCGGAGGCCGTGGCAGCTTGCGCTGGCGTTGCCACGGCAGCCGGAGGTAGCGGCAGCTTGCGACGCGTTGTTTCGAGTCAAATCGACACACGAACACGTGACACTTATTATACATGCAATACGTGGAATGTGGTGTGAGGTTTTAGTTCTGCAGCACTATCGAATACTACTCCTGTACTAAAATCTCGAGTAGTTATGTCGCTAACAACGCGGGTGCTCTTCTGAACTTTTTTTTTTGCCCATCGCTGCCAGTGGATAAAGAAAACCAAGAAAAGAGTATAATAGTCTGTACTGCTGTTTACTTTTGTTTTGATATTTTTGAAATTTGCGAATACAATTGAGTTCAATTGATGCGACATGTATGGAACTGTATATTACGACATGTGTGAACATCTCCATGATGCGTGATGATGCGTGGGTGTGTAGTGAGCTTCGACTTTGTTTTTCCCCATTCGCTGGAGGATAAAGAAGAAGAAAACAGACACCTTAGCCGTGTATCGTGAATTTCGTTGAAACTGGTGTTTGCAAGCTGCGTGTGTTACAAATCGCGCGTGTTGTACATCATGACATGGTGAAGATATATGCACTGGACACCCCGATTGAAGAGCGCCCAATATAAGAGCGTTCGGGACATAAGAGCGGTCCAATCGGCATGTCCCACCTGTACTCAAAGCTACATATTTCCCACTACAGATAAGAGCAATGCGTACTGTAGTTAAAAGCGCCTGTTTCCGCTTGTCACGGGGCGCTATTTAGTAGGGGTACCCACTGTACGAAAAGTGAGCGTCGGCGACTTTATCGATCTCACAGCTGCGTGTTTTAACCATTTCTTAGCCCTTGTGGGACCGAGCTACGATTGCGACCGAAAACATATGACGCAATACAAGGAGAGTGGTCTTTTGTTTACCGTCTGCTGGGAGCGCGCAACAGTGTGTGAGTTTGTATTGCTCAAGTCAAGTCTGATGTTTCCAGCCATCTATTTACATCCAGCACAACCAATGCCCGTGCCGATGCCATCTCCTATAGAGCCTCCACTACGACTCTCAATGGCATCCTCGCACTGGTGTATGAACAGTACTCGTTGTGCCGCGTTAGTGCGTTACCTTTTAGTGCGCGGTCTGTAAATGAGTGCGGTGGAATCGCTTGTCTCGATCTCGTCCTACCGAGTCCCTTACGGCACTACTCTCCCAGGAAAAGTCGGGAGTCCCACTTTATTGTGCGGTTATTGCCATCTGGCAAGGCCCCGCTCTACTGAGGGGCTTCGACTGCATGGTAGTTCGGGTGTTGGGGTACATGCCCTACATTTTAACCTCAGCAACCCGCCGGGCTGCTTCGTGTGATTCCCACTTTGTTGTCGGCCTTTTTCTCTTGTTTCCCTTGAAGTTGCGTCTGGGTTGAGGTTTTGGGTGGGGTTTGGAAATCAGAGATCGCGACCGAGATATGCCAAGTTTCGTTTTATTGATCACTTATGTATGACACTGCTGTATGTATAATTATGCAGACGGGTTGTGTGAGCACGCAACGAAGAAGTACGGGATGATGCTACACCCGTCCGTTTCGTATTTACGACTATTTTGCGTTGCACTGGTCGTTCGGAACCCAAATATATATTCCCCCAATTAAACAGTAATGGCCGATGCTGTATATATGCGATACAACCCCGCCCCCTTTTGATCAAAACCAGCCCCCCACGTCCTTCAAAACTCCGCCCTCCCCTCACCGGTTATTCGACTTACAGGATTCACTTGATAAACGGATGCATTTCCTTCCACAGCTGTCAGATTTTGTCCCCCTCAGAAACGGGGTTTATAGTTTCCGCGCACAGACTGACTAACATCACCCTGTTGACCCTGATAGCTACACTGTAGTTGCAAGGGGAGTTGCCGACCTATATCCTTAGTGAGGACACACAACCCGTAATACGCGCGATGGGAGCATCACACACAGCTTGTGAAGATGAGTGACGACAAAATCTTCGATCTCACAGCTGGGGTGTATTTTTCATCTCAAGTTGAAGGCAAGAACCGGAGGGGGAGAAGGGACGACACCTGTGACCACGGCTTGTCCAGGAGCTGGAAAGTAAAAGTGTGAGAAAGAAAAAAATATATATGTATATATTAGTCGTTTTTACCCTCCAGCCCATCTCGTTAGAGGTGTTAATTACCCTCAGCGACCTGGACCAGCCGTAGTCACAGGTGTCTTCCCTTCTCGGCCCCCTCGGTACGTGCGTACCTTCCGTTTTTCGCGCATAGTGGTAAAATGCAATTGTCAGTTGGTATCGTCACCCCCCCCCTCTAATATGCAATGCAGTCCCATTATGTTTACAATCAAGCCGGAAACGTTTTGCGGTCAGTAGATTACAAGTCCCATACGATTATCAATTCCCAAAGGGTAAGGGTTTGTATTACGTTAGCGTTTTCAGACCGAGGTTAAGCTAGCACATCAAGTAGGAGAGCGGGGTTATCAGCTGTACAATGTGGGCGTGTTGCACGTGGCGGTAGTAATCTTGTTCGGCCCCAGATGTAGCGACCAACACAGGTAGGATTGTGGTGTTGTCGGCTGTCCAGTGTCAACGCGTGGCATTGCGAGTCGCATCATGCCCCGCACGTCGCGTACAACTTCTTGGACAGACGAGACCTATTTGACCGCCGGTGATGGCAGAAAATGGGCACACTCACCCTTGCAGCCGTTGAGGGGCCAGTGTTAGCGGCCAAACCAAGTAGGAAAGCGGTGTTATCCGCCCGTCCATTGTGAGCACTTGGCAGCACGAGTAGCAACATGCCCCGCGTGGCATGTGTCGTGCAAAACTCCTTGGATAAACAAAACACCAATTTGTTGGCAATTTGCACAACGGGGATGCACTTGGGCTTTCCACCCCCACCCTGCGAACTCTTTTTGTGGCCCAGGCCTAACGACCAAAACAGTGATGAGGCTGGTGTTGTCGAACGTGTGGACGTGGTACTCTGACTTACGTGACGCCCCGCGCGGCACGTGTCGTACAGCTCCTTGGACGGACGACACCTTGTTTGCACGCCGGGGATGTATTAAAAGTTTGCACACCCACCCTGGTAGCCCTGCTATGACCCATGTGTAGCGACCGAAACTAATAGGAGGTTGGTGTTATCGGTCGTCCGTTGTGAGCACATGGCCGTGCGAGTTGCATCGTGCCGCGTATCACATGTTGTACAAACTCGTTCGACGGACAACACCTTATTGCACACCAGGGGGGGCAATTGAACTGTGCACACCCACCCTGCTAGCCCTTTTGGGACCCAGGGTTAACGACCAAAATAAGTAGAAGGGCTAAATTATCAGCTGTCGAGCGTGAGCGCGTGGCATGCGCGTGGCATCGTGCCGGGTGCCGGGCATGGGACGTGTTGTACGACTGCTTGGACGGACGGCTCCTTGTTGCACACCGGGGGTGCAAATATGGACTTGCACACCCCCACCCTGCTCTCGCTTGGTACCCTGATCCTACCCCGACTTGATCAAACCCGGACCTAACTGGCCCTCGGTAGGCTACTTCCGTCTAGGACCAGATCCACCACGCTCGAGGGCTTTCACCAAAACGACAAAAAAAGGCAAAGACCCTAGATCCAGCACTTTTTGCTGAAGGATGTGCAGAGTTTTATTTGCATACCCAATGTGCAATTAGCGTTCTCGGCACCATTTTGACGTGTGTTTGTTCTCACACTTTTACTCTCCAGCTTCTGGACAAGCCGTGGTCACAGGTGTCGTCCCTTTCCCCCCCGGTTCTTGCGTTCAACTTTATCGCGCATAGGGTTCAGCAATCCCACTGCTCGTCGATTTTTCATCGAGCATTGCTAACTCACGCTCTCGCGCTTTCCGCAAGTCAATTTGTGCACAAAAAAACTCCAAACAAAGTTATACGAGTATGCACTCGCCGTGGCTCGAACTCACGAAACTGACCTATACCAGGCTTGAGGATAACCTGATACGCCACCGGGGCGACCGGTCATGAGTTTTGGACAGGTGGCGAAGTCCAGCAGCCAGCTCGGGCTGCTCCGTGTGGCCGATGCTGTGCTCGTATTTAACACCGTGTAACTCTCGTATTATGGTCGGTGAACACTTGTATTATACTCGGTCTTTTATTCCCGTCACGTTTTCCCCTCGCACTATTAATAGGCTGTCGCGGGTTATGTACTTGTATGATACTCGGTATGCCCCTCCATTTATTACAGTCACATATTCCCTTTCTCACAAGGCTATCGCCGATTATGCACTTGTATGATACTCGGAATGATCGGCATTTTATTTCCGTCGCGTATTCCCGTTCTCACAAAGCTGTCGCCGATGATGTATGCGTAGTCGTATGATACTCGGTGTACCAGGCCGTTTTTTCCCGTCACATATTCCGCCCTCCCCTCACCGGTCATACGACTTACAGGATATACTTGATAAACTGATGCATTTCCTGCCACAGCTGTCAAATTTTGTCCCCCTCAAAAACGGGTTTTATAGTTTCCGCGCACAGATTGATTAACGTCACCCTGTTGACCCTGGTGCAAGCTACACTGCTGTAGTTCCAAGGGGAGTCGCCGAGCTATATGCTTAATGAGAACACACCCCGTAATACGCGCGATCGGAGTATCACACACAGCTCTCAAATATAAGTGACGACGAAATCTTCGATCTCACAGCTGGAGTGTATTTAAAAAATAATACCTACGGGGCCGTTTATTTTCGTCACGTTTTCACTGCTAAAGTTTGCTGTCAAGAGGTGGGACGGATGCCAAATTGTCGGAGGGTGCGGGTGCTGCTTGTCTTATTCCTGTGGTGCAGTATATAGGAATTTGATGCTGGTACGAGCTACCGGGTATTTGCTTTCTGTCCGGCTTCATGGACCCTGATACAGAGTAGTGGTCCTTCTCCAGCGTGCGTACAGTAGTATAGCCGCAACCGGCACTACTCCGCATACTGCCGCTACTGGTTGTTCCCGTCTGTGACAAGCGATTGGACAGACAGTATGTATCGCTGGCAACCGGCACTCTGCTCGACCTGTGCTGTAGAGGGGTCGCTATTGCTGTATTTTTGTGCGTGCGTTCTTAACGTTAAACGACCAAAGTTCGTACGGTATTAATACTGTAGTACTACCAGGAATAAGCCTATGTTCACTGCCGGCGTTAGGCGGGTGTGGCATAATCGCATAGACGCGTCAGTGAGGATGAACCGGAACAAGACCAAAGATTTGATGTGCCAGCGGAAGGGGATCGGGCGGTGGATTACCATCGGTCTTGGTGTTGCAGTCGGACTCACCGGCTGCTTTGTGACGTTTTTCACGGAGTGGATCGTTCATGCTCGAACAGCTGTGCGCCTCGCTCCAAAACGCCTGCGTGTCAAGTACACCATCAAGTACTTCATGGCGGTGCTTATCGCGAGACAACACACGCGCAAAAAGCTTGCGACGTGCAAATATTCACCTGGCATGGCAGACACTCTAGCGAGTGGCCCTTGGCCGATGGCATGAGGGCCTTTAAATAGCCCCACGCGAGAAAACGCATTCACTCATTAACCCTTTTACAACTGCTATAAAACCCGTTTTGGGGGACAAAATTACTTGGATTTGGTATAGGGAGGGGTTCGGGGGCTCTAAAGTGGTCAAGTCATTCATTCCAAGCGGTCATCCGATATGCAAGAACACGCACAAGGTGCCGAAGTCCGCCTGGCACGCGGTTCTTGGTTGCATGCGGCTCACCCTTCATGCGACTCGCCGAACACCTTACGGCGCTTCGCGCTTGGTGCACTGGTCGGTGAAAACCCGGCGGTCTCCGTCCCGGTGTTGTGTGGTTGCGAGGGTCAATTTTCATATGACTGTACGGCTATGCATGAAAATGTCAATGTTGTATGACTGTACGGCTATGCATGCAAATGTCATTGTTCATATGGCTGTACGGCTATGCATGAAATGGGTACACGCGTTCCGTAGAGACTTGGTTAATCCGAGGTTTCCACCCTCCGATATGTAGCTAATCCAGTGTCCGTGCATGCACTTACTGTCTCGCGCGCCTGTAGGTCACGGCGGCCGCAGTTCACGGCAGTTTGCACTAGCCCGCCGCTGTCGCAGGCCGCACCATTGTTTTCTACAACAGAGTAAAAATCGGCGTTCGACACGTTGTTGGATGTGTGGCGAGGTTACCCGTATATACCTAGTAATAGCAAGGTAGATAACCCGCCCCCCATGTATTTGTTCAGAACCGATTTTTTCCAAAAGCATGGGGACTCGCACAACGAACACGGCTGCTATGTCGTCTAGATTTTTCCATAAACGCGTCGCACGGCGTTTGCCCTCTCTACCCGTTGTCGAGAAAACCAGCTTGGAGAATCGTTTTTTTCCGACTTTTTTTGTGGGACCCTTTTTTTATTTTTGCTCCTTTCACGTTGTTGCGCTCTTCGGGAGTGTTGTCAGAATAAAATCCCGGGACGCGCGCGCGGCCATACACACAGAAAAAAAATGTTGGCATCGTAAAACAACAGGCATCGAGAAAAGTCACTTCGTGAATGTTCACTTAAACAGTCGAATGCTTAGTTTCTTGCTTTCCGCACACGTTTTACCCGTGGTATCGGGTAACAGGTATCATCTTCTATTTTGGTGCTCTAGAGTATGTTTTGTTCTGCCCATTCCGTGAAAACGCTAGCAATACTACCGCTGTCCTTTTTTTGTTAATTCGTGTTTTCTCCGGCCAAGTAGTACTATTTTGAACTACCGGTACTCTGTATTCTGTTCTCATGTCTTGCAAGATTATCTTTACATCATGGTGTTTGCGATTCCCAAACGTTCTATGTATACCGCCGGAGGATAAAAAAAAAGAAGAAAAAAAATTAGGGTGCTTGTGATTTCCTATCTCTGTTGGGCTGGACAAAACGTAAAAGTGGTGTTGAAACCGACGATTGTCATAACCCCAAGGCCAGCCAACCCACAAGAATACTAGGTCAGAAAGAAAAAATTCCAAGTAGGAAAACGTGAAACGGGCGAACGTCACACACCACACAAGGTCAACCAACCCTCAAAAATGTCAGTGTCGAATTTAGTAAATATCTGGTACGAAGACGTATTTCTTATCCAAAATTTCCCCCGATTTTTCGTAGGTTGGCTTGGCCTTGGATTGGGACGTTCGACGGTTTCAATTCTATTATCATAATATATGTTTTCCTACCCGACTCCTTCCCAAACAAAGTTGGCAGTTCGCCAACACCCTACTGAGCATTCTAACGTGAACGGAACAACAGCCACAGCACATGTTGATCACGACTTGTTGTGGACTGTCAACCACCACAAAAATTCTGCAAAGTTCGCCTCGTCTTCTTCGGTTTTGCTGAGCGTTGTAATGTAAACCAGCTGATGTAAACACGAGACACAACAAGTACACATTTAGAGTTTGTCCCGCGTTGTTATATTGTATTCGGATTTCAAATGCTACCGGAACAAGAACGTTCTGATGGCACGCTCACACATTGCACGCACTACCAGCCCCCCGCTGCGGCTATCGAGGCTCTCCGCCTGCGGGAAAAAAATAACTCGCCGTCTACGGCAAAACGCACCCTACAACAATTATGTAGGTTGGCAGCACTACACCTTCACAGAACGTTTTGTTTCCGCTTATTCGGCACCATGGTTGTGGATTATTGCACATGAGGGCTCCATACCACGGACTCTAGAGCATGATTGACATACGCTTTCAAGCATATCTATGAAAGCCCTAGTCCAACAAAAAAACACTAATTAGCCAATATAGGGATACTCCTCTTCGTTTCGTACACGGCGGTACACGAGGGTACCCTCGTGCCACTTGTTCGACTAAAATGTCGGCGTACCCTTTGAATTATAGTGGGTACCTCTATTTAAGAGCGCCCAGGGCAAGAGCGTTCGGGACTCGGGAGCGGTCAAATCCAGTAGAGTTTTACCACTTGTTCAAGAAAATGTTTGGCGCACACTGTGTACGAGACGAAGGGGGTTTCACCCTACATTGGTTGGTTGTTGCGTTTCATTGGGTTAGGATTAGGGAACATATAATTATAAAGAGTATGTCAACCAGTTCTCGAAGAAGCGGTAAGATACCCTCGTCCAATCGGCACGTCTAATCGGCACGTCTAATCGGCATGCCACGCCTATACTAGAAGCTATATACTTGCTACTTCAGGCAAGAGCAATGTGTAGTTAGGAGCGCTTGTTTGGGCTTTTGTCACGGGACGCTCTAAAATCGGGGTACCCACTGTATCTGCAACTCCGACCCAGTCAAAAACACAATCAGCCGGGGATGACGCCCTTTGTGTCGTACTGGTATCTGCAACCCCGACGCAATAAAAAACCCAATTAGTCGCGGATGACGCCCTTCGTGTCGTACACGGCAGAGTGCCCCAACCATTTTCTTGAGTATGTGGTAAGCTCTGCTCGCACAAAACTTTGGACCAGCCTCGGCACAATAATTTACTTCAACTCAACACAATAGTTGAATTTTGCTTGACCCCTTCACCCTTTAAAGAGTGCGCCCACGTTCTTGTCGATAAATAACTTGGAATTAGTGTGGACTATGTTTCTCCGCTCTGAAGAGGGTTAAACCCGACACCCAACCCCTAGCCTCAACCGCCTCGGAATGTTTTAGGAATGGAGATGTAATAAAGAGTTAGTGTACACTGCCTGTAGACTGCCAACCGTTTATCGAGTGGGTCCAAGTCGTTAACATACCAGGACCAGGTACTGGCTGCGGGGAATAGACGCGGGTTGATGCGGGAAGAAAATGTTGAAGCCGTCTCGCGATGAGTGGCGATTATTTTTCTTTTTGCTCGAACTCCCCCCCCCCCCTCTCCCCTTACCAGTAAGACTAAATATACGGTGTATAACAAGCTGGCGCGTTCCAAAGCCGCGAAATATACGGTGTATAACAAGCTGGCGCGTTCCACAGCCGCCAAATTTTGTCCACCTCGTAACGGGTTGTACAGTTTCCGTGCACAGAGTGATTACCTCGTTGAAGGCTGAACGTCTTGGCATCGCCCTGTTGAGCCTGGTACTACCTTGTACTCTGCGGAGTCACCGATAGATACCCTTCATGAGAAGATACACACCCACCCCGTAACACGCGCGATCGGAGTGTTACACACAGCTTGCAAAGATTAGTTTCGACGAAATTCTTGATCCCACAGCTGTACAGTTTTTTTTTTTCAAGTTTTAATATTAGTATTATAGTGGGGAGAGGGGGAGAGTGCCTGCTATGTTTGTGACCTCGGATCGGAGATTTGAACATGGAGGGAGCTAGAGAAAAAGTGTATTGTATATTGTATCATGCAATGCAAGTATATATATATGAAAAGTATCGTGTCAAGCCACCCCCCGGGGCAGCGGTTTGAATTTGGACTGGACTTGACTCGACCCAACCATTTTCGGACTTGCGAGAATGAGGCACGTTGGGGAAAGTTGCTCACATTGGACAGATGACGATCTACAGTATATCGTATAGATCATATAGATCGTATGGATCTTGTATATGTCGATATGATATGTTGTGCATGATCCATGCTAGATCGTACACATCGTACGAGATCATGCAAATCGCACAGCTCCCACCCGGCAACACGATGTATAAGCTATTCGGATCGTATAGACCGGGGATAAGCTATTCGGATCATCTAGACCGGGGATAAGCCATTCAGATAATATAGACCGGGGATAAATCCGCCCTGAATGTGGTAGATCATGGATGGGGGCCTGCCTGTTCGGCGTGGGAAAATTTTGTGACGATTACAGGACTCGTCTGCGACGAGAAGCAAAGTAACGCAGCCAGGGATCTGCTGGGTTACTGGAACGGTAACTTGAGTGTAGGAAAGACAACACAAACACACGTAAGTTTTATGTAAGAGACGCGGCGCGAGCGCGGACTGCTTACACATGCTGCTTCACGCGCACACTACAGCAGTAGTGGCCCCTCATTAGTACATTGCCTCGCCAGACGACAATACTCGCATTATACTTGTAGTAACGTGGGACCTCACACTTTTCCCAGGATACGCAGTGCGGTACGGTAGTACTTTGCAGGACGAGGTCATGACGAGCGGTTTTCGCCGCCCTAAATGGGGCCCCGTAGTAAAGAGTACCGCACTATGCTGTATCTAGATATCACGCGTCGGACAGATGACGATCTAGATCATGTAGATCATCTAGACCGTCTACGGCAGATTTTGTATTTGCCGTTATGAGAACTGTGAAGAATGTGTATGACGAGAGTGCATATCAAATCCTTGAACAAAATCTAGATCATTCAGATCGTACGGGTCCCACCCGATAACATGAGCTAGACCATGCAGATCTTCCCTGAATGATCTGTTAGCGCCTTTACAACTGGAAACCCGTTTTTGGGACAAATTTACTTGAAGTTAGTGTAGGGAGGGATTTTGGGGCTCTGAAGGGGTTATTAGATCAAGTGGGAATCGGCGATCTGTCCGACGTGTGATAGATGCTTTTTAACAGTTGATGCTACCCCACTCGATTTTATACAAATGTTTCACTCGATTTGTTCCGACGCTGTATCTGTGTCCCGAAAGGGAAGTCCGTGGGTCCCGGTCTGTCGGGGCTCATAGATCGGGGTGTCGGGGTGTCGCACACGTCGAATCGATATCCAAAACCGATTTGATCGTAAACATGAGGGACTGTTGGACATTTCATGCAGAAAACGTCCCAATGCCGCTTGTATTGACGTGAATCTGGTACTCGGTAACGCTCCATGTTAGGAGCGTGTTGTTACTCCTCATGTAAGTGACGACGTAACGGGTTTGGATTTTATAGTCCTAGCCCTTTACTGCTGCACTTTACCGGAACACACACCTCAGTCTAATTCCAAGTAATTTGAACCGGAAATGGGAATGCGGTTGTAAATGGGCCAATCCTTTTGGAACCCGGGTATAGCGACCAAAGACATGACAAGTACGGGTTTGTTATCCTCCGGCTCCGTCAGTGCGCAGCTGTATGGATGGGATCGTGTCGTGCATCTTCTTGTCTTGCTGCAGTTAAGACAAGAAATGTAGACGCGCGCTACGATAGAGGTTGTATCGCTTTTCGTCTGAAATGTTTTCTGAATGACGGGGCTCCCTTAACCCAAAATCGTCTGAAATAAATATTTTTTTTTTGCATGAATTTCGCGGTACACCTAGGCCATGGAATTTTTCATCCGGTGGCAGTTTTAGCTTTCTCCCAATCAGGTTTTGGGAGAAATGTTAAGTAGCCAGAGGGAGGAACCCCGGAAAAAAAAAATTGGTTTGCCTCTATCGCGTCTTTATCAAAACAATATCCGAGCAGCCCGCGTTGCTTCGACTGGCCGATGCTGTGGAAGTATTGCCCATTTTTTCGCTCTGATTTCCCAAAAAGGTTCAATTGAGCCCCTTCTGGACTCTCCGCTACTAGCGCGCTCCCTCCCTCCCTCCCTCCCTCGCTCGCTCTCTGGGGGTGGCGCCTTGTGGTGATTGACGATGTAGACGACAGATGATGAAACGATAGAAGCGTGCCGTGCCGTGCCAAGAGAAAGTGGAAGTACAATAGTTGGAATAGGGGTAGGGGTAGCGGTTCCCTAATCTGCTCTAGATATTTGATCGGGGGTGCGGCTAGGGTCAAACCTCTTCTCTACTCCCTCTCGTTTACCCCCTCCATCCTGGTTTAGCGCCCCTGGCTGGCTGACGATAGACGACAGATTATGTACGATAGAAGGTTGTCGTGCGTGACACCAAGTGAAAGTGCTCGTGAGTTAGGGTCAGGTTGATGGTTGACGTTAGGGTTGTGTGGTTTTCTCTTCTCTACCCGTGCCTACTCTGAGGTTACCCCCTGGTGTACTGTATTCTGCTGTACTGCTGTCCCCAACTATGCTGTACTGTTATTTACTCCTGTACACTGCATTACCGTGTTTTGCCTTGCTCAAATCTACTTCGACTTCGCTTCAGTTTTTTTTTGTACACTCCGCGACGCTACCTCGTACTCTCATCTTGTCTACTTCCTGGCTCACTGCTCCACTCTGCCCTACTTTACTCCTCTGCTACACTCTGCTGCTCTGCTCTGCTCTACTCCACTTTACTCTACTGCTCTATTCTACTTTACTGCTCTGCTCTTATCTACTTTACTCTTGCTACTCTACTCTGCTATACTGTAATGCACTACTGGTCTGTCCTGTATGGTACCGTATTACTTGTTTGTCTTGTCTCGTCCTGCCCTGTGCTCCTGTCACGATCTACGACACTGCCGTATCAGGCATTTCTCTACCTCCTCAACCCTTTTAGCGTGTTTAGCACCGTACTCCCGGCATGAGGACAAAACACTTGAAGTTAAACTAGGATAAGTATAGGAGTTGGAAATTGGTTAGTTTGAGTCTCGCACATTTGAAAGGCAGTTTCCAAAATATGGCGACTTCTTCGCCACGAGAGCTCAGGCGTGGAGGGGGGGGGAGGGGGGGTTGCCGCTAACATACACGAACGAACTTGAAGGCATTCCGTCATTCGTCGACTTCGAAGCCTCGCTTTCATTTTATTGGTGGACTTGAAGCCAATCGCTCATCGGTTGACTCCGAAGCCAGGCTTTCGTTTGATCAATCGACTTTGAAGCCAATTGCTCATTGGTTGACTCCGATGCCAAGCTTTTAGTTCGTTGATCGACTTTGAAGCCAATCACTCATTGGTTGACGTCGCAACCAGGCTTTCAATTCATTGGTCGACTTTAACGCCGGTTCCTTATTGGTCGACACCGACGCCACTATTTCATTTCATTGGTCGACTATGAAGCCGATCGCTCATTGGTTGACTTCGAAGGCCGACCTGGTTTGGCCAACTTCGAGACCAGGTTTGATTGGTCGAATTCAAAGCCGGTCGTTGTTCATTGGTCGACTTCGAAACAGCGTTTCATTTCTTTGGTCGAATTTAAATCCAGTCCCTCATTGGCCGACTCCGATACCGCTCTTTTATTTATTTAGTTGACGATGAAGCCGATTTATCATATGGCTTCGAAGGCAGTATTTCGTTGGCCAACTTCGAGGCCGGGTGTGATTGGTCGAATTCAAAGCCGGTCGTTAATTAGTCGACTTCGAAGCCAGTCGTTCATTTCATTGGTCGACTTGAAGCTAGTCCCTCATTGGTCAAATTTGAAGCCAGTGTGTCAGTGATCGACTTCGATCACTCATTGATTGTTGTAGAAGCCGTCAAATTCGAAGGCAGTCGTTAGTTGGTCGAAGCAAAGACGGCCGTTCATTGGCTGACTTCAAAGTCAGTCTTTGACTAGCCAACTTCGTAGCCAGTCTGTCAGTGGCCAACATCGAAGCGAGTCGTTATTTGGTCGAATTCAAAGGCTGTCGGTCGTTCATTGGCTGACTTCGAAACCTAGTCGCGTATTGGCTGGTTTGGAAACCCTGTCGTTTGTTGGTTGATTTCGAAACCTGCCTTCGGCCCAGGGTTGGTTGATGCCCTCCAGGCTGTCTTGGAATCGTTCGTGCTTGGCGTGCTTTTGTCTTCGGAAATTTTTCAAGTGCTTGCTGTGTATGCAATGCATGTACATCACTGTCTTGTATATTGTGACTATTTGTGACCGTAGAGCTCGTGTCTCTACAAGGCATCGGCACGGGCACGGGTTGCGCTGGGTGTAAGTGGGTGTCAAACATCAGTTTAATGTGAACACACGCAACAATGTTGTTCGTTTCATGTCTATTATGGACCATACGATTGTTCATTTACAGCAGCAGTAGTATTCGTTTCGTGTCTATTACAGACCATGGGGTTGCTCGTTTTCGATAAATACTCGTGTGCTTTACCTAGACCATGGAAAGTTTCAGGGCTTTTCACGGGTCATGACCCGACCCGCGTGTCGGATCAAACGGGTTTTCAAAATGCTGTAATCGTCGAATATTTTGACTCATTTCCTCTCTAGTATGAAATATTATAGACTCAACTATAAACTCGTTTGGTATACTCGTACTATTTCCAAGCAGTTTCGTTCCCAAAAATGGGTTCCCAGCTGTAAAACCGTTCATATCGTAAACGACTGATCCCACAGCCTACAAATAGACAAAAAACGAGTACTACCGTAAAATAACATTTCCAGGGCTTTTCACGAGTCGGGTCAAACCTGGCGGGTCGGGTCGGGTCGGGTCAGCTGACCTGACCCGACCCGCGAGAATTTCGAGACGTCTTGACCCGACCCAACCCGACCCGTGAGATTTTAAAACGCAATGACCCGACCCGACCCGACTTGACCCGACCCGACCCGACCCGACCCGACCCGACCCGACCCGACCCGACCCGACCCGACCCGACCAGACCAGACCAGACCCGACCCGACCCGACCCGACCCGACCCGACCCGACCCGACCCGACCCGACCCGACCCGACCCGACCCGACCCGACCCGACCCGACCCGACCCGACCCGACCCGACCCGACCGCGGGTTGGGTCATGACCCTTGAATAGCCCTGAAACTTAATATGGTCTAGGTAAAGCACATGAGTATTATTGAAAACGAGCAACCCATGGCTGTAGTAAGACATGAAACGAATACTACTCTTGCTGTGAATGAACAATCAAGCGGGATTCAAAATTTCGCGGGTCGGGTCGGGTCTGGTCGGTTCGGGTCGGGTCTGGTCGGTTCGGGTCGGGTCTGGTCGGTTCGGGTCATTACGTTTTATAATCTCACGGGTCGGCTTGGGTCGGGTCAAGACGTCTCGGAATTCTTGCGGGTCGGGTCAGGTCAGCTGACCCGACCCGACCCGACCCGCCAGGTTTGACCCGCCCCGTGAAAGGCTCTGGAAATTTTCTTTGACAGTAGTATTCGTTTCTTGTCTATTTGTAGACCGTGGGATTAGTCGTTTACGATGTGAACGCTTTTGCAGCTGGAAACCCATTTTCGGGAGCGAAACTGCCTGGAAATAGTATACCAAACGAGTTTATATTTGAGTCTAGAATATTTCACACTAAAAAGGAAATGCATCAAAATATTCGATGATTACAGCATCAGCCGCACGAAACAAGCCGGCCTGCACCAAGGGTTCGGTATTGTTGATGTTATAATATACGCCCTTTTTCGCCACCGGGTTTGAACCACTCGCACGAGTGACGCCGTATCTCACGGACAACAAGACTCTAGGCGATTTTTTTGGAAGGGCTTTGGGGCCCTTAAACCATCCACCGGAGGATTAAAAAAAAAAAAAAAACTAAACCCGTTAGAGCCCCAAATCTCTCCCTATACTAACTCTTGAGTAAATTGATAAAAAAGGTTTCCTGTGGTAAAGGCGTTGTGGGGAATAAGAGTATTCGTGTCATGTCTATTGTAGGCGATAGGGTTGTTCGTTGGGTTGCACCTTGACGGTGTTCTCCATTTTTGTATGCCCATGACGTGTACCGAATTTACGAGGCGGCCTGCGTAACTACACGAGATACCTGTATGGACCGTAACTCGAGCCACAAAGCACCGCTTGGACGAATTGTGGGTGCTTGAGCCGTAATCTGAATATTTTGTGTCTCTCACACCGGAAAAACTAATGAGCACCCCCCTCCCCCTCCATCCTTCCCTCCCTCCCTCCCTCCCTCTCTCCCTCTCTCTCGGTCTGTGTCCGTTCGTCAATTTTTATCCGAAATTATCTTGACCTGAAAAACACACGCACACATAAAAGGTGGTGCTGGTTCGACGGAAGAGCACTGGGGTACTGTATGCCATGAAGATCCTTAAGAAGGGAGATGTGGTGCGCAAAAGGCAGGTGGAGAGGACTAAGATCGAGCGAAGGGTGCTCGGAAACGTGGAACACCCCTTCCTTATGCGCCTCCACTACGCCTTCCAGGTAAGCGAAACCTTCGAATTTTTCCCGTTTATTGTAGTGTCGCCTCCGTAATGCCTTCCTGTTTAGGGAAACCCTCCTGTTTTGTTCAGATTGTAGCTGTGTCTCCGTGATGCTTTCCAGTGTAGGGAAACCCTCGTGTTTTTTCCAGATTGTGTCGGGGTGTGCGGGGGGTGTGTGGGGGTTGGGGTAGAGGGGACTCCCTGCACACGCGAGCAGGGTTGTCCCGCTCTATTAATAGTGGGGAATTTCTAAGAATGTTGTTTTTCGCGTGGACGGCGGATTCGGAGGAACCCAGAGTATGGCTGTGCGTTGTGGTGCCGGCGGAGGTGGTGGTGGTGGTGTTTTTGGTGATGGTGGGTAACGGGTCTTGTAGGATATTGCTTTCTGATTTTCTCTTGTTCGTTGCCACGTTTGGCCAGTGCCGGATGCCTTTTCTTTGGTTATTTCGAGACTTGGCGGCGTTGGGTACTTCCGGTAAAACGTGGCGCAACCCATGCCGGCTTATTCTTGAAGCGCATTAACATGCATTCAGCGTGCCGGCGCTGGCGCAAGGTCACTTAATTGTAGTTTCTTTGTTGCCGTTCTCGTGCAACATTACCGCGCCAAACAGTGGCTGTGTTTTGCGGTGTGTAGCTGAAGAAAAAAATCAATAAGTGGCGGGTGGCAAGCGCAATCGAAGGGTGCCTCCATGTCGTCAATTGGGGTTGTTGTCCGACATGAGCATCTGATGTGCCAATGCTGTAACTATGGCCAGCTGTTACTTGCTACCCGGTACAAGTATTGTCATGGTGGAGGTCTGCCACCCGCTCGCCCCCTGTTCATGGTCTCTTTACCCCCCCCCCCCTACCCCCCTTGATAATATATACTCCGGAGTATATATATATAAATATATAGTAGTTGGCCTCGGTTGGCACCGGCGCTGTAAAGCGTTGTATGTATATTGGGGTTGGCGTTGGTTGGCAACGACGCTGTAATATATGCCAATCACTGCGTGAGCCAGACAACCAGGGTACCTTTTTTTTTTTCGGGGGGGGGGCGGTTACCATGATGGTTATCGAGTTAGATCATGTTGTGCGGGGTGGAGAACCCTAACTCCACACAAGGGGAATATCGCATCACGTAGTGAATATGGTAAGCCACCCACGAGGAAGTTACATGGTAATACCCATTGCTGTCTCTGGAGTGGCCACACCAGAAAACAAAGTATAACTTATTGGCGCTGTCATCCATGAGCAAGAAAGAAGGCACAAGGTGCCGAAGTCCGTCTTACGAGCGGTTCTTGGAAGGATGCAGTTTACCCTCTATGCGACTCGCCGAACACTTCACGGCGCTCCGCGCTTGGTGCAAGCAAGGTCTGCCTGGTTGGTGAAAACCCAACGTGCTCCGTCCCGGCTTAGTAGGGATGCGATGGTCTATGGTCGTACGACTACGGCCATGCACAAACTGAGTACCCCCCTCCCCCACCCCCCCCTCCAACCCCCCCCGTCCTCCCCTCAACAGTCATAAAACTATATACCTGTGACCACGGCTTGTCCAGAAGCTGGAAAGTACAAGTGTGAGAAAAATAAATAAATAAATACATAAATAAAAAAAATACATGTTACAGAGTAAATTGGTGCGTTCCACAGCCGTCAGATTTGATCCCCCTCAAAAACGGGTTTTATAGTTTCCGCGCACAGATTGATTAACATCACCCTATTGACGCTGGTACAAGCGAGTTCTAAGGGGAGTCGCCGACCTGTATCCTTAATGAGGATACACTCAGTAACACGCGCGATCGGATTAGTGTCACACAGCTTGCAAATATGAGTTTCGACAAAATATTCGATCCCACAGCTGTAATGTATCTTAATTTTTATGATATACAGTCTACGTCAACGGTCAGCAATCAGCAAGGGATCGTTAGCAATGATCAGCAAGCAACTTCATGTCAACCATGAGACACGAACTATCAACAAAATCAGCTCGCACCAATGATTAATCAATGGTCATCAACAATAACTTCTTCGATGTTCAACATCCACGATCAACGGTCGTCACTCGCCGATCGAACATAAAAAATCTCAATCAATCAGCAATGAACATGACCAACATTTAACACTTGTTAATCAACGGCCATCAGTCAGCAGTCATCACTCAATCACTCGTCAATCTTCAATCCACGTGCACCAACAATCACTTATCATTAATCAGCCGCCATCGTTGATGACTCATCGCTCATCAAACGTCACTGATCAATCTTCAATCAACATCCACCAACATTGAACTATTTTCAAATTTCCAATCAACGGCCATGTTCTCGTCACCATCAGTCATCAGTCTTCAAGCAACACCAACCGTCCTAAAATCATCAATCAATGGCCAACGCGAAACACCCATCAATCAAACCACCAATCGTTTCCAACGAAGAATCATCAATCTGCCATCAACGCCAATCAACAACCACCAACACATATAATTTTCAATCATCAATCATCACTCGTCAACCTTGAACCATCACCAGCAATCAACAATCATCGCTCAGGCCATCGCTTCCCAAAGCAAAAGCACGATCATGAATCACCACCCACCAGCAGTCAATCGCTGTGTGTGTTCTTCCCAGTAAACTGATGTTTCTACCCATCTGCATCCGGCTACTAATAATCACTCATCAATCACTCAACATGACAGACGGACAACAAGCTGTACTTGGTGCTCGACTACTGCCCCGGCGGTGAGCTGTTCTTCCACCTCAGCCGGTACAAGCGCTTCCCGGAGGGCGTGGTGCGCTTCTATGCCGCGGAACTGGTGCTCGCGCTCAAGGTATTATGATTTTTTTTTTTTTTTTTTCACGCTTGTATTTTCCAGCTTCTGGACAAGCCGTATGGTTATATCGTACTGATGTCATGTGATACGGCTGTGTACCTTTGTTTTATCGTACTGCTGTATATGGCCATTGTGTCATGCTGTTTGCTGTATACCTTTATGGTCGCGTAGTGTTGTGTACCTTGATCATGTCATATTGCTGTTGCCGTCGTGTCGGCTATACCTTTGTTTTGTCAGTCTGTTGTATGTATGCCTGCCGGTCGCCCCGGTGGCGTAACCGGTTATCTTCAGCCTGGTAAAGGTCAGTTTCGTGAGTTCGAGTCCCCCGGAGCGCATACTCGTATACATTCGTGAGGGCTTTTTATTTGTGCACAAATTGACTTGCGGAAAGCGCGAGAGCGTGAGTTAGCAACCCTCAGTGAAAACTCGAGCAGTGGGATTGTTGAACCCTATGCGCGATGAAAATTGAACGTAAGAACCGCGGGGTGCAGGGACGGCACCTGTAACCACGGCTTGTCCAGAAGCTGAAGAGTAGAAAATAAAATAAAATACACGCCTGCACTATGTCGTGCTGTTGGTGTAGTCTATACCAGTTATACCTTTATTGCGCCATACTGCTGTACCAGGTATACCTTTATGGCGTCATTATTTTGTGTTACATGCCGTTGTTATGCCGTCCAGCGGTATACACGTAAGTTTAGCGGTATACACGTAAGTTTTTACGCTTGATCGTGGATTTGCTTTTCATGTATCCGTGTCCCAGTCATCCTTTTTTGTGGTTAGTCCGTCAGGTGCTACACACTCTTGTCTACTAGTCGTCGGTCATTACCTTGTCCGATTCACGCTTTATTTTTTAGCGAAAAAATAGTTGGTATTTGTGGGGGATAATGTTTGCAGTACATCAGTAAAAAAGATCGAATCCTGTTGTTTTTGTTGTTGAACTTGTTCTTGTTTATGTTAGGAATTAATTTTGTATCGGTGCTGATCATGCTGTTGCTGTTGTTGCCATTGCTGTTGTTGCCATTGCTGTTGTTGCCATTGCTGTTGCTGTTGTTTTTGCGGTTGATTTGACTGTTTCTCTGCTGCTGCAGTTCGTTTCCTCCTGATATGGTCTAACATCGACATCGCTTCCCGCTCGTCGCTGTTGTTGTTTTTGTGCCAGCACCTTCACGACAACAACATCATTTACCGAGACATCAAACCAGAGAACATCCTTCTCGACGCTGATGGCCACATCAAGGTATACCGGTACACTGTACACTCTAACGTGACGCTTTCGAAGTAATGGTGTTGCCCCAGAATGGCGTGCGTTCGTGACGTGTATTCTCGTCCCGTTCCCCAGCGTATTGGCTATGTTTGGTACACAATTTACACGTAAAGGTTGGATGTTATTGTCCCCGAATGACATGCGTTTGCCTTCTGTTCCCCAATCTATTGACTGCTTCGAAATGAGTGGAATACTTTCTGAACCCGCCTCCACCTGGACTTTGCTCGGACGTCCCCTGTACCCGCCTTGTATTACGCCGCCTCCACTTTGCTTCACCCCCTTCACCCACCTTGTCTTAATCCTCGCCGAAAAAATCTGGAAACCCTTCGTCTGCGCAGCTTGGAGACTTTGGGCTTGCGAAGGACAACGTCACGGACTCGACGTTTGGAGCGCAGTCTGTGTGTGGGACTCCGGAGTATATGGCGCCAGAGGTACGTTTTTCACCCCCTGGGTTCGGTTTTGATACGTTTCTTTTTGTTGGTACGGTCCGCTTTGGTTCGGCCCCGCTCAGTTCGGTTGAGCTCGATTCGGTTCGGCTCGGTTCGGTTTGATGTTGATCCCGTTTTTCCGTTGACGTTGGCGTTGACGTTGGTATTGACGTTGAGTTCGAAGTTGTTGCGAAGTTACCCTCCACCCCACCCCATCCCCACCCTGCCCTTAACCGCACCCTCTCCCTACCCCCCCCCACACACAAACCCACCCCTACCCCATCCCACTCCCACCTCCACACCACCCCACCCTACCCCACCTAACCCCATCCCACTCTACCCCGCCCCACCCTTACCCCGCGCTCCACTCCCACCTCCTACCCTACCCCACGCCACACCACGTCACGTCACGCCACTGCCACCTCCAACTCTCCCACCTCCGCCCCCACCTCCACCCCACCCACCTCTAACCACGAAAATGTGCCAGGTTAGTGGCAAGGCCGAGCACGGGACCGCCGTAGCTCGGTACCCCAGTCCACCCCTACCACGCCTTCGCGCCTACCCCCCCCCCGTAACCCACTCCCACCACCCTACCCGCTCCACTCTAACCACCCCCACCCCTCCCTAACCACGAGACACGAATGTCCTGGGTTATTGATAAGCCTGAACACGGGACCACCTAGATTTGTACCCCATCCCACCCCCATCCACCCCCAACCTCGCCCAATGCCCACCGCCACCACCCTAACCCACGCCCCACCCCCCCTGACCCCAACAACCCACCAGGTTATTAATAAGGCCGGGCACGGGACCGCCGTAGATTGGTGGGGGCTGGGCATGCTCATGTACGAGATGCTGACGGGATTGCCCCCGTGGTACACAAAGGACAGACAGAAGCTGTTCGAGAGGCTAAGAGGAGCTCCCCTAGTCATCCCCAAGAACATTTCGGCACCGTCTGCGAGCATCATCGGAGGGCTGTTGACGAGGAACCCTTCTAAGAGACTGGGCACGCTTGGCGCGCTGCAGGTATGTTAATCCGGAGGAAAGGGAGTGGGAGGGGTAAGGGAGGAGGGGGAAGATGAGTTGCGATTGGGGGGTTGGGTTGGGCGGGGGGGGGTGGGGGGATATGGCATCCCCATCGGCGAGTATCATGGAAGGGATGTTGACGAGGAACCCGTCGAAGAGACTGAACGCGCCTGGCGCGCTGCGGGTACGTTTGCACGAAGGAAGGGAGTGGGAAGGGGGGTGGGGGATTTGAGTTGGGCATGCTCGGAGCGCTGCAGGTAGGCTGAAGGGAGGGGGGAGGTGAAAGGGGTGGAGGGGGGAGGCTTGGGGGGCGGGGGGAGAGATGGACCGTGCTGGTGGTGTTTTTTGAGGGGGTTGTTTTGGCTGCCTGCGCTTGTGCGCGCATGACGGTCGGTTTTCCTGTGGGGTGCTTTGCTGGTTTTAATTATCCATTCCGTTCTGTTCCGTTCCGTTGCCTTGCCTTGCGTTTTATTAGGTTACGCTAAGTTGCGTTGCGTTTTACATTACGTTTTTGGTTACCTTTTTTTCGTTTAATTGACGTTAACGATGACAACGATATGTCGTTAGCGATAACGACGACGGTACTGACAACAACAGCGACGATGATATTGACGGGAAAACTGTCGACTCGGCAACGATAAACTAACATGAACGATGAACGACCCCCCCCCCCCCCACCCTTCCCCCAAAGGTGATGAACCACGAGTTTTTCAGAGGACTCGACTGGGCCTCCCTCCTGGCAAAGCGCATCCCGGCACCCCTCAACCCTTGCCGGAACCAGCGTCAAGGATCAGAGTCCACGCACAACTTTGATCCGCAGTTCACCCGCATGCCCATCGACACTATGGCACTGGGGGGGGGGATAGTGTCCCCGGGACCCGACGGGCATTTCGACGGTTTCACGTACGAAATTCCTGGCGTAATTCTGGAGAACGACCGGTAATAGAGGAATGAGAGCGGCGGGAATGAAGTCGTTTTGTTCCTTTTGGCCGGTGCTTTATTCCGCCGCGTTCGAAGCGGGGGGGGGAGGGAGGGGAGAGGGCTGGGGTTGCCGTTTTTTTTTACTTTTGTCGCAAGAATTTTGCTTTTTTTTTTTCGTCCCTAGAGCGTCACATGTTTGTCGTTTGGGAGGGAGGGAGGGATAATTGGGATAGCAGGTGGGACAAAGACAATGGGTGCAGGAGCATGACCCTCAAGGGATGTTCATTGTTGCGGGGAAGGGGGGGGGCGGGGGGAAGGGGGCCTTTTCCGTGGTGGGATGAGGCGGGGGTAGAGGAGGAGGCAGGCGATTGGGGAAAAGGCCGCCCACCCCCCCAGGTGGAAACCGTGCCCCGTCCCGGCATTTATGGATGCGAGGATCTGTGGTCCTATGCACTACGGCCATGCATGATACCATGATAACACCCCGAGGCATGGTCCTATGGATACGGCCATGCATGATACCATGATTACATCCCCCAGGGATAGGATGGGATGGGATGGGATGGGATGGGATGGGATGAGATGGGTTGCGCGGCGATTGTGTGGTGGGTGGGTGGAGCAGGTACTGGAGTGTGCATGCTTATGGAGGTGAACGGGTGAGGAGAGACAGGCTCGATGATTTTTTACGGTGCCATGGCTGACGGGATCAAACGAAAACTTTGTTCGGCAGACGGTTGGAATGCGAAAGTTTTTTGGTGTTGTGTGTTGTGTGGTGATGTAGCCATTTCCCTCTCCGCTTTTAATTCTCTCTCTCGTCCCCTCTCCCCCTCCTTTTTTTTTTTTGGTTCTGGCCTTGGTGTTTTATTGTTTTGTCTTCTTTTTCCACCGTCCCTCAGTCCGTACGTCTCGAATCGTTATCCGATGGTTGTCGTCGATCCTTTTTTTTTTCTGTTGCGGCTTTTTGCCGTTGGTGTGGTCGAGGGGATGATGAGAGGGGGTGACGGCAGCAATGGATCGCGTCTCGTTGTAAAAAACCACGAAACAAAAAAAATAAACGAATTCGGAAACAAAAACGAATTTGAAAACGAAAAATCGAAAACGAGCGGAAGACGCGAAAACCAGGGAAGGCCTGAAAGAGAAAAACGCTTCTCCACTGTCAATGAAATCAGTCATTCAGTGGTGTAGGGGGATGAATGATGACGTCAAGCAATTCAATGAGTCTGTCGTTGACGGATGAATGATGGAAGGATGAATGAAGATTGCCTCAGTTGAAGTGACTCGCCGGTACTTTCCAGGTGCAGTAAAACAGGAAATGTGAAAGTACTGACCTAGCGCTGCTGTGGGGCGAGTATGGAGGCGGTGGGGAGGAGGGGGAGCGGGGGTGGTGCCTTTTGTGCGGTGGTCTTTTTGAAAATATTGGATGCGAGTTTACCTTTTAGACTTTTGATGTCCGTGCCCGCTCCACATGGGAGATATGTACGGGTTGCGTTTTTTTTTTTTTGTTCCCCCTTTCCCGGTTTCTCGTTCCCTCTTCTCCCCTTTTTGTTGTGTTATATGGTTATCTTTTTCTGTCTTCTCCTTTAGTAGAGTGGTGGTGTCCCTTTCTCGGCTGTGCTCTCTGCCCGTGTTGCCCTCTTTTTAAACTATTTGGCTTGGCTTGTCTGGGTTTGTTTGGCGATGTCTTGCCGTGTTTCGGCTTGGCTTGGCTTGGCTTGGCTTGGCTTGGCTTGGCTTGGGCTTGGCCGGGGCTTGGCTTGGCTTGGGCTTGGCTTAGCTGCTTGGCTTGGTTTGGCTTGGCTGGGGCTTGGCTGGGGCTTGGCTTGGCTTGGCTTGGCTTGGCTTGGCTTGGCTTGGCTTGGCTGTGGCTTGCTTGGCTTCGATTTGATTTATTTCTTGCTGAGTGCTTGTTTTCGGTGCGAGGGGGGGGGTACTCAGTTTGTGCATGGCCATAGTCGTATGACCATAGATCCTCGCATCCCTACTATGCCGGGACGGAGCACGACGGGTTTTCACCAACCAGGCAGACATTGCTTGCACCAAGCGCGAAGCGCTGTGAGGAGTTCGGCGAGTCGCATGAAGGGTGAACTGCATCCTTCCAAGAGCCGCTCGTAAGACGGGCTTTGGCACCTTGTGCCTATTTTCTTGCGGGGGCGGGCGGGGGGGGGGGGGGGGGGGGGGGGGGGGTCTATCTGCCTAGTAGATTCCGCGCCGCTATGCTCCGCAAAGTTAGAGACAGGAGAGACAAGAGTAAAGTCAAAGTTAGATCGGGAGTAAGCGCTGTTGCCGCCCTCCTTATGCTAGCTGGCGAAAGATAACTTGACGTTGAGGAAACCGGGGGCAATGGCATGAGGGTGGTGGGGTTGCCGGAGAAGGGGAACAGGCGGAGTTTCCTCGCCAAAAGGGAGGGGAGAGGGAGGACTGGGGGGTCCCCCGCGCCTCAAGAGGGAGGAAAAGCCTCCGCAGGCATGTCGAACAGAGTGGATATACTTTTCTGGGCCGACAAAATTGTATTTTTAGTATCCCACCCCAACTGTCCCGCCTTGTTATGCTGGAGCTCGAAACACAACTCCGAGGGTCTCTTTTCTGGCTGGTGCTCGCTTTTCAGTTCGGTCTTAGTGCTCTGCGTTGAGGAGGGGGGGGGGTCAGGGGAGGGGGGGAGAGGCGTGATAGTCGCGGGAATACGCTGCATACGGTATAGGTTGAAGGGCGTGCATGCTACCGGTGTGCATTAAGTATGATCTTTTATTTCCTACCGATCGATGTACGACTAGAGATGGTTGCCAATCGCTGTTTTTTTTTTTTTTGAATCCTTTTTTTTCCCCCGAGGGGGGGGTGTTGGGGCGAGGGAGGGGAGGAGATATCGCAGGTTGTCGTCGGGCCTAGTGATAGGACGGTCGTGGATTTGTGATGGCTCCGGGGAAAGAGGGGCGAGAGGAGGGCCCTAAATCCCCGGAGGGAACGGGGGGGGGGAGACGACATGCCTTCCGGATGATCGGGCACGCGTGGTAGGCGTGCATGGCGAAAGTTGAGAGCGGACAGCGGGGCTAGAAGATGGAGGAGTTGAACTTGGTTTTATATGTTTTGGGCCGGCAGTTAGTTGGTTGGGGCGTGAGGATAAAGGCGAGGGTGTACTGTAGGGGGAAAGGGCCTCGTTTTTGCTGGAAGGGGAATATCTGGCTTGCTTGGTTAGGATTAGTGTGGTTGCTTGTGAGCTCGCTGGTGAGCTTGCTGTTGGGCTGGTGAGCTGGTGGGCTTGTGAGCTTGTGAAGTTGTTGGTCAGCTTTTGCTGGCTTGCTGGCGTGCTTGCTTGCTGCTGTGACTCGACTGGGATATAATATGGTGATGGGTGGTTGTTGTTGTTGGTGGTGATGGTGGTGGTGGTGGTGGTGGTAGTTGTTTCCGTGTGTTGCGTGGTTGATGCTCTCGGCCTCCTTTGAAAGCTACGGCTGTTGGACGTTGCTCGGTCGTGGCTCCCACCGACTGTCTTTTGGCGTTGGCGTGTCTGCCCTCGGGGAGAGGGGGAGGGGAGGCTCCGCTGGGCGCCAGCAGTTGGCGTCGAGCAAATGCTACGCAATGTGACACCAAGTGGTGCATACGATGCGATTATGGGATTCGGTGCGGTGCGATGCGGTGCACTTATTTTTTGGGGACTCTTTTTTTTGCTATGTATTGTTTTGCGGCTTGTGTCCTCTCTTTCGCTCTCCTATTATCATACACAGCAGTACGGTATCTCTCGTTTTTGTTCATTTTGTTTTATCCTTTTCTTTTTTTGTTCTTCTCTCGCCCCCCCCCCCCCCCCCCCCTCCCAGCCCTATTTTCTGTTTTAGTGTTTCTAGCCCGTCGAGAGGACCACGCGGTGTGAAATATCGTTGTTTGTTCGCATGCACCGGGGCTGCAAGGAAACAGCGCTAATTGGCTTTTCACGGGCTGGGAAGCTTTCGAGTCGGGTTGGACCAGGAGGTCTTCGAATCCTCAAGGCTCGGGATGGGTTGGGTCGGGTCAGAAGGTTTTCAAATCTCATGGGTCGGGTTGGTTCACGGTTAGGTCAGAAGGCTTTTCAAATCTCATGGGTCAGGTTGGGTCATCCTGAGCCGACCCGACTCGACCCGTGAAGAACTCTGCTATTTTACTGCCGGCTTTGAGAGATGGACACACGGGTGGGAAGTGCAAACCAGAGAAGATGGTGCGGTAATGGTTATGATAACGGAGGTGATGGTGGTGGTGGTGGTCGTGGTGGTGGATATACGGAGAATACAAATTTGAAGTAAAGAAATAAAAAAAATAAAAAAGGAAGGAAGGCGGCGGTCCATGTCACACGGACGTTTTTTTTGTGTGTGAAGAGCGTGTTTTTTTGCGATTGATGTTTCACGAGCTGTTTTTTTTTTCGTGTGAAGAACCCCTCCTTGTTATTTAGTTTGTTTTTTCTAAATAAAATATGCTGCACCGGGTGAACGGACAGCGGCTGCTGCCAGGTACTGAATGCCCTCAGCCCCCCCTCGTTCAGTTTTGTTGCACAGCTGTGCACGCGTTTGCTTCGACATAGGGATCCCCCTTTTTGACCGAAAAAAAATACAGCCTGACGCGGCACCGCAATTGAGGGACGTACTACCCAAATATGTCGGTTGACGGTCTTGTTTTGTCCCGTGACGGCCTCTTAAGACGTGAATATATATATATACTGTTTTGAGTTTGGACCGGCCATTGACGGCTGTCCGTCTAAACTCATAACATACTGGTGTTAGTATGGAGAGGTCCTTGACGGTTGTCCGTCAAAACTCATAACATACTGGTGTTAGTATGGAGAGGTCCTTGACGGTTGTCCGTCAAAACTCATAACGTACTGGTGTTAGTATGGAGCGGTCCTTGACGGTTGTCCGTCAAACTCATAACATACTGGTGTTAGTATGAAGCGGTCCTTGACGGTTGTCCGTCAAACGTCCAGAGTGCCGTCAACCGATATCTTTGTTACTGCCCAATCTTGTTGGAACTCCGTTTGCGTTTTGCATTTTTTTTTCTTCTTGTATACCTTGGCCATTGGGGACTATTTATCGAGTTGCACGTTCCTGATGAAGGCTACACGGTAGGTCACGACTCACAGCCGAGCTGCTCGCGATAGAGTGGGCTACCTATATTTTTCGTTCGGCGAAAAGTATGTGCTTTCCGGTTTCACGACCCGCCATGTTTTTTTTTGAAATTTTACCCTGAGCCAACAACCAAAACATGTCCCGTTTTCGAAACTCGGTAGACCGAAGGACGCCACCCCCCCCCCGCGCGCGCGCCTACCATAGCCTTGGTCTCATGTTTTCTCGAAAGTCCAAGCTTTTTTTTCTGCGAGGTACATAACTCAAGTGAGAAAGAAACCTCAGAAAAACCAGAGGCGCACAGCTCCTTATCGTAGGCATGTTCTACGATCGAGGTACTAATAGTAGCGCTTTTTGGCCTGTAAAAGGGGCCTCCTTAACGCCTTTACAACTGGAAACCCGTTTTTTGGGGGGAATTACTTGGAATTAGTATAGGACTGATTCTACGATAGCCCCCCCCCAAAAACCAGCGATTTCTTTAACGCACGTTTCGCGACTGCTCAATACGAGGAAGGATGCTATGAAAATCATATTTTCATACATTTTCGTATTCGCGAAGGGCTACCAAACAAATGACGTCGGGGTATTATGTATGTATCGAAGGGAGCCGTATTTCAGGAGATACGGCCGGGAGGGAGTTGGTTTTGAAACCGGCGATTTCGTTGAAGAAAAGTTGGGGCGGGGCTACCGTAGAACGACTCATAGGGAGGGTGTTGGGGGCTCAAAAGGGAGTCATAACCCAAAGTCACAGGGAGGGTGTTGGGGGCTCAAAAGGGAGTCATAACCCAAAGTCACAGGGAGGGTGTTGGGGGCTCAAAAGGGAGTCATAACCCAAAGTCACAGGGAGGGTGTTGGGGGCTCAAAAGGGAGTCATAACCCAAAGTCACAGGGAGGGTGTTGGGGGCTCAAAAGGGAGTCATAACCCAAAGTCATCGGAGTTCCGTCGTTTGATGCTGCCTTTTCAATCTGATTTTTTTGTAGGCCGTGGGTGTGTTCGTCGGGAGAGGGGGCTATATCACGTTCGGTTTACTCGCAAAACTCAGCCTATGGGTGGGGTTCAGAGCTCCTAGCCTCTCACACGGAAATAAAAAATGGTGGAGGGCACCTCGATCGTGGGTTGTGTCAGGGGTAGAAACAAGCCCCCCCCCTCGCTCGGCTGGCTTGCGTCGTGGGTTAGCGCTTGCTAGCTCAGACGGGGTGTGGTTGTTTTTTTATGGGGAGTACATAATATCGTGTCCCTCCTGCGAAGAGACCGAGATACTGGCCAGGACTGGCTAGAAGATTGTCTTGCTTGAGAACGGCGCTTCAACCTGGATTTATTGTTTTGGGCGGACGGACGCACGTTACGGGCCGGCATTACGTGCGAGCGCGAACGCTTTCGAATTTGTTTCCTTCCCCCGGAGCAATCTGCTTTTTTCAAAATTCTTGTTTCCCCCAGAAAACTGGGGAATGCCGGCCTTACGGCGTAGTAGGCTGTAGTTCTTGTTTGAGAAAGGGTGTTCCGCATTGATCAGTTTTATTGTGCAACCGCCCGCCCGAGTTCCTTAGCTCCCCTTGAATTTTACAGGCTTGGCTTTTCTTGTATCCTAGAGCGCTTTCGAACGAAGCTACTGTACGGTCACAGGGGGGGGCTCCCTCTTGGAGCCTTTGTTTGCAATGGCTCGGAGTCACTCGCGCGAGTGACCCTCCCCCCGTTCTCTGCCGTCTTGGGCTTTTTTCGGATCCCTGCTTCAGTTGTTCGATACATGAATCTCCTATGGGCTGGCTGCCCACGCCACAGCTCCAAAAAAGTCTCCTAACGTGAGTGCGCCGATGAAGTGCAGAGAGTCACTCGTGTGAATGGCTCAGAGCCGGTAGTGCAAGGGGAGTGCCCCCGCAACCATGGCGTGCGTCTCTCTTTCTCTCTCTCTTTGAAAAGGCCAGTGGCGTCCTCTCGTGGGATAACCCGGCGCTTTTGTTTGGTCTCACGAGAGTGTCCCACCGATGAGAGACATGGGTCAAAGAAAGCGTTGTGCTCGTGTATATGGATGCCGGTTTTATAGTAGTGTTGCAGTCAGTTGGGGTCTCGAAACTATTTCCTGCAGTAACTTCGCTGTTGCTGCTGCTATTCGAGCAGCGGTGGCAGCAGCAGCAGCGTTACAGGATCAATAGGTTGCTCCGCAATATGTATGGTACGCGGGTCTCTAACTAGTTTCCGACTAAGTTTTCTGACTCCTGCTAGGTATATATGATATCTGGTACCTGGTAGCGCATAACACACACCCTCCGGCGAAGTGCAAGCAAATCCGATTTTATCGTTCGTCCCCAGTAAAATTCACGAGTGAGTGCCAACATCGCGCGACGCGCCAATCGAAACATCTCTGCGGGTCGTTGTTTGTGCCCGCACCTGGATAGTTTTCGAGGAAATCGGCTGTTGAGATGAATCCTCGAGGGGGGTGTGATAAATATTATAATTTTTGCGTGTTTATACGAGTCTACCGACAAGTCTCTGACTAGTATTTTACGATCAACAGGCTCTTGAGTCCCCCCCCCCCCCCCCCCCGACGCGTGCTACGATTCTGGAGAGGTAACACTTTTTGGCATTTTTGTTTTCTGAATGACGGGGCTCCTTAACCCAAAATCGCCGTAAATGGACCATTTTTTTTGCATGGTTCTCGTTGTGTACCTAACCCGCACGCGGGGTGTTTCATGTACTGGGGTGTTTCATGTACTGGGGTGTTTCATGTACTGGTGGCAGTTACATTTTTTTCTCCAAATCAGTTTTTGGGAGAGGTCTTAAGCTCCCAAATCGAAGAATCTCAGAAAAAAAGTGGCGCACCTCTATCGTAGAACGCGTCCCCCATTTTAGCTATTTCGGGCTGTCCCCCTCAACGGAGTACAGCCAAAGCAAGTACAAGTACAAAATAGAAAATGATGAAACATCATGTCAGATATGCAATCGCCCTCCCGCCTTCTGATTTTGAGTAAAACATTGTGCAACATGTCACATGTTCGATCTTCCCCCCCACCCCGCCCCCGCCGCCTCGTGGGTGAGTGTGAACGTGTATGTCGAAGGTGCAATCGCCCCCCCCCCCCCCCCCCCCCCCGGTAGCGATTGTATATTATGGGTATACCAAACGTGCATCCCTCCCTCGCCCCATGGGTGGGTGTACATTACGTGTGGTTTGTGTGTAGCGCGCGAGGGTCTCTGATTTGTCTCTGGCTTGGCTCTGACTCGCCCAGAAACACCGCGAAGCCTGCATGTACGCATGCACTCTCTGCGGTGTAGAACACCCGCCCCCCTTCATTGTAAATTGTCAAAAGTGCATCGCCATCCTCCCCCTGAGTGTGTATTATGTACGTATGCCAAACGGTATGCCAAACGTGCATCGTCCCCTGGATGAGTGTAAAGTACGTGTGGCTTTTGTTTGGCGCACTAATCTCTTGACTTGCCTTTCTGACTAAGCTACGACCCGCCAAAACAACGCGAAGTCTCCAGGCATGCATGCACTCTGCGGTGTAGAACACCCCCCCCCCCCCCTTCGTTGTGTATTTGGACTTCCCTTTTACCAAGGAGTACACGTAAATCAAGTAGAATATGATGCAACATGTCAAATCTCCACCCCCTCCCCCCTTGGCCGAGCAAAAATTAATGTACCATGTCGAGTGTGCCCCCCCCCCCCCCCTGGGTGTCTACGGTCCTGCGGGCTACCGTCATGCATGATACGATGATTACCCCCCACCCACCCACCCCCCATGGTTGGTGAAACAACCCGCCGGGACGGGATTGATTTGTCCCGGCAACAATGTAGGGATGCGAGGGTCTGTGGACATAAGACTATGGCTCTGCATGAAACGAGTAAGCCCCCCCCACTTGGGCGTGTGGTAGTGCGTGTCAAATGTTAACCCCTCCTCCTATCCTAGGAGATAGATGGTGGCCACGGCCATAGACGGCCAGACAGGAAGGAGATAAGACAGGCAAGAAAGTGTTTTAAGTAATGCACTAGGTGAGGAGAAGAAGCGTGCTGAGCGCCGAAAGGTTGGAGGTGTCTCTGTTAGGAGTAGGAACGGTGCTCCGTCTCGAAAAGGATGCGTAGTCAACAGTTTAACGACTAAGGCACGCAACAAATGGGTACGCTCTCCCCCCCCCCCCCGCCGCCGAGGGGTGAGTATGTCCGGCTTGCATGATTGCTTTCTCAACCGAGCAAACTACTGCAAGAGGTGCTCTACACGGGCAAAGTGAAACGGCAAATACCCCCCCCCCCCCCCCCCTCCCCCCCGCCCCTCTTCCCTTGAAAAAATAGATATAATAGTTGGCCTCGGTTGGCACCGACGATGTAAAAATTAAATATGTGTATTGGGGTTGGCGTTGACTGGCAACGACGCTGAAAAACATGCCAGTCACTGCGCGAGCTAGACAACCAGAACGTACCTTTTTTTTGCGGTTACCATGATGGTTATCGAGTTAGATCATATTGTGCGGGGTGGAGAACCCTAACTCCGCACAAGGGAAATGATAGCATCACGTAGTTTGAACATGGTAAGGCGCCCACGAGGCGGTTACATGATAATACCCATTGCTGTCTCTGGAGTGGCCACTCCAGAAAACAAAGTATATCTCATTGGCGCTGTCATCCATAAGCAAGAAAGTATGCACAAGGTGCCGAAATCAGTCTTACGAGCGGTTCTTAGAAGGATGCAGTTCACCCTTCATGCGACGCACGGAACACCTCACGGCGCTTCGCGTTTGGTGCAAGCAATGTCTGCCTGGATGGTGAAATCCCGACATGGCATTGTAGGGGTGCGATGGTCTATGGCCATACGACTACGGCCATGCACAAACTGAGTACACCCCGCCCCCGCCCCCCCCTCAGCCCCGTGCTCCGGCTCGAAAAGGATGCGTGGTCAATGGTCAAACGCCTAGGGCAATCAACAAATGAGTACGCCCCCCCCCCCCCCCCCTTAACACGCCCCCCTTAACATGCCCCCCCCCGTATTCTAGGAGATAAATTGCGGCAACACACAAGGCGAAACTGAAAGGGGAATAAGTAAGATAGGCAAAAATAAATCGTGTGGTACATGTGGAAAATCGAAATAGGTACCCAAACGTTGGAGGTGTCTGTTATCAGCAGTGGGGGGGATGGTGCTTCGTCTTGAAAGAGATGCGTGTGGCCAATGTGGTCAAATGTTCGCTGAACACCCGACGTGCTCCGTCCAGGCACATTTCAGGGATGCGAGAGGATACGGTCATACGACAATTCAACGGCCATGCTTATAACATTAGCACACCCACCCCCCGCGCGCGCACGCCCGCGCCCCATCCAGCTCGTGTGTGCGCGCTGAATTCATCGTTTTTTTGTTGTCGAGGGGGGGATGCTTCTTCTGAGAAAAGGCACAGCAAGCAGTAGTCTTATACGTCCCACGTATAACGTACTCAGCTCTTAACGTACGTACCGATACAGTATATTACTATATTGGTGTTTATTTATGGTGTCCGTACCATAGAGCTCTAATATTTACTGCTCAGTATTATTAGTACAACTTAAGTATTTTCATGCCTACTCGTAGTGTGTGCTGTATTCACTGTTGTGTGCTCCATGCCACGGGCGGTATGATCGCCGGCGTAGTACTATACTATTGCAGCAACAGAAATTGAATCAATTGCGTTGTATAGATACTAAAAGGTAGCACGTGTTAAGGTATTAGAGGGGTATTAGTCCGTTTGACCACTTACTTGCAAAAGGTTAACCAATAGCTTGCCCAAACTAAGCCTTATAACACACCCCACACGGTACAGTAATTACATTTAGAGTACACCAGGCCCTCTGTACTATATCTGGTGTGCTACTGTTAAGGACTTTAGTGGGGTATTAGTCCGTTTGACCACTTGCAAAAGGTTAACTAATAGCTTACCCAAACTAAGCCTTATAACACTCTCCCCCCCTTAAACGGCGGGATAGCAGGTCGGCCGGATATACGGGCGGACCTGTCAATATGTCCAAGCCGTTTCATTTCCTGGGTATACCGGGGAGAGTATTTTTCAAGTTCGCCATGGGAAAATCTGAAAAAGTTTATTATGGTGGATGTGGGCATCGAACCCACGACCCAAAAACCCATGGTCCTGCCGACGACGCCATTTGTTAAGGACTTTAGTGGGGTATTAGTCCGTTTGACCACTTGCAAAAGGTTAACCAATAGCTTACCCAAACTAAGCCTTATAACACTACGTCAAAATTGGTGAGTAAATATATGTATAGACTATATTTTTTCATAGCTACACAGAGAGAGCCGGGTTCGTCCCGGCAACTGACTGTTAGACTATTGCGTTTTCTTTTTGTCTCGGTATAACTCTTTCTCCATGAGGGGGATCTCGTACCTATACCTGCAATTCATAGGGCTGAGCCCTTGGTAAAATACAGTATAGAATACAGTATATGCAGTTCCTGCTAACACACAGGCAGTACGCTGGACCGAACAGTGTTGTATACTGCTGTTTCAATGAAGCCGAAACCGGTCGCGGCGAAGCCTCTACCCCCCCCGACCCCGCCCGGCTGGTGAGGGGTCCTCGCCGGGGGCGTATAGTAACTGAATATTGATACATGTTTTTTGAAGACTATTCAACCAATGATGCCTTCGTGCCCATAATTTTCCTGAATTGGTAGTTTGTGTTGTTTCTTTTAGAAAAGCACTCACTCACACGTTTTTGGAGACAGTTTCTACTTGGAGTCAATGGGAGATCAAGTGCGGGTAGTTTATACCTGGTAGTATAGCAGCAAGACGGACATGAAGGTCATTCTGGAATCGACGCGTGGTGTGCGTAGTAATCCAAGCCCCCCCGGCGTCAGTTTCTGCTCGAATCATGCGGACTTTTTCGCCGTGTGGATGACGTCTGTCAGTGTCTACTTTTTCCTCGTCGACTTTTCTTGCCGAGGATGACGTCTGTCTGGGTCCCTATAACTACTGCTCTTGTCAAATACGCAGCCGCTTTTCCTTTTTTCTTTCGAAGGATGCTCGTAAAAAAATGGATCACGCATTCCATGCTAAAACCCAGTAGTTTCGGTGTTGGAAACATGCTGCGGCAGGCGTGTGCAGCAACCACCACTGCCCCATTCATTGTTGTTTTTTACCCCGCAAGGTTCTTGCTTTTTTTGGCTTGATAATATAACGTTGGGTTGGTATGCCTTAGACACGAAAACCTGATTTTGAGTAAAACCGATAGTAGTAGTGCCACACCCGGCGAAGAAAAAACCCATCGCCTAATAATAATTAAGTATAGACTACAGTAGTAATAGGTTCGACTGATTTTACGATATAGCCCCCCCCCCCACCAAAAAACAGTGATATTCTTTATCGAACGTTTCATGGCTGCTCGACACATGAGGAAGGTTGCTGCTAAGTCAAGGTCTCCGCATATTTTCTTGCTTGCAATGGAAGGACTACTACTACTAGTAGTAGTAGTAGTAGTAGCAGTAGTACTATCGAACACTGACGTCGGGATGGAAAGGGGCGCCGTATTTCAGAAGGTAGGACAACGACGAAAACTCGACAGTCCTGCGTTTCAGATAGCGGCTTTTAACCCAAACCCTGGCCCGGCACTGAGCAGGGGGTTCGGCAGGACCAAAAAAAAAGTAATGGGAAGAACCGCCCCAATACCAGACCAAGACTCCCAGAACACCACGAACAACCCAAAGACAAAGACTCACAACCTTTCAACCCTCCGCCCCCAAAAACAAAAAATATAGAGAACTATCGAAGAGCGGTGGCGGCTTTGAACAGTCAACTCCATCGGCCGCGCCTCGAGATTCGTATACGTTACGTTAGATCCCCCGAGGAAACGCACTGGCGATGTGAACTTGCAGATACCAAGAGCCTCGTATGGCGCCCGTCACTGGCGATGTGAACTTGCAGATACCAAGAGCCTCGTACGGCTCCCGTCGAAGTCGTGTAGCGCGCCGGGGAAAGAGGAAGTTTAATCGGTCCCGAGTCGTCCAGAAAGCGGACCAGGTATATCTTGTCCTCGGTGGTGCTCGCGCTGACTTTTCCAAGCCACCATAGCCCATCGTCTCCCCTGTACCAAGAGTGGGCTCCCTTAGGAATCACCGTGTCGTGGTAGCGACGGAGCCAATCGGCGCGGGGAACACAAGCGTAGCCCGGCGCTAGGAAACGTTCCCCGTTGTTGCGGGAGAGCTCGCGCTGTGCCGCCCTGATCTGCATTAGGCGGTAGAGGCGGTTGGTTTGGCGGTGCTGGTCCGGGGTTCCGGCTCAATAACGCAAGATGTGGGGGCGGGAGAGGTGGGGGTCCATTTCCCGCTCCCAGGAAGGTTCGGAGAGTCCCGCCCAATGTGTCTTGTATAGCACCGCGATGACACCACCTCGCCCCCGTACTGACTAATGACCGGTGATCTGCTCCATCTCCAGCCGTTGGAGGGGAATCGAAACGTCGTCTTGAGTGACGTGGTACGGCGGGGACTTCTTGGCAAAATTGTTGAGCACGTACTGCGTCAGCCTTGCCGGTAGGTATTGGGGCACGTTCCCGCTGCCGTGGAGGTTGGCGCAGGGCTTGCAGCGTTCAATCGCCACACGCCGACGACCGTCCGAACCGGGCAGGTCGGAAGGGAGATTCAAATGGAAAAGGCTGATCCCAAGCGGCGAACCGTCCGGGGTCTCGGCGGCCGTGCAGGGACCCGTTGCCAGGATCTTGTACCGGCCCGTTCAGTTAAGCGCGAGTTTGGCCTCGAGTACCTTGGCGTCGGTGTTCGTCTTCACACCCTGGCGGATGGTATTGGCAGAGTTGTACACCCATGCCCAACCACCCGTAACGAAGTCAGGTGCTGGGCGCAGCGCGTCGGTGAGGGCGGAGTTTCTGCGGTTAACACGAGGAACGGTGAGGGTGTGGTGTGCGCGAACAATGTCATTCGCGCGCTTTTGCCGTTCGGTGGCCACGTCGCAGTAGGTGAGGTGGTCGCGGGCCAGACTCTATAGTGTCCTACGACGCCAGTGCGGTCGAAAACCGTCAGGGGGAGGCGTGGGAGTCTGCCCATGTGAACCACGTCGGGTGCAAGACCCGTCGCCGCGCTGACGGAATTTTTGTGAGCGAATTCGACGTGAGGCAAATGCAAGTCCCAATCGTCTTGTCGCTCGTTGACGACCGTAGCCAGCATTTGGGCCATAGCGTGGTTCACCAGCTCAACACCCCCGTTACAGTTGGGACGATAGGAGCTTGTAGCAAGCTTGCGCACGCCCAACAGCTGGTATACAGCTTGTGAGAGCTTGGAGCAGAACTGCAGGCCATTGATCGAGAGTATGGTGCGCGGGCACCCCCACAAGGGAATGTATTGGTTCACCACGATATTGGCTGTACCCTCCGCGGTGGACTCAGCGGCAGTGACGGGGAACATATCGGCCCGACGACTGAAGCGATCGGTGAACAGCAGGGTGTAGGTGTTACCTCGTGGTGTGACCGGGAGGAGGCCGAAGTAGTCAACACCGACGGCGATACCTGGATCTTCCGTTAGAGGTATTGAGATGAATGGCCAGCGGACAGTCAGCCGTGGGGTTTTCCGCGCTTGGCACTTCAAGCAGTGGCGAAGCCACCACCGGGTTCACACATTCTTCATGCCAATCCACCAATAATACCGCGCTCCAGCATGCGCAGCGTGCGCGCGTGGTGCCAAGGTGACAAGAACACACGTGGCAGTGATTACCCCCCCCCCCCCCCCCCCCCCGCCCCCCCCCGGGGTGACTCGAGCAATGTGGCCACTCATTCTGGGGCCTACCGCTGGGTTTTTGTATCCAGCCTTCTTCAGCGACCCCCCCCCCCCGCGCCCCACCACGGGACGACAGGTCTATGGAAACAGATGTGCCCTTGTGACAGAACAAGAGTGTAGCAGAATTCACATAGATTAAAATGCGATACGCGCAAGAGGAGGAATGGGATGCATCAGAGGATGTGAAAGCGATCGACGTACGTACAAGGCGAGATAGATGTAGAGTGCCCACAACATGCCCGACAGCTCGAGGGGATAAGACAACTAAAACCCAACAAACACTTTGCACAAGTAATGTACCAGTATAGTAACGACCAACGAACGCCCAAACGTTAGAGAGCTCATTATTTTTGTATTAGGAGAAGGAGCGCGCGCGGTGCACCGTCTCAAGCTGGAGGCATGATCTCAATGTTGGTCAAATTACTAAGAGACGAGCAACAAAGTGTACGTGTACGACGTAACTTATTTCTTACTCCGTATTGCCTTGCCTTGCTTCGTTTTTGTAATACTAGACCACATACTCTCGTTTTCTTTTCTTTCATTCCATATTTTTTCTCCTCGGATTATATTGTGCCTGGTACATTACTTCATTTCCTTGGTGGCGCGCGACGTACCAGAGGTAGTCGGTTTTAGCTTCGATTCTTCAAGAACGCATGCACCAATATGAGCCTGATACGTACGCACACTGACTTTCGAATTTACGTTTGTTGTTTTCGTGGCTAATAATGTACGACTTGCTTCAGCTACAACAACAATAGTACAGGGCACCTGATAATAAGAAATAGGAAAACCTGGGCTCAGGCTGGATTTCCTAATTTATCATTTTGCTGTGAGCCTCTTGCTTATTATTGAGCATTTTCTTATTTTCAGTAGGTCCTGGGGCCGAAATAGATCCGATTCCCGTTGTGTTTTAAACACATTGATTAAGCACGGCGACCCGAAGGCGTTGAAGGCTCACCCCAGGCGGGGTAAAGTGCTCATTTCTTGTGTTGTTGCAGCGGAGACCCGGAAAAATCATTTCTTATTTATTGGGGATTCTCAGCCCGACTGAGTTTTTCATAGATAAAGCCCCTCTCTTTCTTAAGAGGTGTCCAGCACTTTTAATAGCAAAGTAGTAAATATTTTTTCTATTATTTTTGCTTGGGTATTTTGTTCTCCACCCCAGATTGACTGGAGTCTGTCTTGTGACCATGGGGGACTTGATTATTATGCGAGTTTATGCGATAGCAATAGCTGTTAACAACCCCCTGTTAAGGTATTAGTGTATTATACCTATTAGTCCGTGTGACCACTTGGATTGGAAACCCATTGTGATTTCACGCACAGGCTCGTGTCCTGCCGACGATGCCATTTGTGAGGTTATTGGTGGGGACACAGAGTGCCCTCTGCAGGTCTGCCAATTGAGCAGGTCTTCGGAGAGTACTCACACTTTCTTTGCCTTCGTAGAGACGTAGCTTTATTCGATTCCATCAGAGCCCCGGATGGCTAATGGGATCGGAGGCACGTGCCTCCGATCTATTTCCCAACTTTCCCGAATATAAAACGCCAACCTTATCATACGAAACCCATCCAAATGATCTTAAATTCGGATGATTACAGGCCTTTCGAGGCCGTATATTAACATTAACCAATAGCTTACCCAAACTAAGCCTTATAACACCCCCCCCCCCCTGAAACGGCGGGATACCATGTCGGCCGGATATACGGGTGGACCTGTCAATGATCCAAGCCGGTTCATTTCCTGGGTATACCAGGGAGAAGAGTATTCTTCAAGTTCGACATGATTATATGTCGTTATGGGGAAAGTCTGAAAAAGTTTATTACCAGCATTATGGTGGATGTGGAATTTGAATCCACGCCCCGAAAAACCCATGGTCCTGCCGACGACGCCATTTGTTAAGATATTAGTGGAGTATTAGTCCGTTTGACCACTTGCAAAATGTTAACTAATAGCTTACCCAAACTAAGCCTTATAACACCCCCCCCCCCTGAAACGGCGGCATGTAGCAGCAGCAGCAGCTTGTTTTCTCCCACCTTCAAAATGCACCCCCCCCCCCTCCTTGAAAATAAGACGTGCTCAGAGTGCCGGTATTATTTTGTATCAGTTCGGCAGTCTATGTATGGTTCTATTCGGACTGTGTTAATGTGTCATGCATTTGAGATACGACGATTACCCCTCCCCCCACTCGCTGGGGATGCAGCGGTCATTAATGTTAACCTTATACTTATACTTAGATGCGTGTCGGCATATATTATGAAAAAAGAAAATACACTCCAGCTGTGAGATCGAAGATTTCGTCGAAACTCATCTTTGCAAGCTGTGTGTGATACTCCGATCGCGCGTATTACGAGTCGGCATATATATATTAAGGTATGAATGGAAGCGTCACAAAGAGGGGGGAGATCGGGAGATCCCTCAATGTACACCTCTAAGATCGAGGAAAGGTCTGAGTCTACTGGATCTATCTCGAGATCTTGCATTTCAGTTTTTCGGCAGGAAGCATGTATGCGGAGAGATCTCAGTATAACACATTTCATAAAAAATTGAAAAACGTCATCTGTGAGTACGAACGATTGAATGGTTGAAAACTCAACTTTGCAAAGCGGTCAAAGAGTTAATACTCCCAATCAACCCTCGTATATGCACAGAAAACCCCCAGCACGCGGGCAGCATCAGAAGACCAAAACCAGTTGATTAGGAGACATGTCGTGCATGGTTTTTCGTCATAGATAGCCCATATATATATGGAGATCCCAGCATGAAATGTGAGCATGCTGCAACATGTACACACTGAGTGAGCGATGTACTCTTTTTATCATCAATTAGTCTGCTTGTTTCTTAGAGCACATACTACATACATAAGAAAGGCATGGTGACGTAATTCGTTCATATCACACTGTATTATATTGTCTCGAGACAATACATCAGCAACACATAAAACCTTCTACTACTAAGCAACTACTGGTCGTCAGCATATGTTCTTCGGGGATATACCCGGGTATACCCTTCTGCTGCTGCTTGCTGTGCTTTTGTTCAATTTACGAGGCACCGTCACATAATGAATGGTGCCATGCTGCCACATGCAGAGCACCAAAGAAGCTTATTATGTGCTCATACACCACCAGGACCTAGGTATCATTCAAATCAAACACGTATGCAGTAGACTATACACCTGAGTATACCTCGCACATTCAGTGGCCCCGTTATAAAACAATAGCGACGGTATGTGCCAGCCGGAACTACTGGCACTATAGCGGCAACCGAATACTCCGCTTGCTGCCACTACTGGTTGTTCTCCTCTGCACCCAGCGATTCCACGGGCGCTGTAGCGGGCAACCGGCACTCCCCAACCGGCACAATAAAGGGGCCACCACTGCATGCAAAAACAATTTCGTCGAACTCACGGCTGACATCCTTGAAATATTTTTATAAAATAATCAACACTCAATGCTTTCTACGACAGCGGGCATGAAAAAATATGAAACGCGACGACATCAATCACTATGACACAGCAGTGTGCATTATACTGTAAGCCCCCTCAGCTCGACCCGCACGAGATATCACGGCGGTCACCCTGTAGGCTTAAACCCACCAAACGTTTGAGCACACACAAAACAACAGCACCTCTCTCGTCGAAAGCCCCGGTGAGCGGGAGCGAAAACTCGCACATGCAATATGTTCGTTTCACGTTTTTTCAAAATCGCGCATGAAAACGCCTTCGATGCATACAATCCGCGCCCAGGCGCGCCATCTCAAGAGCGCACATCACACAGCTCGCGTACATTGTTCGCTTCAGAATCTATCTGCACACACTTGCGCAAGAAGAGAAGCCCCTTCCCGCTCCCGTTAGCCTGACCCTTCCGCAACGTCGAAGAAGTGCTTGCTGCAGTCAGTCATGCCGGCCTACGATCTTCCGTTTACGCTGATCAGACACGTCCTTGGTGCGTCGAGGGTGCCGTCGAGAGTGCCGTCGAAGGTGCCGCAAGGAGATGAGGGCGAGGATGACCGGTGAGAGATAAAAGAAGCCAAGATTAAATGCTTTTTTCCCTAGGCACGGGGGAAGGAGGGCACGCAGAAGGGTTAGATTGGTGCAACTCATGTGTCTGTGCTTTCCCAGTGGCTTGCTTGACAGGTTAGAACGTCGCAATGATCTGCTTGTTGTGTTTGGTTGGGGCAGATCATCACCAGAAAGCAGGGAACATAGGAAGCCGTATCCTAGACCCAGACTATATAGACTAGTCTAATAGGTTATGGTAGTAAAATCGGATCAAAGCACACCTTGGCCTGACAGGCAATCCCAGACGAAAAGTAGTTGCGGATGAACGGGGGTGTGCTGTGCCCGGGCAATGCATGCAACAACACGACTCGAAGCAACGCATGCATAACAAGAGTACAAGGAGAAAGGAAGCGTAGTAGATCTTACCCGTTCGCAGGCATCGCCGCCTAGAACCCTTCCGCCCTCCTGCACAGGTTAACCAAAAATCCTTTTTTTTTGCCAGGTATCTCGGCAGACTCCTCATTATGGGTAAAACATCGGTCGTTTTACCAAAAAAATGAATCTAAATTTCCAAATTTTCCAGACCCACCCGTCGCAAGGGAAGAAACACATTATACCGGGCAAGATAGCACACCCCCCCTGGGATGATTTTTCAGAGCCGGGGTTTTCTCCAAAACAAGGGGGGCGCACACAACCAAAAGTGGCGAATTTAGGAAGATCTGGTCCAGATCTTTCCATAGACGCGTCGTTCGGCGTTTCCACTCTCCCCCTTGTCGAGAAAGTCAGCTTGGGATTCGTCCGAGAGGTGCCTGAATGTGGTACCTTGGGTGTTCTACACGGTGATATACATGTACTGCTGTTGATGTACCTGATATAATGTGACACCAGGTATCAGGCCTTTCGTACGTTTTGATGACGGTTGTGCATGGCCACATCTCCCTACGGCATCTACCCTGTACAAAGCTATACACACGCATGCAGTATCCCAGTCTCGTATTGTGTGACCGCAGAGATTGTACCTCTCTAGAATGAAGAGATGGGATGAACACTGTATGTGCGTGTGTGCTAGACGCTGATGGGCAGAAATAAGGTCAAGAACACTCACAGTCAATACCTAGCAGCTACGAGTACCTACTACCAGCGATCGGGGTATCGCATTTGATGTGCTAGCCGTCGATGAGTATGGCAAAAAAAATGGTCGAAGAAAACGCACAGCCTATCTATAAACTTTAAGTATCGTAGGCTAATTACCTACACCTATCTCAGTACCTGGTATATCGTACTGGAGTATCTGGTATTAATAGTATGGCATGAAGCATTGCATGATTTTTCATTACCTGAATAAAGGCACAGATCCCACCTGTTTTGCCAGCCGCTGCTCCTGGCGGGCTGTACTAACACATACATTGCGCTACATCCCGTCGCATTATGTAACCGCACCTACATGACACAGCATCACAACTACAATAAGCAGTATAGAATCGCACGCGAGGGGGGGGATGTCGGAACTTAGTCGGCAGCGCTGTCGTGCAACCACGACGCTGCGAGCACGATGAGCCGGGCGCAAATTTTACGCCCTGGTCCTTACATGCCTTCACGTTGTGCAGTAGTCGGGACCTGTACGTGGTACATACTACTGTGAGGATGATGTTCTTATACAAATGTGTTTATACAAATGTGTATCAACCCTTTTGAGACCCAGGTATATCGACCAAAAGTAAGCCAGGCAAGGGCTTTCCAGTTCACTATAATACAAGGAGAACGGGTACCCCAGTAGGGCGGTGGAGTAGGGATGTGGTGTGCCAGAGCAATATGACCGCCTTATTGAGGGAAGTCCCCTTGTTCGTTCCAGGTTGTGAGTGCTATTCCACAGTCGCACCAAGCGGTTTGGACCGCCTCATATCGGGATACCGCCTTACTGAGACCGTATTGGGGGACCCCTACTGCATTCTGTAAATAGCAGAAGCGTGCAGCAGTACGAGTAGTATTATGTTGCGCATGCGTCTGAGATCGCCATGCATTGGAGCTCGGGTACACCCGCTACCTCAGCAGCCCCCGTGTGACTGATGCTGTACAGTGGGTACCCCGATTTAAGAGCGCCCAGGATGAGAGAATTCGGGACTGAAGAGCGGTCAGTTCGGCGTGTCCCGCCTATGCTAAAAACAATAGGTATATATATATATATACTTCCCACTGCAGAACAGAGCAACGTGTAGTTTAGAGCGCTTGTTTCGGCTTGTCACTGGGCGCTCTTGAATCGGGGTACCCGCTGTAGTCAAAACTGTTTTCCCCTGATGAAGTCCCAAACTCAAAGATATATTTAATCCATGGTCACGGAGACGAGCACCGAGACGGATATCGATAACGGGGTTGTACAGCGGGGGGCTCTCAATAGTGCCACTGTATGCCAGCCCAACCTACCGGCACTATTCAGGGCACCGGCACTACTGGGAATAGAGTTGCTGTGAAGAGAGTTACCTATATAGAGTTCAAGTTGTGCCAAGCGATTTCACCGGCACTATAGAGAGCAGTATTAACATCACTATTCAGCCAGATCCCCCACTGTACTGTGCCATGGTAACGGACGGATATCTGCAGCGTTTTGAGGTCCGATCAACCCTGTCGGGTCGTACTGTTAATAGTATTACAGTAGTACAGTAAGTGCGCTTGTATTTTTAGTATAGTCTATACGCACAACGACACTTTTCGACGGAATGAGTCGTGTCGTTTCCTCTGAAGGAAATGAGCGCACCGTACAATAATACAGGACATCTATCAGCAATAATAACCAGAAATACTGACCCAGGCTGGATTTTCTATTTGGGAGGGGGTTCGCTCTACACTATTTGCAACTTCAGTATAACGGCTCACGGGTTTCTTATATTCCTGTAAATGCCAGCCCGCCTTTCTTATTTATTTTCCGTGGGGTAATATTTTCTTATTTGGTGTCCTGTAGTGTGCGGCTGCTGTTGGGTTTTGCTATGTCGTTTCTATGTTTCAATAGCAATGGCCGGTATGTGCCAGTCAATACACGGGACGCCGGCACGATTTATTGGGTACCTGGTATATTTTACCGAGATACTTGGTTATAGTGGAGCGGGTGCCAGCCGTACCACGCGGTTTCATGGGCACTATACCAGGAATAGACACTATCCAACCGGCACTAAAGGGAGGCCGTCATTTCTGTATATTGTTGTTGCTGTTGTATGCATGTACGTATACTGGTGCTGTAAGGTTCAATTAATATCAATGTGGCGCAGACCGTGCAAGGTTCCGGCGATGCCAGGCGGTTTCGCCGGCACTATACCGGAAATAGGAACTAACAAAACGGTACGATAGGGAGACCCCCCACTTACTATATTGATATATATATATATTCTGATTTTGTACTGCTGTATCGTTGTACCAATTCCAACGCCGCAGGCCGTGCAAACTGGCGAAGATGTACTTGCCTGGGTTGATAGCTTCAAGGGAGTTCACGAAGGTGAGAAACGCGACACAAATATCCTGACACAAAGGTGGTCACAAAGGTCCTGGTACAGCAGTGGGGTCGCCGATTTGTGAGCACCTCGGAGCAGGGCACTGGTGTTACCGACATTCTTTCCATACCGCTCCTATCTCATGTGTAATGTAGATTTTAACGTTGGCGTCGTCGCAAGGTATGACAAGCTGATTTGGCCAAAACAAAATATGCAAGGTAAGATACGTTTAAAAACTACGCTTGGTGTAATTAGCAGCGATAAACACCCTACCTAGAAGATACAACGCAAAGATACGTCTGCTGGGTTTTTTAATTTCAACACGCTTCCTGAATTGTACCAAACAGATGAGCAACACTAAACGAGTATTTTTCCCAGAATTAAGGAGTAAAGGCTCACAAAGATTGTCTATCTTATGGCTCAAAATGCGTGGTGTATTGTATAGCCTGTATAACACAGATCGCCACGATATCAGCGACTGTCGGTCTCAAAAGCGGGCAACAAAACCCGTCGCCCTCGTCCTGGTCAACAAAATGGCCGGCATAATAACAACCGCAGCGCTCATGCCAACAGGCCGCTCTTAATTTCGTTTTCTCTTAAATCACGTACCCGACTGTAGCAAATAGTAGTGGCTACAGCGGTGAGTATGTAATGAATGGTGTAACGGTGCAGCGGCGAGGGTTACAGGCCAAACGACGTCAAGTACGAATGGATTGGTAACTTTTTCCTTGTGTTACTCGTAGGTCATTGGAATCCGGATTTCCTTTCTTTGTATGTGTTATACAAATTGTAAGATGATGGGACAAGAGCTACACAATTGTCAAATGGAAGACGGAGTATTACTAATACCTACCGTATATAACGGTGTATATCACCCCCCCCGTTGATATTGGGCTCTAAAACACTCATCATCACCCGGTGTGGTATATATTCCAGCGTAGTGATACACAAGAATGCCGGGTGATGATAAACGCAAACTACGAAATTATTATCACCCGGGGTGGCTTCTTAGGTCAAAATGCGGTATAGGTGGTTGCTGTAGCCTAGAGCTACAACAAAAAGACGGCGGCTATCTTGGCCATCTATCATATACTCCGGAGTATATATTAATAGTGGGGTGCAAAAAAACAGAGAACTCGTTGCACTGACGATATCGAAATCGACATCGTTTTAGATCCCACGCGGTGGCAGCAATGTGGCACAAGTCAAGATGTGCACACAAGACCAACAGCGTGCAGCAGTAGTCTGTACCTGGTATTCATTAAACACTACTAGTAAACACTACCGTACAGTGCAACACCCTCGGACGGATTTTTGAGTTGGTTTTCTCGACAACCGGTAGAGTGCAAACGCCTGTATTTGCGACGCGTCTACGAAAACATTTCGACGAGATCTTCCAAAAGCCACCATTTTTCGCTGTTTGCGTCACCTGTGTTGATTTGACCACAAAACGAAACATCATGAGATACAACCTACAGTATAACGTCCAATATTTTTGAAACCGCGGGCTTTTGTCAAAAACAGCCCCGCCCTGGGTCATTCAGCGTTCTGTGCTCTTTCACAGGTGCCGTGCTCCCCACTGAAGCCTTCAAATGACACACCACGCCCGTGGCAACCCCACCAAGTCATAATATAGTCGGATCTGTAGTTGGTGTGGCCTTTGTCCTGTTAGAAATGGAGAAATTCGGTGCGCCGCGGCCATGTAATCTATCGTATGCGCAGTTGCTATGTATGTGTGCTCCCAGCGGTCGCGCCGCCAATTTAGGCATTTTTCACGGTCACTGTCGCGGTTGTAAATGTTGATGAAATCGCCCAAGATTCACCGCGTGCTGGTGGATACAAAAAGGGAAGGTATTCCAGGGTGGTGGGGTTTATGGTTCATGTCACCAACGCCGCAGTCGCTGGAGACGTGCGCCTAAAAAAACGACGAAATGTGGACAAAATAAATGCGTTTTTAGAGCAGTAGCGCTATGTATGATAGATCACAGTTTTTTTGTTTTTTTTTTCAAAAATTGCACGTACATAGGTACTGCTGTACTGTCACTGATTATCGCTGCAGCAGAAAAGAATAACTCTTGGCCACAGTATAAGAACGAGAAAATCCAACGACCTGGAACAACATTTTCAAAATTTAGCGACACTGTCGCGGGCGGTGCTTGCAGATCACCAAACTGCTGCCGCTTTGCCACATTCTTGTAGTGAGAGCACTTAAGACCCCATCGCAGGGTTGTTAAGGAATTTAGTGGGGTATTAGTCCGTTTGACCACTTGCAAAAGGTTAACCAATAGCTTATCCAAACTAAGCCTTGTAACACTCTCCCCCCCTGAAACGGCGGGATAGCAGGTCGGCCGGATATACGGCGGACCTCTGTCAATATCCTAGCCGTTTCATTTCCTGGGGATACCAGGGAGAGTATTTTTCAAGTTCGACATGGGGGAAATTCTGAAAAGTTTATTATTGCGGATGGTGGGGATCGAACCCACGACCCAAAAACCCATGGTCTGTCGACGACGCCATTTGTTAAGGTATTTAGTGGGGTATTAGTCCGTTTGACCACTTGCAACTGGTTAACCAATAGCTTACCCAAACTAAGCCTTATAACACTCTCCCCCCCTGAAACGGCGGGATAGCAGGTCGGCCGGATATACGGGCGGACCTGTCAATTATCCAAGCCGTTTCATTTCCTGGGGATACCAGGAAGAGTATTTTTCAAGTTCGACATGGGGAAAATCTGAAAAGATTATTGTTGTGGACGGTGGGGATCGAACCCACGACCCAAAAACCCATGGTCTGTCGACGACGCCATTTGTTAAGGAATTTAGTGGGGTATTAGTCCGTTTGACCACTTGCAAAAGGTTAACCAATAGCTTATCCAAACTAAGCCTTGTAACAGGGTGGTGTGTTTTATTATTGGTTGTTGCACCGGAGTTATGGCAGAACCGCGGAATGTCGTGCAAATTTTTTACAGTGGTAAAGGTAGTTCCAGATCTGTGTTATGGCGTAGTTTGTTTGGCCCATTTTGTTTTTTTGTGGGCAGAGCAAGAGCAACACAGGTGGCCCCCTGCCTGGTTTTCGAAGGAGTCGGAATCGAAATAAACCCCACGGGGTGTGTTGTGCCTGGTATAATATGGTTTGTCATACTACAGTAGCCTTGCAGCTATGATGTGCCAGCAGCCGGGGTTGTGTCTTATTTGAAGAGGCCGAAGCCGTTATCGTCAATGTTTGTCGATCATTTTCTTTTTTTTTGCTCTGAAGTCACGGCAGTTTTTTTTTTTTAATACACGAGTCGCCGCAAGGCTGCTGTTGTTGCGACACGCGCGTATGTCAACCAGGCAGCGAGTGGTCTCGAATTTTGATGTCTGGATTTTTTCGTGTATAGCCGAGGGGGCCCTGGCTCATGGTAGGTTCAGTTGGACAGGACTCCTATTAATAAACAAGAAACATAAATATTGACCCACTTTGGGTTTCTCATTTGGGAGGGGTTGTGCTGTACACTACTAACTTCAGTAATAGCGGCTCAAGGGTTTCTTATATTCCTGTAGATATCAGCCCGCCTGTCTTATTTACCCTGCGATTATTGGATGTCCTGCACTACGTATCTGTACAGCAGCTTGCAGCAGCTTCAACAGGATACGCGAAAGGGTTACTATTAACAGTATTAGTAGTGAACAATTTCAGTTCCACACTTTTTTGGGATTGGGGCGGTCATGAGAGCCCAACGTAAACGACGCACGGCTCACCTGTCTGTATGTTACGTTTCCATTTTAATTGAAGGAATGCTACTATTAATACTTACACTCAGCGGACAGATCAGATCCCTGTATTTGAACTATTGATGATCTGTGTATTTCAGCGCACAGTGTTCCTGGTCTAAGTGATTTGCATGACTTATAAATCATGTTGCCGGGTGAGCGCCGGATGATCCTTATGGTACATGGAGAACAATTTTACCTAAAGTTTAGCATCTACATATCGAAAATATTTTTGAGGTGGGTACTAATTTTCACAAACATCTCAAAATATCGCCGGAAAGCTCTCTTTCAGGCGGATCGAACCATTGCGATAGTTTTTTTTATTTACGTCGTTGACCTTGTGTTATCGGATTCCTCGATACAAATTGGTCAAGATGTTGGGGCTCGATGCATGGGTCATGAGTTTTGTTTCAACACCGTACTTCGAAATAATAGTTGAAAGTATCTCGTGAAGGCGCAACTTTCTGGTCAAGCGCAAACATTTTTTCTCTATTTTGAATGCGAGATATGGGCGAAAACGCGCTGTTTTCCCTGCACCAGCTGTGAAGAGTTTAGCGCGAAATTGGCACGATGAATGTCGAAAAACACATCTGTGCCCAGGACCACCCCCCCCGCCCCCCCAGAAAATTATGTGGACCGAGAAAATCCGTAAAAAAAAACTACCTGCGCGGGATTTTGTTTTTGCATGAAGGGTGGAGGATTAGTTCATTGTTTCAAGGTTTGCTGTTACAGCATGTGAAGGCTTAGTCTTGTGGTAAGGTTTACGGCAAAGAGTGCATGCAGTGCGCGTGTTATAATATGCTTGTGTATGAAGTTCCTTAGCTTCGGTGTCACTTTCTCAACCCTGGCGTCGTTTCGGGTTATTTTTTCTCGTGTTTCGGGTCAGCTTTGTGCCTTTTCGGGGTAACCTCGGAGTAGTTTTTTCCAAAAATGGCCAGTGTTCCATTGTTCGTGGGTTTTTTAAAGACCGGATTCCGGTTCCTATCGACCGTGCGTTTCGTGAGCACTTTGTATTCACCTGTCAACTCCCAAAAACGATGGAGAAAAAACGGTCCCCCCTTCGGTAAATTGTTCTGTGCCTGTACCATATGATCTATATACTCTGCTGGCCTGCCACATATACAGGGAGTAGACAAGAACTTGCGTACAAACCCGGCAGACCCAAGTAGCCCACTCCAAAGTTAACTCACACTATAACTATTTATTTTACGCATACAGAATTCTACAGATGTCTGGTTTTGTCGCTCTCAATGCGGGTTATACAGCTGCCGTGCGCAGAACAAGGTTGAACTAAGACGTTCTGCGCAGTCTTGGTCTCCCTTGATGCGAGTCAACAGTTGTACCTGTAGACCCTGGCAATAGCAGGGGAGTCACCGACCTGTGTATAGCCGGTCGCCCCGGTGGCGTATCAGGTTATCCTCGAGCCTGGTGTAGGGCAGTTTCGTGAGTTCGAATCCCCCCGAGTGCATACTCGTATAAATTCGTGGGACTTTTCCTTGCACACAAATTGACTTGCGGGAAACGCGAGAGCGTGAGTTAGCAACACTCGATGAAAAACGACGAGCAGTGGGATTGCTGAACCCTATGCGCGATAAAAATTGAAGGAAAGAACCGGGGGGGAGGAAGGACGACACCTGTGTCCACGGCTTGTCCAGAAGAATCTGGAAAGCAGAAGTGTGCGAAAAAAAAATGAAAAAAAATCCTGCACTCCAGAGTGACTGGAGCCTGTCCTGTGACCACGGACATGAATATGCGAGTTAATGTGAGAACATCAACAACAACGTCCTTCACGAGGGTATACACACCCCGTAACATGTGCGATCGAAGTATCACACGCAGCTTGCAGGGCTGAGTTTTGATTAAAAAAAACTTTTTGGTCGATCACACAGCTTAATTAAGTGCATTTCTTCATTTTTTAAATATATAGCATACTTTTCTTGGGTTGGATCTGTGCTACGTTGGAACTGCATAACATAAGACGGCGACAGATGTAGGATCTGGATTATCTAGATCGCGATCTGTCTGTCGCGTGAATACTAGTAATACCGTTGAATATACTCAGTATGATACATGACATGATATGCCGAGACAAAAATAACAAACTGCCATGTATCCACGATAACCGCGGAGGGCACTCAAAGTAGTAGGCCTGAAAGCAAGACGTTGAGCCTGGACGCCAAATTCGAACTTCGCTGTACTTCGAGTGAGTGCCATCGGAGCCGTCGAAGCACAGCATGAGCAGCATGATTAGCATATCTGGTGTATGACAGCAGTAATAGTATTAATAGTACCATCCACACACCTTAGCTCTCAGGTCGGCCACGGCACCACAGCTGGAGCAAGCAACAAGTCGACACCTTATTAGATATCCGCACGGGCAAGATTCATGTCTCCGTCCTCCTCGCCATCCACCCGCTGCGCATCATAGCCTAGACTACTCCCGCATTCCGTGTTACGGCGACCTTCACGTATGCTTCCGCTCTTGCTGTTGTAGACTGTACCTGGTACCTGGCATGCTGCTGCTACTACGGCGGTATTTCAGGTAGTACTTGGGTTAGAGAAAGGCCAGGACGAGGACCCCAAAAACCAAAGATGTCGGTTGACGGCAGTCTTGCCTTGTGACGGAAAGCCGTCAAGGTACAACAAATACAATATTATGTTAAGTTAGAAGAACGTTTGATGGGTCAGAGCTAGACCGTCACGGAGCAAGAACCAGTCCTCTACTATTCTCCGGAGATGTGCGGCGCAATCGTTTTTTGAGAGCAGCGTGGGGGAGAGTGGGGAGAGCACAAGAGCGAAAGAGGTAGACACTAGACACTCGTCCTGTCTGCTCGGCCTTTGGTCTCTGGTGCCTACTCCCACTTGGCACAATAGTACCTAGCGATTGTTACCACACTTCTGATGTGCGATGGGATTGCACGTGGAGGTATGGCATACGAGTGACGCCTGCATAGAAGGTGAGGTCCGCAGTGATTGCAGCAGTATGCTCGAGCTGCACTCACACACACTTGTTTATAGTGAGTGGTGGAGTATGAGCAACAGCACGCCGCAACGAAGGAACTGCTGCTGTCAGTCAGGCCAGTCAGCTATTGTGTCTTGGACACCCCGACCTTGGTGTGCTTTCTTCAGTCCTGGTCCTTGGCGCTACTGCTGGCTGTACCGCCTCGGCGCTACTGCTCGCTGCACCGCCGTGCTGCTGCTGTTGTACATCCACGTGAGTGAGAAATATCATTCATGCATAGCATAGCTGTGGAGTTTCCGGAGGCAAAAATGGCAAACTAGGGCTGGGCTTCAGGCCATTTCTTATACAGTCGGATTTGTCAGTCGAAAACGGCCTATTTCTTATACAGTCGAATTTGTCAGTCGAAAACGGCCTTTTCCGACTGAAGCCCAAATCGAGCTTTTTCACACAGTCGAAAAACGGCTTTTTCGACTCAACTTTTTTCGGCTGAGAATTCCGACTGGCGGATCCAGTCGAAAAACTCGACTTTTTCGACCGGATCCTCCAGTCGAAAAACTTTGTCGAAAAAGTTTCACACGTGTTTTTTGAACCGATCGCATCGTTCGTCCCACCACCAAGCACACCCACACGGCCACACGGCCACACACCCATACCAGGTACCACACTGCAGCATCATACAAGGCGCTGACGCTGGAGTGGCTATCACGGCTGTTGCTTCTCGCAGCAAGTCAGCGTGGCGCATTCCTAGTTCCGCTCGCCAGCAGCGTGTGTCACACGATGGCAGCAGCGTGCGGTATCGATCCCGTGCTGCCCACAACGGCTGCGCCTGCTGTAGCTTTGGCGGCTCTCGGCTGAGTGCAACTCCACGAACGTAGCTTTGGCGGCTTTCTGCTGAGCCCAAAGCCACCAACTCGCTGGGACGAGGGTTCGTCGAGCCGTTGCTCGCGGAGAAAGCGCGAAGCACAGAGCTGCCAACCGATTTCGACCTCCGTACAGCGGTACTCCCTCACACCAACCGCCTCAAGAAAGAGCACAAAAACTATAAAACCGACTCGACTTACGATAAGAAGAAGGACCAGAAGATTTCAGTCGAAAAAAGTCCAGTCGAAAAGGGCCGTTTTCGACTGGCGGAATCCGACTGTATAAGAAATGGCCTCAGCTTTCAGAAGTGAAAAATATAAAAAAGCGAAGGCCGGCATCGACACACGACGTGTATGAAAATACGTGGAAGTGTGGTGAGCTTAAGCATTATTTTTCCCCATCCGCCGGAGGATAAAAAAAAGAAAAAACAAACGAAAAGGTATGCCGGCTTCGTACGAGTACAGCATCTGCCAGACAAAGCAACCCGACTGGCGAGGTACAACTGCAGCTGTACAATTGCACTAGTAATAGTTGATATGAGTCTATTAATATCAGTAGCACAGCACTAGGTAGTAGGGAGTGTCCAGTCCGAACGGCAATGCAAAGGGCGGTAAGACACGCGCAGCATCCTAGCACTCTATTTCTAGTAGTAATAATGCTGGTGCACCCGCCTCCCTCGGCTGTTGATGAGATCGCGCTCGTTGCTTTTTTTGCCAGAATACGCGAGGAGTCTCAAGAGATACTGCGGCTACGAGTGGGCCGTACAGCGGCCGTGGCGTGTTTGCCTACTGCCGATACTTTTTTTTTTTCTTTTTTTGTATTATACGGCAGATGGGGAAAATTAAAGGTTAACGCCTTTACTTACAACACCTTGAACTTGGGGGATATATAACTTGGAATTAGTATTGGGAGGGGTTTTGGGGTTTTGAAGGGGTTAAGCTCACCACACTTCCACTTATTTTCATACACGTCGTGTGCCAATTTACCTCAATTGCATATTTGCAACCTGCCGTTACGTATTGGCGCATGATGACACGAAGCCTTGAAGCAAGATAACATCTAACATACGCCCTCTTGCACGATTTTCAAAGCTGGTTTGCTCGACAATGAACGGGATGTAAATGCTGTGCGATGTGTCTTTTGAAATTTCTCGTTGAGGTCTTTCCTTTTTAAAAAAAAGATTTTTCCATAGATTTTTTCAGAAATTTTTCAATAGATTTTTCCATAGATTTTTCCGAAGACAATTCCGCTCACCATTGTTGTTTTGGGTGCCCGCCCCCCTTGTTGTTGGGAAAATCGGTCCTGGGAATCGTCCTAGGGGGTGTGTTATCTTATTACATACCAGGTGTTATTTTATTACCTAGTACCTGGTATACGGTATGAATATGTACCTGGTAGTGAGTGGTAACTACCGGTGAGAAGATGCTGACGCACCAAGCAGTGCAAGAAGATCGAGGTTTTCGCTTTCATACACTCCCCCATACCGGCATGCATTTAGTGCTGGAACACTCCGGGCATATGATGGAGAATGCCGGGCTAGCACACGAGAAATGCCTACGGGCACCCGTGCTGTATATATTCGTGCGCTTTTATTCTCCTTTGTCCATCATGTCGCAAAGACCTCTGCTCTGTGCTCGACTCGTTTGCATCGCCTGCCGGCGTTCTGTCCTGCCTCGCGCCATCCTTCGGACTTGATGCCAAACGCCTGTAGATCGCTCTGTAATTCACCCTTTTCCAACTCCTAGAATATTCCTATTCTAATTACAAATGTTTTGTCCCCATGTCGGGAGTGCGGTGCTAAAACGTTTAGGCCCCCCATCAACTCCTCCTCCTGTCCCCCAGTATACAGTACAGGACACATATTAATATTAATGAGAAATATATGACGCACTCTGGGTTTCTCTGTCGGAGAGGGGGCGTTCTACATTAACTACAATATTCCCGAGTCCGGACGTATTACGTATATTCCTGTGATATCAGCCTTCCGTTCATATTACTGTATTTATTACGATGTAAGCTTTCCTGTCCTGTAGCCCTTGCCTCCGACCGATTTTCCAAACATCAGCACCCTCGTCGGCGGGCGCTCCTCCCCCGTACGTGCAACTAACCCGTGAACAAATCCGTTGTCGTCTGCGCATGGTCGCCTCAGTGCCCCCGAAGCCTGTGTTGGCAAGTGTTTCTGCGCAGGATAGAGTAATAGTCACGCTTCTTTTTCCTTCAGCCGAGGCATCGAAGGAGCAGGGCGGACTTGTCGTAGGTTTCGTCGTAACGCCATAACGCCATGCAATATAGCATTCATTATGGCGATCCTTGCTCGGACTCTACGTGACGCACCCGTTCAGCAGAGTCTCACCTATCTCGCCTTTTAGCAACCGCACTTTCAGCCGCAAGCACGCACCCGGGCAGTCATTACCTTCCATGCCATATATGCCAACAGAAGCATGACCACGTCGTCTGCAGACACCGTACGATCTCGCCATTGAAGTAATGGCCTGCGTTGATAGCCCGCCCAAGAACCCAGTAGTAGCACCTGGTATATGGTACCTGACATGGCAGCTTTGCAAGAAACCGTAGCAATGACATGAATACATGTCGTCATTTTTAGCAACGTTGTCTTCCCTTAGCACTGTACTTGAGGTGCAACGCTGCCGCATTTATCTACATGGCGGCACAGTACAACTACAAGTAAAAGGCATCAAACAATACCGGCTGCCTCAAGAGAAAGAGTCCCACAGGAAACTCAGCCTGAAAAATACGGTGGAATGTGACAGCTGTTGTACTAAAGTTAATATTGGAAAGCCTTTTATTTATCAAGAAATCTGACCTAGAACCAATATCTCGGTTTCCTAGCAGACGGTCGGTGCTGCATATAGACGGCAAGACTGACCGATTGAAAACACTTTATTAAACGTGGATTGTCCTTTTCACAAACCTTCTTATGGCGCAACCAACGATTTCGTCGAAGTGTTAAGCTTAAACGAGTTGGCCTGCTGGTGGCACCTTCGTTTCACTCCTTCTGCCCTTCATGCATTGCCACCTATTTCGTGCAAATGTACCGTATTATAGGAGAGGCCGCTGTAAATATATGTCACAATATTTGGCTGATCATGGACCATGAAGATGTGGCTGTTATTGCTGCAGGCGCTGTATACCGCTACTCTCGTGTTGAACTGATGGCGGCAAAACGACGGGAGCCCCTATTTGCAGGACGGGCCTGCAACGAATTCTTGCAGGACGTTTTGGCACACTTTTGTCCCAGGTACCTGCACAGACCCCACCCAACCCCAACCCTAACCCTAACCCTAACCCTAACCCCAACCCCAACCCGACCCCTGACCGTTTGACCGGTACGTGGGGCTAAAAGTGCGCTCGCGCGGCTTCGCCGCGCGTTCGGCAGGCGTTCGCCAAAAAAAAACGCAGGCAATAAAAAGCGGCAGGTGGCCAATCAGAGGCACGTCCTGCAAGAATTCGTTGCAGGCCCGTCCTGCAAATAGGGTTTCTCCCAAACGACGGCAACTCCTACTTCTGTTTCTGTCCACCAAGTAATGAAAGTCATCATCCTCGACGGTGGCGGAACCCAGTATGAAAGCCCAGGGCGCCACTCCTATGCGAAAGCGGCCGATCCACAACAGGAATAACACATGCTATGCACCATCAAATCAACACGAATGCCCCAGGCAATAACCGGTTTTTGATGCAAAGAGCTGACTAAACGCCCCGCCTCCCTCTGTTGCCGTCCTCGTGGTGTGAGCAGAGTGGTGCCGGCGTGAAGAGGGGTCGTGGTGCGATCGTCGAGCCGGAAAAGGAAGCCAACGTAAGGATGGGCTTGACCGTGGTGCTCGAACGGGGAGATATTGAGTAATGTAGTCGTAGGTCCCTCTATAATTCCGGTTGAGCAGTGCCGAGAGCCCGCTATAATGCCTGTGAAACCGCTTAGCACATGTGAAAACATTTAGTAGTGGAAGATTGCGGAACAGTGCTGGTATTTCTGGCTGGTACATACGGCGTTGTAGAAAGGGACCGCTACTGTATAGTTGATGGGTCGCATACCACAGGCACTGCTTCTTGCGCCCTCCATGGTATCGTTAAGCCTGTAGCAGGACCAATTTATCGTAGACCTGGCCGGAACAAGGGGAATGAAGACTGAACGAAGATCTCGATACTACAGCAGGTCTGCGCGATGCACTTGTTTCGGTGTCGAATCCATCGTGTGTGACTTGACTTTTTGTCTAGGAAGTTTACTGGTCCCTGCTGTTGCTGCTGCTGCTGGCGCTGCCGTGGTGTTGTAGAATCGAGCCGTTCGTCGACCATCGCGATGTAGGCGGCTGATGGCACACAGGGCCGAGATCCTCACTCTCACCGCATATTTTCTGTCGTGCGCTTTATGCCGTGCGCTTTAGGTCGTACGCGTTACATCGTGCTCTGCCTGTCGTGCGTTTTCCGTCGCGTGTTTTCTGTCAGTCGTGCGTACCACACTTTTCCTGGCGGTAATGGTCTCGTCCCACATATCGGAAAATATGTCAGGAGACGGCACTTGGACCCCTTGACCGACCAACTAAGTCCCCGTTGCAACCACCCCCGACATATTGCGTTGTTTTAATCAATGGCCGTCCCCCCCCCATTTCCTACGACATTCCCTGCAGGTCCTGTCACACATAATGTGGAGGAGCGCACTACAAGCGAACACCACCATGTACGAAAAAGCCATCAAGGCTAATACCACCATGCACGAAAACGCCATCAAGGCTAATGTAACAACGCACGCGAATGCCATCGCGGATGACCTTAGAAGGCACGCCAATGCCGCCCAGATTAACAATAGAAAGCATGCCGAAGCTATCAACGCTAAAGACGCGATGGACAAGATAGTTCGGGAGGAGCTTGCCAGGGTCACATGCGAGAAGACGGAATTGACGGTGTTGGCCACGAAGGAACGCGAGGTAGCTGCCGACAAGCTCAAAGAGTTGCAACAGACCTGCCAAGCACAGACGAAAGAGGCGGGTGTGGCTCGAGAGGCGCTGAAAAGCGCCAATCGCGGTCGCGACGAGCAAGAGAAGGCTTTTCGCGACTACAGAACGACAGCCGAGGCCCAGTTGGCCGGTGAGATTTACGTTGGGCTTGTGGCAAGCTGAGCAGTTGTCGGCGCTAGGTGGAAAACCAGGGATGTTTGCTTCAAGCCGAAGTTGGCATGTGTCGTTGTCGTAGTGTTGTACTTATCGGCTATAATTCCGTTCACCACTGGACTTGCTCATGCTTGCTGAGGTTTTACGAAGAGTGATGCGGTTCGCGAGTGACCTGCCATTTTGTCGACCGTACTTGCCGGGATCAAATACGCTCGACCGGTTGCATGTGCCCAGGTCGAAAAGCATGTGGACCTACCTCTCGTTCACCGAAGAAAACATTGGTATCTCGCGAGTCAACAGCCGCTTCTGACGATCGGGGTAGTGGTATTTGACGGTGTTTCTTTTCTGATAGACGGAGCTCCTCAACTAAGGCAGCTACCCGTTCTCGTCGGAACCTCGTTTGTGCGTGTTCGGTCATATTCGTGATACAGTGGGTACCCCGATTAAAGAGCGGCGCGTGACAAGCCCAAACAAGCGCTCTTGACTACGCATTACCCTTATCTGTGGTGGGAAACATATACCATGTAGCTTTTTGTATAGGCGGGACATGGCGGGACATGGTTTGACCGCTCTCAAGTCCCAAATGCTCTTTCCTGGGTGCTCTTAAATCGGCGTACCCACTGTACACCTTTTCATAGACTATGGGATTGTTCACGAGGCTGAATTTTCTTTTTTTTCTTGCCATCATTTAGTAAGACTATAGGCCTCCGTAAGCGAAAAATCTTCAGAAAATGCATGGCCTCCCCTCTCGTAGCTAGCTTCATGAGTTGTCTTGCATTTTGGTGGCGTTCACGCATACAACCAAAAGAAGAGGCTTTGATGTGAATATCCTACACAACGCTAGGTGAAGGCCCCAAAAATATGTTCATTGCCGACCATATGCCCCCCCCCTGTTTCCAGAAATGAAGCTCGTGAACAACTGGTATATTTACCCTTGCTGATCGCGTCTATCGACGTGTGCATGCTACCCAGAGATGACCTCCAGAGCGGAGGCTGCTGAGCGTAGCCTCGCAACGGCGGAGTCAACAGTCGCGGTCCAGCAGGCGGCCGGCCTCAAGCTGGAACAAGACCTCGCTGTCCAGCAGGCGGCCGGCCTCAAGCTGGAACAAGGCCTCGCCGCCTTGCAAGAAGAGCACGCGCTGTTGAAGGAGGCGTGCAGCATCAGCCAGAACACGTTTACCGCTCTGCAAGGGCAGCACTCATTGCTTCAACAAGAACACATCGCCCAACAGAGCCAGCACGCGCAAGCGCATTCCGCTCTAGCGCAGCACATTAACGCCTTGGAACTCCAGCTGGCAGGGCAAACTCAACAGCCGCTCTCTGCCCAGGTCCCCTCGCAGCTGCAGCCCGTGCTGAACTGGGTGCAACAAGTGGCGCGTGTCACATCGCCGTCGTTGACCGAATCTGCCATCATCGACCACGTCGTTGAGCAGGGGTGAGTCGTGGTTGCCCATCCATGGTACGGTGACCTTAACACCTGTTTTGTCTCAGGTTCCCTCGCTTGAACAGCTCTGCACGTCACCCAAAACCTGAAATTGGGCAAAAAAAGGAGAGGCTATCCCATAAACAGTTCCATCGTCAAGGTATATCACGAAACACTACTATAGAATACAAATGATATAGCAAATATAGGGTTATTAATAGGAGTATCGGCGATCGGAATTTTTAAGGAACACCGCCGATCGGAAGTAATTCTGGCCAAAAAGTGCCGCCAGTACCGTAACCCGCGTTTGCCGCTAACTAGATGGGGTCGGCGGGCAAGCGCTTGAAGTTTCCACGGGTTGTGCGTAAAAGTCAGCTTACTGCGTCTACATGCCGATTGTATCATGGAGGGTCTGGGGCGGATTAGCAGGAAGCTCTAGGTCGCGTTGTACGCTACTTGTGGCGTTGTGGTTTTCGGGGAAGATGAGTTATCAAGTCGTCGTGTTAGAAGTTGTCTCAATGTTTTGACCAGTACTTTACGTGCTGTTCGTTTTGTCACCTCGGTGTTACCTGGTACCGATCTTTCGGGGCTGCGCTAAATCGCATGCGAAGTACATACAATGACATACAATACGAGTGCACGGGTGTACAACACAGTATACGTTGCTCACGAAATCTCCTACCTAACGTAAGGGAAGTACAATTGAAACAACTCCGTTGAGCAGCACAATTTCCCAAGCTTACACACCACCTTGCAATAGATGGCGCTTTTGGCGCAGTTGTTGTCATTCTCGATTGACATCGTAATGCTGTTGCTGGTCTAACTCAGTTCGTTGGATATTGCTCTTGTTTTGCTCATGTTTACGCTTCGCGGCGGTTTCGACCTTTTTGCGTGCTGTTTTAGACTCGTTTGTTGCTTGCTTGTCACAAAAAAAGCTGTCTACAACCTCACGATTCGGGCCGCACGTTTCTTGCGCAGTCCAGTTGTCCGTGTTTTTGACGTCATCAACGCTACGATAATCAACCCCCGGCCTATATCGACCACCCTTGAGGTTGTGGTCTACCCCATACGGTATATGTTTTCTGTTCCAACCGCTCACGGCACAGTACTTCAGCAGCTCTCCCTGTAGCATCTACTGTTGCCCGGGCCAGAAATTAGTCAAATCACGGTTCGTGGAACGCTCCAATCTCACGGGCTCTGTGCTCACTGCCTTCCGTCACCGGATTCTTCAACAATTGGTTCCCTCCCGATGCAACCAGGAATGACATGGCTGCGCTCGAGGCAACGGTGAAGGACGTTCAAGCGGAAGCGTTGCGCGTGATGCCACAGTTTGTTGCCTTCGTTCAGCAGGGCCCGACAGGTTGGGTGTCGAAGGCGCAGGTGAGAAGGAGGAGCGGATGGGGATACGCAATGGGGCGAGCACTATTACGTACGTTGCGCCCTTCGTAGGTATTGCAACGGGTGCATTGTGGTTGCCTTCACGTGATTTACGTGCATCGCGCAACGGTATTCAATCCACCACACGGCTACTGAGAATAATCGGTTTTCTCTTTCGTTTGGGTTATTGGATGACGGTTCTCGCCTGGACGATATGCAAAAACCCTTTGATGCTGGTGGTGCTCAATTCACCCGAGTGGTTCGTGGAATCGGAGAATACACTTCTTATTGCTATGTTACAGAATTTTGCAGTACCCTTTCCAGGTGCGATCAACGCTCGCTTTGTGCTTGATGAGAACAGGTCCCGGACATGAACAACCCTCCTGCCCCGCTTATCCCCACCCCCCTGCCGTCCGTCGTCGAGGCAGGCAAGCTCCGTTCCCACTCCGGCTTCCGCCCCCGCTTCCACGCCCGCCATGCCGCCTGCATCGGCTTCATCTTCTGCTTCCGCCTTCAGCGCTACCAACACCAGTGCTGCCCGCGGAGCGCCAAGCGTTCCCGTCGCTGCGCCTATCACGGCGTCGCTAGGCGGTCGTGCAGTTGACGGTAGCAAATCGCAGCAGACCGACCAGATTGGAGCGACATCCAGCCGGAGCAGGCGCAGGGTAGCCCGATGATTGTAGCTGTGGTGGGATGGGGACTGAAGCGGCCTTCGGAATGTGTGCGCCTGGCCCATGGTCGTCTAGCAGCGAGGTGGTTTTTTACGTGTGTCTGCGAATCATGCCGGTAGAGCCACCATTCAGGGTTGGAATATGCAGGAAACAAACGTACCCTCCGACACAATTTAGGGTTACGCGCCATCTCCCATCGCCCTGTCGGCCGTGTCTTGGGGTTTGGGATAGGGCTAGAGCCAAACGTACCTGGTATATGCTGGTATTAGAAAAAAAAATGTTGCCATTGTAGAAAATTCAAAGTTCCGTCAGTCATTAGGCCCGGAACCCTAAAGAGGTGGACAATACTCGGGTGTTCGGTCCATGCAACGCTTGCGGTTCCGGTATGGTAATTACTTGTAGATGTTGAACCCGGAAGACGACGTACAGACATAACCGAGCGACGTGTGGGCGTTTTGTAGTTTTTTTTTTCGTGTGGTAATACTGTTTGGCACGCGCGCAAAGGGAATCCCTGTCATGGGAGGATTTGGCTTTTCTATGCCAGCCAGCCAGCCAGCCAGCCAGCCGATCCCTGCATGTGTCAAACAAGTGCAGCCTTCGAGTGGCGTGTGAGTGTGAGTGAGATGCTCGTTCATGGCACGGACGACGCCCCCCTCCAGCGTGGCAGTTTTGCTTTTGCGAGAGTTGAGTGTAGAGACTTTTATGGAGACCCACTGTGAGTGCAAAGGTTTGCAGCATACGCTGTTAATAGTGCAGGATTCACGGTGGAGGGCCATGGAGAGTGCTATGTAAATCGCAAGGTTTATTAAGGCCCGGCTCTGGAAGGGATTTTCCCGATTTTTGGTTCCTTGTCGTCTTCCTGATGGATCCTCAACACGGCACTGGTCCCCCTATAGTGCCGTTGGAGTAGTGCCGGTTGCCCTCGATAGTGCCCGTGAAATCGTTTGGCACAGATGGAAACAACCAGCAGTGGAAATATGTGGAGTAGTGCCGGTTTCCGCTCTAGTGCCGGTACTTCCCGCTGGCACATACCGACGCTATTATAGAATATATGACCACTATTGTATCATGGCCTCGGTACCACGGACTAAGTGTCTTTGGCATCCTATTCTAAGCATGAAAAAAAGATAGAAGCGGAATGCTCAGCACGACCCGGTTTGTCGCCGAAGAGGTTCTGTAAGTGTGTGCTGATATGGCTTCAAACGAATACAGGTCGGTCCATGGTTGGCAGGGTGCACTTTGGCGCTGAAGGTGGATCGCTGTGGGTTCAAAGACCTGATGTTTAGCGAAAGAGACGATTCGGTTGTAAGTGTCGCGAATGTTCGGACTGGATTCCCGGTGTTGTGGAGGTATCGTGAATGTACTATTAATACTAATAGCTGCTTCAGGGCTCCGTTGCTGCCTTTGATACCCGCCTGAAGCTATAGTGTAACGGTGCATAGCATTGTTGGTCGCAGTCAAACGCATTTTTACGCGAACAATTGCTTCACTAGGATCTACGTGGTGAGGTAATGGCTTTCGGACCAAGGTACTGGCATAATTTAGCGCCCTCTCCGTGTGTACCGTGTGCGGTAGGCGCTGAAGGAGGCGGGAAGCGTGATTGGCCGTTTGAGAAGTCATGGAAAACTTACAAACCTTTCAGCATATCGCGATGTCGAGGGTATTGTGTCGTGTTTGTGATGCCGGTGTGATTGTTGGTTTACGCCACAGGCATCGTGAGGAGTTTTCTTATCAATCTGCAGGCAATAGTGTTTGTTCCTGGTGTGTTCTTCTGAATCAGGCATCCATGAGTGATATATTATGGTATGGAATGTAAGTTTGAAAATGTTGAAAGGTTACCAGCCCTCCAGGAACCAACCAGTTCAACTCCTGCTAGATTACCCTCAGAACTGGGGAGGATTCAGTCCTTTTAGATCCTGGTAACCTTGGGACTGGCGAGGACTCAGCCATTTCAGTGCCTGCCATATACCCTCGGGACTGAGTCTTCCAAAGTGACTGGTACTGGCGAGTCATTGAACGTGTCCAGGAGACTGGTGCCGGTATTCTGCCGACCCATGTAGGTTTGCTAGACTTGCTCTCAGTTATTGTCCGGTATGATTACTACTGAGTACATATAGTCGGTTTACTAGGTAGATGTCTTATTCGATACGGGCTATTGGCCCAACCCGCCTCCGTTCGTCCTTACTAAGATGTGTTTTATATGTTTACGTAGTACGAGAGGGGGGTGAATGTTTTACCGGGTAAGCTTTACAGCGCAGTGGAATTTTATGATGGTTTACAGTGCCATACATAGCTGGCGTTAAAGAGCGCTGCTTCCGTTAGGGTGTAATTCGGCGCCCCTTCGATGTCGTCGCATGCTGTGTGTCTATGGTACTGTGACGTTATTGGAGCGCTGCAAAGTCGATGCGGGTCGATTTCAGGGCCGTGGAAAGGCTATTACTAGTCACTACATGATACAGGTTTGCAAGGGTATGTTAGACAAGGTATATCGGTACCGAGGGTATGTTTGGTGGACGTACCGAAGTGACCGAAGCGTCGGGTACCGATATGGAGGCCGACCGGACTTGACCGAAGTGTCGGATACCGTAATTGACGTCGCACTAAACTTACGGAAGTGCCACGTCTCGGTGTTGTGGTCTTACTACGGACGTTGCCGAAGCTTTAGGTACCGGCATTAAGGTCGTACCGAGCTTACCGAAGTGCCGGGTACCGGTGTTGTGGTCGTGCCGAGCACACGGCAGTGTCGGGTTCCAGTATTGACGTCTTGCCGAACTTGCTTCAGTGTCGATACTCGTATGGAGGTTGTACAGAGCCACTTCGGTGCGGTGATCGACGTCAGTATAACACGGTATACCCTTACCGAGGTGTTGGGTACCGGTATTGAGGTCGTACCGAACCTACCCAAGTATCAAAGTATCGGGTACCGGTATTGAGGCCGTACCAGACTTACCGCGGTGTCGTGTACCGGTATTGAGGCCGTACCGGACTCACCGCTGTGTCGGGTACCGGTATTGCGGTCGTATCAAACTTACCAACGTGTTCGGTACCGTTGTTGAGATAGTACCAGACATACCGACGTGTCGGGTACCGGTATTGACATTGTATCGAATGTACCGAATTATCGGCTAACATTATCGAAGCCTTACCGAATTTTACCGAAGCCTTCGGTACGGTAATTCCCGGGAAAACTACCTCCGGTATTATTTGGTACGTACCCTACCGAAGATACCCCTTGCAGTGTTTTTTTTTTATGTTATCATGGCGCGTAAGGTTGATAAAACGGTGGGATAGGTCAGAGGCTTCCGCAGAAAATTGTTTTTGTGCGCGTTTGACAGGTTATAGTCTCGGTGTGTAGGCAGACCAGCTTTTCGTTAGCAAGGACAACTTTCATGGGGTGTGCTTGCTGTTGTCTTGGTGTGAAGGCACTTCAACGACAAAAAAGATGGGGGTACAGTGAAGGTCTCTCTGTGGAGCCGGTTAAACAGTGCCGGTGCCCCGCCATGGTGCTTGTGAACCGCTTGGCACAGATGAGAACAACGAGTAGCGTCAGTGTTCGGGCTGGTACGGGTTGCCGCCATAGCGCCGTTCTTTTTGGCTGGCGCTTACCGGAACTACAGAGAGACCAGTGCTGTAGCAGTACTGGTATGTAGGGCACCTCCTTCAGGCCGAACCACGCCAGCATTTCTGTACATTTTCTGACCAACAAGCGTATTCATACCTTAAAACACGCGAGATGACGCACCCGCTAGGATGATTTTCGCGGCGATTTTCTCCCAGAGCAGGGGGGGGGGCTTACCGAAAATGGTGGCTTCGGAAAGAGCTCGTCGACATATTTTGGAACGTCGCTCGGCACTTACCGGTATGCTCTTCGATTTGTAGAGACAATCAGCTCAGAAATCCGCCGGAGGGGGCGTTATTTTGCGTGTTATATTGTAGTCACGTCCACGGACACCGATTTTGTAGAGAATTGTGCTTCCGCGGGGGGCAAGGGTCAACTGCAATATGAAGATCCGAGTCATAATTGCGTGCTGGGTGGGGGCTCTGCGGTTTCGACAGGGCCGGCGCCGTATTGATGGAGGTATATTCAGCATGCAATGTCGCTTTGATGAGGCGGTGGACACGCACCATATGGCACGGAGTTGGATATTGTCTAGAAACGTTGGGATTCCCGTTCCGTCTTGAAGCGTTGTCCCGGTCTGTTCGACGTTCTTGATTCCTGGCAGTTAGCTCGTAGCTAGTTGGTGGACGCAAAGGCAAGGCGCGAAGATATCGCTGAGCGAGGCCTGTTTCGTCGATTTGAAGACAACAGCAACGCAAAGCAGAAAGCTATAGATATATCTAAAACGGAATTGGTAGCCAACCTGGTCACTGATCGAATGTGACACGTACGCGCATCGATGGTGAATTCACCCTGCAGTGTACTTGTTGCACCCGGTGAACTGCAGTGGTTGACTAACAGCTGGCCTGCAAGTCGTTTACCCACCATGCACGTGTCGACTGTGAGAGCTTCTGATTCCGCCTTCCACCAAGGCACCGTACAAGTCGCTTGGGTTCGGGATTTGAACCGTGACCGGACTACTCGTCTCGCCGGTGTTCTTGTACAAGAGTGTTGGCTCGAAGCAATGCCCTACTTAGTGCTTTAGGCTCGACATGAGCGGACGGAACCCCCCTCTTTTGAACAGAACTGGCAGGTCCCAATGTTATGGATTTTGCCGGGCAAGCTGTGATTATGCCGACAACGTACAACGCGAAGAAACGGCCCGAACCTTTGCAAAGTAGAGGACCTCATGGCTTTGCAAACTGTCAGGGGATGATTGGACGTTTCGCAAGTAGATGGCGAAGTGGGTAACTTGTGGAATACGAAGGGGTGACCTGTAATTTGGCAACGAGGGTGACGGCGTGGCTTTGTGCAATACCAGGGAGGTGACCTGACCTTTCGCAAAATGGGTGACTACGTGGCTTTGTGGAGTGCGAGGGGGCGATCTGTTATGTTGCCAAGTGGGAAAGTACGTGGCGTTGTGGAATGCGACGGGGTGACCTGTAATTTTGCAACGAGGGCGTGAGTTTGTGGACCGGGACAGTGATCTAACCTTTCGCAACGTGGGCGACAACGTGGCTGTTTTTGGAATGCGGGGGGCGTGAACTGACCTTTCCCAACGTCGGCGATAGCGCGGCTTTGTGAAATGCGGGAGTTTGGCCTGAGCTTTTGAAAAGTGGGCGATGGTGTGAAGTGTTGTGTGTGATCTTACAGTGGTTTAGTGGCTCTGTTCGGCGAAAAGGCAGTGTCCGGAAATCTTGTGTTGGTGTTAGGGTTCTCTGGCTAAAGGCGTAGGATCTAGGATGTGAATGAGGAACAAAAAAGGGGGTTTGACTTGCCTTTGGATGCATGCGCGTATAGGATAGAGTGGATAATACGAGTTGACATCGCGCACAGCGCTTCAGTTCGCTCCGTGGCTGAAGGGATAATACAAAGAGCTTATAGAACACAAGTGAGTGAACATCGTGGAGCCCGCCTCGTAGAGAGACATGCAGACATGCAACGACCTGTCTCTCTTATCTAGGATTCTCATGATGTTGGTGCGAGCATAGTCGCAGCGGTTTGATGCGTTACTCGTCGCTTGGCGAAAGCACGATTGTCTAGTGTTCTGCTGGGATCCCTTTGATGACAGTGGTCGTTCTCTGGCGTGGTGTTTTCCTCAGACCAAGGCTACGATAAGGGGACTACTTTTATATGTTTACGGGCACGCGCGAGTGGCTATGCATACCCAATTTCGTTGCAACTTTAATATTTGTTAGTGCTTTTTGAATCCGCGATGTAGACAGCGCTCTAGAGTTTGTCTAGAGTTTGTTTGTTGCGCCGCTCCTGTAGCATAATGTTAAGTCCGTTCATGAGCGAGGTACAGAGCCAGTCGCTCGAGCGGCCCATACTCGATAGTGAGAACTGCTCACGTCCACAAAGCCAGTGTCTGTGGTCTATGGACGTGGCCACGCCTGTTAGGTGAGAAGCCGTACTGCAATGTCAATGCGATTCGGCCCGAATGAGGTGGGCCGTACATACCACCAGTACGACTACTTCAACCGCATTTGCCGTTGAAGCGCGTTCACACCTTGACAACAGCAACCGTGCTCCATGAAAGTTATCCTTGCCAGCGCAAGCTGGTATCCCAGACCATGTTTCACACCAAGGTTGTAACCTGTCAAACACGCACAAAAGCCTTTTTTCTGCGGAAGGATCGGAACTACCTCACTCTATCCACCCTTCGCGCCACGATATAAAAAACAAACACTGTATAAGTATGTTCGGTAGGGTACGTACCAAAGCATACAGGGGAGATGTTTTCTCGGTATATCCTACTGACGTATTTGGTAAAGTTCGGTAAGGCTTCGATACTGGTATCCGACACCCTGGTAAGTTCGGTACGGCGTCAATACCGGCACCCGGCACTTCGTTAAGTTCGGTACGGCCTCAATGCCGGTTCCCAAAACTTCGGCAAGTTCGAAAATTCCTCAATACCGGTATACGACACTTCAGTAAGCTAGTTACGAGCTCCATACCGGTATCTGGCACCTCTGTGAGGTCATGTACAGCCTCAACACCGGTACCCGACACTTCGATCATTTCGGCACGCCCACCCGAATACCCTCGGTTCCGGTATACACTACCAAATATGCCCTTGCAGACATGTTCCATATATTGACCAGTATTAGCCTGTACACGTCCCTAAATTCTAAATTCGACCCACATCGACTCTCATCCACTCCAATATCGCCACAATACCATGCACATACGCGCCATGACGACGAAGAGTCGCCGAATTGCGCGCATAATGGAGAAGCGCTCGTTAACGCCAGCTGTGCGCATGGTACTGTAAACCGTCGTAAAATTCTACTACGCTAAAGCTTCAAGCATATACCCCCCTTCTGTACGTTGTAACATATACCAGGTAGTATCCATCTTAGTAAGGATCGGCAGTGGGTTGGGCCAGCAGTCCGCACCGCATAAAGCCCTTACCTGGTTCAAATCGATTACGCATACACTCAGTAGTAGTCATGCGGGACAGTAATTCGGAGCACACCTAGCAAAACTTCAAAGATCGGCAGAGTACCAGCACCAGTCTCCGGGACCCAGTCAATGACTCCCCAGTATCAGTCACTTTGGAGTACCCATGCCCAAGTGTACCAGGATCTTTTCAATGAGTAAATCCTAGCCAGTCCCAACGCTACCACAAGAGCTAAAATGACTACCCCCCAGGCCCAACGGTATCCAAGAGCTTAAATGATTCAGTCCTCGCCGGTCCCAAGAGTACCAGAGGCTGAAAGGCCTGAGCCATCGGTATTCTCAAGGATACAACAAGAAGCTGAAATGACTGAATCCTCGTCAGTCTCAAAAGGTACCCTTGCAAAACATTCATTGTACATCGTAAAACACCTCTAATATGCCTGATCCAGAAGAGCTTCAAGAACACTGTTGCCTGCAGGTTGACAAGATAAAGTCCACGACGCCTGAGGCGACAACCAACAACCAAATTACAACATCAACGCAGCACCCTCCATGTTGCGAAAGCTTTGTGAGCCTCCTATGAGCTCCCAAACGGCCAATCACACTTCCCGACTGATTCAGCTCCCATCGTACATGGTACCAAGAAAGAGAGTGTCAAAAGCTGCCATCATCTCATGTCGGAGATCCGCGTGAAGGAATCATTCCCGTGGAAGTGCGACAAATCCAGCTGCGACAAAGAATGGTATGCACCATTAGACCATAGCCTCAAGTGGGTAACAAGGGCAACAAAGGAACGTTAAAGCAGCTACTTTGTTAACGGCGACTCCACAGCACGGAGGACGCGGTCTTACTATTCGCGACAGTTACATCCGAAACGTCTCGTTCGCTACGCACAAGGTTCCTCGACCGACAGAGAAGCAACTGCAGTGACCACGCGCAACCTGCCGACCATGCGTCAAGCTGTATTCGTTTCAAGCCTTATCAGCGCATTTTTACAGACTCGTTTCGGTAGCAAATAGAGTCGTGGTGAGCATTTTGCGTACCATGTTTCTTCGCGCTCACAATAAGATGCTGAAGACACGTAATCCATGAACCTGAGGCCATGTTATTGAGGGGTCATCACACAGACAACATGAACGCCAACATTGGAAAATCCGCACCAGGGACGCGCCTTGATGATTCTCGCCGGCCAAAAATGCACGCTCCATGGCCTCCAGCGTATATCAGGCGCTAGCGTTATGTCACGATCATTGCACTCACAGTGGGTCCCTCATAAAGGCTCTACACTGAACTCTTCGCACATCACCAACCGGCCATACTGGGGGGGGGGGGGGGTCGTACGTGCAATGAACGGATAGGCCATTCCTTGCTAATACGCCCATCTACGACTGCGCTTGTGTGACAGATACAGACCCCGGCTGGATGACCTACTGGCTGGTTGACATAGAAAAGGGAATTTCTCTTGGACAGGGATTCCCTCTGCATGCATGCCAGACGGTATATTCAGATGGAAACATTCGCCACAATGCGCCACTTGGTTCTGCCTGTACGCCGCCTTCAGGCTATAACATTAATGGGCAGCTACTCCACCGAGTGCGCAAGCGTCGCGTGAGCACAAGGGGTTTCAGCCATTCATCTGGCGTAATTTTTAGTTTTCTAACGTTCGCAAGTACCAACGTATACTGGCTACATTTAGCCCTAGGCCTATCCCTAACCCCAACGACACCGCCAAGAGGGCGTTGGGGGGCCTTTCTACACCCTACACTGCGTCGAACGTTCGCTTCCTGCATTTTCAATCCTCATTGGTACCTCCACCGGCCTGATTGCCCACTAAAACCACATCACCAAGACGACTATAGACAAGGAGCACAAAATCTGAAGGCCGCCTCAGCCCCCATCCCACCGCCACTCCAACTATCCGCCGACCCTTCGCCTGCTCCGGGAGGACGTCTCGCCAATCTGGTCACTCTGCTGCGACTTTGACCCGTTGACAGCCCGAGCACTTAGCGATGCCGGGGCAGGCGCAGCAGTAGAGACGCTGGACGCTCCGAGGGGAGCAATGGTGTTGGTGGTAACGGCCTTGGTGAAGGCTGGTGTGGGAGCCGGTGCGGAAGCCGGCGCGGAAGAGAAGGTAGAAGCAGAACCGGGTGTGGAAATCGTAACAGGAAAATGGGCTATCTGCCTCGGCAACGGACGGTAGGGAGGGAAGGAGGGTGTATTCGTGTCATGAATGGGCGTAGTCCTTTGGACCATGGACCCTTTCATTCCTACACTGCCGGGACGGAGCGCGACGCCTTGACTGCCCAGGACTAGTTTTCATCATTGCAGAAGGCGAGCGTTGACGGCGCCTGGCGAGGATATCACTACATCTCGCAGCATAAAACAACAATATCTATTCAATGGCTCCACGAGTTACTATGCATAGGATTAGTTTTTCTAAATATCGCCCCATACCCCGCCGAGGACCGCCATGATCGCGTTGTCCGAATGGAAGAGAAAAAGGTCGATATATACTCAGCAGACGTGAGGCAGATTGAACACCATTGATTTAATTGGGTGACGAGCTTAAAGCACGAAAGCGTTGACCACACCGAACCTGTTCCAATACCTACGGTCGGCACAACGACAACGTACGAAACAGTGCTCGTCCTATTTACTTGGAGTCATCCCTATGGAAGCAAACTTCGTCGAAAAAGTCAAATGGACACCACGACAACGTGTAAAACAGTGTTCGTCCCATACACTTGAAGTCATTCTTATGGAGGCAAACTTCGTCGAAAAAATCAAATGTTCCGACAACCAGCATCTTCATTTCTAAATAAAGGCCAGCGAAAAAATGGACTGTTTAGAAATTTGACGGCGTGCAAACATGGACAAGACAGCTGAATTTTCCAAGTTTACTATTTTCCTGGCATTTAATTGCAAAATATAATTTCCTTTTCGGATTTTTTGGATTATTACGACAACTCTTGCTAACAGGTTAACCTCACAATTCTTCATTCTCACCTGGTCCGTGCACATCCAACCTGCCGGACCCTGTTCGACAAAGGTGAGGAACTGCTTCTTTTGCTCTTGCGAAAGCTGCACATCCGGCAGCACGCGGTAAGCCTCCGCTTGAATGCTTTCGATGGTTGCCTGGAGGGCGGCCTTGTCATTCCTGATTAAATCGGGCGTCAATGACTGAGTTATTGAGCGACAGGATGTATGTTTTGTGAGGAGCATGCAACACGCAACACCCAAATTGTATTCGCATAGAGTGACAGCTTGCATCGGGTGTCAACGGTTGAGTGATCCAGCGACAGGATGTTTTGTGACGAGCATGCAACCAACAACGCCAAAAGAGCACACACATAAACTGACAGGAGCAATAAGAGAAAAATATTAGCACAAGAAGAACAATAATCACCGCAGTCAGTTAAACAGCGAGACCACCCGGTGCCAACGGTGTACCGATATCACCAGAGTTACAATATATTTTCAAGTGGTGGTGTAAGCTCTGAAAGTTGTGTTGCTCAATTGATTTTTTTTGTCTACTATTTGCCCTACGATAGGTAGGAGGCGTCAATAGCAAAAGCCATATTGTACAGCCAGCCATGCTTTCGTATAAAATGTATGCGACTAAGCACAGCCTCGTTGCTCAGTACCCGCTGTTACCGAGACGATAATACCAACAGCATGCTCGGTATAAAACACTATTCGGAAGCCTACGAACTAGTTGCAGAAGCTGGCCAGAGAATTTAGGTAGTATTTAGAGCAACGAGTCGATGAAGCAGCTTTCCCCAAACACACGCTGCCACTAGTGTCCTACGAACACCAAATATGCCAGGAGACGGCATTTCGACCCCTTTACCGACGGCAGTTTTCCACCAATTTGCCTTGATTGACGCCGAAATACTCGGCTTAGTGCGGAATGATTTGTTTTACACTGACCGCCGAATGCTTTCCCTTGACTGACCGTTTCCTGACATATTGTTTCTACACGACCTTGAGCATCGCTGCCAATCGGCCTTAATATCTGACGATACAAATGTCATTTGGAAGCAGTAAGCAGACTCCGCACACAACCCGCGGGAAAAAAATGTCCAGCGCTTGCCCGCCGACACCATAGGTTACAGTGAAGTACCCGGTAGTCACAGACCCGTGCTACCGCTCTTACCCAAGATTGTGTATCATATAGGCTTGGTGTAGACGTCATGCCACGTGGCCCGCTCTTAAGTCCGTTTTCTCTTATTATAGGCATTCATAAATCGGGTATCCCACTGTCGTGGCAATCCTAACTCACCCCTGCTGGACGACGTGGTGCAGAAGGACAGCTGTGTCGCTAACGCGCAGCGGCGCGAAACGCGCCACTTGCTCAACCCACGATAGCACGGGCTGAAGGTGGGGAGGAACCTGAGCAGAGAGCGGTTGTCGAGTGTGCGTTCGTTTATAGCGTTAATGTATGGTAATGCCAAGAGTTGAGTTAGCTTGGAGGGCTCTATACGGCGCCAATCAACCGACATTAGGCACAACAAGTGTATGCTAGCGGCAGGCACTTCAAGCGATGGCCGGCGTTCACATCGGGGCTATGGCAACGGGTAAGTAGTTGTACAGAGCAGCGGCGTCAATATCAGGTCACTGTGGCAATGGGGAGGTAGGTGTACGGCACAGCAACTATAGGTGTAGGCGTGAGTCGGAGTTGCTAATGTCCTCCAATCGAACGTTCAGGATGAAACAATGATGCGTGTCGAGGCTTTGTACCTCTTTTCACAGAGGTAGAGTATCGAAAGCATCATTCTTTCAGGTTATGCGCCTCGCTCTTGATTTACATTTCTTATATCATACCAGTACAGCACTCCTTGTATTCTGCTAAAACCCGTAAACAGGACACGACACCCACGAAACTATTTGGGAGCGAACCCGACCCACGACTCTCTCTTAAACCATTACAGGTGGTGTATAGTTACAGTTCTTAGACGTCAGTATGGCTTTGGGCAGTCGCGGCCCCACAACGATGTCGAAAACCGTCAACAACAACGGCTCCAAATGTCCGACGGATCACCAAAAGTCACTTGATACCCTACAGTGGATCTGTATGCTCTAGCTCATGTTGTCGGGTGGGAGTCGTGCGCTCTGCACGATTTAGCACGTATTTGCTGATTGGATCTATGATATTGCCATAAAAATCCCGCACGACAACACGCAACGGCAGATATGCAATTTACTGTATGTAGATGGTCTAGATCGTGATCTGTCCTATGTGTGACAAGTTTGCTACCGAGGACTCTGGCTCTATGCTGGTCGGCGATGACACCGAACCTGGGATGCTGCCGGAGGTGGTACGGTGCGTGGTACCGCGGGAACCACTACTGCCGGAGCTTGTGTCACCCTCGTCAGCTGCTCCTGCAATGCGCGAACGTGCTGTGCGGCGCTAGCAAGTCTATTCTCCGCTTTGTGTGTCTTTCCTTGGGCGTCGGACAGCACGGTGTTTGCCTGCTGCTTTAGAGCCGCGTGCTCTTGATGCAGACCTGCCAAGTAGCTTTGCGTGGTGTCGTGCGCCTGCTTCAGCACCGCGTGCTGCTTTTGTAAGGTGACCAGTTGCTTCTCGCTTGTGCTTAACGCCTTCTCTAGGAGCGAGTGCTCCTCCTGCAAGGCGGCGAGGTCCTTCTCTAGCTTGAGACCGGCCACCTGCTGGATTGAAATTGTCGACTCCGCCATTGCCAGGCTACCCTCAGCAGTCTCCGCCCTCAAAATCGCGTCTGTACAGCATGCATACATCGGTATGACAGATGCGAGCAACAAGGGCAAACACACAAGTTGTCCGCGATCAGATGTTGGGGAATTCAGGGGTAGGTCATGGTGGATGATGAGGGTGAACACGCAAGCTGTTGATGAGCTGATGTTGGGATAATAGGGGAGGCTTCTGGTGGACGAAGGAGCGAGGCTACGCTAGGTGAGGTATCCCCCTTTTCACTAAAAGCGAGGCCACAAGAAAACGCGTTTAAACTATACTCCGGCGCATGTTTGTGTTGGCGGGGCAAACGAAACAACTTGCCGGCAATGCTTATCATGAAACCTTAAAGCGAAAACGCAGTAGGCACTCGTCCGAACGACTCTCTGGCGTTGCAGAAAAAGTCTCTTATCCGTCACCCCCCTACCGAAGCGCTTGTCCATTACAATATTTTGCGTGCCTAACCTGGCCTCGGGTAGCTTCTTCAAATTGCACCCGTTTCGTGTTGTGTGCTTGTTGTGTGCGTGGACGCCAGCAGAGTGCAAGAGTACAGTTGACTTGCGCGATACCAACCATGAATGGTGAACGAGAGATCTACATCGTGGCGGCCATGAAAAAATATAACGGGTGAAGCTCCTTTGGATTCACTGTGTACAGCGGCAGCGGATTGGTCGTGCCCAACTGATTTTCGAAGGAAAATCCTACGGCGACAAAAGACATCGCGAACACAACACTCCTCGTACAACCAGCAACCGCGAGCAAGTCAGGAAGGAACGAAACTCAAGCCACTGAGTACTACGCTAGGACAGTAACACCAGCCAACTTCGGTTTGAAAACAAGCTTCCTGCGTTTTTCCACACTACAGCATGAAAACGTAGGGTTCCTGCCACCGATCACCCGTCAGCTGGCTACAAGTTAAACGTGAATCTCACCAGCCAACTTGGCCTCTGCGGTCGTTCTAAAGTCACTAAAGACCTTCTCCCGTTCGTCAAGATGTTCGTTGGCACTTTTCAGCGCCTCTCGAGCCACAGCGGCCTCTTCCGTCCGGGCGAGGCACGCCTGTTGCTGCTCTTTGAGGTTGTCCTCAGCCTCCTTTTGCGCCTCCCGTGCCAAAACCGCCCTGTAGGCCCTCTCACAGGCGGCGGTGTCGAGATGGAGCCGGTTGACCTTGTCCGTTTCGTTTTTCATACTGATTGCTACGGCGCGCATTGTGTACGCCGCCTGAATTTCTTTCCACATGATGTATGACGTGAGCTGCAGCGGAGCGTCGAAAGAGATGGAATGGGGAGGGGGGGGGTCGGGACATGAATTGAACGACGCAGTAGGTACGGGGTGGTTACAAATGGAACTTGGTTGTTGACATACGGATACCAATATGTGGAGTAATATGACCACCAACAGTAAAAGTTTCGGTACGCACGACACAGAAAGCGTGCAACAGAAAGCGCGCGACATAAAACGCACGATCAAAAGCGCAGAACATAAAGCGCACGACATAAAGCGCCTGGCCAAAAACGCCCGACAGAAAGCGCACGTCAGAAACTTTACCGTTACGTGCGCGGAGCTTGGCCGGATATTCGATCGACCAGCTACGCCGCGATGGTTGGCGCGCGACTCTATCGCACAACGCCAAGGCAGCGGCGGGAGCAGCGGCAGAGTCCACCCAACATCCCCAAAAGGAACGACCTGCATGCTACGGGTTCTACCATGAAACGAGAGGCGTGCTATGATACAATAGGTACTTATAATCCCTTAGATTTTCTGAGTGACGACGAGGAGCTGCCCAGTATCGGTGGGATATCACTGCGCTTTGTAATTTGCGACATAACCCGTTGAATACCTATAGGCAAGATAATATTTATCGTTGAGTTGCACTCGTGTTTTTTCTCTCAAAAAATCGTTTTTTGGATGAGGTAAAGAGCTCCTCAAGTCGATTCCCCTGAAAAAATCAGGTGCTGCCCCAGGTGAGGACGAAAAAAAAAAAGCGAGCGCCACACTATTCTTTTCGAGCGCCCAGACGAGGGGGGGTATACCAAATACAACAAAGTAAAGCTAAAGTTGCAATAAAACGTATTTTTTTTTATTCATACACAAATCCCAACTTTCCGGGTTTGCTTTATACTCTGGCCTTTCTAGGAGTGTGGCATCTGGGGTTCCGATTCGCGTGGTCTCTTCGCAGCCCCCCGGGTAGCAGGATGTAAGTTAATCGTGCAGACGTCGTACCGACATCTTGACTCTGGCTTCGCAACAGTTCATACGGCCCGGTGTATATCATACACCGGTCGCGGTGCAGCCTTAACGACACGATGAAGGGTGCAAGAGGTAATGCCTCTGGTATATGACACCAGGGGAGAGAAGGGAAGATACTTGTTAGCGCGGCGCGGCCAGAACATCGCTGAGGGTGAAAACCTCTTACGAGTTGAGCTGGAACGTAAAAATGATGATTAAAAAGAAATGAAAACGACCCGTGGATAGAGCCCTTCTCGATCAAGTTTCACTCCGACCACGATGATCATTGCAGCACTAGTCCATTTATCATGCCGGTACGTGCCAGCCGAAAACACCGGCATTATATCGGCAACTGGCACTACTCCGAATGCGGGCACTTTCGGTTGTTTCCATCTGTCTGTGCCAAGCGATTTCACAGGCACTATAGCGGGCAACCCGCACTATTGCGGCAACCGGCTCTAGAGAGAGGCCTATACTGTACCTCTGATTTCCTGTCGGGCTCGGCGAGCGGACCCATAGCCTTTCGCTTCACCCCGCAACCGCCGACGCCAACCTGCCACACACCAAGAGGAAGGCCACCACAGACGTGCAGTATGTATTGTCAGCTCTTTTCCACGACAATCGCTTGTTGTAAGCGACCCTTGTGTTTTCCTTTTTTAGGTGACGCAGACACCAGTTTCAGTACAGGACATCTAATAAGAAACAGGGTCACAAGACAGCCAGGTTGCTATTTACAGGACTATAAGAAATCCGGGGGCCACTACACCGTTTCGATGCCAGTCGACGAGGGAAGAAAGGGCTGGAGTCTTCTCGCGATGAAAAATGAAGGTACGCACCGCTAGAATTTGTTAGTTAAGAACTCCAGACTCGATCTTTATACGAAAATACGAAGATGGATGGGCCTGTTTTGAACTGAAAATAGTGTTAAGACACACCCTGCCTTACGTAAGAATGCCAGCCTGGCCAGATGCAACAAAATCTTAACTGGTGCCGCATACTGCTGCTGTCGAAGTCTGTCCGGAAACGTAAGAGCCGTTGAAGTGTGAGTACCAGATACGCCAACATTGCCGCTACTACTCGTACTCTGCTGCTCTGCTCTGATAGCTCCGGTGACACTCGCTCATGCATAGATCACGAAGAAAGGTCAAGACCACTCGATGCTTGGTTGGTGCCGTGCTGTATCACTCGATTATACTTGGTACGAGTCAATGGTCGGCGTCCCCGATGGAGTGGTAGGTGAATTTCGTCGTATTAACGTTAAGATGGCGGGTTCAAGTCTCAACGAGGGCTTACTTGTGCTCGTAGGGAGCAGGACATTTGGCGCAAAATTTTAGTTGAAATGGCTGTTTCCCGCATCACTCGTCGAAGACGATGTGCGACTTGCGCAACACGGCTTTTTGGCACAACAGCTTTCCGCCACCGCGGGCGTCGTTATTGTTGCAGCGTCTAATTCACCGAAAGCGAAATACCATTAGGCCCTGTTTTGTTTTCACTGCAGGCAATTTTTTGCTTGGGTCCCTGCTTTTCGGTGGAACGGCTGCACCGAGCTTTTGGTGCGGGTCTCATCGTTGGACAAGCAGCAAGTCGTAAACCTCACGGCTGACTTGTCGAATGCTATCCTCAGCGAAGCGGCCATGTTTTTTGACGGAGGGTCAGGCATTGTTAGGCGGATTTAACCAAGACAGCTTTAAAATTCAGCGTTTTTGACTGGTACATTGCTACAGTGAGCGACGGTGTGAACATTGCAGTAACGAAGGTTTTGGACTGGGGAGGAGGCATGGCTGAGGCGGCAAGAGGGGCGGGGTATTTTCGTCGGGGTGGGTGGTACTGCTGGGGGCTGGGAGGGGGGTATATTTTGGCTGTTTCTCGATTTTGCAGAGCCAGACCACCATTTTTTGCTTGGTATGACGTGTGCCGATATTTCAATATTCCTGGACATCCTGACGCTTTGTTTCGAGGCTCGGGAAGTCGATATTACCAAGTAAACGTAAAAAACCATTGCAAAGTGATTTTCGGGGGGATATTCACACATATGTCATATGTAAAATAACGACCTCCGGCGGCCCTTCGGGGGAGAGCAACATGCTTTCGCTGCGTGTTGAGCACTGAAGCCCTAATAAATGCCTGGTAGGGACTTTTCTTGAGTAAAATTGACGAGCGGGAGGCGCGAGAGCGTGAGTCAGCAAAAATCGATAAAATCGACGATAAGTAAAACTGATAAGTGGGAATGCTGAACCCTATGTAAGCGCGATGAAAATGAAAGCACGAACCGAGGGGAAGAACAGAAGACGCCTGCGGCCATGACCATGACCATGACCTTGTCTAGAAGGTCGCTGAAGGTAAAACCTCTCATCATACGGGTTGAGCTGGGGACTAAATGTGATAATATTTAAAAAAACACACGTGTGTGGTACGCTTCCATAGTTGAATTTTCCAACGATAACAAAAACGACAAAAAAAAAGAAAAAAAGAAAAGAAAATCGGGGCAGCATTCAAATAGTAAGGTACCAGGTATGATTTTTTTCTTGGCCATGGGGGCGTTGCTTTCTCGTTCCCGAATCTAGCGGTCACATATCGTCTACCACGGCGCGGAAACACTTGCCATCCGTCCATCACGAGCCTATTATTTGGCACGCCACGATGATACACAAATTTGGTGAGAACCGGTACAATAGCAGTATAATATTCTGGTAGGAGGCAGGCAGAGGGGCTTTTTTCATATTACCATACAACTTATGAGCCATAACCCTAACCCTAACCCACACCCCAACCGTGTGGGGGCTCCAAGACGCCAGGAGCCTTCCCGCGGCTCCGCAGCGTGTTATGGTGGCGAAAAACGCTCAACAACTGCCAGAAGAAAGGTTTTTGCCGGGCTGTCACACTCGTTTAGGGCGACCCTACGGTACCGGAATACGGGTTTTATACTAAATCTTTAGGGTTCGCCTGCGTAAGTAAAAACGCCACACAGACTACAAGAAACCTTAAGTTATGCCAACTTTCTTGAGGGACGTCGGTATGTAAGGGGCGCTGCCGCCCCGACGCTCTACGGCCCCTGAATAGGGGCTAGTGCATTTACCGTTGTTGGCGGCGATGGTACTTAGGTACTGTATGTAGCAACCCGAAGGTAACAAGCAATTGCCCGGAATAACCCGTTGCCAGGTGTGATAACACCCACCGGTGATACCCCGTCACCCGGGGATGATATTTACTGCCAGGTGTGATAACACCCACCGGTGATACCCCATCACCCGGGGATGATATTTACTGCCAAGTGTGATACCACCCACCGGTGATACCCCATCACCCGGGGATGATATTTACTGCCAGGTGTGATAACACCCACCGGTGATACCCCTTCACCTGGGGATGATATTTACTGCCAGGTGTGATACCACCCACCGGTGATACCCCATCACCCGGGGATGATATTTACTGCCAGGTGTGATAACACCCACCGGTGATACCCCATCACCCGGGGATGATATTTACTGCCCCCGGGGTATCCATGCTCCTATGTTTTTACACTCAGCATATAACAGAAGTCACACATCTTGAAACCCCGACTATTCATGTTACCCGGTATCCACCCGGCAGATTCCGGTTATCACCGGTGCCTAGGATACTAACTATCCTAGGATGCTAATAACAATAATATCGTCCCTAGTTATTTGTTACCAAGGCATTTGTTAACCATACACCGTTTCTCACGTTTTGCTTGTTACTTGCTACCCACCAGCGGGCATTTGTCAGCCATAATCCATACCCCGTTTCTCACCTTCGCGAGGGACGCATTGAACAATAGGTTGGTCTTGCACATCCGGATGACCTTCGACGGTCTGCGTGATTGATATTGATACAACGACACAGCGGCAGCAGCAGTACATACACCACCAGCAGCAGAGTACGGTATATACACCTGGTACCTTCAGAGAATAGTGCGCCAGTCACTTCGTCGCCAAGTATCGTTGCTCGTATACATATGAGCTGACAATACAAGTGTATACTAATCGTGCAACGTGCAATCCGACAGAGTTGATTGGCCTCAACATGTCGCAGCTATGATATCCGTTACATTATATAGTTTACAGTACAGCGTTTACAGTACAGCGTTTACAGTTCAGAGTTTACAGTAGACACAGTAGATAGAGTAGGGCTTCCCCAATACGGCGGTCTGGGTAAGTAAGGCGATATTCCAATACAATGCGGTCAAAAACACTTTCAGGCGCGGCTGGGGAATCACACTATTAGCAGTAAGAATAATCCGCAATGAATAAGGCGGCTTCCCCTCAAGGCAGTCGCCTTGCGCTCTGGCACACCACCCCCGTATTACTGGGGGACCCCTCCTGTATAACGTCAGGGTACCCGTTATCCGTCGGCCGTCTGACGCCTTCGTCGAAGTGGCCGTGGGCTAGATATTGGACGAAAACGAGCTTCGTATTAATACGCTGCGGGTCCTCTCATCATCAGAGAACAAAAACATAACTCGCCCTGAAAACTATGGGGGAAAAGAAATTCAAGCACGAAAATATTAAAAATGTTATACTGAAGTTATAAATAGTGTCGGGAACAACCTTTCTCAAATAAGAAACCCAGTCCAAGGGTCAGAGATTACTTGGGTTTTTACACCGAAAGTTTCGGGAAAAAGCAAGAAAACTTGCATCCCGAAAAAACGAAAAAACTAGCCTCTAAGATAAGGCCAACACCTCGAGTTCCTGTGTGAGGGCGGGTACTGCTGCGTACTGAAGTATTCCTGGTACCTGGCATTAACGGTGGTAGAACACGATCATGATGGTGCCGATGTGATTCGCAGTCAACAAATTTCAGATGCCGCCCGCGTGCGATGGTGAACGGTTTGGTGTGGGTGCTATGCTGTATCAGGTAGCTGCAGTTACATCGTGTCGGAATGTTGCGCTGTGTCTCAGTGGCGATACTACCCAGCAAGGGCAACGGCTGGTAGCAGGTGATCTGTACTTTATGGCGGATCCCGCAACCATTCAATCACCAGCCGTCCAACTGCTGTAGTGGGTAGCTACTACTATGGGTATCGGTTACGATGTTACATGTTATATGTTATATGTTACATGGCAATTGCGCGTTCTTCACATTGACCGTTCGTTCTACCCACACAACATACATGCGTCTAATACGTACCTCGAGCACACCGGATAATCTGTTGTCCGTGCCGATTCAGCTTCCTGGTGAGATGCAACAAACCCTCCCTGTGGTCGCAAAACTATGACACAGAGAGATAGATAAAATTTAGACTAACCAGTAAAAATACACTCCAGCTGTGAGATCGAAGATTTCGTCGAAATTCATCTGTGCAAGCTGTGTGTGATACTCCCATCGCGCGTGTTACTGGGTGTGTGTCCTCATTAAGGATATAGGTCAGCGACTTCCCTTGGAACTACAGCATAGCTTGTACCAGGGTCAACAGGGTGATGTTAACCAATCAGTGCGCGGAAACTATAAAATCAGTTTTGAGGGGGGCAAAATCTGACAGCTGTGGAAGGAAATGCATCAGTTATCAAGAGTATATCCTGTAAGTCCTATAACCGGTGAGGGGAGGACGGAGTTTTTAAGAGCGTGGGGGCCGGGGGTGGAGGCGGGGGGTTTGAAAAGGAGGGAGGGGGGAACGAGGGGAGGAGGGGGCAACTCAATCTGTGCGCAGCAACTATAAACCCCCTAAGGGGACAAATCTGACGGTTGTGGAAGGGATGCATCAGTTGTTGTTCTCGCATTAACTCGCATAATCAAGTCCGTGGTCACAGTATAGGCTCCAGTCACTCTGGAGCTGAGGAATACCCCAGATAAAACACAAACCAAGCGTCATTCATACAAGTAGCCAGGCCTGGTTGTTGGAATATACGGGAGATTCCTAAAAGGCCGTTGTCCCCCCTCCCCCCCCGCTGACACACACGCAAAAACAGCCCCCCCCCCCCCCCCCCCCCGCCGCCCCACCTAAAATCAAATCTGCTAGAATAATAAACACTACCAGGCAGGTGATATCACCTCATTACCTATCCAACCCGCCATGCCGTAGCTTGAATTCATTTATCCCCTCGCCCCCTCCTTCCCCACCACCCGCACCGTCGCCTAGACCTAGCACGTATAGTAAAATTCCTCCCAGGTATACATTCATGCGACCTAAAGGGTTTGACCCCCCCTCGCCCCCCCCCCCTTGTTTTGCTCTCTCCCGCCGCCCCACCTAAAATCAAAATCTACCAGAGTAATAAACACTACCAGACGGTTGATATAATCTCATTACCTTTCTAATTATCCATGCCGTAGCTCCAATTCATACCTCCCCCCCCCAACACCCCCTCCTTCCCCAACACCCGCACCATCGCCTGGACCTAGCACCACGCCTATAGCGAGCTCCTAACAGATATACATGTATGCGACCTAAAGCTGTTGGAAATCCCCCCTCCCCCTCCCCTCCCCCCCCTTCGAACACCACTCCTTCTCCTCACCCATTGTACGACTTGCAGGATATACATGATAAACTGATGCATTCGTTCCACAACCGTCAGATTTGTCCCCTTCAAGGATTTATAGTTTCCGCGCACAGGTTGAGTTGCCCCCCCCCCCCCCCCCCCCCCCCCCCCTCGCCCCTCCCCCGCTCCTTCTTGTTCAAACCCCGGCCCATACGCCTTTAAAAAACTCCGCCCTCCCCTCACGGGTTATACGACTTCCAGGACATATTTGATAAACTCATACATTTCCTTCCACAGTTGTCAGATTTTGCCCCCTCAAAAACGGGTGTTATAGTTTCCGCGCATAGATTGATAAACATCACCTGGTACGACCTACACTGTAGTTCCATGGGGAGTCGCCGACCTATATCCTTAACGAGGACACGCACCCAGTAATACGCGCGATCGGAGTATCACACACAGCTTGCACAGATGAGTTTCGACGAAATCTTCGATCTCACAGCTGGATTGTATTTTTATTTTTATAAACAAGAGATCGAATATTTTGTGATATATAGTCTAAAATATATACTCCTATTATTTATATATCTATAAATACGTGAATACATCGCAAATATACCACAAACAAAGGAGGTTTGACCATCCGATGCCGTACTGGGTAGAAAATCCCTCGTACAAGGTATCGCATCCTTAATGAGGCCACACACCCAGTAGTAGCACGTGCGATCGGAGTATCACACACAGCTTGCAAATATGAGTTTCGACAAAATCTTCGATCAAACAGCTGGAGTGTATTCATTTTCTATTATTGTCATAACATCGTACCACAACGGGTACACATACATACATATTATACAGGTCAGAGCACCGGAATAAACTATGAAGGACGAGCTGAAAAAAAGGGAAAGGATGCCATATGATGTTGGCGGAGAGGGCTTGGAGGCGACGTACGTACAGAAATGCCTGAACCAGTTGAATGCGTAGTGCCATGCCTGGTATGTATGGGTCAAGGGGGAAAGGTATAGTATGAGCTGCATGTGCACCGGCACCTGCTCTCAGATCGCCGCTCTTGGCCTATCAACGACAGTGGGAATCTCCCTACTATGATGGTGCCGGATTATTAGCAGTTCCTATTGCCGCTATAGTGCCGGTGAAGTCGCTTGGCACGTAACGGCGCTATCGCGGCACCGCTACTGGACAGCAGAGTAGCGCATGAAGCATATGTTACCCACAGAGTAGTGCCTACCATATTGATATTGGATGTCAATTTAACGACCGTTACGTATTCATATTAGTAGAAAAACGGACCCTATATTTACGTCTAAAACTGTACTTGTTCCCCTGCGACGGGTATCATATATCATACCTGGTAGGTGGTCTGGAATTTGAAAATTTAGGTTTCATTTTTTTGTAAAACGACCGATTTTTTTCTTTTTATATTGAGAGGGGGTTCTGTCGAGATACTCGCGGGGACAAAAAAGGATTTTGTTGACGCGCGGAGGAGGGCGGAGGGAGGGCTTCTAGGCAGGGATATGGCGGTGGGTAATTAAGTAAGATCTACGTAGTAACAACCTATCTATCATTGTTCATTGTCATCATGGCGCTGCTCGTATCATTGTTCCATGAAATTTCCCCCGTCTTTTGACGGCCATCTCCAGCCTTCGTTGGAGGTAGACTATTGTTGTTCTTGTCGAGGTCAGTGCGTTGCCTTTTCTACGCACACGAATTTCGGGACCGATTTTCTCGCAACAATCCAGAAAGCCACACACAACGAAAACGTCGGTTTTGGGAGGACCTCGTTGAGGTCTTTCCATAGAAGACGCGGTCGCTCGGCGTTTGCCGTCTCTCCCCGTCGTGTCGAGAAAATCAGCCTCGAAGTGCTTCCGACGGGGTTTGGTATCTTGCATGTTAGTTACTGGTATGCAGTGGTGGTAAACAATGCACTCAATTCTGTCTGCACAGGATACGGCCCCCTCCCGGGTGGTGATCTGCCTCTCCTCTGGTGATACAGAACAAACAGCACCTTCTTCCTAGAAGAGCGAGCACAGTTTTGTGCCTTCTGCCATGCCAAACCGTACGGTATGCAGCCATGGATTTGCACCAATCAGTCAACCTCCCTGTAGTATCTCCCGCACGCGTTCCCCCCTGTTCGCCCGTGTCAATCAAATGTGGCAGGAGAGCTGATAATGACATGTAATTATTCATTCGCTCACCGGTCGTCCGAACCCGCATCATCACCCAGCACGCTGGCGATGTTGCTCTGAACAGGGACGGACGGGTATTGGGGTGGCATGACTGTCTGCAGCAAGTACTTCTTAGACGTCGCGAAAGGGTCCGGCTAGCGGGAAGGAGAACGGGTCTTCGTTGCGCAAGTGTGTGTAGAGTACGGGGCAGCGAGCTGTGCGTGCCCTTGTTTGACTGGGCGCGGGCAAGGGGTTTCAGCATTTGCAGGCGTTTTTCATCCGCATTTATTTTGAAAAAAGGGGAAACGAGCAGCATGTACACTGTGTGTATGTGCGATTTTGTTCCGGCTCCCTGGGGCTCTCGAGGCGAGGTGTATGGTTTTCTCTGGTCAGACCGGTGCGTCTAATAAGCCTCAAAAGGGTGACGACGCCGTGGTATTACCTTGCATGCAGCGCATAATAATGTATTTCCCATGGTACCCTTCTCTTTGTGCTACAGATTTATGTGAGATCAGGGCAGTGACACAAGAAAAGTAAGTAAGTGTTGAGTGTTGTTGTTGTTGACGTTGATCGTGTACTACTGATACTAATACTACTATTTTATTATACTGACTTCTTGAGTAACAAAAGTAACAATAACTAAAAAAAAATCAAATTAAGTCAAAACTCAATTCAAAAGTTCATTCAACAACGTTCAACATTTATTTCAAACAACAAAAAAATCGAAATATGAAAATTCAGTAGTTCAGTTAGTTGCCCATTAATAGTTGCGCATACCGGTACCGGTGTTGTGTGATCTGTGTAAGGTTATAGGTGGGGACACAGAGTGCCCCCTGCAGGACCTGTCTGCCAATTGAGCAGGTCCTCGGAGAGTACTCACTTTCGTTTCCTTCTGAAGTTCGTACATATCAGAGACGTAGGCCGTATCTTAACATCTATCTGCATTATTAATACATACGTATTAATAGTAGTAAGTGCGGATTAATTAGTAGGGTAGTAAGCTGTGCGCATTGCGGACGATAGACACCTACTTCTACCTGGTGTATGTATTAGCACGGGGGAAGAGGTACGTGCAGCTCTTTCCGTTAACAGCACGGCACGATTTATTATGTGGCTTTGTCTTTGGTACTCGGAGTATAGAATAAAGCACGGCACAAGCGGCAGCAGCAGAAGCCTTCAAGAGTGGGTGTACTCCCGAACAGAAGATTGGCCTCTATCGATAACAACAAACAATGCATGGGCGATGTTGTACTAGTTTTTCCCGTGCCGCAGACTCATCAAAGTGTACCTCCGCCTTACTTACAGTAACTTAACTGTTCTGTTGTTGTACCTCAACTTACTTGTTGCGCCCTGACTGAGTTGTTGTGGTAACTGCAATTAATTATATTATTATAATTTTTATAATTATAGTTATAATTATAATTATTATTTAATATTATTATTGTTGTTGTTGTTGTTGTTGTTGTTATTGTTGTTGTTGTTGTTATTATCATTATTATTATTATTATTGTTCACAAATAACAATAATAATAATAATAATTTATTATTATTAATAATAATTATTATTATTAATAAATAATAATAATTAAATAATAATAATAATTATTATTATTTACTCCATCTATCTACTTTCGAGCACGCCAGTCATCTTTGTACGTAGTAGAGTAGTAGTAGAAAATTTAAATGTTGCTGCTTTATTAGCCGCGTTCAGTTTGCCTGTCTGAGCCGTCGTTTCTGCCCTTCTTTCAACCTCTAATCTGCTCATTCTCATCTTCGGATCTTCTGATGATGTATGTGATACGCATGTGAATCATGATGTGTAGCCTCTGCTGCGTTTTTGTATTTTTTTGTTTTTCTCTTTTTTTCAGGGTTGAAGCGCTGACTGTTTTTGTCGACCGAGTACTGAATGGTTAATGGTATACTTATTATTATCTCCCCCCTCTTTGTGAATCTGCTATAAATATTAAGGCGTTACGTTACATATATATACATTCGTGGTCTCTGCGGATCGATGGATGGATGAGAGAGAGGGATTTCGTGCCGCGGCTGTTTTATTTTCTGATCGGTTCTTTTTTTTGGTTGGAAGTAATAAGTGGAGTTTGTTTCCTAATCGAGAGCATGCTGGACAGTAAAGAGATCGAAAGCCATTTAACGACGAGCGAGATGACAACCTGCATCTCTTTCCATTACAAAGAGCTTTTGAGCAAATCAAATCGTAAGGGTTTGGGTTGTCGTGACGTTGACGCTGATGCCTTCCTCCACTTCCCACCCAGGAGAACTATCGCGTGCAGCTACTGCTACTTGAGCATCGTATAGTATATATATCAACAGTGTTTCCAGCTTAGCAGGGTCTCATAGAGGCCCCTCTACAGAGCCAGTTGAGTAGTAGTGCCGGTTGCCCGCGATGATAGTGCCTGTTAAACTGCGTGGAACACGCGGAAACGACGAGTAGTATCAACACGCGGCGTAGAGCCGGCTGCCGCAATAGTGCCGGTGCTTCCAGCCGACACATTCCCGCACGTTCGGTAGAGTAGTATCGGTTGCCCGCGATGGTGCCAGTTGAAAAATTGCTTGGCACACCTGCGAACAACAAGTAGTGTCTCAGTATGCGGAGTAATGCCGGTTGCCGCTACGGTGCTGGTGTTTTCCGCCGATACATCCCCGCACTTTTGTTTTTGGTCATCCCTTCTGTTATCTTCGCACTTTACCCTTCTCCTTCTCCCTCCCCACACATCGCTCAGATCCGTGGCCACTAAGCAGGCTCTTCTCCCCTCTCTCTACTCGTACGCGCCTTAATTTTTTCGCGAGGAGAATTCAGCAATTTCTTCCCTTGTCGACTCGCGTCGAATTATGCTTACATACGCTACAAAGCGCTCTCGACAGTGGGTCTCTAGAAAACAAAAAACTCCACACTGAGATTTGAACCCCTGATTCCAACCTTAGCAGTGTTCGGGGTTAACCACTAGACCACCGGGGCGACCGGCTGAACGCTAGAGGGACCACTACTGCAGCGTTAGACTAATAGTGGTACAAGACTAATTAATCAAGTTGCTTTACTTGGTTGCTTCATGTCATTATGACAAGGCGCTCGAAATCTCCCTACGAGATACTTCAGAAGGTAATCAGTTACTTAACGCCTCACGTCCGAGATATCACACACACGGTACGGAAAAAAACTATCAATGCAAACCAAAACCCGAAACCGTCAAAAATCGCGGGCATACAGGAGAGGTTTTCTACCCCCCCAGAAAAACCCGTCGAAAATCGCGGGAATACGAGAGATTCCCCCCCCCCCCCCCCCCCCCCCCTTTTCGCCATCGCCTACTAAAATAATCGCCAAATGAAATCCTAACCGAAGGCATTCTGCCTCCGGAGTCCTCCACACGCCAAACCATCACGTGCATGCCGGCTGCAAACTAGCACGCCGATAAAAATTGTCCACCAACCATCTTTTACCTGGTCAACCGATCAATCTTCGTACCGGTAACCACCCATCCTATAGATCGTCGACCGATCATCCTTCGTATCGTCGACAAGTAATCCTTTGCAACGTTGACCAATCCCCCTTCGCAACGTCGACAGCGACCAATCATCCTTCACGTGGTCGACCAGTCACATTCTGAATCGTCTATCGTCGACCGATCATCCTTCGGACCGTCAACCAAACGTCATGCGTATCGTCGACCAATCATGTTTCACAACTGGCCGATCATCCTTCATGTCGTAGACCAATCACATTTTACATGGTCGATCAATCATCCTTCACAGTCACCCGATCGTCCCTTACGTGGTCAACCAATCATCCTTCACGTCGTCGACCAAACCCCCTCCACGTGGTCGACCACGCATCTTTTGACCAATAATATTTGACGAGGTCAACCAATCGTCCTTCACGTGATCGACGGTCGACACATCATAGCTCACGTCATCGACCAATCATCCTCCACGTGTCGTCGACCAACAATCCTTCACACGGACGACCAAACGATCTTTTACATGATCGACCAAATTATATTCAACATGGTGAATCACCCATCCTTGACGCCGCTGATCACTCACCACTCACACGACACGTCCCCGTATAGCTCGTTTGCGCAACTTTTTCAAAGCCTTGAGTTCGTGGTAACCACACATTCACGTATCGGGTCACCCCTCGTGGGCTGTTTGGTTGTAACGTAAGAAAACCATCAGACCCGACTCGTGAGATAAGAAAATCACCAGACCCGACCCGACCCGAGAACTTTCTTACACCTCCTTTAGATCCTACCTAGACAAGACCCGCGAGATTATGAAAACCTCCTGACCCAACCCGCGGGATCGTGTCCCGACCCGTGATACCCCTGGCGGTAAAGACCTTTTCTCGCCACGAATCTGGGGGTCTCAAACGACGGCGACCTGCAGCAACAGCAGCTACACATATGGTGCATTCCATGTATAATGTGCAGGTTGCTTAAAACACAACAAAAACAGCAAGATTGGTATAAGTCTATCGTAAGCTACGAGTACGCTACTCGTCACAGCCATAATAAAAAAAAGGTTTCACTGCCATAGTTATGCATACCGCGTTCACAGACGGAGAAAGACGTTTCGTTCACGACGTGTCGTAGCATCAGCAGGGCGTGTCGTAACACGCGATCAAGAGATACCCCCCCCCCTGCCTACTTCCGAGCTATAATACCTATCCTACTATCTGGTACATGGGGTATCTCAGTTGATGATTAGACCAAATATCGTGATCGGTCTCGTCTATCACACCTCACAATGCCGGAACGCCCCACAATGCCTGCAAGGAGAGCATAGAACATAGAGAGCATAGAACATAGAGTACATACCAGCTAGTAAACAGTAGTGGTGGGACTCTACGGCGTGCCTCAATACGTGATTTACGACGTGCTACGGTGCTCGTGGCACGTGAGCCAACACTAGTACCATATTCGAGAAGATTGTGGGCACAAATTTGGCGAGCTCAGGCAACTCATGACCACGTAGTTCCGTGGAGCACCTACATACTCCCCTCGCGCTAAGAGCCCCCGCCTCCTATCACAGACCGTCTATCCTCAAAGCCGGGTGAAGTCTACCGTGTTTCCACCGATGACGCTTTAACGTTCGGCAAAAAACAAAAGCACTCTCCAAAAAAATAAAATAAAAGCACATCATCCCTACCATGAAACGAAAGATCACACGGTAAAAAGCGAGGGTGGCACCATACCTCCCCAAACACGCAAAAAGTCACCAAACCTATAGAAACCTTCGTTCGACCCCCCCCCCCCCCCCGCCTCTAGCCAGTATGTAATAAAAGTCACCTGCTCGTCCTTTTACAGGCGGATCCGCACTTGCGTCAATCGACGAATCGTCAGGTACGCCAACAGCTGACCAATCGTTCGCTCTCCCTTGCCTCGTCCTAAGACCCCCCCCTCTCCCTCGGTAAAAAGGTCCAGGGCCTTCACGCGCTGTGCTCGCCCTTGCCCGCCTGTTCTCTATCGCTCTTCCTCCTGCACCTCACCGTGTCCCTCCCAACGTTCCCGGCCAATCAGCGCAGGCAGTGCTGGCCCCCAAAAAACCGAAAACGCATAAATGTGGAACAGAGAGGCTGACCCTCCCTCCCCCTTGTTCGAAAACACCCCCTCCCCCTCCCCCGTAAAAAGCCGAGGGGTTTCACGCGCTGTGCTCGCCCTTGCTGCCCTGTCCCGTTCCGTTCTTTCTCCTGTACCTCACCGCATCCCCCCCACCTTCTGCCGACGTGGGTGACCCCCCCCCGCCACCACCGCGCCTTCTTGGCCACGTCGAAGCCAGACCGCCCCCGCGCGAATGCGATCGGCATCGCTGCGCCAAGAGAAGCAAGCCGACGAGGACGATCATGCCGAGGGCTTGAAAAGCGAACACCGTGTTCGGGGAAAAGCCGCTTTCCGGCCAAGGGTTATTGACCATGGACAAGCTTTGCTTTGATTCGCCAGGGTGGGCGCTTCCGAGGGACCCGCTGTCCGATCTACCCGTTCTCCTTTCGATGTCTACCGCCTGCTTTTGCTCCTCCTGCCCCTGCTGTTGCTTCTGGGGCTCCTGCTGATGGAGCCGCGGGATAGTCCCACCGCTTTTGCCCACGGTAACGCCTAGGTCGCCCCCCCCGCCTCCCACCGCACCCTCGACAGCGTTGTTGTCGATCACACGGAGGTCGTTCGGGGCAGTCCGAACAAAAACCCTGCCTGTCTCCACCACCCTCAAGCCTTCCGCAGGCTTGGCAGAGAGGCCCCACGCTGCCCACCCCCCGCTTCCACCCCCTCCCCCCGCCCCCCCCCTCCCCTCCTGCCTCTGCTCTTTCTAGCATCTGCTCGTCCACGATAGAGGTGAGTTCGCGGGCTATAGCAGGATTAGAGAGTCTGGAGACGCAGCCCTGAACCTTCTCCGGAGACTCTGCCGTAGAATCCAGCAGGTGAATCGATGCTAGTACAACATCCAGCTGAGCATCACCACCAACACCATTAACATCATCACCGCCAACCCCACCCGAGGACAGCAAAGAAAACGCCACATCTCCTGGGAGAACCCCGCAAGCCTCCTCCAGCCGAGTGGCCACCGCCCCCCCTAGAGCATCCCCCATGCGGCGTCTCCAGCGCATTTCGGCTACCGACATACCTTCCCAAGAGGAGGGGTGGACCTTGGCAGCCTCTGCAGCAGCCACCATTGCAGCGGCAGCCGTGTCTCGGTGAGCGGTGGGGAGGGAGAGGGAGGCGTTTTCGTCGAACCCGATGTCTACAGTAAGGGTGAGTTCGGCGTAGAGACCCTCGCTGACCGAGGCGCAGAGGTCGCCGATGTGGCATGGGCGTGCCTGAGAGGGGCGGGAGGTTCGCGACAACAAGTGATGGGCGGAATAAGAGACAGCGAGCGCGCAAAACACCGAAAGGCGCCTCCGACATGGACAACATACACACCGCTAATGTCACAACCACCTAAACCATCACCGTCCCCACCTCCACCAACGCCGGCACTAACATTATCAACAACACCGTCCCCACGACGAACAACAACATCGTCAACGCCCCCACCAACGCTACCAACATTACAACTACCACCCCCACCGCTACCGACAACAGTAACAACAAAAAAGACAACAATAACAGCAACAGCAACAACAGCAACAGAAACAACAACAGAAAAAACAACAACAGCAACAACAACACCAAGAACAACAACAACAACAGAAACACCAACACCAACAACTCTCACACCACCCCTACCACCCCCCTTCTGCAAAGCACACCCATCTCACCTCCCGCTCCCCCGTGCACTCCTCTCCCTCGTACCGCTCCTGCTCGCAAGCCACGCCGCAGGGACCCCACGACCCCGGGACACAAATGCCTTCAAGATGCACCGGCCCAATACCACCGCCGCCGCCGCCGCCGCCCCCATTCCCTTCCCCACCCTCATCTTTGTCACCCTTACCGCTCTTATATTTTCCGTCTGAAAGCTTCCCGTCCTTGTTCTCGCTTTTATTCCTACTGTCGCCCTCTCCAGCACCGTTTTCTCCGGGAACGACCTCAGGAACAGTTCCAGGAACAATCTCGGCCACCACCCCGGTGATAACGGTCGTTGCGGCGTCAGCAGCCGCCCCACAGGTAAAGCTGCACGGTTCCGTGGACACCAGGGGTGATCCATCTTGGTCCTCTACGATTGGACAGGGAACCCCACCATTTCGCGCAAATGTTGTGATGTGTAGTCGTACGTTCTGATCGCGGGGAAGAGGGGAGGAAAGGGGAGAGGGGAGGGGGGGGGTAAGGGGGGGGTGGAGGGTGGGGAGGGCGGGGGGGGGGGGGGGGGGTGAGAGGGTGGAGGGGGGTGAAGAGGGGTGGGAAGTTCGGGGGGGGGGGAGGGACGGGGGGGTAGGGTTGCCGAGTGTCGGGCATACATGTAGCATTTGCGTATTTACGGGCTTCTCTATTAATATCATGCAACTAAGTTCCCAGAAGAAATGAAACTATAAGAAAGACAAACAAGACAAACAAGACAGCCACAAAGGACAAAAAGAGAAAAAAACGCAACACACGATACAAGCTGGTCCCAGCGACAGCCAGAATATTCTATCTTTGCAGCAAAGCTCCCAGGTATATGAGAGTTGGAAAATATTTTCTGGCATGGTTGTTCTTAATGGCAAGATAAAAAACAGAGAGGGAGCGTTTTCTTAACCCTATATGATTTTGCTTCTAACCGTGGATTTTCGTTTTTTCATTTTTTTTTTCAGCAACCTTAACTTACAGGTTTTGTTTCAGTGTATAAAATGGCTCTTCAAGTGTTTTTTTTCTCGTCGTGAACAACAACCTCGCCAGATTTAGTTGTAAAAAATTTCAAAACCAGGGTGCAATAAGTTCTAGTGGTGGTGGAAAAAATCCTGCGAAGTTCACGAAAATGAGCAAATGTACAAGGTTACAAGGGCTCCGCATGGGCGCCGGCATTCGCCGGCGCCCATGCTTCGGGTAGGGCAGGGCGGCACTCGGATGAGGAAAAGGGGAAAAAGTTGTAGCTGTTCGATTCCACATTATATTATTGGAAGTTTAAAGTAATGCCGAGAGTTTAATACGAATATGAGGTTCTAAAGATCATGATTTGACATTCCATGGCGCCCATTCTTTGGGTGAGGAAGGGTGGCACTCGACGAAATAAGTTGCAGTAAAAAAGAAATTGAAGCTTAAAGTAATGCCAAGAGTTTAATACGAACATGAGGTTCTAAAGGTTTACTTTGATGGAAGGAAAACATATAAACGAAGGAAGCAAGCATGGGCGAAACACTGTTATTATATTAAAACCGCCGCCAAGTAAAAGTAGGCCAGAAATGCCGAAAGGAGAATTTGAGAACCTGCTTCGCTTCGAGGCTTCGAGGCGAAAGGAAAGAGGAGATGTCATCAATAAAAATGGTATCGGACGGGATGAATGGTTGAAAATGTTTAATTTACGGAAGAGAAAAACGAAGGCGCCGTTGATTGTGCCTTGGAAAACCCCTCGGTGTTTACTCCCACAGTAGACGAAGAACTTACCATGTTTGTTTTCAAAATATACGAAGAACTCACTCACAGAAAATAACTAAAAAATACGACACTGCATGCCCTCAATTAGCTACTTCAATGTACGCGGCACCTACACTGGTGAAGATATACAAATTAAAAACGAATTATGCAGACTTAGAGAGGGGCGCTAAAAGGGACATAGAACGCCCTCGATCCAATAAAGGGGATATAGAAATGCCCTCAATCCAATTGGTACTTTCAACGCAGAGAACTTACACCAGAGAAATGGCAAGCTAAACGGAAAAAGGGGGATAATCAAGCCTCACACAAGACAAACAAAATAATCCTAGACCGGTATGAAATCGTACCACTATCACTAACAGCCCCCGACTCTGTGGAAGGTAGGCCCCAAAACAACTTAAACCGTATGACAGATCAGGTTTGAGCCTATTGCAGACCAGGCACGCTCAAAATGATGAACACTCCAACAGCACCAAACGCAATAGTATAGAAAGGCGAATTATTAGAGCGATCTACTACTGGTATAGCACGCGTTCTTCTCGAAGTTTCATGTATGTGTCGTCTTGCAGCCACACCTGCAGCCACATGGCCAGCACGCACACAGCACATGACAGCCCAACAGCACACACGCAACCAACCGCTACACGTATGAAGCCTACTGCGCGGCACCACCAATAACGAACGACCGCGACGGCTGGATTAGCCCTTTGACAGACCGGCGCCCCTGCTCTCGAGCCCGGGCAAGATGAGTGTCTGTCTGTTGCTTGGGTTCAGTTGATGAGGGCACTCCACTCAGTAGCACCAAACGCAAGAATGTAAAAAGACGAATTATTAGAGCGATCTACTATTAATACTGGTATATCACGCGTTCTTCTGGATTTATCATCTGTCGTCTTGCAGCCACACCTGCAGCCACATGGCCAGCAGGCACACAGCACATGACAGCCATGATGGAACACTCCAACAGCACCAAACGCACTAGTATAACACGCGTTCTTCTGGACGTATCATGTGTCGTCTTGCAGCCACGCCTACAGCAACATGGCCAGCACGCACACACTACATGACAGCCCAACAGCACACACGCAACCAACCGCTGCACGTATGAAGCCTACAGCGCGGCACCACGAATAACGAATGACCGCGACGGCTTGATTAGCACCCCCTTGCAAAGCTGTATTTGCGGAAACATTATCAAGTACCGTTCGTAAATGATGCCAATTTTGTAAATCATCTAGGCGCGTGCAATTAAACGCCTGGTGCACAATCTGTGACCAAACAATAATAAGTTGCACCTGCCACCGCAAAATTCCAAACATTATCAAGTACCCATTTCTTGGAAACATTATTACGTACCGTTTGGAAATGATGCCAATTTTGTAAATCATCCAGGCGCGTGCAATTAAACGCCTGGTGCACAATCCTGGGGGCGTCTGGACGCCCGTACCGTACGCCACTCTTGGTTTTCGGGTTTTTTGCGCATGGCGGGAGAGTGTCTAGAGAGCGCTGACATTACTGCTGTTGAGACAAATGTGGGTGTGAAAGGTGGTGGTGTGGTTGTGATTTGAGGGGGGGGGGCGCGGACTGGTGTGTACGTTGTCTAAGACACAGCGGAGATACCTTTCGTAGATGTCGTAGTACACATGCATGAAAAGCACGTCATAGCGTATTATGCGTTGACCCGTTCTCGGATACACATCTGCGGAGTAATTCCAAATCTTAAATTGTCGACAATGTTCTCGCTCATGTCTCTTGCCCCGCGTACGCTTTTTATGTGGTCATTAATTCTTCATCAGATGTTTTTTTTCATGTGCGTATTCACCCGACGAAGTTATACACATTCTTCATAATAACTCCTCCTTCCTGCAGATTTTTTTTTCAAGCATGCTCAAAATGATGAACACTTCAACAGCACCAAACGCAATAATAAAAAAAGGCGAATTAGAGCAATCTACTATAATACTACTACTGGTATAACACGCGTTTTTCTCGTCGTAACATAATCGTGTTGCAGCCTTTCTAGTCTTCTTGCATCGCATTCTTCACACCTACTCGCACTTTCCCGTATTTTATTCATTCGAGCCCTGCTGACGTCACGCAAAACAACCGCAATTCAACAGTTACTTGCATAATAGGTCGTCCAAAAAACCTACGCCTATTGGGTCAAACGCTAACTCTAAGATCAATTATTTGCGCGGTCGCAATTCGGCTGGTCATTTGCGTCATGTACGTTGTCTAGGAGATATTCCCGTTTTCGTTGCCAGCCGTAGGTACCCTTTCGCAGATGTCGTAGTGTGCACATTCGTTTACGAAAAGCACGCCATCGCTCACGCGTTATTTGTTTATTTCTTTTTGTAGGTTGTCCGTCGTTGTTGTACTAATATCTTATCACACTGTAGCAGATGTAATTTTTTCATGTGCGTATTCACCCGACGAAGTTATACACATTCCTCATACAGTTAGTAACTCCTCCTGCAGAATGTTTTCGCGTAAGGTCGCGCAAAGGAACGGTTTGAGCCTATCTGCATCTGCAGACCAAGCACGCTCAAAATGATGAACACTCCAACAGCACCAAACGCAATAGTATAAAAAGCCGAATTATTAGAGCAATCTACTACCGGTATAGCACGCGTTCTTCTGGACGTATGATGTGTCGTCTTGCAGCCACACCTGCAGCCACATGGCCAGCACGCACACAGCACATGACAGCCCAACAGCACACACGCAACCAACCGCTGCACGTATGCAGCCTACAGCGCGGCACCACGAATAACGAATGACCGCACCGGCTTGATTAGCACCCCCTTGCAAAGTTGTACTGTATTTGCGGAAACATTATCAAGTACCGTTTGTAAATGATGCCAATTTTGTAAATAATCTAGGCGCGTGCAATTAAACGCCTGGTGCACAATCTGTGACCAAACAATAATAAGTTGCACCTGCCACCGCAAAATTCCAAACATTCAAGTACCGTTCGGAAATGATGCCAATTTTGTAAATCATCCAGGCGTTGCAGTCATCAAGATTCAACCCGAATTTCCGAAATTCCTCCTCGACATGCGGTATTTTTGCAACTTCTCGCTTGTCTCGCTCGGCATCCGCCCGCGTTCACGTCGATGTGCGGAACGGACACGGCAGGGCGAGGGGCGTTGGAGCCGCCCCCCGAACGCGGCGCTCGAACGAAGCTATATTCGACCGAGAATTCCAGTTCCGCGAATCGCATACTTCGGCCGAGACCAAAAGAAACTCCTGACCAAATCCATGACACCAACGAAGGATTTTATATAGATTTATGTTCTGAGGGTTTGTGGATTCCGGGTAGTCTTACAGAACTTCCAGAAGTTTCGGGTACGGGTGCGAAAGTGTTACAGAACTTCCAGAAGTTCCAGGTATCGTGGCACGGGCGTACAGAACTCACAGTTCCGGGCGGGTAGAAAAGGTGATGTGCCCGTACCCCGGGAATTGTGGCACGGGGTGTACAGAACCCACAGAAGTTCCGGGTACGGGTATGACTGTCCTACAGAACTAACAGAGGTTCGGGTACGAGTATGAAAGTCTTACAGAACTAACAGAAGTTCCGGGTATTGTGGCACGGGCGTACAGAACTTAGCGAAGTTCCGGGTACGGGTATGAATGCCTTACAGAACTTGCAAATATTCCGGGTACGGGTAATACTCGGGTAAATGCACACCCCCTCGGGGGAGAGTTCGATCTGAAGTCGAGGATTTAATCCAACTTGCATGGATGGCATGTTCTGTCCCCGAGGCAATCTGTCCTAGCTTTAAGGGAATTATGAATCATCGACAAAACTACAACCGAGAGAGGCGATAAATCGTGAACCTCATTGAGTGGCGACCGGGGTAACAGATACGCTCACGGCTATAATGCGCTGTAAACAGATCATACCATAGCGTACCCCGGCTGTGGCGCTTCAAAACAAATAATGGCGGTCGCAAGCCCACATTTGCCGCCACAGCTCGATAAACCAAGTGCCGGGACAACGAAGCGAAACTACCGAAAACATAGAGGATAGTTGAAGACGTCGATGGTAGCTTCATCGCCGTCACGGCAGATCTTCTATGTATTATTCCTATCGGAAACGTTGACAATACGCGACACGTGGTTACCTGATAGGAGCCAAATTCGTATGTTTCCACCAAATCGATTCGAATTCAATTCGATTCGTAAAAATGAATGTTTTTGATTCAAAAGTGTCTTTCGTTGATATAATACGTGCCCACGGGTTAGAAACGAAAGAAACATGAACAAGACCTGCAGCAGCAGTTGCTACTATCATACGATACGTGCTGCTACGTACAGCTGTATGTACATTCGGTGTTCGGTTGGTTTCACTGACGACGAGATATGACAAATAATAAAATGCATAATACTGCTGCACACTCTTTGGGTTATTAAACCTGAATTAATGCATGTGGGCTCCCCGGGTATTGTGACAAAGGTATATTCGCACCCCGGGTATTGTGCCACAATCTTACAGGGCTCCCCGGGTATTGTAACAAAGGTATACCCGTGCCCCGGGTATTGTGTCACAATCTTACAGAAGTCACATAAGTTCCGGGTCAGGGTATGGGGATCTTACAGAACTTACAGAAATTCCGGGTACGGTCCGGAAGTGTTACAGAAATCACAAAAGCTCAGGGTATTGTGGCACGGGCGTACAGAACTCACATAGGTTATAAACATGATATACCCGTACCCCGGGTATTTGTGGCACTGGCGTACAGAACCTCCAGAAGTTCCGGGTACGGGTATGAATGTACAGAACTTCCAGAAGCTCCGGGTACCGGTATGAATGTTCTACAGAACTTCCAGAAGCTCTTTGTAGGGTATCACCCAGCGGAAATACCCCGGGTATGGTTTGTGCGTACCCCTACAGAACACAACCTTGCAAATAAATCTATATAAAATCCTTCTTTGTTGTCAGGGATTTGGTCAGGAGTTTCTTTTGGTCTCGGCCGAAGTATGCGATTCGCGGAACTGGAACTCTCGGTCGAATATAGCTTCGTTCGAGCGCCGCGTTCGGGGGGCGGCTTCAACGCCCCTCGCCCTGCCGTGTCCGTTCCGCACATCGACGTGAACGCGGACGGATGCCGAGCGAGACAAGCGAGAAGTTGCAAAAATACCGCATGTCGAGGAGGAATTTCGGAAATTCGGGTTGAATTTTAATGTCTGCAACGCCTGGATGATTTACAAAATTGGCATCATTTCCAAACGGTACTTGATAATGTTTGGAATTTTGCGGTGGCATACTCTCGAGCGTTAGTTTCTTTGCAGTACTTTTTTACTAGTTCGTTTGGTGTCTTGCTCGGCCTTTATTATTTTTGTTTCTGCTCGTTTTGCCAGTTGGAAATTAAACTTCCTAGTGTGGGTTCACCTAAAACGTGACACTAATAACCGACGATATCCAACAATTTCGTGACACAAATTACCGACGGCAAGACGTTTCGTGACAAAATAACTCCCAAATCATGATATTTACACGTAACAGAATCTCGAGACAAAACCAAGCAGGTAGAGCCGTCTCTTCGGCCTTTGGCCCTGGCCTTAGCACGGCCCCTGACACTCCAGGCAGCCTCTGCTGTATGCATGAACAAGTGCGGTTGATTCGCAGCGAACTATCCCGCTGTGCTCGATTCTATGTGGCCATTGTCCATGCCAATTCATGTCACCTCCCTTCTGTTTTGAGCTCGTCGTCGTACGGTTGAGGTACGAGGAAACCTGTACGTACTGGGTGAGAACAGCAGTATGTACGACGAGCATGAACGCCAACTGACGACATTGGCAAACACACAACAGCAGGTGTAGCAGCAGTAGCCGAAGGGCGAAACTTCTAACACATACTGCAGCAACTAGTAGCAACCAGAAGCACAGCAGATAGCTCAAAGTGCAGTACGAGTGCCGTTGACAAGTTTAGTCGTACACGCATCACTCTGTCCAATATATAACAGAATCTCGAGACAAAACCAAGCAGGTAGAAGAGCCGTCTCTTCGGCCTTTGGCCCTGGCTTTTTAGCACGGCCGTTGACACTCCAGGCAGCCTCTGCTGTAGGCATGAACGAGTGCGGTTGATTCGCAGCGAACTATCTCGCTGTGCTCGATTCTATGTGGCCATTGTCCATGCCAATTCATGTCACCTTCCTTCTGTTTTGAGCTCGTCGTCGTACGGTTGAGGTACGAGGAAACCCGTACGTACTGGGTGAGAACAGCAGTATATACGACGAGCATGAACGCCAACTGACGACATTGGCAAACACACAACAGCAGGTGTAGCAGCAGTAGCCGAAGGGCGAAACTTCTAGCACATACTGCAGCAACTAGTAGCAACCAGAAGCACAGCAGATAGCTCAAAGTGCAGTACGAGTGCCGTTGGCAAGTTTAGTCGTACACGCATCACTCTGTCCAGTATATAACAACCGTTCTATGTTCATATTGAAGGAGAAGAAATTATTACATTTCCTGTAAGAATGATACGTCGTACGAGCGGACGTTCTGGTGTCCTGCTGCCGTGAGACCATTGAGCACACCGCATGTTTTACCCAAACAAGAGCCAACAAGAGGCAGGGCACAGGGTCCCCCAACGCAGAGACACGTGACAACCACGGCCAGCTGTCGATCGTGTAATTGGCCGGTAGTCCGTGCTTCTGTGGGCGTATTGGAAGTCGTTCGTAGTACTGCTGTAGACCGTCGAAAAACCACGTGACATCCCGTTCTGGTGGCAGACTCGCCAGTAGACCCCCCAAAATGTATTTTTCTTTTTTTTTTCTTGGCCCCACGCACCAATTTCCTTTCCTTCCTCTTCTTCGTTTTTTGTTTATTTTTTCCAATTGACTTGCGTCTGTTGTGCGTATGCGTAGTGATAGATACTACGTGTAATATATACGTGGTAGTCGTTCTTGGGTGGCAAGCGGTATAGTCGGTGTTTCCAGGCGCGAGTAATGAGACGTATGCACCGGTATGGACCTGGCACATCGTAGACTGGCTCCCGATTTCACTTTTATGTTTCTGGTGGAGGCATGAATTGCGTCAGCTGTGATTTATGCGTGTACTGTACCACCTTGGGTTGTTCGTGTTTTTTCTTAGGGTATTCCTCAGCTCCTGAGTGACTGGAGCCTGTCCTGCGACCACGGACTTGATTATGCGAGTTAATGTGAGAACGACAACAACAACAACAACTGCAATATTGACTGTTTCTTGACCTTTCAGCTGCTTCCTGCAAAATTGTTTTTTCTGCCAACACGATTTTGAATTTTTTCGCGATTTTTTTTTCCTTTTCGTCTAGTCTAGTAAGTTGAACTTCCTACCATTTGCCGCTAATTTGCCGCCTGTGCATTAGTTGCGGAACGGCCCAGCTTTAGCTTTTCTTTGATTCCCACCAATTGTTTTGTAACTTGACGAAGCTTCATCGGCTGAGATCTGGGCTTGGCTCATCAGCTCCACACCGCCAAGCACCTCATCGCAGCGCTATAGCTCAGCAACGAAGCGCCGTGCAGTGCCCTGCGATGCCCTGCGGCTCAGCTCAGCAGCGCACCGCAGCGCAGCACAAGCTCAGCAGAGCGAAGCGCTATGCTTTGCCGTGCTCTGCCGTCGCGGTCGTTCGTTATTCAATATATCAAAAACTCCGCGTACGCTGATATTTAGGTATTTGCCGCTTTATTCTATATCGCGTTAACCATCGTAATATCATACAATATGGGGGAGGGAAGGTAATCTCTATGCAAAGATCCTGTTTTGTTTTAATCAATTGTCAGCCGGCCGCCCCGGTGGTCTAGTGGTTTTACCCTCGAATACTACTAACGTTTGGTTGTCCTTGAGTTCGACACCCACCACGATGAGATTTGACTATATTTGCAAAAATGCAAAAAAAAAGGGATCAACTGCTGAGAGCGCCTAGCAGCGTGGGTAGGTACAATTCGACGCGAGACGACGAGGGAAGAAAATGCTGGATCCTCCTCGCGGTAAAAATGAAAGCACGTGCCGAAGTGGCGAAGGAGGAGGAGGGCCCGCCATGTGACCCCGGATCTGAGTTACTACTGGGAGGGGGCGCGAGAGTGGTGCGGGGATAATAAATGGGGTGAAAAAAAAAAATGTTGCAAAGGTATATTATTATTGCTACCAGTAAATAATATGTCAGTCTCTAGGAAATACGCACGGCACTATCAGCAGTCGTCATGGTAGAGACACTCCGGATATTATGTACTGAGGGGACGCGTCCGATTTCGACAACGTGAAAGCACCCACGAAGCAAAGACAGCAGACACACATATCCCGCCTTCCCGAGAAAAAACAGAGAAGAAGCGTTACGCCAACCTCCCGTGCGAGCAAGGCCACCCCCGCCGCAACGAGAGATCGCCCTCCTCTTTTACGTTTTCCTCCACGCCCGCGACCACGCAGACCAAATCAATGCGACAGCCTTCACGTAACAAACAAAGCAATTTTCTTCCAAAACCTCGCCGGCTGACATGGCCCCTTGTCGACGTTTGATGCAAACCGACTTTGCATCCTGTCGACTTCGAACCTCCATTGCCACGGGGACAACAGTGCAGTCTCTTCTTTAATGCCAAGGTCTATTTCGTTCCGCCTAGAGGCGACGCAGGCCCTCATTACTCTTTTCGGTATTTTTGTTTGATAGACGCCAACTTTTACTTGACGGCGCATTTAACAGTGCGTTTCGCCTATCCTTGCCTTTGTTGTATAATATTACGTTTTTCTTTCTGTCAAAGTATGACTTTCATAATCCCATGTTCGTATTAAACTCTTGGCATTACTTCAAAGTTCAATGCATGCCAAATCGGACAGCTACACCTCAAGTTGTCGAAGTGCTGCCCTGCCCTACCCGAAGCATGGGCGCCGGCGAATGCCGGCACCCATGCGGAGCCCTTGTACACGTCTAAAATTATGTTTGTTGTATTTCTTACTTCCTCGCATACGAAGGTCTTCCCACTTAATCGTATTAAATAATTCGCCCATAGCTCCCCAAATACATTTTCGATCAACACAAACTCTTCACCGATATGTTCCCCTAGCTGATGCATGTGCGTATGTTTTGTGGAAAACATTTCAGCACATTCATTGTTTGAGTATTTGAGCATGGAATATTCCGGCAGTCGCTGGTATCACCTCGTATATACATTGATCCAAAACGGTAACAAGAAAAATAAAGAGGGGAAAAAAAAGTGAAAAAAAGAAAAGAAAAATGTACAAAATAAACAGGGGAACCGAAAAATCCCCCCTAAAGGAACAGGACGATACGAGCCCAATACAACTTCTACCTGTAGCCAACATTAACTAACCTGAAAGCCTTCCACCGTGACGGGAAGTTCCGGATGCGGAGTGGGACACTCGGCCTGGCAGGAATCCTTCACGACCTCGAACACGCAGTCCACGTCCTCCGCAGAGGCTGACATCCCCGGCGACAACGACGCCCTGCCCTCGTTCTCAAACGGCTCCTCCGATCCACCAGCGGCCATCTCCTGATCAACGCCACCATCAGTCCCCCCTCCGCCACCGCCTCCATCCGCACTACCTCCCTCACCCAATCCCGCCTCCTGAGCTCCCCCATTCGCCGACATCACTCCGCCGTTATCAGGCTGCTCGCTTGAAGAGCCAAACGTAAAATCAACCATCTCATTCGCCGTTGGCCCTTCCGCTCCCTCCCCCTCCGCATCCCCATCCTCCTCCCCCCCACTTCCGGCCGCCTCCTTCTCTACAACCCCCACAGCATTGCCACCACCGCTACCGCCACCGCCACGACCACCACCACCACTACCGTCTCCGCCATCGCTACCGCCATCACCACCGTTACCACCCTTCTCTTCCCACGCAGGCAGCGACTCCCGTAAGTTTTCCTTCGCGGCAGGCGGCGTGTCGGTCGAGGACCCGAACGGTTGCGCGCCGTCTTCTCCGCTCCGGTTGGAGGCTTTATCGACCTTCGGTGAGAAGTCATCCTCGTCATCGACAGCCCTCTTTCCTTCTGCCAGAGAAAAGTCACCCGTCTGATCCTTAGCACTGCCACCTCCCTGGCTCCCCATTTTTCCCACTCTTGCTCCCCCCCCTCCTGCGCCCTCATCTCCCTCTCCTCCTCCGTTCCCTGGCTTGTGGTTACCCTCCTCGTATTTATCCGCGTTGCTGTCAGCGGATTTCTTGCCTTTATCCTTATCGTGACCGCCATGCACATGGGCAATGAATTCCTCGTCATCGCTGCCGTGTGCCCAAGGTCCCCCACTTACATGTCCTTCGTCACCTCCTGCGCCCCTCCCTTCGACTCCTCCCCCCCCCTCCCCTCCTTCTCTCTTTCCGTCGACCCCAAGCACCGCCTCCCCCGGTGCGGCATCTCCCTCTCGACCCTCCTCCTGACCCCCACCCGCCTCCTTCCCGCTAACGTTATAATCCCCAACATCATCATCACCCCCACCCCCACCATCACCACCACCACCACCAATACCACCCTCGCCATCTTCACTCTCATCGTCATCATAAATAAACCTGTCGTCGTCGTCTTTCCCATCATCATCATCTCCTCTATCATCGTCCCCGTCATCATCGTCTTCCTTCTTATCATCGCCCTCATAGAAGCTGTTATCATCGTCATCATCCCCGTGCCGCTCTTCAAATACCGCCTTGCCCCCTACCGACGGCTTGTGCTTCGTGTGGTGGCCGACTCGACGGTCACATCTGGCCTTCACAAAACCTAGGCGCCGATTCTCCAGATCGAAGAGAACATTTCGGTCCATGAGAATGTTCGCGCCAAGAATTGCCCCCATGAACTCAGTCAGATATATTCTGGAGGAAGAACGCGAGAGAGGGTGAAACAAGAAGGATGAGGCGGATGGGGCACGGTTGGGTTGGGGGGAGGGAGGAGGAATTGTTAGGGGAGGGGAGTGGGAGGCAGAATTGTGTGCGGGGGGGATGGGGAGGGGGGGTGTACTTACTTCATGCATAGCCGTAGTCGTATGACCATAGTGGTACTATTAGACCCTCGCACCCCCACCATGTCGGGACGGAGCACGTCGGGTTGGGGGAGCATCTTTGCTGAGGGGGGGGGGGGGGGGGCGGACGCGGCGGGGGCTCGTCAAGTTATCTGGGAGATGCCGAGCGACGACGGTACCTTGTTCTGTAGCAGGCCGTAAAAAACAGGTCAGCACTACCAGGTATGTCAATACAATAACTAGCCATTATAAACGCTATTTAGAGCGCCGGTTGAGAATTTGGCGAGTCGTAAAAGATACATAAAGATGAATCTTGGTGGGCGGCGGGCATGAAATGAAAACTGGCGCCTGCTCTAATTTGAATTCAAAAATGGGTCTCAATTTTTCACCTGGTATACTCGCAGTCGCCAATACAAAATTACAAAACCTACCCAGTACCTGGGTGCGTCCATGCTCAAGGTACGGCATCGGGGGCATTTCTACCGTAACCTGATACTCGTACGAACTACTCGATCGTCTGATAAACGATATTCTGGTAAGCAATCTGATAAACGATATTCTAAATGGTGATTTGCTCATAAAACGATATTCTACGAAGTTCACTATCTTCCGATACACGAACCTCTGGCAACACTTTTGATACAAAGTCGGCGGAGGCCACTCGAAAAAACACCTGGGGGCGAAGAATCCGCGTCGACCCTGCTCTAGGTACTGGACCGGGGTCATCTCTATAGTGAGATCTCCGTAGAGCGTTAACGAGAATACCGGAAGGTTCGCAATCTCTTCCGGCGTGAACTGCATGCAGAAACCGTCGTCTGGGCAGCTGAACGAATCCTGCACGGGCGGGCGGTGGCAAACAAAACCGAAAACAAAATGACAAATGTGGGGGGGAAAAAAATTAAATCCCACGTCCGACACATGAGATTCCTGTTCATGATCTGTGTCTGGGGGGAAGACAGATCCCTGGTACACGTGATCTGTATGACCGGTGTATGGATCATGTTGCCGGGTGAGAGCAGGATAATCTGACTTGATCTGTATGACCTAGCACGTGTTTCCTGGGTTGCACCTGTACTGCACACATTCTGCATGAGGCATTATAACGATTTACATTCTATCAATAGATCATCTAGATCACGATCTGTCCTAACCCTAAGAAAAAAAATGGGAAGGGGAGAAAATACCACCCCATGGCGTCTCAGGGTTGGGGGTAGGGTTGAGAGTAGAGTCACATACCAGCCTGATGCTGAATGTGAGCGACTTTGAGACGTTTGGCGGCATAACTTGTATTGTGGCATCGGATTACCGCATCTCGGCAAGACACACTGCTCCCTACCTGCCCCTCCATCGGGAAGCAAGTCAGCCAAAAGCATATAAGTGTCATACTACAATAGTAATAAAAAAAGCCAAAAGACGGGCGAAAAAGCGAAACAAAATAAAAAAAAGGGGGGAACGAGAAACAGCGCTGCCTGCGCATGCCGCAGACATTGCGGCATTTTCAGCCTTAGAAGTGTTTCCTTTCCCGGCATGGAGGAAGTTAGACAACAGGGGCGCAAAAAGAAAAGAAAGAAAGAGAAGACTTTTTCGGGGGGGGAGTAAAACACAGAACGAGAAAAACAAGGAAGTAAGGGGAGCTGCGTATCATACCCGTCCGGTGGCGGCATGCCAAGCTTCCAGGAAACCCCCCGCTATCGCCTCCGGCAGGTACGTGTCCGTGGTGCCGCTGTCAACGATCGTCCCACCGCCCAAACCGAAGTATTTCAGAACGCTATTATCGGCAATATTTTGTCCTCCAAGCGCCACCCCCACCACCTGAAGAAGGAAATATAGCACACGAAGTACATCGGTCAGTGCGCCCGTGCAGGGCAATTATTAAAAAACAAGAGCACAGAAGGGATCCCGCTAGAAAGGAGCGTCAAATTTGCGTCGAGGCTCATTATATTTACTTGCCGTCGCCACTGAGCACCGCTTACTACTGGCTGCTACAAATGTATTAGAGAGAATGCGCGGAATGCTCTTCCGAAGATTCATCCATAGGTCGTTCGGCAGGGAATTATCCGCTAAGGAAATCTCCGCTGAACTTTCTTCATAAATGTTCGGGAATAGTAAAAAAACCAGTCCTTAGGAAGATCTTTCGGAAGATCGTCCTGACGGTACTTTAGAACAAACTCAGAAACATTCTCTGGGACGCTGTTCGGACCATTCTGGACCACTCTAAGGAAATTCCTGGAAATTTTCTTTTGAATCTTCCGGAATTATCCTGGGAAACTTCCCGGTTTTCTTCGGAACCTTTCAGAACATTACTCGACACATTCTGGAACAATCTCCGGAATTTTCCCGAACGTTAATCGGAACGCTCCGGAAAAATCTTCGGACTGATACTGAGTCGCGTCTTCGGTAGCGTCTCTTACATCCACCACAAAGAAGCCCGTGTCGAGCTTGGCGGGTGTGTACTCGTGGTATTCTCCTGGCTCAATGACGGTCGAGTCGTACCCCCCCAGCACCATGCTCCCCCCCTTCGCCGAGAAGCACAGAGAGAACCGTCGAGCTTCATTCTGACACAGAAAAACGAGAGACAGAGCGAGGGACCGGAAGGGGGGTTCACTAAAACACATCGGGCAAAACATACAGTCGGCGAGCAAACCACCCTTCCTGCCGAGGGCAAGCGTGCAAGAGCAAATTCTAACGGCACTTAGAGAAGGTTATCGTAGATGCTCGCAAGCGTCCAAGCATGCTGCAATACAAACAGCAAGCGATGCTACTACTGCTGTACAATCAACTTCAACACCACCCAACGTCACCGCTACTATACCACCTGCATGATATTAGTGCTGATGGTGGCTGATAGCATGCAAGCGCCCAATCAAGCATACAAATACGCAAGAATGCAAGAACAAAACCAACACCACTGTTGCTAAGCCACAAGGACCAGTACCAACACCAACACCACCCACCACCCATCACCACCATCACTACCACCACTGCCGCCCTTGATCAAAGCCTTTCCAAAAAAAACGTTTGCCTCGTTGAATATCGATCACTCATCCTGTCAAAATCTCCGCTAACGCATTTTAAGTAATTAGGTAAAATTCCGTTTCATAGTGGTCTAACCTCCGCGGACTGGAGCTCCGTCAGTTTCCAAATCATGGAATCCTTGTGTGGGCCCATGCCAATGATCCCATCCGGCTCCTGCGACAAGGGGTGTGATAAATCATGTGGTGAAGGGTGTGATAAAGGGTGAGACGAGGGGTGGGATAAGTGTGGGATACGGGGTGTGCAAAGGAGGGTGTGATAAGCAGGGAAGGGCCCAGTAGGAACAACAACGAACGAGACGCGAAACAAAATTTCAGTCTGTTGAATGTGTCTGTCTGTCTCCCACTAATCTCTACGATCTACGAGTGCTGGGGGAAATTATGGTACAATAATTTTCCCGTAAAAACACGCCTCGAAAAAACATCACACCACAAATGTTCCCATCCTACCCCCCACCGAACAAAAACGCTTCTTCCAACACAAATGTTCCCATCCTACCCCCCACCGAACAAAAACGCCTCTTTCAATACTTGCCGTTTACTTAATTTTATATACCGCCTTTGTTTAGGCAGAAGCTGCTTTCCCCCCTCCAGCTTGATGATCAAACAGCCTCGACGGTATATATATATCCTTTTAGCCACTGTGTTTGGGCGGGCCGCGCGGCTATTCCTCTAACCTTATGGTCGAACAGCCTCGACTGCATTTTGGAGCACCCGAAGTTGAACATGCAATGGCAACGTTATCGTTTATTTTCTTCACCACCTCATTCTAAGCAGGCGCCTTTCCCCCCACTGACCTGATGATCGAACAAGCCCGACTGTTTCTTGATGCACCCGAAACTTAACACGGAATGGGTATCTTTGTCATCGTTAGGGTCGGTGGAGGTCGTGGGGGGGATGGAGGTGGTGATGGAGTGGTTGGGGACGGGCTCCTCCTCTCCTCCGAATCGAAACACGTCGCGTATCTGGGGGGCGGAGGGGGTGGAGAGGGAGGGAGTTGTAGAGGGCGTTGCAGAGGGAGGGGGTAGAGAGGGAGGGAGGGAGGGAGGGAGGGAGCGAGTGTTAGAGTGTTCGCGCCTTTTGGGGGAGGGAGTTGTAGAGGGAGGGAGGGACGGAGGGAGTGTTAGAGTGTTGGCGTCTTTTGTACCGGTCGAGCTCCTGTACTGCCTACCAGGTGATTCAGGTTGAACGTTCTCAAACGATCGTTTGTCGAACGACTGAACGCTCTCGCAACGACTGATCGCTGTTCGAACGACTGACAAATCTTAAAACGACTGATCGTCCTTCGACCGAATGTTAACGACTGATGGTTCTTCGAATGACTGGAAACGACTGCGATCCTTCTGTGAAGTAACGACCGCTAATCGAAAGACTAGATGTTCTTCGAGAGGTCGATCTTCGAACAACTACCAACCACATGTGGTTTTCGAACTGCTGGTAACGACTGTGGTCGTTCTTCGAAGGACTGGTCGCTCTCTGAACGCCTAACCCTTCTTCGAACGACTGGCCGTTCATCGAATGGCTGATCGTTCTTCGAAAGACTGATCCCTCTTCAAACGACGGGTCCATCTTCGAGAACGACTGAAAACGTATCTCCCTGAGCAACAGTCTAGCGGGTTCATCGTCGGCCATGTCAGCAGCGCGTTGATGTCGCATCACACGCCACCAGCCGTTGTTCCGGCCTTCTAACATATATAAGCCTGTCAAAAGGCTGCCTTGGCGGCCAATTATTATAGCTATTACAACGGGCTTTGCCGGTCGCCTGGGCAGCCTGGACAGCCGCCTGTCGCAGACTCGTGAGATGCCCATGTATGTATCATGTAGAGGGGGAGGATAAGAGTCGGACTCAAGTGTTAAGAGATTAAGAGCGTGCGCTCCACGCTCCACTCCGAAAAGTGGGTGGCGAATAAAAAAGGTACGTCAGGTGCGGATAGGTTGGGCAAAACAATGAATATTCTACGTACGGTAGTATAGGTGAAGGTGCGAAGTAATCCTCCGCACACGCACTCCGGGCACGCCCTTGTGCAGAGATCCCATAGTAAAGAGCTTTTTCAGGTGTTTTCGCCTCCATAACTTCCTACCCCTCACGGGAATGAACTATTTTTTGCCTCCAGCTTTTCTCCTACGGCTCGAGAAGAGCACGCTTTCGGTGAAGACCGTTTTTTCATCGGTGATGTACCCATCGTATTACGCTCCCGCGCGTGAACTGAAATGTTTCAGCGATTTCGGGAACTATTGGTGTTGCTGGCTCGCAAGTTCGACATCACGAAAACATCTCGTGAGTCGCTTCTGGCTGCCTACTACTGCTGCCTGGCGCACCCGACGTCGTCACACACCCCACCAGGACCATCCCTCGATCGCGGGCCGTGGTTGCTTGTGCGGAGCTGTAGCTGCTCGCTAGTGAAGCGCACACGCTCAGTTGGCGATAGTTTTTTCGTCTCTTTTTGTGTACCCCAAATTTCCATCACTGCAGCGCCTCAAAGTCTAAGTGTGGACCTCTGCTGAGAATCGGAGGGAAACCAATCAGAAGAGACTCACAGCATCTGCAGACGGAGCAATCCTGACCCTGGTATAGCCCAACCCTAAGCCACGAACCAGCCGAAGTTCTAAACGCAGCGTGTTAACATAGCCATATTGTTTACTGATCCAAAAAAACATAAATATAAGAGTCACCGGAAATCCGGGAAAACCGGGGACCAGAGGACGCTTCCCCCCCCCCCTGGCCTTAACTGACATTTCCAGGTTGTGCGTACAAAAAAAAAACACGCCGAGAACCGTGTCAGTCACATACAAAGACGCAAACCTTCACAAACGACCAGACGCAACTATCAATAATGTTTTATACGTTCCTTAACCAACTAGCGTCTAGTTGAGGACATATCACACATAGGGGTGTTTGCGACTTCCAGATTCATTGAGGGTTGAACAAAGTACAACAATAGCATCGAACCTGCCTAACGCCATAACCCAAGGCCGTCCAACCCACGACAAAATTAGGTTAGGTCCGTTCTTAACCCATTTCCAAGTCCCAAGGTGTTTATCTAGTCTAACTCCAAGTGTTTTGTACCCTCGTCGGGAGTGCGGTGCTAAAAAAGAAAACAATAATTGTCAGGAATCGTGACAAAAAAACGTGACATTTTCGCGAATCGTGACATTTTGTCAGGAATCCGGACTTCGAATCGTTTCGACATTTTCCATGTAAAAAATTATGTCAGTATTCCTGAAAAAACAACGTGCGTTGCTTTTAGAAAACGTGACATTTCATAATTTCAAAGTTGCAGGAATCATGACATTCTTTTTGTCAGGTTTCGTCATTTTTTTTTCGCGTTCATTAGGAAAGACCCTTAGAAAATAGAAAACATGGTAGAAAAACGAATTCAAACCTCACATTTCGCTGATTTTTTCGTGTGCTGGGTCGGCCTTGGATTGTGACGTTCGATGGTTTCAATACACCGTAAATAGCATTATACGTTTTCCTACCCGAGTCCTACACAACCAAAGGTCTGGTACATCGCAAACTCGCGCAAACACATTGTTTTTTTCCATCCCATTTACTATACTCGCACTACTCTCGCGCTCTCTCCCAGTGGTAACTCAGATCCGGGGTCACACAGCGGGCCTTTCTCTCCCCCTCCCCACCACGGCACGTGTCTTCACTTTTTCCTCGCACTACTCTCGCGCTCCCTTCCAGTAGTAACTCCGATCTGGGGTCACATAGAGGGCCCTCCTCCCCCCTCCCCGCTACGGTGCCTGTCTTCAATTTTTATCGCGAGAAGACGTCAGCATTTTCTTCCCTCGTCGACTCGCGTCGAATTGTACCTACCCACGCTGCTAGGCGCTCTCAACCATTGACACCCTGTAGTCAACCAGCCTGCTAGGTATTTTTACAGCATACAGCTTACCACTTACCCGAGAACCTGGTTGACGCACATTGTGCACGAGACGAAGGGGGTTTCACCCTGCATTGGTTGGTTGTTGCGTTTCATTCGGTTAGGGTTAGGGTTGGGATAGTTGATATAATTTAAAGAGTGTGTCAACCATTTTCTCGAATATGTGGTGAGGTGCCCTCTATTTATACAGTCTTAGCTTATCCTCCTTTTTGAGTCACCTGATACGCGGTCCAGGAGCTTCCCTCGCTGTACCTCTGGCGGTAGGAGCAGGTATCGCCTTCCTTAGAGCACCTTCGAAAATAAAATGGTTGGTTCATGTGTTGGTTGGTTGATAGGTTGGTGCGGTGATTGGTTGGGTGGATGGATGGTTGGTTGGTCGGCTTAAAGGTTGGTTGGTTGAGAGGTTGGTTGGCTGATTGGTTGGTTTGGTTGCTTGGTTGTTTTCCGTTGAGCGCCCTCGCAAGTCAAATTATTCGTTGGTTGGGAGGCAGGTTGGTTGGTTGGTTGATACGTTTAGTGTAAACGCCTTCACAACTCAAATGATTCGTTGGTTGGTTGGTTGATACGCTGAAGTTGAATGACTCGTTGGTAGGTTGGCTGGCGGGGTGGGATACAGCAGGACTAATAATTAAGTAGGTACGTTGGTTAGTGCGTAGGTATATATTACAAAAATAAAAATACACTGCAGCTGTGAGATCGAATACTTTGTCGAAACTCATCCTTGCAAGCTGTGTGTGATACTCCGATCGCGCGTATTACGGGTTGTGTGTCCTCATTAAGGATATAGGTCGGCGATTCCCCATGGATCTCCAGTGCAGCTATCAGGGTCAACAGGGTGATGTTAGTCAGTCTGTGCGCGGAAACTGTAAAACCCGTTTTTGAGGGGGACAAAATCTGGCAGGTGTGGAAGGAAATGCATCGTATATACCTGGTATATAATAGATCGGTTGTCAGGAGATAAAATACTGACTGCTGCACGCAGACAGCAGTGCTCAGGGCTGCACGAAGCATGGTGGTCGAGCGTAGCAAGGGCAATCGCCCTCCCCCCCTCCCCCCCCCGGGCTCGCGACTAGGTTCTGCTGACAGCGTTGCAGGGGTAAACTAATTGACGTGTTTGGTTGACAACACAACCATATTTTTTTCTCCATAAATTAACATTCCCACTGCAATAACATAAAAAAAAACTCCTAAGGGCATGCTTAGTGGGGGACATACATGGTCTGCGGGTGCCCGGGTACATGCCCGAGTATTACCAGCATCGATGATGCATGCTACAGCAGTACAGGTGCGCCCTTCATTTCCTGAGGCCCCTAGCGTGAGCGTCTGTTTTTCTTGCTCCTCCCATCTATTATCATCATGGCACTTTTTACTTATCTTCTGCCCTCCCTACACGTAACTCAGACCAAGGGTCACTAAGCAGCCTCTTCCACCTTCTCCCCAAACGTACGTGGGCTGACTCCCGATATCATGAATTTACAATTTTTGGCGGAGGCATGAATTGCTTCAGCTATAATATAAGCGTGTACCACTTTAGCTTTGTTTGAGTTTTTTCCTTGGGGCATTCTTCCACTCCAGAGAGACTGGAACCTGTGCTGTGAACACGGAATGGATCATGCTAGTTAATGTGAGAACAACAACAATTGCGGTACATGCCTTAATTTTTATCGCGAGAGCAGTTCAGCACGTTATTCCCGCGAGTCGACTCGCATTGAATGGTCTGAAGCTTGCGTTTGCGTAACCTGAAAAGTCCAACCCGAAGACCAAACCCATGGGCTAGGTACACAAGAAAAAAAAATGCAAAATTAAAAAGAAATTCCCAAGATTTTGGGCTAAGGAGCCCGGTCGTTCAGAATCCGTTATGGCCAAAAAGTGGTATACCGCCGTGTACGTACCTCCATCGTAGCATGCGTCAGATGTGGAGTACCCTATTAATAGAGCCCTACAGTAGAGTACAAGGTATACATATTCTCTACAAAACCAAACGCTCTACCCTCCCGCGCTCAAGCGCATTCATACGCTTGGTTCCCGCCCGTGCCCTGGCGCGAGAAAGGCCGTGAATGGGCACTTGGCCGCACGGTGACCGCCCCTCTTACCGAGACGGTATTCCGAAAAAGCGATTCGGGAAAATTCGGGAAAATGGCATGGGTTCCGCCCCGATTTCTTGAAATTTCGATGCCTCGGACAGATTACAATCTACAGTAGACCAAGTTACGGACGTAGATCCAACCCAACCCCTAACCCTCACCCTTGACCCTAGCCTCGACAACTCTCCCTATACTAACTCCAAGTAATCCCCCTTCAAAAATGGGTTTTCGGTCGTAAAGGGGTTAAAGACCGGCTGATCCTTACTCCAACCCGGACCCGAAATGGGCCAGAAACGGGCGAGAAACGCGGCTGCGCCGCTTTTCGATATTGCTTTATTATCTCGATCTGAGTACCACCACATAGCCCTCGGCCAATTAAAGAGAGCGTAAAACGGCCCGATGACGATTTCGTTACCATTACGGAAGCTGCGCAATTTGCGAGAGGCTGGATGAATAGCCAGCGACGGGGGAGATGGAAGTGGTGAGGGGTTACTGGTGGTGGCAGGGTAGGAACTTCACGCGACAGTTGTTGTCCGGCCCGGCCGGTATTTCGTGCGAAGGCGTCTTCGTCTCCTCTTTAGAAATTATGTCCTCCCAGATAGACCCGCGCGGCCACATTGTTGGGACGTCGAAACTTACTTTTCCGATTTTGAAGGATGAGCCGTGGTCGCAAACATGGAGACCGACTCCCTCAACGGTCGAGATTGGATGCCTCAAGGTGGAGACCGGCGGCCATGCGTGAAGGGTTGAGACCGGCTGCCTTGCTTCGTGAGATGCCGGACTCCCTCTGAGCTCTGAGATTTTTGGGCGCTTTCTACAACTTTTTTGAAATTGGAATTTTTCACGTTTCTCGCGGTGATAAGACCTACTATTATGGCGAATATTTCATCGATTATTTCTCTCTTTAACCGGGATCTCCGACGACAAAAATAAAAACCTTCCACTATGGGACCAGAAATCATCGTTATTTCTGGGTTCAGAAATAATCGAGGCCAGAAATCAGCGGATCTGGTGATTTCTGAGCCCAGAAATAACAGCTCTTCCAACCTCTCAGAACTGGGATTATTTGACTTTTGGATACTACCTCGTACCAAGTATCACATGTCATCACTGCTTATACTGTACCTGGTATGATAGTTGTCTGCTGTACACGTCACGCATCACCCACAACAAAGAATCACAAACACACCTACGACAGCATACTCATGTACTGCGCTTGTTGTGTGCGAGACAGAGCTTCATCCTCACACAAACGCGACAGCAGCAGCACCACCACCATCGTAACCACCTCAGGCACACCACACCAGCACCACAGCAGCAGCGCAGCAGAAGAGACCGCAGCAGAGGCGGTGGTGACCTAACGTCGCCGGCGACAGTGTACGTGCCAGATTTCAAAAATAAAGGCAAACGGCAAAACAAGACCTACCAATTCAAAATAAAACCACTTTCCAAAAATCAGAAGCCATAATGGACGCTCCTTATTTCTGATGCAGTTATTTCTGGAGCCTCAAAACTACAAAAATAATCGCCAGAAATAATCGCTCAAAATTTTCCATAATAGTAGGTCTAACACTTCGGCAATTTTCTATGGTCCAGTCCAAGAACTCGAAAGCGGGGTGCCCCACGCCAAGACACAAACGAAAACGGGAGTGCTCAAACCCAAAGCAAGTAGCCGTAATAAGGGTGGGCGGAAGACTCCGCGAATGTAAGCAGAGAACTAGACACCTGGCGTTGGCGTGGTCTTTGTTCTCAGTCCAATAGCCGTGTAGCTACTTAGTGCCGTGCAACGAGTACGTCGGTGAGCTCAGAATAACGCAAAAAGCGCCAAAACATTGTTTGTCCGCGGTTTACGTGTAAACAGCTTTATTGGCGCCGCTTTGGGAACCAGGAACATCCTCAAGCAGGGGTCGGTCACGTCAGGCTGCCTGCCGTCGGCGATCCAGAACTTCGCCCTCTAGGGAACTTGGCAGCAGCCTCGTCGGGAGTCGGGAGATAATCCTCGTGTGGCAAAACCCGAGTGGTGTGTCCGCGGTGCCCTGTGGGAGGCGCCGTGTGACTCGGGGCGTTGGTGTTCTGCTGTTTTGGCCGTCTCCTCGTGTTGTTTGTTCAAGATTTCAGTACTGGTGATTTTTCTTGATCTGAAGCCCTGTCCCTACATTAATCAAGTTATATGTACCGTGAACCCCCTCCCCCCCACAGGAGATATCCCAGAAAAAACCGTGATCGTTAAAATGACACGACGTGTACGTATGAAAATACGTGGAAGCTTGGTGAGATTGAGCGCTATTAGTCCCCATCCGCCGAAAGATAAAAAATAAAAAAAATGAAAAAAAAGTTAACGAAGGTAGCCTATTATTAATAATTTAGAGCTCAACCTGTTGTGTACGTGTGCACTCGATACGGATACTACTTGGGTCGGTCATGTAATTATTACGTAGCTATTAATAGGCTGATGCATGCCTTTAAGGGTATCACGCGGGCGGGTTCGACACGCCAGCCCGTGTATCCAGCTGAACTGCACCCTGCTGTTCCAGGGGGGGGGGGGGGTACTCATTTGTTGCTCGCCTTAGTCCTCTGACCACTGACCACGCATCCCTTCAAAGACGGAGCCAGGGGGGGGGGGAAGGTATTGCAAGGCTACTTCGGGAGAGGATCATTGGACAATTTAGCTGCAGTCCGGTGCCCCACTCATGCCCTCGAGCCTCGTAGATGAGTGCCCTGTAACCTCTTACCATCACACAATTGCGAGAGTATGTTAGGTAAGGTATACCTGTACCCGGGTAACTTTTTGAGGTCGTACCTAGCGTACCTACAACTTAGGAATGGTATTGACAGCCGAACCTAACGTATCTAACACTTAGGTAAGGTAAAGGTATCAGGATCCGTACCTAACGTACCTAACACTGAGGTAAGGCATTGAGATCGCCCCAAGGCTCGTACCCAAACCCGGGTATTGCGTCGACGGCAACACCTATACCCGGGTATGTGTTAGAGCGGCGTACATATCGTACCTAAAAATTAGGTAAGGTATTGGCAGCCGTACCTAATGTGCCTAACACCTAGGTGAGGTATCGGGGTCCGTACCTAACGTACCTAAAACTTGGGTAAGGTATCGAGGCCCGTACCTAACGTACCTAAGCGTCGGGTACGGGTATTTACCCGGGTATGATACCTAAGTACCTGTCTTACCTAACGTACCCATACATAGTTGTATACAAGTAAGAAAAAACAAGTCGTGTCAGCCAGGGGAGCGTCGGCGTTTTGTTTAATCGATCTTCTGAGAAGCTCTACCCCGCCAAATCGGCTGGCCCGCCACTGCTCCCCCTTCCGTTTTCTCCCCCTCCCTCCCTCTCTCCCCACAAAGAACTGTTCAGGAGCAATCCGTTGAGTTTGAGAAACTTGAACAAATTCTGCACATAATCTAGACTAAAATAGGATCCTCAGAAGTCTTGTCGGGGGAAAGGGCGCCCCGCGCATCGCTGATGTCTGATGGCTGCTGTATCTCGCCAGCCTCTCATAGAATTTGTGGGCCTTCCAATGGCCGTCACAAGTTAGCGTAAGGCTGTCCTGACTTCCTTTCCTTGTTGCTTTCTCTCCCCAGTGCCATTGAGGCACTTGATACCCTCTATGGGCCCATTGCCGTCTTTAGTCAGTTCCTAGAGTCTGCTAGTATGACTTTTCTTTTCTCTTCCTTTCCTTGCTTCCTCTTCTTGTCTTTCTTTTTTTGCTTTTCTTTTCTAGTCTTTTCTTTTCTTTCCTTTTATGCTTTCTCTTCTTTTCTTTCCGTTCCTTTCTCAATTTTCTTTTCTTTGTTTCTTTTTTCCAGTTGACTTCTGTCTGGCATTCGTATGCGTAGTGACAGGTACTACGTGTAATATATACGTGGTAGTCTTTCCTGGGTGGCAAGCGGTATAGTCGGTTTTTCCAGGCGCGAGTAGTGAGACGTATGCACCAGTATGGACCTGGCACATCGTAGGCTGACTCCCGATTTCACTTTTATGTGTTTCTGGCGGGGGCATGAATTGCGTCAGCTGTGATACACGCGAGCACCACCTTTCGTTCGTGTTTTTTCCCTGGGGTATTCCTCAGCTCCAGAGTGACTGGAGCCTATCCTGTGACCATGGAGTTGACTATGCGAGTTAATGTGAGAACAACAATATAGAGCTCGCAAGACTAGTCTGAGCCTTCTGAACAAGCAATCGTCGCACACATGCACAACCGTCTATCACATGTACAACCCCCCCCCCCCCCCTGCGCATGCCGTAATTCTCGTCGCGCAGAGATTTTAATCAACCTGTGCACGGAAATTACAAAACCCGTTTTCGAGGGGGACAAAATCTGACGGCTGTGGAACGCATCAGTTTATAATGTATACAAGGTATCATGTAGTCGTATGACCCGTGAGGGGGCGGGGCGGGTAAAGGGGGGATAGGTCGCAGGTCGGCTCGGTGGCGTATCAGGTTATCCTCGAGCCTGGTATAGGTCAGTTTCGTGAGTTCGAATCCCCCCAAGTGCGTACTCGTATAAATTCGTGGGGACTTTTTCTTGTGCATAAATTGACTTGCGGAAAGCGCGAGAGCGTGAGTTAGCAGCAATGAAAAATCGACGAGCAGTAGGATTGCTGAACCCTATGCGTGATAAAAAATGAAGGCAGGAACCGGGGCGAAAAAGGGACGACACCTGTGACCACGGCTTGTCCAGAAGCTGGAAAGTAGATGTGCGAAAAAGAAAAGAGAACAAAAAAGTCGCATAAATAAAGAGCTTACTGCACGCTGGATGATAGCGGGCGATGGTGAGGGCGGCGGGGAGGAGGGGCGGGGGGGGGGAATAGGAACTTGACGATCATATAAATGAAATGGAGCTACTGCATCGATGGCTTGGAAGGTAAAGAGTTGATATCACCTGTCGGGTAGTGTTCATGACTCCGGCAGAGTTTTATTTTTGGTGCGGCGGAGGGACGGGGGGGATGGGGGTGGGGTGAAGGGGTTCAGATAATGCCAGACATGATGTGACACCTTAAGTTGGTCATAGTCCGAGTCCCTGTTTCATGCCAGGTATGAAGTAAGCCCAAATGACAAAGAGCGGAACTCCCTCAGGGGGGGGGGGGTCGAATCCGGCGTCCCCGTTCTCGTTCGCCTTATTATCTGACAAAGAGTGGAAAACCAAACAAGAGGGCTGGGGGGACAACCTCCTATGATAGCGTCCCTGCTCTCGCTTGCCCGCCTGAACATCCCCTGGCACTCCTCGCAATGGACGTCCGAGCCCCTTACTAACGAAGTGACACTCGCCAAACAAAAAACACAACCCACAGTAGTTTCAGCTGCCATTCGTAGTATAACAGGTGGTTTATCATCAGTCTCTGATTCGGGACTCCCAATAAAAAAAACGGAAAACAGCGAAAACCACAAAAATGGGGGGGGATAACCTCCCAGCATCCCCGCTCTCGCCCGGCCTACCTGAACAGCCCCTGGCACTCCTCGCACTGGACTTCCGAGGCTGTCGCCGACTCCTGCGGGTCCCAAAAGTTTTGATCCCTCCCTGTGCGGCATTTGTCGCACCCCGCGCAGGGAAACGCCGTCGTGAAACTCCCTGTGTCGACGATAAGGGTGACGGTTTGCGGCGGGCTGCCAACATGCGCGTGGACGTAGTGGGTTCCGACGCTCGCTCGTAATGGGTAGCGGGATCGCTCTAGCCTCCTCCTGGTGCTCTTAATGCTGCCGCTGCTGCTGGTGTTCATGCTTTTAATGCTTGGTGGCGTTTGTGATGCCTGGGATCGAAGGTGGCCATTGTGTAATTCGGCGGTGGTGGCGATAGCGGTGGCGGTGGTGGTGTTGGCGGTGTCGGTCGTGTCGGTGGCGGTGACAGGGGTGAAGCTTCCGTCGGGGAAGGGAGGGGCAAAATCAGTGCGGTGGCGCCCTAGTGGGAGAGAGAGCAACTGCCTGCCTGTTTCCCGGCACAGCAATCGGCGTGCTCCTGGAGTTGATGACGGAGGCGATGATAGCAGCGGATCTGATGAAAGCGGCGAGCGTAATGACGGTGGTGGAGGCTGCTGCCCCGGGGCCGCCATCTTGGTGTAGACGTGTCAACAGCTGCGGTGGCGCTGCTTGTTGCTGGAGTCGGGGCTGTGAGGGCGAGGATAAGAGGAAGGAGGGAGTAGTGTTAGGGTCGAGGGAGAGAAGAGAGTACCTTACTCGTACTACTTGTCAGTTTGGAGCAGTGTGATGCGTGTTTTCGGTCCTGGTTGGCGAACGGTGCGGGGGAGGGAGAAAGAAAGGGACAGAGGGACGGAGGGAGAGAGGGGGGTGGGCAGTGGGCAGTGACATCACAGCAAGAGAGGAGGGTTGAGGAGGCGGGTGGGCAGTGGGCAGGGACATCACAGCAAGAGAGGAGGGTTGAAGCGGCCTGAACGGATATTCAAATAACAACTCTGTACTGTTACAACTCCATACTATTAGCAGTACGATTTCGCGCTGTCTTGACTGTCATGAAAAAACTTACACCTTTTTTTTTTTTTTTTTTCATCCTCCGGCGGATGGGGGTCGAAAAAATAAAGCACCACACTTCCACGTATTTTCATACGCGTCGTGTGTCGATTTAACTCAGTTGCTTCCGCAGCCCAACGCTAGCTGGCCCAAACTTACAACTCCATATATACCAGCTACGTGCCAACTCCAAAGGGAAAACCAGTCGAAAACAAGGCACGAAAATACAGCATCGGCGACACGAAGCAAACACAGGCTGCTGGGGTAGGGTGTGCGTGTCCGAGCTGCAACGCACGGAGCTGTAAGACACGCGTACAGTACGGTGATACTCGTACTACTGAAGCTCTTCCTAGAGGCTTGCGAGACTCGTTGTAGCTGAGGTCGGTTGGCACGGGTCTCTGGTCGTGGGTCGCAAAAGGGTCCATACCACGTCGTAGACAACCAGCTCGTACCCAAGGAACCATGGTAATAGCTGCTACGCAGAGTATTGCCGAGTATGCATCACACTCGTACTGCTTCGGCTCGGTGGCAGGAGCAAGGGGCATCGAAGCGCCAAACAGCGGGCGGGCTCCCAGCTTCTGGGTTGTGTGCAGGTGTAGGCGGAAAGGCTGCCTTCACAGCCGCTTCACTAGGTTGTAATCGAACTCGCGGAGGAGGTGGCTAGTTGACGAGTGTCGTGAAAAGGGCAAAGCAAGCTGGTGGGCTGTGTATGGCCTACATAAAAGGAAATTGAAGAACAACCTTCGAAAATCGAGCTACTGCTGTAGACTACAACATTCCTTTCTGTATATAGCACTCTCGGTCGGCGTGTGGTTCTCGGGTGTATGCTCTCGACCTCTCTGTCTCACCTTGGTTGGCGTTGTCCTCTGGTAGTGTACTCGAGGAGGTTGCTTCGAAGTGCGAGGCAATGGGATCAGAGACCGGTAGATACTTTCTACCGAGCGACAAGCCAGCCTCGAAGTCTGCTCACCGGGAACACCCAATCTCCAAGGATCCCAGATCAGATCCCGCCCAGGGGTACACCCACAGCAGACAGATATACCGCGCAGTAGTCACTCGCCAATGTTGCTGCTGCTGTGAGCTGTTGCAGAGGCCTGAGGTGGTCGCTGGGTGACCGGTGACGCCTTTGTCCTGCCGTCACAGCCAAGCTGTTCAACTGACTGCGTGAGGTTGGTTTTCTTTTGTTGGTTTTCCTCCGCATTTCTTTCATCACAGCTCGACACGACTACTCTCCACAGTCCATGTCTCTATTTGGTATGTTTGGTAAAGGAGTGAATGTTTTCTTCGAGAGACCAGGAGGGAGGGATCTGAAAGAAGGGAAAATATCGAAAAATTTGAAAAAATCGAACAAAAAACGAAATTCATGATGAAAATCGGCGAAAAAATCATGCATGCATGCCGGTAATTAAAACAAAAAAATTGTAGAACCCGCCACGGGCCCGGTGAAAATATCGAAAATCCAAGAAGACGGGGAAAACGTCCTCGCAGGCCCCGCGAAGTTGCACATTTCATACCATACCTGCCAGGCTGTTCGCATTTGCACGTAAATTCAATAGCGATTTATGCGTAGCGGCTTCCTATAATAATGTGCTGGTCCCGCACAAAACGACGGTTGCGGTGCCCAGACCAACCCGACCCCAGACCTGACCCTAAACCTAATCCTGACCCTAACCCTAACAACCCTAACCCAACCCTTTGGGGGCTCGAGGTCTGCTCTCGAGGTGGGCAGGGGCAGTAGTATTGACTTTACGTGCAAATCTAAAAACCTTACCTTCCACGTATGAATGTACAATTAATTCATGTAAACGCCTTTCTTTTCGGAAAACGGGGAAACTTAAAAATTGAGAAGTTGAGTTTTTAGCAAATTTGAATTTCCAATTAAAAAAGGTCTCGTTGCGTAGCGTCATCATTCACTGTTTTGAAGGGGATCAGGCACTCAGCACGCTCTTCTGCACAGTTGCAACCACGGCGGCATTCATTGCTGTACACTGTACAGACAAGTTATGAAGCCAGATGGATTTTCGAGTTAATGGCTGATGAGATATCATATAGGTAATTTAATACATGCAGAGCCTAATCAATCGTTTTTCCTTGTTCTAAAAAAAGTGGGGGGCAAGGGGAGGGGATAGAGTTTAAAATAGACTAGTCAGGAAAAAAAGCAGGGGATCTTGGGATTGTTTGGAAACCCCTCGGACAGGAGGACTAAAGAAAAAGCCCCCAGCGCCAACACACTCCACAACACGTCGCTGTATCGCAAGCAGCACGCAGCAGCATCCAGCGAAGAAACTATGTGGGCCCGATATCAGCAGCACGCGATACCGCCCAGGATTAAAAAGCAGGTAAGACCTTCAGATCAGGCTCACTTGAAGCATCTCCACAGGGGGGGCCTATTTCACGATCGATCTCCTGAATGCGGCGTAATATATAGAACAGGAGGAGGAGCGGCAGCGGAACGATATTATAGTAGGTAGGTAGTCCGATAGATGTCAGAAGACACAGCTAGGGTGGACATGTCAATGTCAAGCTGTCTGTCAAGGCTGTCTGTCATGCTGTCAAGGCAAGCTGTCTTAGAATTGGCGACTTCAGAGCCCTACATCGGCACGGTAAAAACCATGGGCGAAAAATCGTACGTTTGAGATAATAATGTGAAAAGGAAGTACAGGCAAAAGATGTAAACCACACTACGGGCCAGATCTGCTTTGCATTGACCAATCATAATCATAGAGCTTTATTTGCTTTGCATCGTAATGCATCCATTGTATCGAAACCCCAATTTGCTTTGCATTGACCAATCAAAAGGGTCTATTCTGCTTTGCATTTGCTTCGCATCGCGCCGCAAGGCGCAATTCAAACTGCTCTGCACGCTTCGCACTCGAACACTACCGTCATTTTAGAAGCTCGAATGCCTCTCTACACACATTCCTGGAATGCCATGAGCTGAGGATCACCGCGCACATACCGATAGACCCTTATAAGCCAACGTTTTCGGTGAGGATGGCCCCCAGCGTCGACAACCACCACCGCGAAAAAAGCGATACAGATCGGGTTTAGTTGGAGCGACACTGGAGCCTTGACCTGACCGGGCGAGTCTGTTTCGGTGCCGTACGCGCAGCAGCAAGGTTAGCAACATGCAGCAATATCGTGAGTAGAAGGGTGACGCTTTCGCTGGTGCTTTCATGTGCTTGGCTGGTTGGGTATCGTCGTCTCGTAGGCTACGTTTGACTAGATTCTGGTCACGTTTGTTGGCGGTGTCTTCGTACGGTCCATTGCACGAATACTGTGGAGTTGGTTGGTACGTGTGACGCCCCGGTGGTGGTGTAGGTGGAGGAGAAAGGTGGCGTAATAGCCGGTGATCGGTAGACTACGAACTACTAACTAAGGCGGGTGTGATAACCCGATTTACGTGTGTGGTGAAGCGTGATAGCCCAGGTGTGATAACCCGGAAATGGAGCTCGGAACTGTGGCGTGGTAGCCGGGATGTAAATATACAGGCGTGGTAGCCGTGCAGTGGTGAAGGCGTGATAGCCCTTGCAATATAGATGGGGCGTGGTAGCCCTTGGCGTGGTAGCCGTAGAAGAGACACAGAGAAGACACAAGGTAGAGGCAAAAATAGAGTCGAAAAATAGAGTGATATTTTTCGGGCACATGAAAACCCACAACACAAAATCCCGTTGTGGAGATCCATCCCACACATATACGAAACCCCCAAAATTCTCCGATCCATCTTTTAGACGGAATCTCGTTTGCAATCTGACAATGGAGTGAGTACGACCAACAGCCCCCCTACTCGCAACATTGTCATGATTTATCCAGACTACCTTTTTGAAACGTACATTCCCAGATACCAAGATACTGCAGAGTTTTTCTTTACTCAAGTCCAGGAAACAAAAAAAGTGTTGCATTTGCAAAAACACTCAAATCCGTTCTCATCACATCCATGACCATTAAAACTCAAACACTATTCAGTATTTTCCATCGATCAATTTGAATGCAAGTCCTTGAACCCTCATAAAGATACATGAGAAAACAAAACAAAGAAACATGTAAGAAATAGAAAGTCAGAAAATCAAACACTATCCGAGAGAGAAATCACGTCAAATTCATCACTATCCCCCGGTGAAATTCAAACTCCCTCGCAGGTAACGCCTTGGTGAGGAAGTCAGCATGCTGGTACTGCGACGCTACGTGGATAATTTCGACCTCCTTCCTTTCTACCGGTTCCCTCAAAAAGTGATGCCTCACGTCAATGTGCTTCGAGTTCGAGTTCGAAATCGGGTGCTTTGCGATTTGGATGGCACCCTCGTTATCCTCATACATGGCAATGCACGGCATCCTTGCCTTCGGCAACATAAAACACCAAACCTGCCTCAAAAATAAATTCTTCTTCCCCATGTCCGACATAGCCGCATACTCCGCCTGAGTAGTCGAGAGAGTCACACACTTCTGCGTCTTGGAGTACCACGAAACAGGCCCCCCCGCACACATCACTACCCCCCCGGACACGCTTCTCCTGTCCGTACTGCGCGAAGCATAGTCGGCATCTGCAAACGAAATCAAACTAATCCCCGTCAACGTCCCCTTCTGAAAGGAAATCCCAAAAGAAGTCGTCCTCATTGCATACCCTAGTATACTACGTGCCGCTTTCCAGTGGATCAGCTTCGGCGCACTGCAATACCTTGCTACTGCCCTCACTGAATTCGCGATATCCGGCCTGGTCAACAAGGCAATCCACAAAAGCGCACCGATCAACTCTCGGAAAGGAAACAGAACATTTGGCTCGTCAACATCAAAATCCCAAAGCCTCCAAGTTGTAGGAATCGGAATAGCGTTGCCCCATTCCACACCATACTTCTCTCCCAATTCTTCCGTGTACGTCTGTTGCGAATTAGTCAACCTCCCTGCCTCCCTTTCTCTCTCGTAATAGCACCCCGAGTACCACTTGAGCTCGCCCAATGACTTAACTGGAACAAGACGTCCGAGATCCTTTCCGAACTGATTACACCTTTCCTTCTTTCCCACGGCAAAAATATCATCAACATGCACCACTAGGTGCATCACTACTTCCCCCCCTTCAACCAAACGAAAAACACGAATCGGCCAAGCATTGCACAAACCCCAAATCCAAAAGACATTTCCTCAGTAATGCATACCACTGTCTGGACGCCTGTCTCAAACCATAAAGACTCTTGCTCAGCTTCACAACCTTCCCTGTCAATGAACCACACCTTTCTGGCAATCGCATATAGACATCCTCGGCAAGATCTGCCCTCACAAAAGCCTGGTCCATATCGAAATGGCAAAACTCTAGGTCATGTTCACACGCCAACGCAGCCAACAAACGGACACTGGACGAAGCAACAGTAGGCGCGTACAAATCTCCAAAGTCAATGTACTCTCTCTGCATGTCACCCCTAGCTACAAGTCTCGCCTTCGCTTTCGTAGGACAACCAAATCGCTTTCGTAGGACAACCAAATTGATCAACCTTCCAATCAAAAATGAGCTTTACTGATCACGTTGTCTATGCGTTGGTACTCGTCAACAATTTCAAACGTGCCTGCTTCAAGCAAAGCGAAAACTTCACGCTTAGCCGCGCCCATGAACTGTGCGCCATGCTCACCGTCACGCGCCTCCCTGAACGTCTTTGGTACGCGGAGGTCCTTGGCGTGGCAGAGGGGCATGTCGGGCCGCAGGTGAGAGGGGCGCATCTCGCGAAGAGCTGCGTCGACATCCTCCCGCGTGGCGAATCGCGACACAAGACCGAGCGGCACTCCCCGTCCCGACGGCCCAAGCGACCAATAGTTACCCCCGCTCCCCCCCCCGCCCGTGGTGTCGTATGGCGGCGCACCTTTGCTCTCCTCCACGCCCCCCGACCCCGCATGCTGCTTGCCTCCGCCCCCCAGCTCACCAGATCCGTGCCCCTGCAGGAACATCCGTTTCGCGTTCAGGGCCCGCCGGTTGGCCAGCAGCGACAGCAGCACATCCTCCCCCGCATGAGATAGGAGTCCTACCCCGTGGTCGAACGACGTCGCCTCCGGCAGCGGCGTAGAGACCGCTTCTTCCGGCACGCCCGAAAGCTAACGGCCCTCCGACCTGGTCCTTCCCGGCACGCGCTCGTCGCCCCTCTCGCCCAGCATCCCCGTTGCATGTGGGGTGAGCGGCGAAGAATATCCTGCGGCGACCGGCGGCGGCTGCCTCCTTATGTACGTCCGCGGGGCCGGTGTCGCCGCCGGTGATGGCGATGACGATGTCGTCGAGCCGGCGTCCTCGATGGAAGAGGGAGACCACTCCGGCATCGGCGAACATGCGGCAGGCGGTGTGAGAGCGCTGGGCGAGTGCGCAGGCGGCGGGCCGGCAACAGCGGGCGAATTAGCAGCCGGTCCGGGCGGCGGCGAGGTGTGAGCGCTGGGTGAGTGCGCGGACGGCGGTGATAACGATCGCAGCGGTGGTGGCGGCCAGGTGGCTGCTGCAGACGGTGTACCTGCAGTAGCAGGCGGGTTCGAGCAAGTGGTGTGAGCGCTGGGTAAGTGCGCGGGCGGCGGACCGGCAGCGGCGGGCGGCAGCGGCGAGGTGTGAGCGCTGGGTGAGTGCGCGGGCGGCGGACCGACAGCGGAGGGCGGCATAGCAGTCGGTCCGGGCGGCGGCGAGGTGTGAGCGCTGGGTGAGTGCGCGGGCGGCGGACCGGCAGCCGAGGGCGGCATAGCAGTCGGTCCGGGTGGCGGCGAGGTGTGAGCGCTGGGTGAGTGCGCGGGCAGCGGGCCGGCAGTGGCGGGCGGCGTCGAGGCAATCTCGAATGACACCCCCGGCGGCGTGGGCGGTGCTGGCGCGGAAGGGGCAGTACTGAACCCCCCCCCCCCCGACGGTGGCCGCGGCGCCCATGTAACGTTGCTAGAGTAGCATACGCGCCCTGTGTCATCCCTGAGTACCTTCACACAGCAGTCGGCATGGTTGTCGCCCGCGTTGAGAAAGTAGCACGGCACTGCCTTGTCGTCCAGCTTCGACCTCCTCTCCCGGTACATAAAACCGTACTGAAAAAACGGCACCACCAAGAAAGCACCCTTCTTGCCGGTGAACAGCTCCTGCGGCGACGCGCGACCGGGATGTGAAGGGGAAGCAGCCTGGTTGAGCTTCTGCGCGGCATCCTTCGCCGATTCCGCCCAGAGCTTGTCCCCGCGAGCATCCAGGCCGCGAACACACGAGAACCCCCCCGGCCCCAAGCGTCGCTCGCGGCGCGGCGAGATGCCATGGCGATTTTGTTGCAACGCTGGATTGCATTCTCCACTACCCCATTGTATTGCTGCGCTCCGGGGGGGGAGTACTGCACGGCGATTCCCATGGTGGAGCAGAAGTCACGGAAGTCCTTGCTGGTCCAGAGCGAATCGCAGTCGCCACGGACACTCCGTATCCTCGTCCCCGCTTTGTGGGCTAGGTCGACGATACACCGCCGGAAGACGGCCACGGCGTCAGACTTGCGACGCAGGGCGTAGTTCGCGATGTAGCCCGTTGCAGCATCGACAGCATATAACATGTAGTGGTTGCCGTCTATGGTGGCGGTGTATGGCCCGCACATGTCGATATGTAGGAGATCGCCAGGCGCCTTCCCCGCTCGTCCCTCGCTTCGCTTCGGCACGCCCGCTCTCGTCCCCCTCGCCGATATACACGTAGTGCAGGGTTCCATCCGTCCGGTGAGGGTGATCCCTCGCTGCCGAGCAGATTCCATCAAAATAGGTTCGGACAGGTGGCCGGCGCAGTCATGGAACACGTTAATATCGACTCGCTTGCGATCGTTGCCAACATGGAAAGGGTTTTTCCCGGGGCCCAAAATGGCCAGTGCACACTCTTCACTCTCTCTATCCTGCATCATACGGTCGAAAATGTCCCATTCTACGGCATACGCCTCAGTCTTCTCGTCAGAAATGCTCTGGGGTCGATAAATCCATGCCGTACTTGAATCACACGGAGTGGGGTGGGATAAAGCAGTCTCAAGCTCAAGCTCCAACTCCATGGGAGAAGCCATCACAACGCTCGAAGGTTTTACGAGGTTGTTTTCACTAAGAGGAACCGGGGGGGATATGCAGGCAGCAGACACGAATGCACTCTCACGCGAAGCACCAACTGAACCAACTGCGCCAACTGGCATCGGTGGGTTGCAAGCAGAAGACTCGGGGGCACTCTTATTCGCTACATCCGCTGGCAACGGAGAAGGGGGTAGTCGGGTGGCGTAGAGGGAGTCGTTCGCCGGTCCCCGAATGAAGCGGAGCCTTCCCGCTTGCGTACCAGTGGGGTTTACAGAACAGGAGTTTTTGTGAGCCACCTTCCAAATCGAGAAAAGGTTGAAGCCAAGCCACGGAGTATATATCACATCTTGCACACACGCCACAACGTTCTCCGGGTTTCCGTGTTCATCTAGCTGGTGAAACACTTAATTGACGTCCCCGATTGCCTCGACTCTAATCAACCCTGAATCGCCAATCTGTATGTATTGGTCTGTAGGGTAGCGAATGTTGTACATGCCCTCTTTGTTGTTGGACACCATCGCACTAGCTCCCGAGTCCGCATCCCATTCCTCGCTACCATACGGCCTAGGTTGCCCCGGGATACACCGAAGGGCGCTAGCAACACGTGTAATCAACGCTGGCTCAACACGTCCTACAACGCTACCACGCACCACACCATCACGATCTACAGCAACAGAATCACCAGACTCAGACTTGCCTATTTGCACACTACGTGCGATGAAAAGCTGCAGAGGAGCTCCGCTGGCTTGAGCTGCGCCGGGAGCCGGAGAAGAGAGAGTTGCAGTAGCAGAGGTAGACGTGGCAGGAGGCGTGCCCTCTTGCTGTTCTTGGTGTTGTTGGTGCTGTTGCTGCTGCTCGGGAGTCCCCAACTCCGCTGTCGGTGGGGGTGATGACCAGTGCCCCGCTGGCTCCCCCCACCCCGAGTATTCCATGTATTCGTTTTCGTAGGGATAATCGGCCGCAAATGCGTGCCGCGGTGCGTTGGGGAATTTTCCAGGCGGTAAATTAGGCGCAAAATTCGGCGGCGAATTCGACGGAAAATTAGATGGTGGCACCTGTCCGAAGTCCTCGCCCCTGCCTCGGCCGCGCCCGCCCGAATGATGATGGCGGTCGTGACCACGTCCTCCGGGGAAGGTGTTAAAAGTGTTAGCATATCCGCCAGGCCCGGGTCCGTGTCCTGGCGGCGGCGTTCTCTGCTGCTCCGGCGGGTGGCCCCGACTCCAACGCGCACCCGAGTCGTTGGGGTACGGTTGATGGAAGGTGTTCGCATACCCCCCAGGCCCGGGTCCGTGTCCTGGCGGCGGCGTTCTCTGCTGCTCCGGCGGGTGGCCCCGACTCCAACGCGCACCCGAGTCGTTTGAGTACGGTTGCTGTCGATATTTACCTTCCGCCCCGCACCCTCCTCCGCGTCCGGCGTACGGCCCGAGTCCCCGCGACTGCAGGTATTCGTGGAAATCACCGTAGTATCTGTCGAATTATCGACGCATGACGATGCATTCGGGGGTGTGGTGGCCTTGCCCCTCGCCGTGATGCGCGCAGTAGGTGTACGTTCGGTCGCGCTCCCCATACCCCCGATCACCAGCATTCCTCCCACCCCGGTCGCCCCGACCTACGCCGGCTGCGGTCAGGGCATGCCTTGTCTCCTCTCTCTCTTCTCCTGATCTCCCATTGCGCTCCAGCTCGTGAGCAGCTCTCCTGAGCAAATCTTCCATGGTACGACTCGAAAGATCGGGAAGGAGAAGCACGTGGTCACTACAGAGCTTGAAAGATGGTAGCATTCTACGGGCAATATGTTTGCACATAGATTCGTCTGGTCGCTTATCTCCGTATGATTCTAGCTTAATCCTTATGGCCTTTGCCCTACCGTAAAATGACATGATGTCCTCTCCCTCCTTCTGCCTCAGTTCGTTCCACTCATCCTCTACTATCTCCCTCTCATGTTCACTTTTGACAGCGTAGTGAGACTCAAACACCCTCCACGCTTCTTGGGGTGACCCCGCAGCAAAAATCATTTCTTGGACTGGTTGGGCTATGATTTTTGCAATAAGTTGTGACCATAGCTTGAGCGACTTATCTACTCTCTCCTTCCCAAAGTAACTCCTGAGTTGTGACAGGTCTACATCCGGAACCCCCACTGGTATCGATTCTCCCCTCAATACGTCCATCAACCCTTCAGCCGAGACCCAGGAAAGAACAGAACCTCGGAAAACACGGAAAGCTGATCGAACACTTTGCCCGCTCTCAAACTTTCCAGACCAAGCAAGCATTTGATTTTTCTGATGAATTTCTATGGGTCTAGACTCGTACGTGCCTGCTGTTGGAGCGGTTGGCCCTCTCTCGTTTGTCATCTGCAGTACTTGGCGAAGGGCGTTGGCTAGGTCCGCGATCATGTTCGATGAAGTTGCTGATGGAGCTGCCGCTGCTGTTGTTTCATGGTGTTGTTCATCGGCGGGGAAGGACTCGCGTCCGTCTCCTCCATGGTGTTGTGCATTGGCGGAGGAGGACTCGCGTCCCTCTCCCCCGTTGCCTACTCCGCCGGGAGGGGTGCTCAACCTTTCCCCCGACGAAGGTCTTGTGTCGGTTCTCCTCATTGGCGCTTAGCAACGCACAACCCACTCGTTCGTTGAAGATCGTTGACGCTAGCGTGTGGAGTTGGTTGGTACGTGTGACGCCCCGGTGGTGGTGTAGGTGGAGGAGAAAGGTGGCGTAATAGCCGGTGATCGGTAGACTACGAACTACTAACTAAGGCGGGTGTGATAACCCGATTTACGTGTGTGGTGAAGCGTGATAGCCCAGGCGTGATAACCCGGAAATGGAGCTCGGAACTGTGGCGTGGTAGCCGGGATGTAAATATACAGGCGTGGTAGCCGTGCAGTGGTGAAGGCGTGATAGCTCTTGCAATATAGATGGGGCGTGGTAGCCCTTGGCGTGGTAGCCGTAGAAGAGACACAGAGAAGACACAAGGTAGAGGCAAAAATAGAGTCGAAAAATAGAGTGATATTTTTCGGGCACATAAAAACCCTCAACACAAAATCCCGTTGTGAAGATCCATCCCACACATAAACGAAACCCCCAAAATTCTCCGATCCATCTTTTCGACGGAATCTCGTTTGCAATTTGACAATGGAGTGAGTACGTCCAACAAATACATAGCGCACGGATACAACCAGTGCACGACACAGCAGTTACCAACTAACTGCTGTGTTGCAACAATAGGCCCCGGACAGCGGCGGTAACAGCACTAGGTACACCGCAGAGGGTAACAGACTGCTGGGGTTGCTACTGGGCAGTGGTAGAGGTAATGCACATTGCTTTGGGCGGCTGCTGCGGCGATCGCGGCTGCTGTCTGCGGCATCCTATTGCACGCGTTGAGCACAGTCATCGCGTAGTCACATGTGGAGGACATTGGCGGGAAAGGTTCACCATCAACAGCAACGCCTGACAGCGGCAGCAGCGGCAACTGGGTTGCTACTGTATAGTCTAGAGTGATAGAAGTTGTGTCAATTACATTTTTAGACCTCTGCTGCTGCTGCTGGTGCTGCTGCTGCTGGTGCTGCTGCCGCCGCTGCTGCTGCTGCTGCTGCTGCTGCTGCTGCCGCCGCTGCTGCTGCTGCTGCTGCTATTGCTACTGCTGCTGCTGTCCTTCTTCTACTGCTACTGCTGCTGCTGCCCGCGGCTCCCCAACGCACGTACCGTATTGCCGGACAACATGCACACCGCGCACGTAGTCGATATACTGTTTTACCAGGTGTGGAATAACAGCAGCAGTGATAGGCATGGCAACAGCAACTGTCACATGAAGCAGCAGTAGCCGCAAAAGCTGGGGTTTATGCTGTACAGTATCAGCAGTGGCTGTGTCGGTTCCGCTAGCTGTTGAGGATGTTGTTGCTGTTGTTTACGGTGTCCTGCTGTTCGTATCGCCGAGCAACTGTCGCCGTATAGTTATGTACACTTACACAGATTGTTCAAGTACACAGCTTGTTAAGTGCACAGGTACTGTACTCTGGTAGGTAGGAACCTCAAGTCATCCGAGATAGGAGTCAGCAGCATCTGTACAACACCGTTTCTCTCTTCGCCCTTGCTTCTTGAAAAAAAAGGTGCTCATAGATTGATGGGATCCTCAACGCCGAAGCACCCATCGGGAGCTCAATTCGGCCTTTGGCAGGAGTGAGAAACGCGGAAAAGGGGAAAGGATTCCGCCACGTTAAGGTGAGGTTGACTGGTTGTCGAGTAGATGGCTCGGAGGGACGTTTCGTTCATGTCTCGTTCAGGCTTGAGCAACGTGCACCGCAACGCGTGTGATATGCGTCACGTTCTACCGTGGACGTTCATCGCTTGGACTTGTCTCCATCCCATACCTCACATCCTTTCAAGTTCTTCCCCTCCTCAGACGTACAGTATTGGCGTAATGGCGTCCAGACTGTTTCTGCCTGCTGACGTGTGACCTGGTGATGTTGCTCCCTACCACTATTTTAGGACGTTGCGCGGTGGGCGTGAAGGTCACCACGCGCACCAATCATGCGCCCGTTCGTGGAGTGGGGCTCAGAGCCGTGACGGACGACATCGGCGCAAAATCATGCATAGCATTCCCGGGGAGGGCGATGCGGTGAGGGTCAGTTGTAAATGTTCATGTGCTCTGCCCATGTAATAAACTTGTACGTTCAGTTTTCAATTTTGGTGCTTGAATCCAAAACCGCCCCGTCAGTGTGAACTATGCATTGATGAGCATACCGCCGTTGACCCCTTGATGTTTTCTACGTCAGTGTGAACTATGCATTGAATAGCATATCGCCGTTGACCCCTTGATGTTTTTTACTTTATCTGTTGTTGAACCCGTCCGGCAGCCACTGTTTTGATATGACAAGGCAGCGGGTCAAGCAGAAGACGCCCGTTTAGCCGGACGAAAACGATACTTCGCGCAGTCGTTCTGTCCTAGCAAGCACAGTGATACGTTAGGTTGTGCTGGTAAGTTTCAAACCCTCCGGCGTGTGATATATTGTGTCGGGGTTGAGCACCAATTTACTTGAAAAACACTTGTAGAATCACAGGTGACAAAAGACAAAGATTGCGCTTGGAGTGCGAACCATGTGAGCGAGTACAATGAGGTCGCGTCTCAGGCACCTTTTTTTTCCTTGTTTCGTGCGTGTACCTGGGATTGCAAACGATTGCTTGCCTCGTATGCCATGACCGGTTGGCGGAAATATCGCCTTGCTGCTTATCGCCCGTCCCAAAAACTTGTCTTCCTATCATCCCAATTTCCAGCGCCCCAGACGGCGAGTCTCACTTGGAACCCCCAACAAAATTAAACCGGGTGCGGAAGACCTTGGCCTATCGGATCTGGTCTTCGATTTTATCTCATCAAGGTGAGTTTAGACGTACTTGCGCGGGGGGGGGGTGGGGGCTGCATAGCAATGGATATACAACACAAAGAAATATCATGGGCACTATTTATGGACAGGGCGGTTCGATTGCTTCGTAGATCATTGGGGCTATACCGTTGTACGGCAGCACACAAAGTGCGACCGCATTGACTATAATTGGCTCACTGTCACGACCGCAATAAAAACACGACTTGGGTATGGTTGGGGTCTTTGGAGATCGTAAATTCATTACTCAACTCACCTGGGCGCAGTCAGCATCGTCGAAAGCTATTGTTTGCGTGCCATCGCGTATGATGTCTTCATATTCAGCGAAATAGTACAGTACGCGTATGCGGGAGGGGGGCGTGCTAAGCACAAGGGAGAGTTGCAATGTACCAAGTAGGCAGCACTTTTTATGGGTCGCTTTCGCTCGTAATTCAATTACAGTCACTCGATCTGCGTCCACACCAGCCGCGATGAACTCTAGTTCTGGCCACCCCTCTCAAGGATCGTTGTCGACGCTAAGTTCCCCAGTATTCCAAGGACGGCACAGGGGCACGGATCCAGAGTTGCTAGCGTTTTGCTAGAGGTTTACGCTCAATGCTGATAGACATTTTTCTGAATATACAGCCTGGCGGTAGTCGACCCCACTTTCCAATGGTGGGATTGAAGAAGATACCACATGCCGTGGATTTTTCCGGGCTAGTGGCCGCGCGGATTGTTAGCGAGACCAGTGTGGGGTTGGCATTTTTTCGCTACATCTGGAGGGTGCGGTGGCAGAGACGACCACGTTGACGCAACAGATGGCACCGGTAGACCGCGCCGCTGAACACAGAGAACCATGGACGATTGACCACCAACGGCTCTGCAGGGAGCTGCATTCGTGCGTCGTTTTTTGGACTCAATGTATGCTGCCTGCCTTTATTCCGTTGCCACTTCGAATTGCGGCGTTATGATAACGTTGGGTTTCCAGTGACAGATGAGCCCTCGTGCCGCCATCCCCTGTGTCCTGCTTGCTGTTTGATCTGCTCGCGCCGTTAGCAGGATGTCTGCCAGGACACTATCGTCAAGCCTTTCGCCACCTTAGTATCTCGAAAGGGAGAACCCGGCAGGTGCTGGACTTCACTGCCTTTGCGGTGAGCCGGAATGAAGCTGTAGCAATTCCAAAACGAGGTGCTGGCCGACCGACTAGAGGTGGAAGGCGGCTAGTGCAACTCTTCCGCAGGAATTCAAGAAAGACGTTGAAGCGAAGCGGGCAATATAGCTACAACACCAGCAAGAACACCACTCTTCCGAGGGTCCCTGCGTCGCAAACAGCTTAAGCATGACCAGAACCGTCTGGCTTCGCTTGTGCTGTAAACGGAGTAGAGGTGGAGGGGGCAATCTACCTTTTGTTATGGGGTGTTGGTGTTAGGGAGGGGAGTGGGTGATGTGACGACCGAGGGACTAGAGAAGACGGTGACGTTGGCAACACTGACGTGAGAGGTGGAGTTGTGGGCGGAGTACCGCCAAACGTATGATAGAACGCTTAAGTGCGAGGCCGCCGTTTGATATTCCTACGCAGACGTGTAGCACGTGCCAACCAGTAGCGCCCAGGTTCGGCTAGGGTGGACCCACGGCTGATGGGCAGGAGACCTGAGCAGGAATAATTTTCATATACGAATATGATTCCAGCCAAGCATTGACACGTCGAGGCCGCGTCGTCGCTGCCTCTGCATGCGCGCGGAGCAAACGATATCTACCGGGGGCAATGCCGAAGGTACAAAGGCGAAGTCTGTTCAGTATGTTAAGAAGAGCGTACACAGGCAGCTATTCCTGGCTGGGATATAAGCCGGTGCAAGCCTCGCACATACATGCGTATTCGTACGTGTGTTGTATGGACCCATGTCTCGTCTCAGTGGTGTGGCCCACGAAAGGCCGCATGCACACGTACGGATTGCAACTGAAGATTATTACTATCGGTACTATACTGCACCTGCTACATACCAGGCTATATGGTAGGACAATCTGTACTCTCCGTCCGGAATTCCGCATGCTGCTGCATTTTTTCGTGAACCTTCTCCGCATGCTGTACGTCTCGAGTCCCGAGGTGCCACATCTTCCGCGTATCCTACCAAACGGTAAATATACCGCCATAATATAGCACTATACACAGCATTGCACTCGTTGCGTAGACGACTACCACGGCCGTGCGTGACATTCTGGTGGACAAGGAAGCTAGTCAACACCCGTTCCACACTTGTAGTCGACACAAAAAGGGATATGGCGGCACAGAGTGGCTGCAATCCCTTGCGGCATCGCACCCAAAACTCTGTTTTTCTTTTCCCTTTTACCTTTTACATACGATAGGGGTTTCCACAAAAATTCCACGGGCTTATTATATTATAAAAAGCTGGCCCGGTACATCCAAAATTCGCCCCACACTACCAACCTATTACGTAGGGTATTTCGTACTTACCGTCTGCATGATCGCCTCCTAACCTAAGCCAAGCGAAGTATGACTGACGAAGTAACGTAATTTAGCGCGTGTACACACTAAGCGTTCCTTTCAAAACGCTGACGATTCGCATTTCTCCCTCTCGTCCTCAATGGCGGTGACATTGCATGACCGCCTCACCTCGACTGCTGTATTTGGCAATATGTATCTCTTATAATTAGCGATGTAAGAAAATAATGGTAATTTGATTGTACCTATCGATTGAAATATTCTGTCATTCGATCCATGTACTCGTACAATAACAAATCATGAAGCTTTAACACGTTGTTCAAACGCCCCACTTACAATCGAAATCGGCCAGAGTAATAAACACTTCTACGCAATTGATATCACGTCATTATCTTTCTAACCATCCATGACGTAGTTTTCATTCATACCCCCCCCCCCCCTCCAACGCCCCCTCCTTCCCCATCACCCGCACGATCGCCTAGACCTAGCACCATGCGTATAGCAAGCCCCTACATATATGATCAATACGCGCGATCGGAGTATCACACGCAATCTTGCAAATATGAGTTCCAACCAAATCTTTGATCTCACAGCTGGAGTGTATTTTAATATTTTGTGACCTAAACCTCTTGAAAACCCTCCCCCCAGCCCCCCCCCTCTTTATTCCCCCCCCCCCCGCACTCTCTTGCTCAAACACCCCACTTTTAATCGAAATCGGCCAGACAGAGTAATAAACACTTCTACGCACTGGATATCACCTCATTTTCTTTCTAGAGCCATCCATGCCGCTGCTGCAATTCCCACCCACCCCCCTCGCCCCCAACGCTCCCTCCTTCCCCACCACCCGCACCATCGCCGAGACCTAGCATCACGCGAATAGCAAACCCCTACATCTATGCGACCTAAAGCCCTTTCGCCCCCCCCCACCTCCCCCTCCCCTCCCCCACTCCCCACCTACCCACCCCCCACCCTACCCCCATCCCCTCGAACACTCCGCCCTCTACTCACTGGTTGTACGACTTACAAGATATACATGATAAACTGGTGCATTCTTTCCAAAACCGTCACATTTATCTCTTGAAGGATGTATAGTTTCCACGCACAGATTGAGCTGCCCCGCCCGTCCCGCCCGCCCCCCGCCGCATGATTAACTGGTGCATTTTTTCCAAAAACGTCAGGTTTATATCCCCTTGAAGAATTTATGGTTTCCACGCACAAATGGAGCTGCCCCACCCCCCCCCCCCCCGTCCCCCCCCCCCAACCCCGCTCCCTTTTGATCAAAATCAGGCCCCCACGTCCTTCAAACCTCCGCCTTCCCCTCACCGGTTATTCGACTTATAGGATTCACTTGATAAACTGATGCATTTCCTTCCACAGCTGTCAAATTTTGTCCCCCTCAGAAACGGGTTTTATCGTTTCCGCGCACAGACTGACTAACATCACCCTGTTGACCCTAATAGCTACACTGTAGTTGCAAGGGGAGTCGCCGACCTATATCCTTAGTGAGGACACACAACCCGTAACACGCGCGATCGGAGTATCACACACAGCTGGCAATGATGAGTTTCGACAAAATATTCGATCTCACAGCTGGAGTGTATTTTTATTTTTCAAGTATAGACTATATATAGTCTATACATTTATGTTTTTCCCGCTCCGTCTTGCTCAAACGCCCCACCTAACATCGAAATCTGCCAGAGTAATAAATACTTCCAAGCACTTGATATCACCTCATTTTCTTTCTAGAGCTATCCATGCCGCTACTGCAATTCACCCCCCCCCCCTCCCCCAACGCCCCCTCCTTCCTCACCACCCACACCATCGCCTAGACCTAGCACCACGTGTATAGCAAACCCCTACATTTATTCGACCTAAAGCAGTTAAAACCCCTTTTGCCCCCTCCCCCCCCCTCCCCCCCCCACCCCCTCGAACGCTCCGCCCTCTCCTCATTGGTTGTACGACTTACAGGATATACATGATCAACTGGTGCATTCTTTCCAAAACTTTCAGATTTATCCCCTTGAAGGATACATAGTTTCCACGCACAGATTAAGCTGCCCCGCACGTCCCGCCCCCCCCCCCTCCCCCCGCTCCTCCTTCATCAAACCCAGGCCCTCACGTCCTCAAAAACTCCGCCCTCCCCTCACCGGTTATTCGCCTCACAGGATTCACTTGATAGACTGATGCATTTCCTTCCACAGCTGTCAGATTTTGTCCCCCTCAAAAACGGGTTTTATAGTTTCCGCGCACAGACTGACTAACATCACCTGGTTGACTCTGATAGCTACACTGTAGTTGCAAGGGGAGTCGCCGACCTATATCCTTAATGAGGATACACCCAGTAATACGCGCCATCGGAGTGTCACACACAGCTTGCAAAGATGAGTTTCGACAAAATATTCGATCTCACAGGTGGAGTGTATTTTTATTTTTAATATATATATTCATGTATAACCACCTATTTGTCGCTTATGCGACACCGAAACAAATTGCTGATAATTCCGTTTTCATTTGCTAATTGGGTAGAAACCTAAAGCTCGCTAATATTTTCGCGGGTTTTCTCGCACGCTGCTCGAGTGGGGCAAACATTCGCCACACTCCGCATTTCGCACAAAACGCTCGGCCTCAGGATGGATCTACGAATACTTCTAGAGTTGGTACCCAGAGCATCAAAGATTAAGCCATTCGGGACACAAGAGCGGTCAAATCGCCATGTCCCGGCATACTAACAGCCATATATATTGCCCACTACAGATAATAAGAGCAATGAGCGCCTGCTTCGGCTTGTCACAGGCTGATCTGGAATCGGAATACGCCCACTGCTGTACTGCTGCTGTACTTTATTGCTTCTCCCATTTGTTAGCCTTGCGCTACTCTCGCCCGCCCTCCCAGTAGCAGCATAACTCAGATCAGGGGTCACATAGCAGGCCCTCCTACCTCCTCCCCACTACGGTATGTGCCTTAGTTTCTATCGCGAGAAGAACTTCGCATTTTCTTCCCTCGTCGATTCGCGTCCTATTGTACCTACCCACGCTGCTTAGCGGTTCTCAGCGATTAGTTGGTCCTATTTTTGCATTTCTGCAAAAATCTCACAACGAACTGTGGGAACTGAATTCAAGGACCAACGCTGAAAGTATTCGACGGTAACCACTAGATAGACCACTGGGGCGACCGGCTCTGTACAACTCACTAAAGATGGTCAATCAGCAACCAGCAGCAAGGAGCACGTCATCGAGTAGGAAGCAACACAAAACTATTCGTCAGTTACGTACCAACACGACCGTTTTTTTTTTCAGTTTACCTTGGCAAACCACCAAAGCAGCAACGGAGACTTGCACCACAGCAACAACAAAGCACGTCTTCCACACCGAATATAATGCTCTATAGAGCCTTGTAGGGGGAAAAGAACCACCAAACGATACGATACAGGGACGAATGCATGCCACTGGTTTCTTGCGTGGATACCGTCCATACTTCTACTACTACGACCTTCGCGTGGCGCAGCTTAACAACAGGAACGCTTGTTTCCTTTTTTTCATGTCGAAAAATTATTTCCTGCTTTTTGGTACACCCTCCCCATCAATGCTATAAGTCAGACAAAAAGCGTGTGTAAAATAGAGCGTCATCAGTCAGTGTGTGTCCTCTCACTCGTACCTATGTTACTTGCACGAGTACAAACTATGTCGATGTGCCCGAGCTACCACCCTCGAGGCCGGGGACGCAGCCGCTCGTGTTACTGCTGTGTGGCTTTTTCTGGCGCAGTAATCGTAATCACTACCTCCCCGTTTTAGTCATCATGCGTGCGCTTTTGCCAAACGTCTGCCTCCATGTACGCACAGTGTGCACCTACCGAAATCCAATAGATAAATGCGCTGCTACCACGGAACCATGGGGATATTTTTTACCAGTGAATATTATTTGTTATGGGACAAAATATGACGCCAATTTGGAAACGATGTCTTGCCACGTTTTGTTGTATTAACCTCTCCATACATCAAGTCCGAATAACAACTGGAGAGTACCGTTCAAGACACATTTTTTTTTGCGCTTCTCGCTTGTCTCGCTCAGCACCCATCCGCGTTCACGTCGAGGTGCGGAACGGATAAGGCAGGGCGAGGGGCGTTGGAGCCGCCCCCCGAAGACGATGCTCGAACGAAGCGATTTGACCGAGAAATTCCGGTTCCGAGCACCCCGTAGTTAGGGCGAGACGAAAACAAAATCCTGGCCGAATCCCCCAAAAGAATAATCATATTATAGAGTGTTTGCGAAAGTACGTTTTTAGAAATTTACTTCTTCAAAAATTGTCCCGAAGGCAATATTTGCGGTAAATTTTTGAAAAAAAGGCAAAAATGTACTTTGTCGAAGGTAGGTTTTGATTAAAAGTTACGGTAAATTTTGTCTCTCTGTTTCATTGGCCTACAACACACCGAGCATTTGTCCGAGGCAGAACGCCTCGGCAAGGATCTATAGCGCCCTAAGCAGGACCAGTTTGAAGCACCACGCTGTTGTCACGACACAACACAAGCTACTAATACGAACGCACGGAGGATTGAGAGGGTAGTACCCTGAGCACGACGCGCAGGCGTAACATCAGAGATATGCAGCAGGCCGGTGATGAACCGTCTGTTGCTGCCCTCTGCGTCCGTGACCAAGGGTTCAGCGCTTGCTGCAAGCTGTGGTGAACTTCTCGCAGCTGGCGGAGTCGAACGCACGCACGCGGAGAGGAGCCTCAACGCAAAGAGCGACACCACGCGCCTTGATTGCGGCTATCGTGTGCCGCATCTGGCAAGATAGGACTCGTATCGGTCCATCTGTGCGACAGCAGCCACCGCGCTTCTCCAACATCACCGCGACTGAAGCGTGGCATGACTTTCGGTTTAGGGCAGAGGAGCGGAAACTCCTCTGCCCTAAACCGCTGCGTTCACTGCGGATTCTTCGCAGGGTGGTGCTTCGCAATAACAGGTCCACGTTCCATGGGGAAACTGCGCTTCGCCTTCCCTTCCGTCGCATGAGGAAGGCGTTGCTCTGCTTGTAGCACGTGTAATGAAGTAGTCCCTGCTCACAAGGAGTTTTTTACGCGCGAGACAGACCGCCATACCTCTGATTTGTAGTCTGTTGGGTGCTTGCATGTAGTACCGTGTTCCAGGTACTGCTGCACCTGAAACGAGAGGCTTGAGACTGGAGTACGTACAACGAGTACTCGTATATCGTATAATAATACTACGAGTACTCGTACTGCTGCTGCTGTACTCGTACGTATATTACAATCGCGCACATCCCCGTTTCCCTACTAAATTTCGGAGGCGTCGCCTGCAGGATTTTGTTCACCGCTAGCGCAAACACACCAAAAACTCGGTGGGAAGGCAATTCACTTTTTTTAGCGGAAGGCAAGTAAATTTTAAAAAACGTATTTTCGCAAACACTCTTATATATATAAAGCCGACTGATATCACCTCATTATCTTTCTGGCGATCTAACATCAAATCTTCTAGAATAATAAACAACACCAGGCAGGTGGTGTAAAGGGATGTCTTCTTGCTACAATCGTCAGATTTGTCCCCTTTTAACGATTTATAGTCTCCGCGCACATAATGAAGTGTCCCCCCCCCCCCCCACCCGATCCCTCTTGTTCAAACGCCCCACCTAAAATCAAAATCTGCCAGAGTAGTCAACACTACCAGCCGGCTGATATCACCTCATTATCTCTCTAGCCATCTAGCCATCCATGCCGTAGTTCCAATTCATTTCCGCCCCCCCTCCCCCCCCCCCTTCTTTTTTTTTTTCCCGCCCTTTTGTTCAAACGTCCCACCTACAATCGGAATCCGCCAGAGTTATAAACACTTCTACGCAATTGATATCACGCCATTATCTTTCTGGCCGTCCATGACGTAGATTCCATTCATCCCCCCCCCCCCCCCCCCAACGCCCCCTCCTTCTCCACCACCCGCACGATCGCCTAGACCTAGCACCACGCGTGTAACAAGCCCCTACATATATGCGTAAAACGCGCGATCGGAGTATCACACACAAGCTGGCAAAGGTGAGTTTCGACCAAATCTTCGATCTCACAGCTGGGGTGCATTTTATATTATATGTGACCTAAACCTCTTGACAACCCCTCCCCCCGCCCCTCTTTTGTTTGTTTTTTCCCCACTCCTTCTTGCTCAAACGCCCCACCTAGCATCGAAATTTGCCAGAGTAATAAGCACTTCCACACACTTGATATCACCTCATTATCCTTCTAGAGCCATCCATGCCGCTGCTGCAATCCCCCCCCCCCCCCCCCCAACGCCCCCTCCTTCCCCACCACCCGCACCATCGCCTAGACCTAGCACCACGCGTATAGCAACCCCCTACATCTATGCGACCTGATGTTTTGAAAAAACCCTTTCGCTCCCCCCCGCCCCCCCTCCCCCCCCCCCCCCCACCCCCTCGAACGCTCCGCCCTCTCCTCACTGGTTGTACGACTTACAGGATAGGATTTATAGTTTCCACGCACAGATTGAGCTACCGCGCCCCCCCCCCCCCCCCCCCCCGCTCCCTCTTGATCAAACCCAGGGCTCCACGTCCTTAACAACTCCGCCCTCCCCTCACCGGTTATTCGACTTACAGGATTCACTTGATAAATCGATGAATTTCCTTCCACAGCTGTCAGATTTTGTCTCCCTCAAAAACGGGTTTTATAGTTTCTGCGCAGAGACTGACTAACATCACCTTGTTGACCCTGATAGCTACAATGTACAAGTAGTTGCGAGGGGAGTCGCCGACCTATATCCTTATGAGGACACACAACCCGTAATACGCGCGATCGGAGAATCACACATAGGTTGCAAAGCTGAGTTTCGACAAAATACTCGATCTCACAGCTGGAGTGTATTTTTATTTTTATAGTATATGAAGCGTTCCTTTCAAAACACTAACGATTTGAATTTCTCCCCATCGTGCTCAACGTTGGTCTCATTGCATGACCACATCACCTCGCTTGTTGTATTTTGCAAGATGTATCTCTGTCTTATAATTAGCATCCTCAGAGCCCCACATCGGCACGGTTAAATCATGTGAACCGATAGGTGAAACCATGTAAACTCCGACTTTTTGCACTTCTCCCCCTCGTGATCAATGGTGGTGACATTGCATGACCACATCACCTCGCTCGTTGCATTTTGCAATAAATGTATCTCTGTCTTATAATTAGCGACCTCAGAGCCCCACATCGGCACGATAAAAGCATGGTAACTACATGGTTTAACCTATCTATTGAAATGTTCTATCTTGCGATCCATGTACAATAACACACCACGAAGCTATAAAACATTGTATACCACACCTAAAAATGTTTGTATACCACACCTGACATCAAATGTGCTAGTTTTTTTTACTCGCTCTCTTGCTCAAACGCCCCACCCAATATTGAAATCCGCCAGAGTAACAAACACTTCCACGCCCTGGATATCGCCTCATTATCGTTTTAGAGCCGTCCATGCCGCTGCGACATTTCCCACCCCCCCCCGCCCCCAACGCCCCCTCCTTCCCCCCCACCCCCACCATCGCCTAGACTTAGCACCACGCGTATAGCAAACCCCTACAGCTATGCGACCTAAAGCCCCCCCCCCCCCCCCCGCCACATTCCCCCTCCCTTCCCCCACAAGAAGGATTTATAGTCTCCACGCACAAATTGAGCTGCCCCATGTGTCCCTCCCCCTCTCCCCCCCTCCCGCCCCCTTTTGATCAAAATCAGGCCCCCACGTCCTTCAAAACTCCGCCCTCCCCTCGCCGGTTATTCGACTGACAGCATACAATTGATAAACTGGTGCATTTCCTTCCACAGCTGTCAGATTTTGCCCCCTTCAAAAACGGGTTTTATAGTTTCCGCGCACAGACTGACTAACATCACCCTGTTGACCCTGGTACAAGCTACAGTGTAGTTCCAAGGGGAGTCGCCGACCTATATCCTTAATGAGGACACACAACCCGTAATACGCGCGATCGGAGTATCACACACAGCTTGCAAAGATGAGTTTCGACAAAATATTCGATCTCACATCTGGAGTGTATTTTAATTTTTATAATAATATACAATACCAGGCAAGTGATATAAACTGATGCATTCCTTCTACAACCGTCAGATTTGTCCCCTTGAAGGATTTATAGTTTCCACGCACACATTGAGTTGTCCCGCCCGCCCCCCCCCTCCCCCGATCCCTCTTGTTCGAACCCCCCGCACCTAATATCAAATTCTGCCTAACAGAGTAAAAAACACCACCAGGCAGCTGATATCACCTCGTTATTTGTCTAGCCATCCATGCCGTAGCTCCAATTCATCCCCCCCCCAAACGCCCCCTCCTTCCCCACCACCCGAACCATCGCCTAGACGTAGCACCACGTGTATAGCAAGTCCCTAAATCTTTGCGACATAAAAAAGCTGTTGGAAATCCCCCCCCCCCCCCCCCCCTTCGAACACCCCGCCCTCTCCTCACTGATTTTACGACTGACAGCATACAATTGATAAACTGGTGCATTTCCTTCCACAGCTGTCAGATTTTGTCCCCCTCAGAAACGGGTTTATAGTTTTCGCGCACAGACTGCCTAACATCACCCTGTTGACCCTGATAGCTAAACTGTAGTTGCAAGGGGAGTCGCCGACCTATATCCTTAATGAGGGCACGCACCCAGAAATACGCGCGATCGGAGTATCACACACAGCTTGCCAATATGAGTTTCGAAAAATCTTCGATCTCACGGCTGGAGTGTATTTTTATTTTTATAATGTACGAGGGCTCCGCATGGGTGCCGGCATTCGCCGGCGCCCATGCTTCGGGTAGGGCAGGGCAGCACTTCGACAAGTTAGGTGTAGCTGTCCGATTTGACATTCATTGAGCTTTAAAGTAATGCCGAGAGTTCAATATGAACATGAGATTGTGAAGGTCATAATTTGACAGAAGAAAAACGCCATATACAACAAAGAAGGCAATGGTAGGCGAAATACACTGCTGCAAATGCGCCGTCAAGAAAAAGTTGGCGTACATCAAACAAAAATACCGAAAAGAGTGTTGAGAACTTGCTTCGCCTCCAGGTGAACGAAAGAGGACTTGGCATCAATGAAGAGACCGCACTGCTGTCCCCGTGGCAATGGAGGTTCGAAGTCGACAGGATGCAAAGTCGGTTTGCATCAAACGTCGACATGGGGCCATGTCAGCCGGCGAGGTTTTGGAAGAAGAGCTTTGTTACCGGAAGGCTGTCGCACTGATTGGTCTGCGTGGTCACGGGCGAGGAGGAAAATGAAGAAGAGGAGAGCTATCTCTCGTTGCGGTGGCGTTGTCTAAGATAGATGCGGGGTGGCTTTGCTCGTACGGGAGGTTGGCGTAGCGCTTCTTCTCCGTATAGTAGGTCTAACGGGAGTCGCCGGCCTATATATCCTTCCACAGCTGTAAGATTTTGTCCCCCTCAGAAACGGGTTTTATAGTTTCCGCGCACAGACTGACTAACATCACCCTGTTGACCCTGAAAGCTGCACTGTAGTTGCAAGGGGAGTCGCCGACCTATATCCTTAATGAGGACACACAACCCGTAATACGCGCGATCGGAGTATATTAAAATACACACTCCAGCTGTGAGATCGAATATTTTGTCGAAACTCATCTTTGCAAGCTGTGTGTGATACTCCGATCGCGCGTATTATACGGGTGGTGTGTCTTCATTAAGGATATAGGTCGGCGACTCCCCTTGCAACTACAGTGTAGCTATCAGGGTCGACAGGGTGATGTTAGGCAGTCTGTGCACGGAAACTATAAAACCCGTTTTTGGGGGGGACAAAATCTTACAGCTGAGGAAGGAAATGCACCAGTTTATCAAGTGAATCCTGTTAGACGAATAACCGGTGAGGGGAGGGCGGAGTTTTTGAGGACGTGGGGGCCTGATTTTAATTTTATAATATATCCTACCGGTCGCCCCGGTGGCGTATCAGGTTATCCTCGAGCCTGGTATAGTTCAGTTTCGTAAGTTCGAGCCCCGCCAAGTGCATAGTCGTATAAATTCGTGGGGATTTTATTTTGTTCTTGTGCACAAATTGACTTGCGGAAAGCGCGAGAGCGTGAGCTAGCAACCACACTCGATGAAAAATCGACGAGCAGTGGGATTGCTGAACCCTATGCGCGATAAAAATTGAAGGCAAGAACCGGGGGGCAGAAGGGACGACATCTATGACCACGGCGTGTCCAGAAGCTGGAAAGTAGAGGTGTGAGAAAAATAAATAAATATATATTATAAAAGTTAAAATACACTCCACCTGTGAGATCGAAGATTTTGTCGAAACTCATCTTTGCAAGCTGTGTATGATACTCCGATCGCGCGTATTACGGGTTGTGTGTCCTCATTAAGGATATAGGTCGGCGACTCCCCTTGCAACTACAGCAGTGTAGCTATCACGGTCAACAGGGTGATGTTAGGCAGTCTGTGCGCGGAAACTATATAACCCGTTTCTGAGGGGGACAAAATCTGACAGCTGTGGAAGGAAATGCATCAGTTTATCAATTGAATCCTGTAAGTCGAGTATCCGGTGAGGGGAGGGCGGAGTTTTCAAGGACGTGGGGGCCTGATTTTGATCGAAAGGGGGGCGGGAGGGGGGGAGGGGGGGGAGGGGACGGGTGGGGCAGGTCTATTTGTGCGTTGAAACTATAAATATTTCTTGTGGGGGAGGGGAGGAATGTGGCGGGGGGGGCCGGGGGCGGGGGGGGAGGGCTTTAGGTCGCATAGATGTAGGGGTTGGCTATACGCGTGGTGCTAGGTCTAGGCGATGGTGCGGGTGGCGGGTGAAGGAGGGGGCGTTGGGGACGGGGGTGGGTGGGAATTGCAGCAGCGGCATGGACGGCTCTGAAACGGTAACGAGGCGATATCCGGGGCGTGGAAGTGTTTATTACTCTGGCGGATTTTGATAGTAGGTGAGGCGTTTAAGCAAGAGAAAGCGAGGGAAAAAAAAAAGAAAAAGCGGGGAGGGGCGGGGGGGGGGGGGGGGAAGGGTTTTCGAGAGGTTTAGGTCACATATAATATTAAAATCAAGGATTTAGTCGACAATGATGTTCGCAACATTGTGTGTGATCCTCCGATCGCGCGTATTAATCATACATGTAGGGGCCTACTATACGCGCGGTGCTGGGTCTAGGCGATCGTGCGGGGTGTGGGGAAGGAGGGGGCGTTGGAGGGGGGGAGGGGGGATGAATGAAATTTTATAGACTATATCCTTAATGAGGAGGGCACACAGTCACCCAGTAACGCACGCGACCGGAGTATCACACACAGCTTGCAAATATGAGTGTCGACGAAATCTCCGATCTCCGATCTCACACATAGCTGGTGGGGTGTATTGAATACAAATATTTCAAGGACGTCAGCCGTGAGTTCGACGAATTTCGGGTCAATACTCATCTTTGCAAGCTGCGTTGTTGGTACTTGTAACATACTTTCTTTTGCTGGTGAGTTTTTTCTCAATGGGATCAGGGGTCATATTATTTTGTTAAAAAAACTTATATATACATATATCTTGTTTTTCTCCACTACTATAATGGTTGGTGTTGGTATTTGAAAAAATATTTCAAGGACGTCAGCCGTGAGTTCGACGAATTTCGGGTCAATGCTCATCTTTGCAAGCTGCGTTGTTGGTACTTGTAATATATATACTACGGTATGTGGGTGAGTCTTTGAATGGGAGGGTTATACAAGTACATGTATGTTTTATTTTTCTCCACTATAATGGTTGGTGTTGGTATTTTTACTTTGGGTGGGGAATTTTTGCTTTTTGTCCTGCCGACGACGCCACATGTGAGGTTATAGGTGGGGACACAGAGTACCCCGTGCAGGTCTGCCAATTGAGCAGGTCCTCGGAGCGTACTCACTTTCTTTTCCTTCGTAGAGACGTTGCTTTACTCGATTCCGCCAAAGCCCAAAATAGCTTCTGAGATCGGAGGCACGTACGTGCCTCCGATCTATTTCCTAACTTTCCCGAATATAAAACGCCAACCTTATCATACGAAACCCATCCAAATGATGTCAAATTCGGATAATTACAGGCCTTTCGAGGCCGTCCATTAACAAACACTAGATGTAACATCATAGACTAGACTAGACCAGACTACGTATCTATTTTACAAATTTAGATTATTATAAAAAATGAAAATACACTCCATTATTATAGTTTCCACTATATATACTGCTCTTTTTATTATCATATATATATATGTTCCCCCCCCCCCCCCCCCCCCCCCCTCCAACGCCCCCTCTTTCCCGACCACCTGCACGATCGCCTAGACCTAGCACCACGCGTATAACAAGCTGATACATATCTTTGATCTCACAGCTGAAGTGTATTTGAATATTATTTGTGACCTAAACCTCCTAAAAAATCTCCCCCCCCCCCCCCCCCCCTCTTGCACTCCCTTACTCAAACGCCCCACCAAATATCGAAATCCGCCACATTAATAAACACTTCACGCACAGGATATCACCTCATTATCTTTCGAGAGCCATCCATGCCGCTGTGTTTCCCCCTCCCCCCCTCCCCCCCCCCCCCGCCTCGAACGCCCCTTTCTTCCCCATCACCCGCACCTTCGCCTAGACCTAGCACCACACGTATAACAAACCCCTAACCTAAAACCATTTCCCCCCCCCCCCCGCCCCCCGCCCCCGCCCCCACCCCCCACCCTCCCCCCCCAACCCATCCCAACCCCACCCCCTCGAACACTCCACCCTCTCTTTACTCACTGATTGTACGACTTACCCCAGGATATACACGATAAACTGATGTATTATTTCCAAAAATGTCACATTTATCCCCTCGAAATAATGTATAGTTTCCAGGCACATATCGAGCTGCCCCCCCCCCCCCCCCCCCCCCCCCCCCCGGCCTCAATAATATACTGGTGCCAAAACCGTCAGATTTATCCCCTCGAAAGGATTTATAGCTTACATGCACAAATTGCCCCTTCCCCCCCCCCCCCCCCCCCCGCCCCCCTCCAAACCCGCTCGCTTTTGATCTAAACCAGGCCCCCCCTTTCCCTTCACAGCTGTCAGGTTTTGTCCCCCTCAGAAACGGGTTTTATAGTTTCCGCGCACAGACTGACTAAAATCATCCTGTTGACCCTGATAGCTACACTGTAGCTGTAAGGGGAGTCGCCAACCTATATCCTTCATGAGGACACACAACTCGTAATGCGCGCGATCGGAGTATCACACACAGCTTGCAAAGATGAGTTTCGACGAAATCTTCGATCTCACAGCTGGAGTGTATTTTAATTTTTATAATATATATATCCTGTTGACCCTGATAGCTACACTGTAGTTGTAAGGGGAGTCGCCGACCTTTATCCTTAATAATGAGGACACACAACTCGTAATACGCGCGATCGGAGTATCACACACAGCTTGCAAAGATGAGTTTCGACGAAATCTTCGATCTCACAGTTGGAATGTATTTTCATTTTTTATAATATATATATATGTATGGTGGGTGGTTTACTTTGTTTTGTCTCCGATCCGATGTAATATATTTTTATTATAATACTATTAATAGTGGTACTCCCGAAGTTTGCCCGTTGCCGGCCGATATGGCGGAAAAAATCAAATTGGTGCTGCAGCTGTATCATCCTCTGTATATGTAAGTACTAAAAAAACAAAATAATAACAGGGCAGCAGTACCAGCGCAGCAGTACGTACGGTAGTAAAGGACAGGGGAGTGCAGCAGTGGGGACGGCGGTACTCCCAAGCGGGGGGAATTTCATTTTTTGACGATACTCGGCCATCTCGGGGAGCGAGCGAGCCGCCATCCACCACCCGCCCACCACCCACCACCTACCCACGGACCTACCCAGTACAGCAGTACAGCAATGCAGCAGTACGTAGAGCAATACAACTGGCAGGCGAGCAGCATCCGATTCGTTGGTTACTATGCTCTCGGGCTGGGCGGGATTACTATTCCCCGCCGCGCCGGGGGCCAAGCGGGGGAGCGCCGGGCGTCGTTGTCGCGTTCTCGATTGCGCTGACGGCGAGAGCGCTGGGCATCGTTCTCGCGTTGTTGCTGATTCTGGGCACGGCGAGCGGCGACGGCATAACGCTGCTGTGATTGATCCTGATGTTGTTGTGCTTGCTGTTGACGCAGACGCGCTTGTCGTCTCGTGTCCATGGCTCAAGTGGCCAAAAAGCAAAAGTCTAGACTATTAATAGTTGTTGGTGTTCGAAAAAAAAAAAGCGGGCAGCGACGAAGAAAAAGCGGGGGGTGGCAAGCGAGCCGTCCCCGGGAGGGCGATTTCCACGCTTTCCCCTCGCCGAGGTGGGGCACCGACGCCCGTTCTTTCGCCGGCACGTCGTAGTGCTGCTGTGCGGATCGGACGTGGTGGCACCGCGAGGCGCGGGAGGCCGAGTGGAGCTCGGGAGTCGCAGATTTTTTTGGGGGGCTGTGAGATCGAAGATAATATAATAATCCCGTTCTTGAATAATGATAAAAGCACGGATTATTGTTATTTCATTTGAAACCAAGAAATGTCCACTGGTACCAGTGGGAATATCCTCATACCGACGGAAGGGCGTCCCGACGGAAGTGTGACCCTGGCTGCAGCCCGAACAACAGTCAAGCGATGCGCGCAAATTGATCACTCGCTGGTCATCATCGCAGCCGCACACGAGCGGGCAACACATCATCGCCTGCTGCTGCTGGTGCCGATATAGGACCAAGAATCTACGACTAGCTTTGTGGTTTTCTCCATCTGCGCGGCCTGCCTCGTGACGGCCGGTTCCGGGGGTCGACGTGCACTGCCAGTCGGGATCTGCAGTTCTCTGGTACGACGGTTGCGAGAAGCGTTTGACAGTACTCCGCGGACGATTGGGTGCCGAACGGGACAGATATCGCGTGAATGCACGAATGTCCTGCGCCCGGTGATGCACATTATTGTTTTTTATTTTCACAATTTCACCCCAATGACATCATTATTTGGGGCCACTCCGACCGGTATTTCGTATGGGTTAGGGTCAGGGTTAGGGTTAGAGCTAGTTCCATCCATCGTGAAGACACTGTAGGACACCCTCTGCGCCGGCGCGTATAGGATAGTTAGTCCGTGCGGAGGCATCACGCCTCGCGGTGCGGCGGCGTTGCAGTAGGCATTGTCTGCCTAGCTAGGTTGAGCGCCAACAGAGCCGAACACGCTCCGGTACATAGTAGGTCGAGCGCGTGTTCGGCATTTCGTGCATGTCTCGGGCATCCCAGTAGTAGTAGGGGTAATCACGTTCGCGCACTCTTCCAGTATCAACCACTCAGTCAGTCGAACGGGTGGTGCACATATACACGTATACTTCGAAGTATAGAGACAGAGCCCCCTCGTCGCAATGTCTGCTCAGAGTGTGTCTTAACTTCATTCCATAAGCATTGGAACGGAAGGAACGGATTACTGTTTGCGCGGTTATCTGCTGCTGATTGGTTGTGCATTATTTTCAAACAGAATAGATTACAAGAGCGTTCCTATTATAGTCGGCACATACATGTGTGCACAGCATTTATTTACGAACAGCCCGTAGGTTGCACCTTTCCGTTGTTCGCGGGTGTCCTACAATATTTGTGTATTTTCGACCATGCCTAACTAACCTTGACCCTGATCCTCATCGCCCCAACCCATCACAGAGCGAGGCTTCGTACGGTATGGGGTGCTCCCCCGTTTTTCACTACATGATCTGAGCCAGTCGCACGAGTGACTCTGCACCTACCTGACTGACCAAAAGACGTTTGGTGGTTAGTTTGGCGCCACGTAGCTAACCATCCCATTGACGATAAATATCGAACCATTAAAGCAGCACGAAAGCCGAAGGGCGCGCCAGCTAGCAGCGCTGGGTTGCGAAAGCGACTGAGTTAAATCGACACACGACGCGTATGAAAATACGCGGAAGTGTGTGGTGAGCTTTACGAGCTGGGCCGGGCAAGAGGCCCTCAATTATGAGGACAATATCGCAATACCACACCCAATTTTTGGAGTATGGATCTGAAATTTTGACACGTGATTTCAAGCAAGCTGAGCAACACCTTCAAACTCGGATTCAAGAAAAAAAGAAAAACATCGTCCTCCTACGGCCGGCCCAAAATTTCTGCTGAAGCTTGAGGCGGGGAAAAGTGCATCATTTTTTTTTTTTTTGCATCTCACGTTCACTTGAGTCTTTATAGCTTGATTCAAATCACGAGTCAAACTTTCAGGTCCTAACTTCAAAAATTGAGAGATGCGTGGTCAAGTTTCCACCGAAGTGCCTCTGCATACAAATTTACATATATTTCAGGGATTCGTCCGTAACTACTTGTGATGACTTTCGAACGAAAGTGACCCATGAACTGAAACGCATATATATATGTCCCTACTCCTCGTCCCAAGAAGGAGATGTACATGCCCAGAAAAATTGAGCCAGTTTCATCCACGTTGTATTTCGAACAATTTTGGACAAAGCAACACAAACAAATCATGAAAAAAAATGCTCAAACTTGTGTTAAGGTATTAGTGTATTATTAGTGGGGTATTAGTCCGTTTGACCACATGCAAAAAAAGGTTAACCAATAGCTTACCCAAACTAAGCCTTATAACACTCTCCCCTGTGAAACGGCGGGATAGCAGGCCGGCCGGATACACGGGCGGACCTGTAAATATCCAAGCCGTTTCATTCCCTGGGCATACCGGGGAGAGTATTTTTCAAGTTCGACATGGGGAAAGTCTGAAAAAGTTCATCATGTATGGTGGATGTGGGGCTTGAGCCCACGACCGAAAAAACCCATGGTCTGTCAACGACGCCATTTGTTAAGGTATTAGTGGGGTATTAGTCCGTTTGACCACTTACTTGCAAAAGGTTACCCAATAGCTTACCTTACCCAAACTAAGCCTTATAACAGTAGGAGACGTGAGTGGCAAACACTTTTTTCGGCACCAACTTGGCAGATTCTCAAGCTGGAGGGCTTAAAATGACCACCGTATCTAGCAGATTACGAGGATATGCTCAGTTTGCAGTGGGTCACTCTGTCGTTCAACAGATATGCCCGACTGACGGATTAGGGGGTTTCTTGGCCGGCCCAGCTCGTATAAGCCTTTTTTTGCCCCATCCGCCGGAGGATAACAGAAAAAAAACGAAGAAAGAAGAAAGCCTATGACCGCACGGAACAGGGGGGGGGTCACTCGCGCGAGTGACCCCGCGGCACTGCAGAAAAAAAAAAAACGAAGCATAATACTATAATAACATGGATATAATAACACCCTCGTATTGTGTGTGTGTGTGTGTGTGTTCTTCACATTAAACCGTTCTTCTACTCGTCGACATCCAGCACACGACCAAGGCTACAGTAGGGGGGGTACCCCTGTTTTCACTGGTGTGTTTGAACCACTCGCACGAGTGACTCTGTACCTCACGGCTGAAAATGGTTTAGGCAGTTGTTTTGGAGAAGCATGGAATACTTTTGCATTGGGGATTGATTTCGTCAATTTAAATCATGAAGAAAACGTAAGATCGCAAAAGAACAAAAGGGTTACTCGCGCGAGTGACCCCTAGCCACTGAAACTCAAGGCTGAAAAAGGGACCCCCCTACCGTAGCCTGGGTCACACCCAGTGTCCGTACTGATTCTTCACCCTAGAAAGATCAGCTCTGTGGTCACAAGCCACGACACAGAGATAATGCATCGTAATGCATTCGACAACGCAAATTGTGCGTAGCTTTGGTCCATACGAGAAAATAAATGTTATCCCGGTCAAAGGGCCCCTTCCTTGATCTGGCATCGCTCAGGTGAAATGATTAGAATTGACAAATAACGTCTATCATCACTGATTCAGAACCAAAGAGGGTCTATGAAATAGCTCCATCGGCGCGTCAACAGTAGTTGCGAAAACCAAGCGTGCCATGTGAGAGTCGGTGAGAACGTCCAATCGCAATTATTACAAAAATAAAAAAACAAAAAAAAACGGCTGTTAAGTTCAGCGCGTGGCCCGTCAAGCTGGGTTGTTTGCCATCCAACTTTTTTTTCGTTTCCGTCGAGCGAAGTATTGCAAGTTGCCGCACTACCTTGTTTTGTTTTGGTTTGTCGTCCGTTTAAGCCGTGCGATCTAGTGTAAATCAGCGTTTGTTGCTGTAATCGCTAGATGTCCTGGGGCATGAGCACGGCTAAAAAAGTAGCAGATGCTAAGAGTTGAAACAGGGTAATTTTAGGTAACTCTTCGAATGGTTCTCCTTGCAAAAAAGCTGACATTCATTCTACAAGCCTTATTATGTCGTGAACGGTGATTAAGTGAGCCATAATTTTGTGTTGGATATCGAGACCACACAAACGTTTCAGTACGACAAGGCCAAAATAACTTTGAGAACGATAACGATAACGATAATTATTACCGTACCGAAAACCCGAAACGTTGATAACGATAACGATACCGACAATGGAGTCGAAAGCCGGCGCAAAACGCTCATACGTTCATACGTTTTTTGGGTGTTACGCCATCAACAACACGGAAACCCGTAACATCCAAACCACAAACAATCAATGTTAAGATACGGCCTCGAAAGGCCTGTATGTAGGTATCCGAATTTGAGATCATTTGGATGGGTTTCGTATGATAAGGTTGGCGGTTTATATTCGGGGAAGTTAGGAATTAGATCGGAGGCACGCGCCTCCGATCTCAGAAGCTATCCCGGGCTCTGGTGGAAACGAATAAAGCTACATCTCTACGAAGGAACGAAAGTGAGTACTCTCCGAAGACCTGCTCAATTGGCAGACCTGCAGGGGGCACTCTGTGTCCCCCACCTATTAATTTCACATGTGGCGTCGTCGGCAGGACAGAAAAGAAAAAAAAAAGAGTTTTTATAATTAATTGTTGTTGTTGTTATTATTATTATTTTTCGGGGGGAGTAGCCGACTTTAATTCTCGAATGCTGTATTAAGAGTAACATATAAGATAACTAATAATATTCTGTATTCGTGCTCCTCCCGATATTAAAGCCGGGGGGAGAAAAAACAAAATAAACCGCCTACCATACACATGATAGAGAAGCATACTGGAAACAACAGTAATAAATTTATACAATATATGTGACGTTAGATCTAGCTCAAAATTCCCCACATAAAGTAAAAACACCAACACTTACTTACCATTCATTATAGTGAACAAGAAATAGGACCCCTCCTAATAAAAACTCACTGTAGTGGTACTCCGAGTGGGGGATGCGTGGTTGGTCGGTGTTGGGAAGCGTGCTCCTCATGGGTTCATGTGCCCTTGTTTGGTGTCTCCTCATGGCTCGCTGGATAGACTCAAAAGCTTATACATTATTTCTTATTTCCTCTACTAAACTCTACAAGACATACAAAACATGCCTAGGTACGATAGGACAGGGTAGATAGAGCAGGTAGATAGAGCAGGTAGTGAGATGTGGGGCGTCCTGCTTGTCCCATCATCGTCGCCTACATTTTACCGCCCATCTATGATGGCCTTGACGTGAATGTGACATCTAATGTCACGTGGTTTCACCTCAACCATGACATGGTTTCACGTCGAATCTATAAACTATCCTTCTACTACGGAGGGCACTCCATTACATCACCCATATAATTAGTACTTCGAAGTATATTACAAGTACCAACAACGCAGCTTGCATAGGTGAAGATTGACCTGAAATTCGTCGAAGTCACGGCTGACGTCCTTGAGATATTTTTTACCAGGTATACAATATGTATATACTATAGTCTACTCGTACATTATAAAAATTAAAATACACTCCAGCTGTGAGATTCGAATATTTTGTCGAAACTCATCTTTGCAAGCTGTGTGTGATACTCCGATCGCGCGTATTACGGGTTGTGTGTCCTCATGAAGGATATAGGTCGGCGACTCCCCTTGCAACTACAGTGTAGCTATCAGGGTCAACAGGGTGATGTTAGGCAGTCTGTGCGCGGAAACTATAAAACCCGTTTTTGAGGGATACAAATCTGACAGCTTACATATACGTGTTTGTTTTTTATCAAAACAATACGTATGACCCCTCCCATTATAAAAACACTCACCCACATAGTATATTACAAGTACCAACAACGCAGCTAGCTTGCAAAGATGAGTATTGACCCGACATTCGTCGAACTCACGGCTGGCTTCCTTCAAATATTTTATAAAATACAACGCAGCAGAAGGTTCCTAGAGATGATGTACTGATGTTACAGTACGTATTCAAGGTGTTGGCTACCAGGTGTATTGTTTATTGTGTGATGGAAAAGAAACGATACGCCTGATCATCAGGTATATTATACCAGAGGTACTGCTGTACTGGAAGATAGATAGCTGTTCACTAAAAAATTGCCAGGGCGCAGCGACAGCCACAGATCAACACAAAAGGTACATAATGCGCCCCCCCCGCCCCCCCTTCCCTTCGCCCCCCACCCCCCTCCTTTTCAACTCCTCCCCCCTCCCCCTTAAAACCTCCGCCCTTCCCTTACCGGTTGTACAAGCTAAAGGATATACATGACAACCTGATGCATTCCTTCCACAGCCGCCAGATTTCGCCTTCCTCAAAACCGTGCGTTATTTTTCCGCGCGCAGATTGATCCCCCCCCACCCCTCAAAACTCCGCCCTCCCCTCGCCGGTTTTGCTATCTACAGGATATACATGATAAACCGATGCATTCCTTCCACAGCTGTCAGATTTTGTCCACGTCAAAAACGGGTTTCATAGTTTCCGCGCACAATATAATATTTTCACCCTGTTGACGCTGGTATGTAGTTCCAAGGGGAGTCGCCGACCTATATCCTTAATGAGGACACACACCCAGTAATACGCGCGATCGGAGTATCACACACAGCTAGCTTGCAAATATATGAGCTTCGACGAAATCTTCGATCTCACAGCTGGAGTGTATTTTTATTTTTTCAATTGTAATGGAGTGCCCTCCGTAGAAGGATAGCTTTATAGATTCGACGTGAAGCCATGTCATGGTTGAGGTGAAACCACGTGACTTTAGATGCCACATTCACGTCAAGGCCATCATAGATTGGCGATAATGTAGGTGACGATGATGGGACAAGCAGGACGCCCCACATCTCACTACCTGCTCCTCCCGCTCTACCTGCTCTACCCAGCCCTATCGTGGCTAGGCCTGTGTTGTCTGTCTTTTAGAGTCCAATGAAGAGGAAATAATGTATAAGCTTTTGAGTCTATCCAGCGAGCCATGAGGCGAGACCAAACAAGGGCACCGGAACCCATGAGGAGCACGCTTCCCAACACCGACCAACCACGCATCCCCCACTCGGAGTACCACCACAATTGGCGACGTCGTAGCAGTGATCGTGTCGACCTTGGGCTTCGTGACCTTCTCCCCGGTGCTCTTCTCTCCCCAAGGCAAGCTCTTTTCGGCTTGCACAGCTTTGCATTTTACTTTTCCCGTTTTTTTTGGTAGTTTTTATTTTTTACCTTTTTTTTTGCTTTTCCTCTCGTATTTTAACATACTCCCTTTCATCCAGTAGAAGCGCAGTTGGACCCCTGTGAGCTGTTTGCACTCGACTAATTCGAGTGGCCGGCTCCGTTGCACCACACCTTACAACTGTACCGTGTCGTTACGGAATAGGGGTACATGTGCAATAGTTTGCCCTACCACACCCCCCCGAGTACGAGTTGCGCGCTTCGGATGAAGGCAATGACTCTCCTTTCTCTCTCCTACTTTTGGTCATCCCCTCGCATTTCTGCTAATAATCTATACAGAGTATTATAGACACAGCAGGCCTGCAGTAGTGCGTGACTATTTTTTGGGTTTCGTTTTTTAGCTGAACCATGTATGGGTTTTGGTTTCTTGGCATATTTTTACCAGGTACCAGCACGCTGTGTGCTGTAACCTTTCGAGCAGTGCATCTCTGACCTATGAGACACTCCACCTTTGTGTGGGTTCGCTCACAGTACGGCTCATCTACTCGTATAGGCCCACCACCAGCGGTGCGCGACGCCTGTAGCTGTACTACTGCTGTGTTGGCTCTTTCAGCGAGCAGTAGTGCACGTCGCGACTACTTTCACTAGTGTTCGTTCTGGTAATCTTCTATCTGGCTTTGATGAAACCTTCGAAACATTTCGTTTTGCCTTTTAACCGGAAGTTTTGAAACATCTTGTGCGTGAGATGGAGACTAGTAAGTGTGAGATGGAAACTAGCAAACTAGCACCAAGCACCAAGCGTCCTTGTGGTGCGCTGCTGTTGTTGTCTAACATTGCTATGACATACGCGCTCTCCTAGATACCAGTACTACCTGGTCTGAGTTTTGTTTTTCTTCATGCACTCTTTTGCTTATTATGTATCGTAGCTGCGTATCATACACTGGTATCGAATAGGGCAAACACTTGTCCTTCGTGCCTTTTTCTTGTTGGCAGGTTTTGGTCCTATGGTACATATCGATATGACACGTACGTGATGACAATACCATCAGAACGTTCTGCGATCTCCGGAACGTTCGTATGGATTCCAACCATCTATTAATAGCCCCCTGCGAAACAGCGTGCTACGGTTGGAATAACAAACTCACAGCTGACGCCCTTGAAAATTAGTTATAAAATACCAGGTATAGCGTATTCGAATCTGTGTGCAATTCTTACCAGCTTTATGACATACAGGGCTCTATGTTGCCGTTTGTCCCATGCTGCTGTTTAGCGCACACTTCGTACATTTTGGCCATTGCATCGCATCTACGCTGTTAAAATTTGACAAAATACTGCTGGAGTACGTGTATCTCGCCAGCCTTCTGTCATACGCAGGCTTTATGCTGCCTTAATTTGTCAGGATACTAGTGTCATATATGTGAATTCCGTCGGTTTTGTCTCACGCACGGCCCCTTATGCTGCTCACATCATCCGAAATGCTGCAGTGACCGTGTCTCTTACTTACCAGCTTTAAGCTATATATATATGGGCTCTATCATGCCTATACGCTTCTTCTGCTGTAAGAGCATTTTGCCAGTTTATTTGTCGTGCCCGAGCTCTACGCTGTCTAATATTGGATTATCCCCCCCCCGCGTTCGGCCAGCTTTTTACGCCATAACAAAAGCAGGCTATACGCTAACATTTTTTTTTTTTTTTTTTGCGACTAAAAGCATCGAAGTCCCTCGCATCTGCCCCATCTCGTGTGATGAAGTGGAGTAGACGCTGCTGAGATTTGCCCAATTATTGTCACCCGACCGAGTTTACTTTTCCCCGTTTCCGGTGATATAGGGTAGATGATGCCCAAATTTCAACGCATTTTCCGCTTCAATTTTACGATAACGCAGGGTCTATTCTGCTCAAAATTGTAACGTTGCTGCGCAAGCTTGAAAGTCAACAACTGTTTCTTTTTTTTACTTTTCATTTTTTTGGTTTGAAGGCATTCATTTCTGCTGTTAGTTGCTTGACAATAATTTTGGGAGTGACCACGGGAAATGCCCCCCCCCGTTTCTATGCCGCACGTGTTGCTTTCATCATGCTGGCGCACATCTCGTCTTGCAAAAATGGTCGTGCAACCATGATCGTCTTGTCACGAGCATCAACACGCGCTGCACATGATGTTGACTTACACAATTGACAATGATTGTGCTCTGCCACGGTGCAATTTTTTTAGGGGTTTCAACCCCATAATGCGCGAACGGCGGTATTACATGCCGAACATCCCACTATATCATATTGGTACGATTTTATAAAATCCTCTCACGGTGCACTGTGTTCTATTTGGAAACCTATGTGAGGGTGGAGACTCAACGTGCCACGGGCCTCGTCAATACGCTCAATACCCCACGCGTGTTTGAGCTATTTTTATGAAGCTTACGTTTTTGCTGTTACGCACCCCCGACCTGATGCAGCGTTGGAGTGACCCGAACTGTATTAGGATCGTGTCTGAGCAAAAATACGGTTGAGTAAAACCGCACCCCGAGTGCGTCGCGCTCCGAATGCCATCTCTCTCCCTTTTTCACGAGTGTCCTACCTGTGTTACACGGAACCCCCCCCGGTATTTTTATAAACAGTGCACCCCCGAAGTATACCGTCATTTTTAGGTCCGGATTTTTTGCTTCGGAAACCTCAAACATAGCTTAGGTTATCGACGGGTACAAGAGGTACACTTATTTTCCGTGTTGTAAGGTCTGATTTTGTTTTGTTTTCGACTGGATAACTCGGTGGTTCTAACCATCTCCCGAGCACCACGCTCCTCCCCCGGGAATATCTACAATCATCCATCACCCTCCGGTCTTCTTGGTGACGATTCGAAAACGACTTGTACTGCATCCTGCCTCTCTACTCCGGTGCGTGCGATACCTCCCTATCCATTCCGGACCAACATGGATCCTCCCCCAACCCTCGCGGTAAATCCCGCACCAACCAGGACCCAACCTCTCAACCCTCACAATGAACAGTGCGCTTCGCGTTTTTCTCCTGCTGTAGCCATGGGTGGTACAGTTACGGTGAAGAACCTTGTCATTGTGTTCCAATAAAATCGAAATAATGCCCGGAGCGCATTTTTGCGGCCAGGGTCGTTGACGGCATTTCCACCACCGCCACTGACCCCGACCCATATCAGTTAAACAGTCAAACCGGATCCCTCGACGTTTGGTACGGCCACCTTACACGCCGAGACTAGGAGGACGGGTCCCTCTACGAGAGACGCCCACCTGATACGACTGCGATTTTTGTTTAGCGCCTGAGGGCAAGAGGTTAATTTTTTTCCCGTGGGGGAACGCAACAACGCCGCAAGTACAGCGACAACTACCACAGCGTGTATCGCCGAAGCGGCACCCATCAGGCCAGTGCCGCGGTGGTTACCGAATATCATGCCACCGCGACTGCAGCCCTTTGTGCCCCGCCCCCCCCATCTGAGCCACGACTACCGCCCCAACCGACACGTTGCTGCTCACATCCCAACCCCGGCTCCCATAGCCGCCCACCCCACGCGGCCGCGTCTATCACCACAACGGTTCAAATTCGCCCGCCCACTATCGCGCTTAGCCCCCTGCGCCCAATCGCCCCTGCTTTTGTTTGCTGGTACTTGCTCACAACTGCATCCGGCGCGCCCACGGTCTCGACCGGGCGGCACCCAAAGGCAACCTCGTCTGCGGTAAAATATTTTTCGGTCATTGGCCACGTCGTACCTACCCAACTACGACTCATGTCGGCATCGTTAGACGGTCCGTCTGCGGTAATCTGCCGGTCCGGTCTATTTCCTTGAAATTCCGACCCCCTCCCGCCGCTACTATTGTTGTCAAAACGGCCACAGAGCCGCCGAACCAACTTTGTGGCTGCATTGCCCGACACGCCCCCAAGCCCCAGCACCCACCTCCCGTAAACCCACGGCTTGACAACGCCGCACACGCCCTCCGCAACCAGCCCCCAAAAACGCCGCACGCACCCCCCCCGCATCACCTTCCGCTCGGGTCAAGACCACCGTGCTTCTCCGACTACCACCTACGCCACCATTCTTCTCCGCCTACCACCTACATCACCGATATTGACCGTTGTAACAGCGACAGCAAGGTCGCCCAACGACGCAGACGTCATCCTATCCGTAGTGGCCGCGACGGCGGTCGCGACCACCCGGATTGTGACGCCCACGACGCCTGCGTCTGACTCACGAACCGCAAAAAGTGGTGGCTCGCAACCACCACATATTGCGATACGGGACACAACCTGCGACGAGCATCATTGTCAACTACCTGGCCATCGAGTACTACTTCGCTGGCTTTCGGGCGTTCTCCTTGACGTCTACATCATGCCGGCGGCACTCTCCCACTGTAGCAACACCGCTACGCCTCTGGTGCGCTCAACCCAGGTATGGGCAGACTTCAGGATATTGGTTTTTACTTTTGGTGTTCGCGGAAACGCGCGGACCGTAAACCCGGCGCTATTACCCGGCAATAACCCGCGACAACCAACGCCGCTCGTTATAATTGCCGTGACACCTATTTTTTGGGTCGAAAGCGCCATGATCGCCTTTCTTCCTCGGGCAACTACTGCGACAACGACGACAACATCGGCAGCAACAGCGTGGCCGGCCGATACCCATTGCGGCAAAAATCCCTGGACGCTACACGCTGATCAACAGATACAGCACTACCAGCGCCAGGCCATCTAATTGCGGGACGAGGTTCCAGCTCCAACTTTCAAAGAACGAGCTCCACCGACGCCCCCGCCCCCCAACAATCTACCTCCCCCGCCCAGCCCCATACATGCGATATCGCTTGTCCAAGCCTGATCCCCTTGTTCTAGCGATGGTCTTGAGGTGTGGGTACGAGGAGGCCAAGACGTCGAGCCCTACTGGGATGCTCCACTCGACGCCTTCCACCGATGAGCAACGCTACTTGCCGAAGACCACGGCTACCAGCGGTTCCGGACTACAGCACGAAACTTCTGCTTCCAATTCCGGGCCATCGCATCCTGAGCCCGCCTCGCCTATTTATCGGCGGCTCCACCCGCGCTCGTACTAGGACGTGCGCGTTTTTCAGTGACAACGTTGGGCCCGCGAACGACGGATTCCCACTCGCTGCCACGGTGTTGACAGCACCACTGCCCCTGGGCCCAAGGGACAGTCCCGTCATGACGACGGAAGACTCGCGATCATAGTTGACCAGGACATGCCCTGAGCCCCCTGCCCCGTCTTCCCCGCAACCCTCGTGGATTGCGTGGACACGGACCACAGGTACGGCATTTCCTAGCGAGTTCTATCCTGCTCATCCAACGCCGCTTGGAGACAGGACCCCCAGGGTATCTTCGCCCCGCTCCTTTAAACGCAACCCACGGAGACCCCCCCAGAGCCTCGGTGATACAATACCGAGACTCCCTTTGCGATCACGTTAACCCAGCCGCGCATGTTCTCTAGATCAGCCAGCTGCACCCTCGCCATCGCCACGCGACAGTCGTACAGACAGCCGCAACTGACCACTGCTTGGCGGCTCACCGCAGCCAGCCTACACCGGACTACCTCTTCTGGGATGTTCAACCTTTAGCAGTGCCACCCTTTTGGATTCTTCTTCTACGGGTTTTTCTTATCACCGTGTGGAGTAGTTTCCGACATCGCCCGATACCGACAGTTTGAGCGACACCACGACCCCGTAGCTCACCCGGCTTCGACGAGGTATCAGAACCGTTCCTAGGACCAATCATGGACATTGGTTTCGAGGCCAACAAACGCCGGAGCTCCTCCTTCATTACCTACCTGGGACAATGGTTCCGAGGCCGACAAACGCCGGAAACTATTCCCGCACCACCACCCAACAACCCTCGACATCTACCACCGCCCTCCCAGTTCGTATCTCTAGCTTCGGCAACGGTACACCCGAGACTGGCAATCCCATCCATAGGCAGAGGCTATAACCGCTTCATTCGGTTGGCAGCCGCCTTTTCCCCATAACCCGCCGCGTTGCAAACGAGTCATCCCTTTCCGGTCTCGGCATTTCTCACCGAACCCTCCTACTACCGACCTCGTTTCGACCCTTTCCATCGCGACAGAACAACTCTGCCGCCCCCCCCCTTCAACGCGACCGGTTCCCACGGAACACCTCTGTCCCGGCCCCCTCTAAAACCACCGAGGCGCACCTGCCGAATCCCCCAAGCCGTTCTCCACCCCGACGTGTTACCGCAGAGTCGCCCTGCTCCGGTTTCCGCCGACCATCTGGAGGAAGCAACCGCTCTTCTCCTCACGGTCTGGTTAGTTCTCACTTCGACAAACGTTGGACCCCCTACCGCCCCCCTTTTCACGGCTACCCTGACCCAAACCATCCCACCTATACCAGGCCTACAACGGTACCTCCCGGCCAGCTTTTCCGTTAGCCCACCAGCGTGCCCTGGTTCCCCCAACCACAACAAACCCGCGGTTTATCGCTCCCGACCTAGCTCTTTAGCTACTCCTTCATTAACCGGATCCTTGCCACCAACGGCCCTTCAGCTTTCCTCCACGACACAACCACGGACGACCCCGACTGATTCTGCTTCCGTTGCCAGTGAACACCGAACAGTTCCCCTCCAACCCAACGGTCGCGAATCCCCATCCGACACCAATACCGCCACCCCCCTTTTGCCTCAACAACCCTGTAGGTTCACCACCTGAACCTAGACAACCCCTACCCGTCCCTGAAGGCATCTCTGTGACGCCGCTGTCGCCACCGCCCCCTGCCCTAACATTCCGATAGGTTTACCATCTGAACCTTTGGTTTTGTTCCTTTCCGGTTATGACCTCTCCGAGCCGAGCATCGGCTTGGGTGGGCTCGTTCCCCCGTCCCTCCCAACCCACCACCACATCCCGCCGCTCCCATTTCCTGAGTTGGAGCTTATTTTTGTTCCGGGTATGAGCGTTTCGAACCGACTATCGGTTTGAGTGGGCTCGCTACCTCTCCTCTACGACCCACCTCTACCATTCCACCGCCCTCTTTTTCCGAGTTTGTTATTTTTTTTGCCTCGGGCTCAGAAACTTGCCGATCCTGGTACGTATGGGACCTTTTTAGCCAGAAATCGGGCCCTTCCACGGCCTCTTCGCTGCCCACGTCGAACGATGTCAGCATCCCATCCCGGGTATCGTTTTGGGTGGGCTAGTTCCCCCTCCCTTTCGACCCACCATCACTATCCGCCCCCATCCACCGGCGACGCGCAAACCGTGCACCCTTCCTGTTAGGCATTGACTTGGGTGGGCTCAAACCCCCTCCCTCCTGCCCCATGCACCACGTTTCGCTGGAAATACTTTCGGCAAACTCACCGTTGCGGACCATACCAAAACAATCCGTCGACCCCTTCTCCGCGCCAAAACCTCCGTCGGGTCTATTTCGCCCCATGACATCGCCTCCGGTTCGCTAGCCAGCTCTGAGAAAGGCGCCGAGGACGCTGGCGCTCCTCCTGGATCGGCTTTCAGGCCGTCCTTCGTTCTCCCCAGCGCCCACCATTGGCGCATCCCTTTTTGGCCCTTCTCATTCTTCGTCGGACCATTATTTTCCCGGAGCCGTCATCGCTCCACAGCCGTCGCTGGAAACTGTGGACTGCCCTTCCGACTACGGTTTTTCTCGCCAGTACCTGTGGCTACACTTATAAGATCATCGAACCCCCCCTATCGCCGCGTGAACACCCCGCAGAGCTCCATCGTCACCTGAGTTTCGTCGTCAGCTGAGCTTTGCCACCAGAGCTCCATCGTCACCTGAGCTTCGTCGTCACCTGAGCTTCGTCGTCACCTGAGCTTTGCCACCAGAGCTCCATCGTCACCTGAGCTTCGTCGTCACCTGAGCTTCGCGACCAGAGCTCCACCTTCAACGGAGTTCCACCTTCCACCAGAGCTTCGTCGTCACCTGAGCTTTGCCACCAGAGCTCCATCGTCACCTGAGCTTCGCGACCAGAGCTCCACGTTCACCGGAGTTCCACGTTTCACCAGAGCTTCGTCGTCACCCGAGCTTCGCGACCAGAGCTCCACCTTTGTCAGAGCTCCACCTTTCACCTGAGCTCCACCTCCGTCTTCCGCGACTTCATCATTCGATGTCTTTCTCCTTCAAGCCACTACCAACGTCAAGGCAACCTTTCTTCTTTGGCCACTACCGCCGGCCCCGACGTCGTCGCCACCATCCACTCCGACAATCTGGGAATTATTTCACCGACTTCTGCAGCCATGCACCGATGGGCCTGCCGCTTCAAACCGCTACCAGCGGCGAGGCGCCCTCTCCCTGGCCACTACCACCGACTCCGGCGTCATCGCATCGTCAGCGCCGACCAGCTGGGACATATTTCGCCGACTCCTGCAGCCACCGCGCCGGTAGGTTTGCTCCTTCAGTCCGCTACTAACCGCCCCGGCGTCACAGCCATCGCCGGCTACTTCGGGTCTTCTCTACCGCCTATTCCAACAACCACGCCGTTATCCTCGCCGCGTACAAAGCGAACTCCACCACCGCGAGAACCGCAGGCATCTCCACAGGCCCACCTTAAAGGACTACTACAGCGTCAACGCTCGCGCCTACATGTACGCTGCGGAACACGCACATTCCACCACCGCGTACGCTATCCGCCACCGTCTTCAACCTACCATATTGAGCTACTACAGCCTCGTCTTCTTCCGTCACAAGAGCCTCTACCGTATCTTCCGCGAACACCCCACCCTCACTGGTTCGTGCTCGGAGCTCTTCAACGCGTTTTACTGGACCATCATCCGTCTCCAGCGCTCCTACCACATCTTCCGCGAACACCACGACGTCACTGTCTCGCGATCGGAGCGCTGCAGCACACCCTAGTATTACCACCAGCCGCGTTCCATCGGATCTTTCTTCAAACCCTACATCACCCGGTTCCAGGATCAACCTACGGCGTCTCTACTGCATATCTTCGCGGAGCACCATCTATGGACCGGCGTGCCTACAACGCCACGCGACAGGGATATCTGCAGCCAGGGTATTATCGCGTTGAGTCGCACTTACCCTTTTGTCTTGTTGTCCCTGACCCTTACCATGTTTCTTGAGTTCCTTCTTGAGTTTTTTTTCCCATGGGATTCGTTTTGTGCGCATTGGCTTCTTGATTTTCTCTTTTGGGTTTGATTTTGTTGTTCAGTTAGTTTCAAGGTGCCTCTTCTTTGCCTTGACTCTTCGGGTAGTCACACTTTTGAACAGCACATATGTTCGCGTGCTTATGTAGGTGTGATACCCTGACTTTTCGGGCTGTCCCACTTTTGACAAGCACCTATGTTTGCGTGCTAGCGTCGGTGTGCTATCCTGGCTTTCCAGCCACCGATCTAGCTGGCTCCATCTTCGTAACCAGGCCGAAAAATTTGTGGTGGTTCTGTCATCCTGTTTGCGCCGGTTTAATCTGCCCCGTTTTCGTAACTTGGCTCAAACCTGCCGTGTTTTCGTTTCCTTTCGTCGGTTTAGCGTACCCTTGATTCGCAGCGCCCGAAACCGCTGTGGTATTTTTTTTGTTGGCCTTTCTCTTGCTTTCTGCACTACGTACGAAATAGGTGCATATTTGGGCATCATATATGGCTCCAAACCTGCTGTGGTATGCCCATCTTGGCTCTTCTTCTGCCTTTTGCACTACGTACGTCATTGGTACTTATTGAGGCGTCATATTCGGCTTCTTACCGCTTTGGCATATGTGTCTTAGCCCTTCCCCAAATATTTGCACTCCGTGTCATAGGTGCTTATTGAGGCGTCGTATTTGTTCTGTTACCACTGTGGTATACGTGGTATGTGCTCTGGCCCTTCCTCTATTTTCTGTACTACGCACGCCGTAGGTGCTTATTGAGGCGTGTTGTCCCCCTTGTTTGCGTCATATTGCCCTGCACAAGTTCCGTCTTCTCGGTTGGACATCCAAGTGCTTTCGCGTATGTTTTCCCCGTTTTTTTTTGTCACTTAGCTTCCGGTAGGAATGGCTCTATAGTAGGCCACATTTTCAGAGTTTCACGACATCAACGTTTTGCTAGTATTTTCGGGTCCGTCGTTTGTTCACGACCCCCCCCTCTAGGCTTCGTTATAGTATCAACCCCCGAAACCATGGTAGTTTCGCTAGGTCCTTATTAGCCTGAACTTCGCTTGCACGCTGTGAATGCGCCCCGCTAGCATTTTTTGAGTCGTACGTGGTTTGCCCCCTCCCTCTGTCCGGCTTACGGTATCAGCCCGCGACATCGTAATAGTTTCGCCTGATTCCTTCTCAGCCGAGATATCGTCTGCACCGTGTGCGTGCTCTTTCGCAGAGTTTCTGAGCCCTCCGTTGTGTTAAGACCCCGTTTTTACCGCCCTCACGGTATGAGTTGAAATTAATATCGTGTTAGCATGGTTTTTCTATCTTGGTTTCCCCTCCCCCTGCACTATGTGCCGGATAAGAACGTACACCCCCTCCTCTCTGCAGTGTGTGCGTTTTCGGAACGTATTTCCTCCCGACTCTGGCGTTCGTGAATTTTCGGAACCGATACCTTCCGCTTTCGCGTCCATGCAACGCGGGTATTATTTGATTTTTTTTTCTTGTTATTTCTGGTCACGCTTGCTCCTTAGTGGTTATGTCTGTGCGCAGTTAGCGGCCGACCGTAGTAGTACTCTCTCCTTTCTTCTGGGAGTGAACGCTTGGTGCGCGTATTAGCTTTGGACCCTACTGTCTCAGTACAATTCTACCTGGTAGTTACCAGTATCGTCAGTGTTATCGCCTTGTGGCCCCCCAAAGTATTCCCTTACAGTCTCGGTATCATTGAGCCCCCAACAACGTTTTAACGTAGTAGTATGCCTTCTGTCTTATTTGCCGCATTCAAAGTATGGCACTTGTTAGTTTTTCGGTGACCTTCATGGGCGCCTTGATCCTGAACTCGCGCCCAAGTTGTTCCACTTTTCTACAGTACGACGAGTGTTCGCCTTTGTGGTTTTGCTTCCGCCTTCTACCGCCGATGTAGCCTGCCCACGTTTCGTGCACAACGACGAACCATGGCGTTTCCGAACCATGTCGAGGTTTTCTATCGTGTCGTTCCCACCTCGCCTTATGCGATTGGTGACAACATGGATGCTTTCCGCGTTATTTCTCTTCGTTTTTCGCGAGGCATTACCTCCTTTTTTGTTGTTGCTGTTGGACTTCTCCTTGCCCCTTGGCATACGTCCCTTTCGTTGTTGGACCTTTCTTTGTTCTTGCCGTACTTCTTCCCACGACTGACGTCGCTGCACTTTAGCCCCAGCCACTTGGTATTACGGCATTTCAGCTATTGCTACTGTCTATGGTCTCATGTTGTCGACCACTGGCTTCACATTGAGAGCCCCCCTTGGGTTCCACGTTAGCGGTCCCGTGCTGGCTCTCCAGCCCATCTGTCGGTTCTCTTGGGCCTCTGCCTTTGTGTTTGGTCGTACCTGCCGCTTAGAGCCCCTTGCTGTTGGGCTCCGTTCTAGCTTTGTAGCCAGCGGATCTATTCCCCTGGACCACTAATTCTTGTCTTTGTCTCTCGGCACCGCTGCCCCTACGGTCCAACGACACTGACCCCCGTCCTGGCTTTGCAGCCAACAGGTCTTGTTTCTCTCGACTACTTTTTCTTGTTTCTTTTCGGCATACCTGCCAATAGGGTTCAACTACACCGGCCTTAATCATGGGTTTACAGCCCGTCCTGACTGTGCAGTCCACAGGCCCTCCCCTCTTGGCCCCCGTTTTGCTCTTGGCTTGTTGGCGTACTTGTCGCATCGGGCCCACGTTTTGACTCCAGTTTGGCTTCGCAGCCCATATAGGTCGTTCCCTGTTGACCCTCTTTCGTGTTGTTTTTTTTTCCGACGAAATCGCTTTCGGAGGTATGCCTTCGCTACGTAACTAGTGTTGCTCGTTTTCTGAAAGTAGCCTTTCAAGGTCCTTTGCTATGGACCCTTCTTTTTGTCAGGCTGCAGTACGTTGCTATGACACGATTTGCCTACTTCCCGTTTTTCCCTGCATTTTTCTCGGTTACCTTTTTAGGGTTGCTCCACGTTAGCGACCCCGTGTTTCCGACGTATAGTACCTAGCTGCGGCTTTCTTCATTTTGTTTTCTCTGTTCCCTTCATTCTTTCTGGATCTAGACACTTCCAGCGCTGCTTCGAGCTAAACGAGTATCTTCTTGTTGACCCCATTTTTGGCTTGCTTTGTTATGGTTGAATAGCCTCGCTACGTTTGCTGGCATTGTTCCCATTATTAGTTAGCCTCTCAAGGTGTCATATGTCGACTCTCTTTCCGGCTTCCGACAGTGCCTTCCGTCTTTCTGGTGTCTACGTTTCAGTTTCGTCCTTGTTTGCGTATAGCTTTGGCTAGGTGACTTCACCACATATTTTCTGCCCGTTTTCATGGCACTGTACCCAGATAGCTTTCAAGGGTACTCCACTGTTGCCCCCCGGTTAAGCTTTCCGGCGTATCACACACGCCTCCAGTACCATCATTTTGGTGTTGTCTGTGCCACTATTTAGGTGTTGTATTTCACTGCGGTGTTGTCCTTCACTGCGTTTTTCGCGATTTGTTTTGGTAGCCTCGGTTTCCCGTTCTACAGTTCGACCAAGGGCCTTATGCTAGCCTCCTAGGTCCCACATTACGGCCCCTGTGCTTCCGTTACACATCAGCGTACTGGTTATTGATAGTTTTGCCTTTCGACCAATGGTCCCACGTCAGCCTCCCAGGTCCAACCTTGCGGACCCTGACATTATTTTAGGCACTGTTTTTTGTTTTCTCTTGCTTCATGCTTCAGGCTCTTTCTCTTCTGCCTTTCGATTAATGGCCTGACGCTTGCGTACTTCTTCGCGTCTTGGTTGTTTCTCTTTCACCGTCCAAGCGATGGCCCCACGTCAGGTGTCCATGTCCAACGTAGCGGACTCTGATGTTCTGTTAGGCAGTGTTCCTTTATTTCTCTCTTGTCTTCCGGCAAATGGACCGACCGCCCGCCCCTTCGGCACTACGCTTCAGGCCGTAAACTCGTCTGGCCTCCACAGCGTGACACGTGTTCCCTTCTTCTCTTCTGACTTGGTTTCCGCGTCTGTACCTTCTTCTTTGGCCCCCTTCGCATCCTTGCGCTCAGTGGCCACGCCCTTCGTGTTTTCGTAGGCCGATTGCTACTGGTATACCGTAGGTACATACCCTTTCTCGAGCTCTCACGGTTGTGAGCTCCATCATAGGGTTGTATATCTTGCAATGAGGCGTTTAAGCCTCATTATTACGAGGTGTGGGGGAATCTATAGCCTCATTTTCGTTTGTTTCGAATAGCCGCATCTTCGATCCCCTTCCCAATTCTGGATGTTTTCTTGACATCCTTTGATTGGCAGGTGACCTGCATCTACGACTATTCAGGGTGGCCTAGTGTAATGGAGTGCCCTCCGTAGAAGGATAGCTTTATAGATTCGACGTGAAGCCATGTCATGGTTGAGGTGAAACCACGTGACTTTAGATGCCACATTCACGTCAAGGCCATCATAGATTGGCGATAATGTAGGTGACGATGATGGGACAAGCAGGACGCCCCACATCTCACTACCTGCTCCTCCCGCTCTACCTGCTCTACCCAGCCCTATCGTGGCTAGGCCTGTGTTGTCTGTCTTTTAGAGTCCAATGAAGAGGAAATAATGTATAAGCTTTTGAGTCTATCCAGCGAGCCATGAGGCGAGACCAAACAAGGGCACCGGAACCCATGAGGAGCACGCTTCCCAACACCGACCAACCACGCATCCCCCACTCGGAGTACCACCACACAATACATATATATATATGTTTGTGTTTTTTGAGGATACCTACCTGCACCTGAGCGAGTTAGCAGTGTCGCGTCTTGTAAGTCCCGCCAACGCTTCAGAGACAATCGAACATACGACATTATTTTCTAGATTTATTTACTCTACGCTAAATCCTGTGTATACATGGTACCATACTATTTTTCTATACATGCGTCGAAACCTCGATGGCTGCGTCGCCATCTCTAACAACGCGTGCAAAACGACGAGCAAGCTGAGAGAGAGCACGTGGCGAAAAGGCGTGTGGTTGTCGTCTTGCTCGTCGTGTGTGTGTTTTTTTCTGATGCTGCATGTCGTGAAAAACAAATGTTGGTGCTTGCGTGACCCCTTTGCACCTGTAAACGACGACCGTCTATCTTCTCTCGGTCGGCTTTCTCGTAGTGATGGGCGCTGTGTTTTACGTTAGTCTATGGCCGCGATATGCACGTGATCATTTGCTACCAATACGAGTATGCAAAAAAGGTCCGGGAAGAGTAAAAAACCTGAGCGATTACCCCGTAATACATCACTACATCGTGTGCTCCATATCCAACACACGCAGGGTTATCGCGCTACCTTTTTTCGCCCAACTCCAAGCCGACCGAAGAGCGTATTGAGCTGGCGTCTCTTGCATATCTTCTGAAAAAAATAAGAGCTGATGCGCAAGGGACCAGTTTCGTGTAGGCTTTGCGCACACACCACCGCTTGAGAGTAGCCTGTAACGGGGCTGGCTGTTACCACGGCAGACACGCGCGGTCCCCACAGAGGGTGGCCCCTTGCCTTCTCCACGTCGCCATGGACCCTTGCGTCGCACAAATCTAAAACGATTCCTAAGGATTTTCTCCCAACAATGGCATGGGAACAACCCCCCCCCCTCCGCCCCAACATTTTATCGATTCCGATACGGATCGGGCGATTAAATCGTGCTGACCACACCGTCAGGCAGCTTGAAACAAGCTTCGGCAGCCGAAAGTGTACCGCCTTAAATTCTCGCGGCGAAAGGACGGTCCGATTTTCTAGTAAGTTCTGATTTTTTTTTTCATTTCCCATGGCACCAAAGCTCTACAACTCTTGGGTGTGTGCATTTGGTTGAGCACGCTCTGACCCCGCCTTGCTGTTGCCGTAGCGATGACCACACAAACCCCGCAATTGCCTGTCTCGTTTCGGCACGCACGGTGTAGTGGCTAACGACCGAACACCACATTCAGCTATCGACCGTGCGTTACCATTGCCAACAGCGCAGTTCCCGTTTTTTGTTAGCCCCGAAGGGCCTCGGCCGAGAGCGCGCCTAATCACAACGCAAATATATGCCCCGCCACACAATAGTAGGCGGTCGGCAAGTCATATTCCAGAATTTTACCAGCTCACTGAGTGTGTTGGCTCTCACGCGGGGTTTTCCCCTTCGTTGAGCGCTCGCGCCTTCAACCTGTCAAAGTGTGCTGTGGTGGGTGCTCCTCCTATGTATTCAACTTGCCCAGAGTTTGTAGGATGTGTAAACTGTCGAGCCACGTTGCGATCGCCGTGGCCTTCTAGCGGGTGAGGTTTACGGTTCCCCGGGTGAGAGTGGAACACGCCCCCGGAGAACAGGGCATGCTTCAATTTCGGTGCCCCGTTTTTAGGTAACGGAAACATGTATATTGTAAACCTTGCTTTGTTCCTCCATATTATTCGCCGATTCACCTTATATCGAGGGCGATTCCGGTCAATTCTCAGCAGTGACGAAGGGTCTCAGCGGGAATTTATTAGCAGAGTATACCAGCGGGGGGAATGGTAGACATATCTTACCATGTGGCGGAAGCCCAGTTTGAGCTAATTCTTACTTTTCTGCAAAGTTCGACCTGGATTTCTTTTGATTACCCTGCTTCTTCTGAGATGGGCGATCCTGCACGGTATTGTCGCTTTGTTTTTGAAAGCTACGTATGATGTATACTGTTCACGACTCCTTTGATGCAGAAGGGCTGCCACACCATTGCGGGGTGATTACCACATGGCATAATGTCCACACACACACCAACCGATTGCAACGACGCACACCGCTGGCCCACCGATTGCAACACCACACTCCACTGGCATAGCCGCGGCTTGTCCATCATTCTTTCATGTCAGTCTGATTTGTCATTGACCACTTGACTTCGCCTGAGCGCAGGTTCTAGCAAGACCATGGCTTCCGCTGGCACCCCCACTCTTCAGTATGGCTACCCCACGCCCGGGCCGCAGGATCCAACCGGGCAGACGGTAATGGAAAGCGAATTTTTCCTGTCCAACGAGCAATGGGAGAATGCGAGAGGAAATAACAGCTACGACCTCGTGATCATCGGTACCGGGTTCTGCGGTCTGGCCGTCGCAACAAGGGCCCTCGAGATCAATCCTGCCACCCGCATCCTGATGATCGAGAGGGGGACATTCTTCCTGCCCGAGCACTTCCAGAACCTACCTCCGGTACAGCCATGTTCGCAGATGTATCTGTCGTATTTGCTGTCTTGCCACCAAGTAGTCGAGAGAGCGTGGGTTCGTTGTTCGCGAGACCATAAAATGCATTAGCTGCCGAGCAACTGGCGTTGCTGCGCATCAGAAAGAGTCTACTACCGTGCACATGAACCGGAGACTGGGCTGCCGGAATCTCGTTTATCTTGCCGATGTTACCTGCTGGTCGATAGATATTGCTATGGTGATACAAACGGACGAGTCTTATTGAGTGGCTGGGTAGGGTGGGAGTCCAGAAATCACTTGGAAGCTCAGAGTTTAGACAACTGACTCTTTCGACGCCGTTGCCCCCACTCTCCACCAGGCCACGGCTGGCACGCTAGGGGGCATGTCCGAGACCTTCCCGTGGACGCTTGCTCATGAGACAGCGACGGGGAAAGATGGCCTAGTACGCTGGTCCCATGGTATGGTACCCTTTTTGGGCGGCCGTTCGACGGTGTGGAGCGCATGGTGCCCCGTGCCCAACCGTGAAGAGATGGAGGGCTGGCCCGATGAGACCATCAAGGCGGCCGAGGACCAGATGTTAAAAGCCAGCGAGCTCCTGAACGTCCAGTCCGTGAGCGACATCGACTCGAATCGCTCGGCAGAGATCCTCAGGTTGTGCAACATGACTCGTCCCGTCTACGGTACCCTGCAGGTTGGTGCGCCTCATGCAGTGTCCCGGCGGTTCCTTTGTCCAGCCATAAACGATGCGAAGCTTGTGCTCACGTGTCAGTCCCGCATGGTCATCCGTTGTCTCGTACGACTACAGCTGATTTTGCGGCGCGACAACTGGCAATAAACTTAGTTGGTATAAAGTGGCCGTTACGATCGTTCTCATGTGTTATCTGGGCCATACCCGCCCCGTACGCACCTTGCTTGCCTATTGTCACGCTACAGACTGTTTTTTCTCGTTGCGGTGTGTTGGCTCTTTCTTATAATAGTGACACGTTTTCTCAGTCAGTTGCCACAGTGCATCAGAGTGATAGTGCACAGTATCGGTTCTGTGGCCGCATGCCACCACCCATCTCACCGACTCACCTGCGCCAACATATTGAGACCGCGCCAGGAGCAGCGCCCGCGGACAGAACGCAATTGATACGGATTTTTCCCGCACGTGGTGGAAATTCGATCATGAGACCGTACTATAACGGCCTTCCCGTGGGAAGGGTCCAACTTGAGGACAGGATTCCCACTGGGAATACCGTAGAACGGACGGGGATAATTCAGTCACCCTCCGATCGCGGTGTGGAACAAGACCCTTCGTGGGTCGCCGCTTTGTTAGGTTTTGTTGACCCTGGCGCCTTTTGGCATGGTGTCGCAGGCGCCTTTTGGCATGGTGTCGCAGACGCCATTCGAGGCTGTGCGCTAAGAACGCCCGCGCTGGAAGCCTACATTTCTCATACTTTCTCTGGTACATTTGCAGGGACGTTCACGAAGAATACACCGAACCTGTTGCCCTCCCGTTTCTGCAGGCTCACTTAGACCGTCTTCTGAAAGGCGAGCTTGTGAACACCGTGGAGAGCATTTACCGCGTTGAGCCGGCCCCTATCGCGTCCACCAGCGACAACGGCGTGGACTTCCAGAAGTTCTCGACGCCAGGGCCCTTGCTCGAATTGGCGACGAAAAACAACGTGGATATAGTTACTGGCTGCGCCGTCCGCCGCATCGTTCGCCAGGTGTGAGTGTGCGCATATGAGTGGATCGTTTCGTGTGTGCGCGTGGGGAGTACAGCAGTGATGATTGATGGGTGGAGTATCAGCTACCAGTATCGATAGTACTTCGTGGCAGGGTTGAGCTCCTTTCCGATGGCTGCTGGCCTGGCCCACCAGCGCCAGCAAATTCGTGCTGGCTGACGAACCACCGCTGGTGGCTACGGCTCGCAACCGCCCGGGTCAGCCATGGACCGGTTCCTAAACCCGAACGTTTCTACCTATTCTATGCGTCCAGCACCCATGAATTGTTCCTACCTCAGCACTCCCCGACCCTGAGAAAGTACACCTGTCCCCCCTCTTACTCAATTCATGTCCCTGTTCTTTCCACTACACCACCCCAACGGATGAGAGTAGGGTCGTGTCTCTACCGCGCTCGAGACGTCCCGCGGCGTCTTGCCCTTGGGTGACGCGAAGCTCGTGTTGGCCATGGGTGCCCTGCCGCCAGTGACGCTCATCCACAACAGCTTTCCCGAGTTGACTGCGAGGCGAACGGAGCTGGACGCCGCCGTCGAGGCTCCCTCCGCCGACACTTGTCCGCGCGTAGGGGAGCGGTTCTCCGGCCACTTCATCACTTCCATAGTGGCGCGAGTACCCCGCGAAAACTTCATAAGCTCAATAACTGGCAAGCCAATCCCTTTCGCCGACTTGGAGGTCGGCGCGTTCTACGCGGCAGGTACGGTCCTGGGAACCGACAATAAGCGCGACTACGGCAAGCAGTTCCACATTCAGCTGACGGCACTGGCGGACAAGGACCCCGCAGAAAACGGCCCCAAGGCGAGCGGGAGTTGTAATTTTCTACACTATTTTGTCGCAATAGAAAAATATCACGGTAGGGATGAGGTGACAGCAGCCCGGTTGACGAAGGCACACCCATGCAGATTATGTAGCCACGCTCAAGATTCTAGTTGTTGACAAGCTGAGCAAATCAGATCGAGTACCGTTATCGTATGTTGGAACCAGCGCGCCGTTTGCCCTCGCAAGGGTTGCCTAGTGCTGTCAATTGTTCAAGGATGGGGTGTTGCCGCTTGGTGTGGTTTTTCCCTCCTACCTGCCCCATATTGTTTTTTGCGTCACTCATGTTTTTTTATTGGGGAGGGGGCGCGGGGCTGGGGGACTTGTTGCATGGCGTTTCCGCAGACGAACACACAACAACCAAATGATAGCGCTCACAAACAGACCAAACCGTACCGACTAAGTTGTAACAATGCCCGACGAATGTCTCCCCCTTGTTGCTTTTATCCGTGACGCAGGCTTTGCGGTACATGCCCGATGTGGTGGCCACGGCGTCAGAGGCCCAACTCAGTAGCTCCAAGGACTTCGTCGTGTTCGTTTGCGCAGTGCTCGGGGAAATGGACGCGTCGACCACCCAAAACAGATTCCTTGCCAACCCCGCCGACCCGGACCCGACGACCAATTCTGTGCTTCGCATGGTAACCAGCGGCAAGGCAGACGAAGCAACCTGGCAAACCATGGATGATGCCACGTTCGAAATGTTGGAGAACGTGCTGAGCCCCGCCCATAACCCCGGCGAGGCTTCCAAGGTGAATATGAAGTTGATGCGAGGGGGGGGGGCGCAGAGGTATTCCCGGAACGATGACGTGGTGTGAAGAAGCAGGGCCTGCGTGGTCTGTTGCTTTGAGTGTGGAGGAGACGTGAGCTGAATGGCCAGCAGCATTGTTCGGGCACGCAAAGAGTGTCGCGGATAGTATATTTCGGAACAAAGGTATGAAACTGGATTAAGCTCGCCAGTACAGGCGGGGAGGGGGGGGTACACTGCAATCAAGATTATATTCCAGAGGATGCAACTTATCCATACGCTACAAATCCATGTGGATGACCCCTCAGGGCTTCTTGTATAAGAGTCCGTATGGGTTGATCAAATTTGATTAAGCGCACGAGCCCGGAGGGGGGGGCGTCCGTTCCGCTATTTCAATCCGTCGCACCCCATGTGGTACGCGCCCGAGGAATTTGACTTTCTTTTCGTGGCATGGCTTTCGTAAACTGACTCACGCAAGGCCCAGACTACCGGTCAAAATGTCCAATGAGACAATAGAAGTGAACTTCGACCAACCTATGGCTACGCTATGTTTGGTGTTTTCCCGGCCACTTATCCCGGTGTGCACCGGCGAGATGAATAAAGCCCCCCCCCCTCGCCGAACCCACCTTGAACAGGTGGAGTACTGGCACGGCACTCCGGACGTAGGAGAGTGGTTGGCTCAACGGCCGCCAGTGGCCCAGTACAGGGTTGATGCCGTCGTTCACGAGAGCTCCACCCTTCACGTGGGCGCCGCTTCTGACGCACCTGTCGACCTCAACTATCAACTGAAGGGTACCGAAAACGTGTTTGTGACGGGCGGCGGATTGTGGCCTCGGGGAGGGTCGTGGAACCCGACGCTTACGATGGCCGCCCTCGCACTCGACCTCGCGGACAAGCTGGTGAGTTTGAATGTCTGCATCTTGGGATATGTATCGTTCCTATGGACACGGTGATGGATTTGAGAAGTTTCCATGAAAGGACGAGGGGAAATCTAACATGTGATGACACTCCTCAGACGTTCCTCGGCTCTGAGTAATGCATAAGTCGTCTTCTGGTGTAGTAGGACACTTCAGGGCTGGTAGTACACGTCGAAGTATGGGTACTTTTTAGTTGCAACTGGCCTTCCGACAGTGTGTAGAGCTTATTGTAGGTATGTATGCGGATTTTTTTTGTCGGGATAAAACGGGGCTGTACTACTCTTCCGTGATCGCTCTTTGGTAAACGTGGCCAAGCACATCTATAACACCCGTTTGCGTTTGGTGATTTGCTTGAGCTCTAAGTGCCTCTTACGTTGCTGTCCGGCGCCCCCCGCGTTGGCATCCTGTCTATCGTGGGCGTGACACATGCTCTCCGCGTTGCACGTTGACAAAAATATCACCACATTCCGAAGAGAGGACGAATATGCTTTACGTTTCATGTCCATACGAATTCCTGACCTGCCCGGTCCCTCCGACGCAGGTGAGCCCCGTTGAGCCCGCTCCTTCCTCGGGTATCCTCGACTGCGCCGGTGGGGCAACCGCATGATGGTGTGTTCATGTGCATCAATGATCGGGACAGCCGCTTCTTATGGGCGAACGAGAACTTCGTGCGCCTCATCGGCAAGACGAAGCAAGAAATCATTGGCTTAGTCGACACCAACAAGGACCACAAGGACCACGACAGGACGGTCATGGACTTGGGCAAACCCCTGCTCAACTTCCACGAGAACATTGACGTCGTGCTAGTGCCGGGGACACCGGTGGTCCCCGTCATTACCACGAAGAAGAGGCTGCTGAGGAAAGACAGCGAAATCGTCGGGGTGGCCGTGTGTTTCGCACTTGACAACGCTGAGGACGCTGAGAAGCTCGCCCTCGACAGCGTGAAACACAACGTGCAGGACGTGGATGCTTCGGCCGTGGGGGCCGGCCTGTCGTAAAACCACCTCCAGCAGGCGGGGTAGTCACATCCGTCGCGGGCATGAACGCGCTTGGGTTGGTTTGCACTTGGACCGGATCCACGCGCGTGGGCGTGCAGAACATGGCAGGTCGGCAATATTGTGGCACCAATCGAGAGCGTACAAGAGAGGTGTATAATCCCAGAACGCGTTTGGTACAGCAGTCCCTGCGAGGGAGGTGGCTGATAGCCGGGGGAACGCAGTAGGCGGGCGACGTGCGCAGTCAATGAAGTGCACGGTAGGGGCAAATGTAATGTAGGACATAGTGGTCAGTGCTAGTGAGAACCGTCATCTTCAACCGAAAGCTTGGTGAGATGCATCATGGAAGACACTGATCCTCGCACAGAGCGAGAGCTGACCGGTCGTCGATGACTCCATGAAAGCTTGATGAGTTTTAAAGCAATGGCGTTGTGTTGGGTCGTGAAGGACTGCGTACGGTGAGGCGCGTTTCATACAACGTAGCTGTGGGATATATATATATATATATATATATATTACGCACAATACATCAGTACTACGGAGTATAATAACAGTAGAACAATATCCATGTGCATGAATTATGCGGTATTTTTGTTTCGTGTGGAGTGCATGCTGTGTAGTGGGACTGGGCAAAAGGTGGGGTATATTGCTTGCTGTGTGGTATTTGATACATCGCACATGTTGCGGAAATAAGTTACTAGTAGTATCTCTTTCTGTGGTTTGGTCCCAGGGTGCTGGACTGGAATACGGTTGGGCGCCAATTTCTGTGTGCTACATGTTTGATTTCAGAAACGACGTGGTAGCGTGATTCGGAACATATGCACCCCACGCCTCTACCCGCAATAGTCAGTGCATTGGGTAATGAGACGCTTAGGACGGCCCTCCACAGTCGATCTGGGCCGCATCCGGTTCGAACTGGATTCAGCCAGGGGCAGTCTATTCTTGGTTTCGTGTCGCGCCGATGGGCTAGCAGTTTGTAGAGAGATAGCGGTGGTTTTAGAAGCTGATTTTCGATGATTTTCGATGATTTGTTCTATATGTTGGTTTTGGTATGGACGTTGAAACCCCGGTGCGATAATACCCGATTTCTGTGTGCTACCAGGTATATATTTGATTTCGGAAACTACGTGGTAGCGTGATTCGGGACATATGTACCCCACCCCTCTACCTACAATTAAAGCAAGTGGTTTGGCTTGGGACGGCCCTCCACAGCCGATCCGGGCCAGCATCCGGCCCGAACTGGACTCAACCGGGGGCAGACTATTCTTGGTTTCGTGTCGCACCGATGGGCGAGCGTTTCTAGAGAGATAGCGGTGGTTTTAGAAGATGCTGATTTGGATGATTTGATGATTTTCATTACGTATGTTGGTTTTGGTATGGATGTTGAAACCCCGGCGCGATACCCGATGGGTGCCGAAGCCCCGATCCCGGTGCGGAAATACAACTAAATGACCCAGGCTACGGTAGGGGGGTCCCTTTTTGGGCCTTGAATTTCGTTCTTTATAGCTTTTCCAACGCATCCCCTGTGCGATATCTCCATCAGGTGCGATATATACTGAATCAAACACAGCGGCCTTATGCAAGGCCTAGGGGCACCCCGGTGCGACCATTCTGATGCGTCATCTGTGTAGATACCTTGCCGGCTGTAAGGTGTACCGATAACTGATGCTGGTACGTAGCAGCTTGGGTTCCAATGCAGGCGAGTGGTGACCAGTGACGGGGTCGAATGCGGGCTAGCTCGTGGCGTGTGCCAAGGAATAAAACCGATATGGTATTAAGTTTGTATTCTAGCTTCTCGTTCGCTGGTGTGTGCTCTCTTCTGTCGTTTTTGTCTCTATCAGCGAGTACGGGTTCCTTCTGTAATCGATCGGTTGTAGGTCGCGGCATGCGTCTTGCATGCTTGGTTGAGTGTATGCAATTCGCCGATTATGTAGCGCGTGCGGTTATATTGCTCTTCTTGTTGGTTCGTCGGTGTTACGCAGAAACCAAATTCAATCATGCTATTATTAATAGTCTTATTTTCTTTGCGCGCCCCTGTACTATGACTCGAGGGATGCGAAACCACCGTGGGGGTGCCCTGACCCGCACAATTGCGGCGTTTCTTAATGCTCCCGAGAGGGTCAATACTTGTACTGGCCAATGTCAAACTGGACATGTATGTCCAGATGTTACTGGGTGTACCCGGTTGGATATCAAGTCTAACCGCGTTCTGTGCAAAAGCACCACTTGCCCACGACCCTTTTAGACTATACACAACAAACAGAGATTTCGTAACAGTTAGTTGGAGTTTTATGATCCCGCCCGGATTTGGCCGTGTGCACTTACTTCCGACTCTCCGTCAAGGAACGGGATTATTTGTTGTCCAAGAGGCCGATATATCACTCCAAACGTCCGCAATGGAACCAACCCCTGATAAAACGTCAGTCAAGTCGAATGCTCCCCTTGAACAAGTTGTTTAACATGATGGGGTCAACAGGACAGGGCATTCAGAGTATATACAGGCTCGGCCGGCCAAAAAACCGACAACAATGTTTCAGAAAGCTCTGCCGCCACCGCTTTTACGGATTAGGGCTTGAAATTTCGAAGCGCTACCCCTGACACCACATTGCAAATTAATGCAAAAAAAAGAAGTATACGAAAAATTCTAAGGCTTTGTTTTTCCGACTCGATCTCGCCGAGATATCCGCGAAAACTCAACAGCAGCAACTTTGCCAACCTGAAAAAAAAATACAAATCCGTGTTGAAATAAAAAGAATCTTACCACACGGGTGAAACTTGGTGGGCACTATTTAATAGACCATGCTGAAGACTCTAGAAGATCATCGATATAAGTTTCATCGCCAAATTCGCCACCCATCAAGAGATACTACCAAAACTCGATTCCATATATAAGTCAAGTGTTTTCGACAAAAATGGAGAAAATTAAAAATATCGATGTGCCCCGCTCAATTTTTGGAGTTCGGACCTGAAATTTTGCCACGTAGTTTAGAGTAAGCTTAAACAAATACTACTCGGAAATCGCAATTAAAAATAATTATCTTGCCGACATGCGGGCAGCCAAACGAAGTCCATGATCATAAAACGGACGAAAAGTCAACGAAAATTCTTTTATATTCTTGTGCGATTTCCAAGTACATACAGGTGTGTGTATCTGAGATATAAGGTTTTGTTCGTTCAACACGTTGGAATCAAATCAATCTGAAATCGCTGGTTCTTTGTTAACTGGTAGGTTTAACAGCAGCAGCAGTGGTGGTCGGAATGTTCTAGTCTAGGTGATCAATGTGGGGTGAAAATACTACTCCACGATCGTACACCCGCCTGCAAAAACATAAGAGTTGAGTACACAGAATAATGGCGAGCTTCTCCCCAATTTTGTTCGCTTGCCTAGGGGATAAACCCAGGGGGGGGGGCTCAGAGTTCTATGCTTTTATCTGGGGTTGCATCTGTGCACGGGCGAGCGGAGTATCAGCAGCTGTACCGCGAACAGTTGAGAGTAGAAGTAATATTACGTAAATTATTAACAACACTTTATATTATTGTTGATGTTGTTGTTGCTGTTGTTGTTGTTGTTGTTGTTGGTGGTGGTGGTGAAGTTGTTGTTGTTGTTGTTTTTGTTGTTGTTGTTGCTGTTGTTGTTATTGTTGTTGTTGGTGGTGGTGAAGTTGTTGTTGTTGTTGATGTTGTTCTTGTTGAAGTTGTTGCTGAAGTTGTTGTTGTTGTTGATGTTGCTGTTGTTGAAGTTGTTGTTGAAGTTGTTGTTGAAGTTGTTGTTGAAGTTGTTGTCGTTGTTCTCAAATTAATCCGCATGATCAAGTCCGTGGTAGCAGGACAGGCTCCAGTCACTCTGGAGCTGTGGAGGAATACCCCAGGGCAAAAAACACAGCCAAAGCAAAAGTGGTACGCATGCATTTATCATAGCTGGCGTTTTTTATATACTGGATATACCCGGTCGCCCCCGGTGGTCTAGCGGTTACCCTCTACTACTACTGGTGTTGGTCCTGGAATTCGATCCCCACCTTGGCGAGAATTTGAATTTATTTGCAAACCATACGAAAAAGGATCAACGCTGCTAAGAGCGCCAAGCAGCGCGGGTAGGCGCAATTCGACTCGAGTTGACGAGGGAAGCAAATGCTGAACTCTCCCCGCGATAAAAACGAAGGCACGTACCGTAGTGGGGAGGGGGGAGGAGGGCCCGATATGTGACCCCGGATCTGAGCGTATCATTAACCCCACTGTACCCTCACGTGCCGACTAAAGGACTAGACTGCCTCGACGACGACGAAGAGTGGAGGAGTACGCACGAGATGTCATCGATTGCACCATACTCCTCGATCGACGCCACCATTTCCCCAGCAAGGAGGTTACTCAGCACAATTGACGTGACTACATGCAAGGGTTCGAAATATGACGGAAGAAAACGAGTGGATGAGGTCGGCCCTGACGGAAAATCATCATCTGGGGCTGACGGAAGATCATAGCCTGGGGCTGACGGAATATCGTCACCTTGGGCTGCCGGAACATCATCGCCTGGGGTTTTCGGAGCATTATCGCCCAATGTTGACGGAGCATCGTCATCTGGGGCTACTGGAGCATCATCGCCGGAGGTCAGCGAATCGACACCGCGCGAGGACGCAATGAACTTCAGACAGTGAAATCAGTGGCTAGGAGCAATCGGCAAGTAGATGAGGAGCCTGCAGGAGCATGATGTCTACGACTTGATGTTGATACCTATCACTACCGTGCCGAAGGGGAAGAAGATAATCGGCGCCTGTTCAGTGTTTACACAGAAGGCTGACAACCGATTCTTTACGTCCAGGAGCCACGCATCGACTGTGACAAGTCGTTTGCACCAGTGGGCAGCCTTGTAAACCAGCACGTATCGTTAGCGTGGTGTTCAAGCTCGACTCCGATGTGTATTTCAAGCTAGCTCCAGGGCAAGAAGCTACGGATCGCAAGACCGGCCTACCTTTGGTGATGAAGCTGAGAAGCGCAGCCTATACGGCCTAGCACAGTTACCGGGACGCTGCTTGGCATCGGCTTCACGCCTACGTTGTCAGACCCTTGCATTTACATGCATAGAAATGACGACACCTTCGTGATCCTTGGGATGACGATTCGAGTGTGAAGGAGATGATATTTCTCGAAACGTACGTGGAAGAGATCGGCAAGTATACATGTATAAAAAAAACGATGTAATGTTTTGAGAGAACAGGGATTGGCAAGGAGTTTTTTTTTTGTCTCGGCCTCAGCATGGGATATCGAACCTCAAATTTCTCGGCCAAATTGCTTCGTTCGAGCGCTGTCTTCGAAGCGCTCGCCCTGCCTTAACCCGTTCAGCACCTGGCCGGGAACGCGTATGGGGGCTGAGGGAGACAAGCGAGAAGTAGCTAATGTTTTGCATTTTGGGCGATCCTCTCGAGGTTTTCTTTGGATCTTGACGTACGCAGAGATTGAACGAATAAAACATGGGAAAACATTTCAAAATTGGCATCCTATTTTCTCTCGACAACGCTTTGTTCTTGCCCGCCTCAAAGCGTTTGCCCTAGCGTACCATTGTTGTGTGCTTGCTTTACGATCGATCATCGAGGACTTTCTACAACCGTTGACCCTGGCATGTACGTAGTAGGCAGCGCTTGTTCACAGCCAACGCTTCTTGGTGTATGCGTACAAACTTCTCGTGGAATGCTTGATCACGCTCGGACAGTTTGACCAACAAGGTTATTTCTCTTAACGACGCTTTCCCTCTCACATTTGTAACGCACGTCGATACGTACACTCACCAAATACTCATGGAAGCTCCCGTAAGCAGCAGTAAATTTCTTGATCAGCCGTACTCAGTGATGATGATCGTGAATCCGTGCTGTCGCTCTCCTCGTTTACGCGTGCGAGGGTCATAACCTCTTGATGATCATAACCTATTGAACTTTAGGTGGCATGTGGCGTGTATCAGCTCTTAGCTGGTGTACGCTCGTAGGCTCACTTTCGGATGACCCGATGAAGACACAGCCTATATATATGATTTGAGGCAAACGAAGGCCACGGTTAGGTGAGCCTGTAAGAGCAGAGAGCTCCAGCAGAGAAGATGTTGTTCGGCGACCCCAGGCCGATATGTTGATGGATGATTAACTTGCTCAGCAGATGAGAGCTGATGGTGAGCAAAAAGGAGTGAGCACATGCGGGCGATGCACCTGTGCGCCGCTCGTAGCTCAAAGACAAGGACCCTCAAAATCCGTTGCAAACAAAAAGAAAAGACCCTTGAAACGGACCCTCGAACAATGGTACTAACCCATAGACTGTGGTTCCAGGGTACGAATAAAAAACAAAAAACAAGCTGTGATCCCAACAAGCAAAAGACCCCAATACGAGATCCTACAGCCTTGTTTAAGAACTCGTATCTCGGGGTATATGTGATCATATGACCCTACGTAGCCTATCTTCTTACTTCAGCAACAACTCGTATCTTAAATATCTTGCTACCGGTTCCAAGAGGGATACCGAAGACTGTCCCTCTCAGCGTGTACCAGTACGTACTACATGTACCAGGTATCTGGATATGATTAGCCTGTAAACTGCTGTGTATCATGTATCCAAGATATTGCTGCTGAGACTTGTGCTTGCTACGTACTGCATCCATAAACCACAACTACCCAGACTGAAAACTTTCTGTCGTACTCGCAACGTGAAATGTATACCAGATGACTTTTAAGTGTTATCAAGCTACGACATGATGGTTACTGACAAGTAGCATCTCTAACATATTGAAATCATACGCGAGGTCTCTCGAAATGAAGACTGCCCGCCATGGCTCCGCCGATCCCGCAGCCCGTGCACACAATACACGACACCTCCGACCTCTGGTGCCTACACTTCAACAACTTCTTCATTCATTGCCGCCTTCTTCAATTTCTGGTACAACAAAAACATATCTTGGTTTACGAAACAACCGTCCACATCTGATGCACACATCTCCGAATTTTATTCTCCGTTCGCCGCTTGCTTATTTTGGTGAAAACAAACGATAACTACCTCATTTGACATAGAAGACCTCACTTTGCTCTGTCCGATCAACAATCTAAACAAACTGATTCCACACGGGAAAAATAACGGTGCTCTGCCCCATCAACAATCCAAAAAAATGGATTCCGCGGGAAAAGTAACAGTGCTCTGCCCGATCAACAACGATCCATTCCATGGGACCTCGGTATTCAGCGAAAAACATGAAAAAAAAAACAAGACGACTCTCCGACGAATTGTCGTGTTAAGTTAAAAGGAGCCCCGTCTTTTTCAGAAACGTTTTTCACATCATCCAAAAAGTGCCAGCCACCTCAATCGTATAGTAGTGTTATTTAGAAGGCTTAGTTGGGGTAAGCTATTGGTGAACCTTTTCCAAGTGGTCAAACGGACTAATACCCCACTAACGCCTTAACAAACGGCGTCGTCGGCAGGACCATGGTTTTTTTGGGTCGTGGGTTCAAATCCCATATCCACCATAATAAACTTTTTTCAGACTTTACCCACGTCGAACTTGAAAAATACTCTCCCCGCGGTATACCCAGGAAATGAAACGGCTTGGATGTATTGACAGGTCCGCCGGTATGTCCGGCCGACCTGCGATCCCGCCGTCTCAGGGGGGGGGGGGGGTTGTAAGGCTTAGTTTGGGTAAGCTGTTGGTTAACCTTTTGCAAGTGGTCAAACGGACTAATACCCCACTATTAATAATACCTTAACACAGCACGCGATATCGTCGTGTCGCTGAGCAACGCCCGGGTCGATAGTTCTCGCCCCCCTCGATACCATTCATGCTATTGTTAAGGTTATTAGTGGGGTATTAGTCCGTTTGACCACTTGCAAAAGGTTAACCCATAGCTTACCCAAACTAAGCCTTATAACACTCTCCCCCCCTGAAACGGCGGGATAGCAGGTCGGCCGGATATACGGGCGGACCTGTCAATTATCCAACCCGTTTCATTCCCTGGGGTACCAGGGAGAGTATTTCATGTTTTTTTCTGTCCTGCCGACGACGCCATTTGTTAAGGTTATTAGTGGGGTATTAGTCCGTTTGGCCACTTGCAAAAGTTTAACCCATGGCTTACCCAAACTAAGCCTTATAACACTATTCAAGGGGGGGTAAAGGGGGGAGAACAAAGGAAGGCGGTTCGTCTGTCGACCAGTCCGGGCATCTAGGAAAGTGTTATTCATACACGGTATGCCGCGAGACACCAGGCAATAATTTATTTCTGTATGACCAGACGGGTTGAATTCTTATATATTACTGAGTATGTAAGAAGGCAGGATATGTGTCCTACAACTATTTTCAGTATAAACGAGGCTGCCAGAATGTTCGTACGAATTTTGGACTGAACGTAAAAAAACTCAACCCCCCGAGAAAATCCTAATTGCCGCATTGTTAGGTGTTGTATGTCTCGTGTTATTGGTAAGGGGGCGTACTATGGAAAAAGTGGAAGGCCATCATACACAAGTACTCTGAGGAACGTAGTTTTTGGATCATCGCGTCCACGACGGGGAAAGGCAGGCCGAGGATGTATTGCTCTCCCAACGCCAAATCTTGAAAGAAAGCCAGGCTCCGAGACGTATCGTTCTCGCGACACCAAACAAACGTTGAAAGTCCTGGGGGCAGAGGAAAGGTACCCGGGGTTTGGAGCATATTTATGTACGGCAAGAGAGGTTAGGATGTGCTTAAAGCATACCAGGGTATTTATGATATCCCAGGGTTGTTTTGTCGATTTTGCGTGGGGTCGGCATGCTTCGTGGAACCTACCTGTCGGCAGCTAACAAGGCATCCACCCGTGACAGGGGTCAGTGTGGAGAGCTCAAGCACGGATGAGGTGCGTGCAACCATAGTATCAGTTCGAAGTATAGCTACGGGGTCGGCAACGGGGGTAATTTTTTTTCTTTCTTTTGGCGCAGTGTGACTCGGGGGTCAAGAGTGCTCGCGCGACTGACCCCCCCCTCACCCTGTTGTTTCTTAGCGGTCGTGTCCCCGACTCCTTTCGTTCTCTAGATAGATAATATTTTTTAATTTTGCGATAATTATCCGCAATAATATGGAATGAACGGTAAAGCTACGCTGCCGGGGCGCTCCAATCGGATCGCCTGAATAAAGTTAGTGGGCGAGGTGTGTACATACAGAGTCACTCGTCGTGAGATTTTTTGCAAACCCCGGGGGTAGATGTGAAGTTATAGGTGGGGAGACACCGAGTGCCCCCTGCAGGTCTGCCAAGAATGAGCAGGTCCTCGGAGAGTACTGACTTTTGTTTCCTTCGTAGGGACGTAGCTTTTAAATATTCGATTACACCAGTCAGAGCCTCGGATAGCTTCTTTCTGAGATCGGAGGCACGTGCCTCCGATCTGTTTCCTAACTTTCCCGAATATATAACGCCAACCTTATCATCATACAAAACCCATCCAAATGATCTCAAATTCGGATAATTGCAGGCCTTTCGAGGCCGTGTCTTAACATAGTGCAAACAGGAGCTACATTACTACGCCGCCGCCGCCCCTAACGTATAGCCCTGAGTGATTCTACGATAGAGCCATCCCACTGTACGGGTGCAGCAGAAAGTCCCTGAGTTCCTCACGTGAGGAACTCAATATCTCAAATCCGAAAAATGACTTGAAAGGCATTCGTTCGCACAATACAACCCGACCAAGCTTCTATGCCTTAGTCCTAAAATATTATGTACTCGTGAAATGACTTGATCAATGACTAACCGGCAGTTCCTCACATGAGGAGCTCAATCACCCAGGGACGTTTTGGCCCAATCCTACAACTGCATCCCCTACCGTGGGATGACTCGATAGCCCCCCCCCAAAAAAAAAAAAAAAAAACAGCGATTTTCTTCAACGACAAACGTTTCATGGCTGCTCGACAAGAGGAAGGCTCGCTGCGAAACCCTAAGTATTCGTACATTTTCTTGTTTGCACAAAGGGCTATCGAACGATGACGTCGGGGTGGGGCAAAGGGGCACCGTGTTCGAGGAGGTACGGCCGGTCAAAACCGGCGATTTCGTCCAAAGAAAAGTTGGGGTGGGGGTGGGGGGGTGGGGGCTACCGTAGAACGACTCATACCCGGTAGTCTTGGCTCTCACTTGACTGATTCTACGATAGCCCCCCACAAAACCAGCGATTTTCTTTAACGACCGTTTCATGGCTTCTTCACACGAGGAAGGATGTTACGCAAACAACATCTTCACATACTTTTTTGTTTGCAAAGGACCATCGAACGATGTCGTCGGGGTGGCAAGGGGCACCGTATTCCAGAAGATAAGCCCGAGAGCTGGTTTTAAAACCGGCGATTTCGTTACAGAAAAGCTGGGGGGGCTACCGTTTAACGACTCACTTACTTGTTGAGACGCATGCTCTACGGTACCTAGAGGTAGCACTTTTCGCCTTCTGAAATGGTTTCTTGAATTAAATGACGGGGGCTCCTCAATCCAAAATCGTCGGAAAAAGAGGCCATTTATTTTCCTTTTTAAAATTTTGCACGATTCTCGTTGTTTGTGTAACCTTGGCCCCATGGGATTTTTCATCATCACGTCCGGTGTACGAGGCAGTTTTGTTTTTCTCTAGATCGATGTTTGGGAGAGGTCTTGAAGCTCCCCACCAAATTGAGGAACCTTTCTGTGAAGAAAAAAAGTTGGTGTTGTTGCACCTCTATCATCATCAGGCAAAAAATTGATTTCGACCAGAGAGTCGTTCCACGGTAGAGGTAGCCCCCCCCCCCGGAACTTTTCTTTTCCCGAAATCGCCGGTTTTGAAACCAGCGCCCGATTGTATCTCCTGGAAGAGGGTGTCCCTCGACACCCACCCCGACGTCGTCGATCGATGGACCTTTGCACACAAGACAACATATGGGTACATTTTTTTTCGATACATGATACGCAGTATCCTTCCTTGTGTCGAGCAGCCATGAAACGTTTGTGAAAGAAAATGGCTGTTTTTTGGGGGGGGAAGCTATATCATCGTAGAGTCTGTCCAGAATAGAATATGTGTAACCCGCCCCATGAAAAATCTCATGTGGCAGCCTAGGCGGTACACGAAGCGAGGAAAAAAAAAACGAACGTTACGAGACGCACTCGAGCGATACGAATCAAGTTATTGTAAGGATGTCCCGCGAGAACCTTATTTTTGACAAATATTTTATGGGCCGAAAAAAAGTGCTTCAGCTTGTACAGAAGACAAAAAAAAAGACTTGTTAGTAGGCGGAGGTGTAGAGCTCTTCAAGCGACCACCCTCTCTAAAGACGAAAAAAAAAGAACAGTGTGCAACTTTAATTAACATCTTTGTACTTCGAGGGCAGAGCATGTGTCACCCATTCGCGGGGGGGGGGGGGGGGGGGGGATAGAAACCACCCCTTCGCACGAGTCATCCCAGCAGGAGTTGCACTTTTGGGCCAAATGTTTCTGACTGGGGGTTGAGCTCCACTCAAGCGTGGAACTATCTCGTAGTACGATAATTTTACGAGCATGCTTGTTTTGGGACTCTAGGTTATAGAAAGGTTGGTCGGGGTCGCGCGAACGAGTGTCTTGGACAGTCCTGCTTCGGGGGAGAAAATTGCGCCGCTCCTCACGTTAGGAGCTCAGAAATTTCTCAGAAACTTCTGCTGCACCCCGCTACTACGGAGATTCATTGTTAACAGTGGTCATTTAATGCCTATGGGGTCATAACTCTTGTCAATTCTTCGTCGATAACGGCAAACGATAGTTTGGATTGTTTGCATAGGCCTTACGGTCACGGCGCAAAAATAAAAAAAATAAAAAAATATGATGTTCTGGCCGAAAGATTGCGAAAATTATGATAAATTTCCGGTGAATTTTTCGCAACATGATGATGATGATGACGATGATGATGATGATAATGATGATGATGATGATGATGATGACGATGATGATGATGATGATGATGATGATAATGAGGCATTTACCCCTGTTAACAATGGATCTCCGTAAATAGTGTGGGGAGACTCACATAATTCTCCATTCATCATACATTTAAGTCGCATTGTATTATTCATTTTCCCGGCCGCCGGGGCCCCTTATACACACCCTAGGACCGCTGCAGAAAACGATCCAACCCTGATTCACACTCCATCTACAGTAGCACTGCATTAGCTTGTCCCCCGAAGCCAGGACGCAACATATACTCCAGCCCCATGCCCCCCGAAGTGTACAACCCTCGCCCTCTGCCCACCCGGATATCGCCTCCAAACAGATATTAACGCCTCGCATTCGAAACGAAAAACGCCTTCAAAGCAACGCAAAACGACCGGACGAATTAGGAGCGGAGTAGGCCGCCAACAAGCTGCCAAGCAGGATGCTAAAGAAGGCTCGTTCCCCCCTCTTCCCCCGTATCCTATTCTTCCACCCCCCCGAACGACCCACGAATAAAAAAGGAGCCCCCCCACGCATCAGGACAAATCTCCATCCCCTCCCCCCGGGCACGGCCATGAATGATGCAATAAATACAATCCCCGAAAGGTTACACAGCAGGAGTAGCCCCCCCTCCCCCCTCCCCCGTCCCCCCTTCCATTTCCTCATTCCCAATCGAACACCGTGCCAAGCAAATAGATGCCAGAGGCGGATTTCGCACTAGGAGGTTGGTCCCTTAGTTTCACCCCTTTAGAGGTGGTAATGACCACCGTCGTCGCTAGACCCAGGAGGAAGCCAGCCCCCCCTCCCCCCCCCCCCAATGCTGTCATCCGACATGCAAGAAAGTAGGCACAAGGTGCCGGAATCTGTCTTACGAGCGGTTCTTGGAAATATGCGGTTCACCCTTCATGCGACTCGCCGAACACCTCACGGCACTTCGCGCGTGGGGCACGCAATGTAATGATGACTGACAACCCGATGTGCTTCACACCGGCATTGTAGTGATGCGAGGGACCACGGCTATGCACGAAATGAGCCACCCCCCCCCCCTTAACTCCCGCCCTCCTCCTACTCAATCCCACCCCTCAATTCCACAAAAAAAACAAGCTGCTATTCAAGATTATCTCCCCTCCCCCCCCTTGCCCTCCCCTCCTCTCAATCCCCATCCAAAAATTGAGTCCAAAAAGCCCCAAAATTCTACGCCGATTTCACAGAAGGCTGGTCCCTCACTTCCACCCCCTCACTGGTGGCGATAACAACAGTCGTCGCTAGCCCCAAGAACAGACCGTGATCAACAACTCCAACTACCCCCGAAATCTCTCGCGCTGCCAATTCTGGATCCGCCATAGGCTCCCTGGAGAGCACAGACGGGAAGGGAGGCGGGGGGGGGGGTAAAGGGGTCAAGGGTGTGTGCGAAAATTGGTGCTGCTAATTTCGAGACAGCCACAGGCAATGTTGCCAGTACGGAGGGGAAGGGAGGGGGGAACGGGGAAAGCGGGATCATGGGGGGAGGGGGATGTACTCAGTTTAATCATGGCCGTAGCCGTATGACCATAGACCTTCGCATCCCTACTATGCCGGGACGGAGCACGTAGGGCTTTCACCAACCAGGCAGACATTGCTTGCACCAAGCGCGAAGCGCCGTGAGGTATTCGGCGAGTCGCATGAAGGGTGAACTGCAACCTTCCAAGAACCGCTCGTAAGACGGACTTCGGCACCTTGTGCCTACTTTCTTGCTTATGGATGACAGCGCCAATGAATTACTTTGTTTTCTGGTGTGGCCACTCCAGAGACAGCAATGGGTATTACCATGTAACTGCCTCGTGGGTGCATCAGGAGTGCGTCAGGGGGGGGGTAAAGGGGTCAGGGGTGCGTGTGTGTGATAATTATGCTCCTATTTTTCGGTTGGGCCACAGGCTCTCTGAAGAAGCGAGGGGGGGGTATACTCAATTTGTGTATGGCCGTAGTCGTATGACCCTAGACCCTCGCATCCCTACCATGCCGGGACGGAGCACGTAGGGTTTTCACCAAACAGGCAGACATTGATTGCACCTAGGGAGGGAAGCGAGGGCGGCGGCGGGGGGGGGTGATTATTGCGCTGCCGATTTCGGGTCGGCTACCGGCTCTCTGGAGAGTACGGAGGGGGCGGGTGGGGGGGTCGGAGGAGGGGGGGGGGGAGGATGCCGTCAAGATCAAGGACCTAAAAGTACAAACTGTAGCTATAATATTACCATGCGCGCACAAGAAGGAAGGGGTGGTCGGTGGTGGATGCTGGGGTGATGGTCGATGGGGTGGCCTTTCTGGTTGCTAGCCTGACTGCTGTGGAAGCGCCTTTGGTTGGTGCAGTCTTCACTATCTCCGACGTGCGGTCGCACTGTTACACGACGATTGGTCGATTGCTGTAACCACCGCCTGCCAGCGGTGGCGGCCGCAATTTTCAGAGGTATATAAAGAAAAGGCCGTTATCTCTTTACCAACACCACAAGATTACCTCGTACACTCTACAACCTCTCACTTTAGCCTATAATCGGTATACCTGGAACGTTGCCGAACGTGGCCTTTTTTAAGGGACTCGTGACAAGGAAATGCGGCATACAAGGGACCTCAACTTTCTCGGCACCAGCTTTTCTCAATTTTAGGTACCTCTATGATATGATCGGAAGTACTCGTACGGGTAGTTTTAGGGACCTCGTCTCTTATTGTGGGCGCAACACTCAATTAGGGATCCCAGGTCCCCCAAAAGGGACCACCAGACTGCTCTCTGGCATATAAAAAGGCTATATATTAAGGCGAGTCGGGTGCTAGAGGGGCCACATCTGATAAGGGACGTCAGTATATACGGGCCTCTGCCGCCCCGATGCACTATGGGCCTGTAAAACGGGTCACTTGTTGTGATTATATATTTGTTGTTGCCGAATAGACCCCTTTTCTCTATGCGTTACATCCTAGATGCTACTTTGTTTGGTGTCGCATCATGAAGGCCTCATTACCTATAGGTTACCCTACATGTTAACTTTGTGATGTTCTAGATGTCCTAGATGTTCTAGATGTGACCTTTGTCATGGCTTCCGAAAAAGGACCGTTTTCCAAACTTTAGCATAGATCAACATTATACTCTGTCGAAAAAACGAAGGCAGGCAGGCAGCTCTCGCAGCGAAGCCGAACGTGGCACAAAAAAAAAAAAAAAAACGCAGCAGTAAACAGAGGTGGCACTATGCGCAATAAGCACAGCGAACAAGCGCGGCACAATAATCAGACGCAGCGCAGCAAGCAAGCGCGGCACAATCAACACATGCGGCACAATAAGCAACAAACCATACCAACAGGAAGTGCAGATCGACGATGTAATAACCACTGCCGGTCGCACACGGACCCCCCTCCCCCCCTAATCTGTTAATCCATGTTGTCGCAAACGCCTCGTGTTCAATGCTATATCCTACCTGGTATATGTCGACGTTGTGTCGCCCTATCCTACATACCAGGGCATTTTCTGCACTATCCTACGTGCAAGGGTAGAGGTCACACTTCGACTTTGGGACGTCGGACTGGCACGTAGGCGACTCTGGCAACGCAAAAAAAAACGCGGCGCAACAACCCAACGCTCACCGGAAGTGCAGGTCGATGATGTAATTGCCATTGTCCGTTACATACGGACCCCCCACTCCGCCCTTCTTTGCGCGCAAGCGCGCCTCGCATCCGCGCAACGCGTCCAAGGTTTCGAGTTGAAGGCGTATGTGGTCGTGGGCATACTGGACAATCTCAACCGGCAATGGGCTAGGCAAGGTAGAGGTTTGAGAAGAGGTGGAGGTGCGGAGAGGGGGGGGGGGGGTGGTCATTAGGAAAGGTTTCCTCACACTTGCGGCAGGCGACATGTGTTTGAAGCGAAAACAAAACGTTCGAAGCAAACACAAAGCGTCCGAAGCAAAAACAAAGCCCCCCCCCCTCCCCTCTCAAAAGTTACGACGCCTTGCCATCTCCCCCCCCTCTCTCCCTCCCTCCCCCCCTCCCTCCCACCCTCCCCCCCGCCTCCCCTCTGCCTCTGCCCCTCTCTGCCCCTCTCCCTCCCCCTCCCACCACCACCCCCCTTCCCCCCTCCCCTGCCCTTCCTCTCTCTCCCGCCCCCCTTCCCCTCCCACCCTCCCATAAATTACAATGCGGCGCTTGGTCCATTCGCATGCTTCGAATTATCCGCGGTACCGACCATCCTTTTTAGCCGCGGCAGCCACTAGTTCCCTCAAAAGCCCCCTCCCCCCGCCCCCCCCCCCCTCCCTCCCCGCATACACACCACTATAAAAACTCACAAAGCGGCGCCCAGTCCATCGGCAAGCTTAGACCCATCCACGATAACGACGAACTTTTTGGCAGCAGCAGCCACCAGCTTCTCCCTCAAAAGGGCGCCCCCCCCCCCTTTGACAAGCCCAAACGTCTCCAGATTAGCGGTGTCCGCCCCGTCAATAGCCACATCCAGAGGCGAACCCCGCTCGGCGTCGAGAGTTGTGAGCGGGATGCCCAGGGATTGAGCTTGCTCGGCTGTGCGCTCGGAGGTGGGAACCGCCCTGATGTCCGTGAGATCGCCGGACGCTAGCCTCTGCCCGACTCGCTCCACTGTTTTTTTTTTGTTTTAGTAAAATTTTAGTATTGTTATTTTTTTTTTTTCGCAGTTTTTGTTTGGTTTTCGTGGTAGGGTGTCATTTATGTTTAGGGTGTTGCGAGGTTTCGTTGGAGATTGAGAAGGGTCACCAAAACGGGACGGCGAAGGGGAAGCGGGGGAAAGAGAAGGGAAAGGAAGTGGGGCGGTGGGGGCGACAGCAGGGAGGTGGGCAGTGGGGAGGGTTTGATTAAACTTCCACGAAGGTGCTCCAGGAGCAAACCAACAGCATCAATACAGTAGTAAACACAGTGCCTCGTACTGATTCTAGAGAGGTAGCTGGTGTTGCGCTCTGTCAAGAAGTTGTACCAAACTCCCAAATCCCTCCTCCTTTCACGTCTATTTGCAAGTCTAATTCCATTGTTTTGCCAATCTACTCTTTTTGATAATCGTCAATTTTTACTTTCCAGCTCAACTCGTGAGAGGTTTAACCCTCAGCGACTCTTTTGGACAACAAGCCGTGGCCACACACCTGTGTCTTCCCTTCTGCCCCGCAGTACATGCCTTGATGTTATCGCGCATATGTTCAGCATTCCCACTTTTCAGTTTTTTACGCTCGTCGACTTCAACGAATTTGTTGCTCACGCTCTCGCGCTTTCCGTTAATAGTCATTGTATTACGCAGAAAGCCACTATACCTATATCCTTAATGAGGACACACAACCCGTAATACGCGCGGTCGGAGTATCACACACAGCTTGCAAAGATGAGTTTCAACAAAAATCCTCGATCTCACAGCTGGAGTGTATTTTCATTTTTTATAATATGATATAAAACGGGTTTTATAGTTTCCGAGCACAAATTGATTACCATCACCCTGTTGACCCTGGTACAAGCTACAGTAGTTCCAAGGGGAGTCGCCGACTTATATCCTTCATGAGGACACACACCCAGTAACACGCACGATCGGAGTATCACACACAGCTCACAAATATGAGTTTCGACGAAATCTTCCATCTCACAAATGCTATCAACCAAAAAATACTCCACAGGGGGGCTGTCTTCGACCAAGGCAACTGCAATTTGCCCTTGCAGCTCATAGACCATCTACTCGATATACAGCAGTACTCCTACATACAAGTCATTCGATAACAAAATGCAAGACAGAGAAAATCATGCACCTCGACAAACCGAGAAAACGAAATGAAACGTCAAACGTACGGTCAACCGGATGCGGGTCCTGCTGTGTATGAGAACAAAACGCTTTTTTTTTTTGTGTTACGTGAAGACGTCAAACATAACAACATCAACAACAGCAACAGCAGCAACAACAACATCAACAACAACATCAACAGGACTAGCAATACACTCTATGGCAGGGCGCAGCGGACCATCCGCCGGAGTCGCTACATATGCGGCTTGCCGCGTAATTTTTCTCCGGAGCTATTATGGGCGATGACGGCAGCAAACTGTATCTTTTCTATTTCTATACCGTCATGACCATAGCTCCGCATAGTTGTTCGCCGTACGTGATAGACAAAAAAAATGTGCGGGAATTGGGTCCGTTTCGCCGCAGGCGATTTTGTGTCAATGTGTTGGGGGGATATTTTCTCGTATTTCGCCGCAGGCGTTTTCTTCCCATTTTTTTTTTTCAGGCTCCTGCTACCGTGCTGCTCGAAACATTCGCGCCAATCACGTTTTGGCACAAATAAATCACGTTTTCGATGTTGTTATGGGCTTGAGAGGGAAAACGTGACGAAACTTATTATGGTGTGCCAGGTACCACATATTATTTGTCAGGGCGACGCACCATTGGCCACATCAAGCACCATTGGCCACATCAAGCAGCACGGGCTTCCGGGAGCCAGACAGAGCGAGGACTGGAACGACGCCCCCCGTTACAGGGGCTATTATGTCATTGTGGTGGTGTTGTCGGCTTCTGACAATAGACAGAGAGAGAGAGTGAGTGAGCAGCACCACCACCAGCAGCATGATGTGACGCCGCGCGACGTTTGTACAGCCCCTTGACTCTTGAAGCGTACCGGCAGTGAGTGGTGCTTCGGACTACTCCCTTAGAATCCAATATCCAGGTTTAGGCTACAGATTACTTGGATTTAGTGTGGAACAACTTCTGCGGTGGGAAAAAAGAGGGGTTACATGCAACCCACAGGCCAGATTGTTTCATGTGACCAATGCTGCTGTCACCGTCATTTTCTTCTCCGTCGATTTTTCTCACTCGAGCTCTCAAAGGGATACCATTAAAACCCACAGACAGACCACGTTGCTCCTTCGTGCGGCCAAAAAATGCTGTAACCTCCCCTTCGGTTCGTCTTGTCTTGACTCTTGCAGCTGTCAATATATTCAAGTCTCAAAAGGGGAGGGCGTAGGGCAACTCCTTCGAGATTAAGCTTGAACTCGATGTGGTTTCAGAGGGAAAGAGCGCAAAAAAAAAGTCACCATTACAGCATCGAAATTCAATTTACGTCGACAAGCATGAAAAAAAGCTCAAACGCGGGAACGCTGAACCCCAATGCACGATAAAAAACGAAGGTACACATATACCGGGGGGGGAGCGGAAGGGAAGACACCTGTGACCACGGCTTGTCCAGAAGGTCGCTGAGGTGTAAATAAAACCTCTAACGAGTTTTAGCCGCAAAGCAAAAAGTGGTGATAAAAAACAAAATAAAAAATGTACTTATATGCCACAGTAGTAGTAAAAGCCCGGGCTGCTGGGGCGAAGGGCGTGTCCCCAGCACAACGAACGCCAGGAGCTACGTAACGAGTATACGAGCGGCGTGCCGACGAGCAAGGCTACGGCAGCGGCTACGGTAGCGGCTGGGGTAGCGGGGGTACCGCCCTCTTCACTGGCATAGTTAGTCACGAGCGAGCGACTTTCTACGTCGCGGACAAAGATCATTTTAGGCGATTTTGCTTTTTTTTTCAGCTTACCATTCCATTGCGGACTTATATCGCCAAAATAGAGCAGCCCGAAAGCTTAACCCTTCAAACACCGCACTCCCGATTTGGGGACAAAACACTTGGAATTAGACCATGAAAATAGTATGAGTTAGAAATGGGTTAACACCGCAAGGGGCAGGGGCGGGGTCACTCGCGCGAGTGACCGAGCCACTGCAAAAGAAGGGCCGAAAATAAACTAAAATAACATGAACATACCCCCCCCGCCCCCGCCGTAATCTTCGTCTGCCACCAGTACATACGGCTGCGCGCTTTTCATTGACGGTTGCTCAGACCAAACTTCCAAACTTCAAGTGTCATCACGTTTACTTTCCAGCTCAACCCGTATCATTAATATGAGGTGTTACGTTCAGCGACCTTCTGGACAAGCCGTGGTCAGAGGTGTTTTCCCTTCCCCCCCCCGGTACGTGCCTTCATTTTTATCACGCACAGGCCTTAGCATCCCCTCTTTTTAGCGATTTAATACTGTAATGCTCGTCGATTCGCATCATTGTTGGTCGACATACCAGGTAAATAGCTCCCAAAACGGTCAGCAGTGAACAGGTGGTAGCGTTGTAAACGGCGCAGGGTTTTTCCCTTACCGGCGAAAAACGAGGTGGAGCCCGTGCCGAGACCGATCGCTGTCCCACTCTTGACGTAATCATCGACGGCCTTGTACGCAGCCTGAGGAGCAAAATGCACGAATTCGATTCAGCAACATAGGAATATTTTGACGTCCGAGAGGGAAGTAGGGGTAAATTAGTTGGGGATGGCTTGATCTCGCCATGATTAAACCTGGTACTCGCACAGTGCTACAGTCTGTACTCGTATCTGGCATCAGTCTTCAGTTCGCTTGGAGGATGGGCTGCTGCTGGGATCCTCCGGCGGATGGGGAAAAATAAAGCTTTAGCTCACCACACTTCCACGTATTTTCATACGCGTCGTGTGTCGATTTAACTCAGTTGCTTTCGCAGCCCAACGCTAGCTGGCGCACCCTTCGGGTCCCATTGTAGGTATAGCGTAAGCTGTCCCTATCAGTGGTCTCTGTTACAACCCCGGCAGCGCAAGCTATTCTACTAGTATACGAATGCGTGTGTATGTCGACCCGGCCTGTCCCCTGAGGGTCAGTTTCGGTGGAGATAGCCACCCGGAATGTCATCTTTCCGGGTAGTGTGGAACTTGCGCAAGCTCACCCACTAACAAAACCCCTGGCCATGGGAGATGGCCTTCCGCCGGACTTGGTCCAGTTACGGTCCACCCTACCCATTCGGGCGTTGGTCCTCGATGCTGGGATACGTACGAGCACTGCACGATGTTGTTTTCGACCAAGGCTAAGGTTCGGAGATCACTTTTTTTTTTTTTTTTGGCAGTGGCTGGGGGTCACTCGCTCGAGTGACCCCCAGTTCCTTCGCGGCCTTAAGCTTTCGTGCAGTGCTAATATTGCCAGAATAATCCGCAACGGAATGGTAAGCCACGCCGCGCCAAAAAAAAAAAACGCCCGGAGTATTTCTGTCAGTGAGGTATTTGAAAAAGTCACTCGCGCGACTGGCTCTAATGCGGTAGTGAAAACCGGGGTACCCCCCTCTAACGTCATGTAATGCGTACTGCGATTTAGTCCAGACGGTTACAAGAGACAGACAGGCCTCCAAAGATCATAGAGTGTGGAAGATTCGTGGGAAAAAAGGGAAAAAAAAAAATGAGTTCGGGTTCTTGGGTCGTTCACACCACACGGGAGAAAATGTACAACTTGGTACTACAGCGATGTTGAGCTCGTACCCCGGCAGTTGTTCTGTATCATCATCAGTCATCATCAGCAACAGCAGTGCTTAGCGGAAAAGGTTCCACCGGCCATCGTGCAATACTCCTGTCGTATCATTCTCTGCGAATAAGAGCTGAGTTTGAGTTAGAAGGAAAAACAGGCGCATCTTACTGCTTCCTGTACCAGGCATAGTATTTTCATTTTGCGTATCTACCACACTCTGGACAGTAGACACAACACGGGTCTATTGCTTCGACAATAGACGAGAGGGAAATCTGTCGATATATAGACTATTATAGAATTAAAAAACACTCCAGCGGTGAGATGGAAGATTTTGTCGAAGCTCATCTTTGCAAGCTGTGTGTGATACTCCGGTCGCGCGATATATATATATATATTGTCAACAACAAAAAACAAAGGAGGAAATCTATCGATCTAAATTATCGGCGACAAGATATTGCGGAAGATGTCTATCGATAGATATAGATAGAGCCGAGGACAACAGACTGGTGATACTATCGATTGACAGATATCGTCCACGACAACAGAGCATGAAGCGCGTCCATCGATGGCGAAGCCACATTAGATTGCGCAGAGGCGTCTATCGATAGCCATTGCCGACCGCAACAGGTTGTGCAATCCATCCATCGATACCCACGGTTCACCACGAGAGGCTGTGCAAGCTATCCATCGAAACAAACGGCCCACCAAAACAGACTGGTGCAAGCTACTTGTACCCATCGACAGCCTTTGCAGGCCACAGCAGAAGATTGGGGTAGATTGGGGAAGACATCCATCAACAGACATTACCCGCGACAACAAAACTATCCATTGCACCATATCCCATTGTTACTTCCGTGGCCATTGTCTATAAGTTATTCAGCGTGTGCGGAGAAGCAGGCGTCTTCCTTAATACAGCTTGCTTTCATTTGGCGTGAACGGCCATCGAAGAACATTAAAAAACCGAAAACACATTGAAAAAAAAACGCTACCCGTGGACCTGGTACCCCATAAGCATAATATAGCATTATATTTAAAAAATATTTTCTAAATATACCTTGTACACGTTATTTAGTTTCTTTCTACTTCATAACATGCGCAAATCGTAACACAGTGCACCGTTTTGTTTTTCGCCAAAATTGTTCAAAAATCGCTTCAAAGTTCGAGCCCCAAAAGAGGCATGTTCGCCCCATCTTCGCGATAAGGTACCGTATTCGTCCGTTGACGACAACCCGCCTCGTGCTTCTTGCGGCATTCATCCAGGCGAATACTTGCCCATGTGACCGGTGAGAGATGACTCATTCACCCGTGGACGAATGGCTGCCTCACAAAACCCAATGCGAGCCCGAATAGTCTTAGAGCCGTGAAGGGCGCGCGAAAACCATTGTGCACAGCATGACACTCGTCGGCGGTCGGCAGCAATGGCCATCCATCTATACACATTATTACACGATACACAGCAGGTTGACGCAAAATAATTGAGGCGATCGTATTGAGGGAATCGTATTGAGGCAACGGTCTATGGTGGAAACACACCCGGCGGTCCATTGCGGGTGGCGATGGTTATTGGTCGAAACAATTGATTTTCCTTTTGTCCGCGGAAATAGCGGTCGACCGGCGAGCCTTCTTGGTTTGTCCAGGGTATATGCACACGATGTCTGCTACATAATCTATTCTATGATGCTAGCCGTCTATTGCCTAAAGCAATCACAAAACATGCTGCTGCCGAAAAAAGTTGAGAAAAATGTCTATCGATGGCCATTGTCCCCCACCCGCAGTAGATTGTAAAGCGTGCCCATCGATGGCCATCACTAACCCCAATAAATTGTGAAGCGTGTCCATCGATGGCCATTGCCAGCCTCCATAGATTGCGGGGCGTGTCCACCGACGGCCACTGCCAGCCGTAACAGAGTGTGAAGCGTGTCCATCGATGGTCATTGCCAGCCACAATAGATTGCGCGAGGTGTCTCGTATGGATAGCCATCGTCGACCGCAACAGATTTTGCAATCCCCCATCCATCGATAGCCATGGTGCATCATACAAGAGGTTGTGCAAGCTATCCAGCGACAAACACCATCCACCAGTACGGATACCTGGTACCTATTCAGCGCATGATCGATGGCTTTGCAGGCCACACTGGATTCGGGAAGGTAATAATCGAGAGATAAGAACAGCACTGGCGTAGACCCACCTCAATTGCGCCAAATTTCATTGTTGCTACAGAGACCACTCACTGTCTATTGTTCGGGGTCCATCTACAGCAGTAGTCGGTACGTAGGTACGCAGTACGTAGTAGGCTTTGGTACCTGGTAGCTCGCTACGAACGACTTTAGATCACCAGCGTACAAACCCCGTGGATTGAGATCGACCACTCCGAAAGCAAGTATCATTCGAAACCCCCAAAGCAAGGCTCCTTACTTCAGAAACAAGGGGGGGGGGGAGGCTCCTTACTTGAGAAACAAGGGGGGGGGTGAGGCTCCTTACTTGAGAAAAAGAGGGGGGGGGGCTCCTTACTTGAGAAAAAGAGGGGAGGGAGGGTCTTACTTGAAAAATAAGGGGGGCCGCAAACAGCATACGTACTGCCGTTCAGAACGTGACATGAACAAGCACACAGCACAGCGTAGGGCAATTAGCTCTGCACAAGCAACTCTTGGCATTATCAATTCGATATTCGCACCAAATAATCGCGGGCCTCTTCTTCCTGCCCCCTTTACATATGTTTCAGTTGCATTCTTCCGTGCGCGAGCGTAGCGGGCGGCGTCAGCCGCCCGCGGAGCGGAGTCCTGTGCTTTTTTTAGAACCACACAAAGTACCACCAGGTATTAGGCGAAGTACCAGGTACCAGGTACCGGTCGTACGTGCGTGTACTGTTTGCTTTCGTCGTTAATTTTGTTCTCCATCCTCGGTTCTCTTCGCAATTTTTTCTTCGCAAATTACACCCGTATTTCCGCCGATCACAACGTGACATCGCCAACAAACAGCACAGCACAGTCAGGGCAATCAGCTCCGCACAAGTAGCTCTTGGCATTATCAAATCGCTATTTGCACTAAATCATGGGCCTCTTCTCTCTGCCCCCTACACATTTAGTTGAAATCTTCCCTGCGCGAGTGTAGCGGGCGGCGTCAGCTGCCCGCGGAGCGGAGCGCTTGTAACACTTACTGTTTCATGCATACTGCTGCATTCCACTGATGTCTGGTTTTGCCGCCCTCACGCTCCGATTCCCCGAACTTTCGTTAGGTTTGCCGCGCCGAGCTTTGCGCCGACTGGCCGTTTTAATTTGTTGATTTTAGTGTGCCCCAAGGCGTGAGGCGAACTGAAGCAGCAGGACGACCTCTATGTTACACTAAAAGGGAAGCGGTACTGTTGCGTAGATGGCTGGTCTACTCCCATGCTGTACAGCTCACGGCTGCTATCGTTCGGCTGCTGTGCTGCTGATGCTGCTGGTTCTCCTGTTCTATTACGCCGCATTCAGGAGATCGACCGTGAAATAGGCCAATGGGGATACTCCAAGTGAGCCTGATCTGAAGGTACCTCACCTGCTTTTTGAGCTCCTGGGCGGGATCGCCTGCTGGTGATGACGAGCTCATAGCTTTTTCGCTTGTTGCTGCTGCGTGTTGCTTGCGATGCTGCGACGTGGGTGCTGTGATTGATGTGTGTTGGCGCTGGGACTGCTGTGTGTTGTTCCCAGTAACTTTAGTTCTGGGTGCTGTCAGGGAGTTTCCAAACTAATTCCAAGTTCCTTCTCTTGCCCAGACTATTTTCCTCCTTTCTATGTAGTCATCCCCTCCCCCTTTCCCTCACTTAGGCCGAGTCAAAAAACGATTTGGCTCTGTAGCTCATCAACCATCTACTCAATACTTCGATATTTCATCCGATTCCTAAAACGCTCAACATGCTGATTCCTAGAGCGAAATAGATACAAATTATAATTATGTGGTCACGGACTGCTTGCTGTGAGACAAACTCAACCAGACACAGCAGTTGCAATTCATGAACAGATGAAGGTAAGGCAAGTGAAATGCTAGCGTACCGGGTACGAGAACGCAACAAAACAGGCCAGACCATCGTATAAAAAGAGAGAATAAATAAAATGACTAAAAAATAAATACCTGGTAAATCTTGGGTAAATAATAAAACAATGAACAACAAACAAACGGCAGGCGTTCTCAAGAACGTAAGAATGTGATAAAACAAAATCGATACCGACCGGCACTTTTCAGCCGTGGGCGAGTGGGCGTCCCCGGTGCAGTAGGAGCGTGTATGATATTACTAGTACTACTGTAGTAGGTGAATATCGTCCCTGCCAGAAAGTTAAGGCCAACGTCATAGATTCCAGTCTTACCAAGTGCTTGCTCGTGTGCTCAGAGTCGTATCCGGTGGCTATCTCCACCGAAACTGACCCTCAGGGGACAGGCCGGGTCGACATACACACGCATCCGTATACAACGGCAGCTTGCGCTGCCGGGGTTGTAACGAAGGCCACTGATAGGGACAGCTTACGCTATACCTACAATGGGACCCGAAGGGTGCGCCAGCTAGCGTTGGGTTGCGAAAGCAACTGAGTTAAATCGACACACGACGCGTATGAAAATACGTGGAAGTGTGGTGAGCTAAAGCTTTATTTTTTATTTTTCCCCATCCGCCGGAGGATGAAAAAAAAAAAAAAAAAGTATCCTAGGGGACTTTTTCTTTCGTAAAAATTGACGAGCGGAAAGCGCGAGAGAGTGAGTTGTGCCACAGGCAAAATCCAAAGAAATTCTACGAGCGTAAAAACTGAAAAAAAGCGAGTGGAGTATAGTGCTGAACCCTATTGACTAGGCTGGCACTGCGACGAAAAGTAATAAGCTTTGGCATGGGGCACTCCGACCCTTTTTGCTATACTGCTGTAATCGTGATCACATCACCATCATGTCCTTTTTTTTGAGCGAGCCGAATACTGCTGTGCCACGTTTTTAGTTGATACACCTTGGTAGTGTCACAAGCGTGAAGAGCCCTCAAGCCGTTCTACGGCGGTAGCCCCCCCCAACTTTTCTTCAAGGAAATCGCTGCTTTGCACACCAGCCCGCGGGCCCCGGCCGTATGTCGTGATAACATTTACTGTGTCTCTTGCCATCCCGACGTCATCGTTTGATAGTCTTGTGCAAACAAGAAAATACATGAAGATATTTTTCCCATAATAATACGTGAAGCATTTTTCCTCGTGTCGAGCAGCCATGAAAACGTCCATTAAAAACATCGCTCTGGTTTAGTAGGGGGAGGGTATCGTAGAACCAGTCTACCACCCCATCCCCCTCGGCCCCTTCCCTCCCTTTATGAACACTCGACCCAGCCATCAATGAGACGACCTGATCCTAGTGGCGACTCGGCGAGGGCGAAGGACGAAGCAGCTGGGTTGTATTATCCTGTAACATGTTGCCTTTGGGTCGGGTCATGTTGGGGCAGATGCTGCCCGTTTTTTATTCGGTCGGCTGCGCGGACCTCTACTGTGCTACACCCCCCCTACACTACTGTGGGGGCAGATGCTGCCCGTTTTTCATACTACGGTTGGCTGCGCGATCCTCTACTGTGCTACCCCCCCTTACATTACTGTTGGGGCAGATGCTGCCCGTTTCTTATACGGTTGGCGGCGCGATCCTCTACAGTGCTCCCCCCCCTACACTACTGTTGGGGCAGATGCTGCCCGTTTTTTATACGGTCGGCGTGTTGGGCGACCCTTTACTGTGCTACCCCCCTACACTACACCTAGGTTAAATGCTGCCTGTTTTGGTGCGACGAGTATCGGCGTGTTGGGCGACCCTTCAATGTGCTACCCCCCTACACTACACCTAGGTTAAATGCTGCCTGTTTTGGTGCGATGAGTGTCGGCGTGTTGGGCGAACCTTTACTTTGCTACCCACTACACTGCACCTAGGTTAAATGCTGCCTGTTTTGGTGCGATGAGCGTCGACGTGTTAGGCGACCCTTTACTGTGCTGCCCCCCTACACTGTGCATGGGATAAATACTGCCTGTTTTGGTGCGATGGGCGTGGACTTCTTGGGCAACCCTTTACTGTGCTACCCCCCCTACACTGTGCATGGGATTAATGCTGCCTGTTTTGGTGCGATGCGCGTGGGCGTGTTGGGCGACGCTTTCCTGTGCTACCCTCCCGCCTAGGTTAAATGCTGCCTGTTTAAGTGCGATGGGTGCCGACGTACCTTTATTGTGTTGCCCCCCCTGCACTGCGGTTAGGGTCAGTGCTGCCCATTTTTGGCCGTTTTTTCTGCGGTTCGTGCGGGCGTTACCCGTATACCCTACGATTGGACTTGGCGCAGCTCTTATGTTGCGGTTTTGGTGGATGGTACCCTTCTTACTGGTGTCCTCCGTTTATACGGCTAGTTGGCGTGGCTGCTACCATCACTGACGCTGGACGGAGTCGAGGCCCATATCTTGCTGTTTGCTGAAACACAGATATACGGCTACTTGCAGCAGGGACACCACAACAATATATCTGCCTCCATAGCTTTTTAACGCGTCGTTCCCACCCCACCACCTTCCCCCACACCCCCTCCTTCCGCTGCCCTCGCTACAGGCAACACTCAACAACATGTCTGCTAGTGAGGAAGCGGGCTACTCGGGGCAGGCTGAGGTCTTGCATGCGCCCCAACCTGGATGCCCACGAGACAGGGAGAGCTCGCTCGAGATCCCGCGACTCGAGACGGGGGGAATCACCGAAGGCGGGTTCCGGTGACGAGACAGAAGACGAATCACCATACCATCACCCGGGCCCACCAACCCAGAGGCTCGACTCGCCGGTTCGCGCAGAGCACAAGACGGACCAACCTCCACCGGACTCGGGGGCGTCTCGACGCCAGCTCTAGCCAGCCCCGGGGGAGCGCCACAAGCTGCCCCCCCCCGCTCTCGACAGGGCACCACCGCCGCCACCTGGGCTCTCCGCGCTCGGCAGAGCGCCACCCCCAGGGCTCTCGGGACCTGGGCGCCCATGCCGGCCCCTTGGACTTGGCATATGCGGCGGCGCGGAGCTAGCTTCCGGGACCTGGGCGCCCATGCCGGCCCCTTGGACTTGGCACATGCGGCGGCGCGGGCCCAGTGGGCGCTCGACGGCGCCAACCAGATGATTCTCCGGCGTGAAGCACGCCGACGTCGGTTTGACGGAGATATCGAGCAGGCGAAGACCGCTGCGCGGGAGGCGTCCCTGGTGTCGAAGAGGGCGCAACAAGCCCTCGCCTAATCAATTGCGTCGGCTGCGGCGGGAGCTACCGCGGTCCCCTCGCCTTCGTCGCGCCCGCAGGATGTCGCATCCCAGCAACCACGACGCGGGAACGACGCCTTCTTGAAGGGCATCGCCGAATGTCTGTTCGGTCTGCGAACTGCTGTCACTGCGTTTTCTTCCTGCCACCACGGAAGTTTGGCTGCTTCAAACGTTCTGCTGCGTACAGCACTGCTTCTGCCTCTCGGAAAATGATTATCACCACGAAACACGGCGGGCGACATCGATCCCGGTGCGGATGCATTGCGCAGTCCCACGGACCTCTCGGGGTCTGCGAAGATGCTCCTCTCTTCTCTCACCCTCGGTCGGCCCTGCCTGACGGCAGAGCCCGTGCTATCAGTTAAAGTAGATCAATTCTAATGGGCACACTAGTTGACTCCTTTCAATCCTACAGTGCTACGCGCTCTCGCTCCCCTGTGCCCCAAGCGACCGTCTCTGGCAAGCACACTCTTCTTTCGCTGCTCACTGGCTATCCTACTTTTCCGTCTATCGAAACGATCTACAAAATTCGTCTGTTAAATCAGAACCCCTTCCACGCCTCCACAAGCATCACTTCCTACGTAAAGTTACATAAGCGTCACCCGGGGACGATAGGGACCCATACCCCGGGATCGGAATCCATCCACGCGTCTACAATTGCGACAACCCGGGAACGAACATGTATAATAAATACGAAGTAATAGCCAATAATTACTAGGGTTGATACCTCCCCGCACGGTGTGGAAGTCCTAACCCCGCCGGCCGATCCCTGATTGGCTTAGGTTCGTAAATTGAGCGGCCGATCCCTGATTGGCTTAGGTTCGTATATTGAGCCAGCTTCATCTTGGGAATATCTGGTCCCATCCCCGGTCCAGAGGTATAATCTCTAAAACTTCGACCAATCGGGGAAGAAAATCGATCTTTCTCGGGTGGACACAGCCCTGCACGGTGTGGAAACCCCATCCCGTTGGCTAATCGCTGATTGGTTCGAGATCCACATCGCCGCCCGAGGAGGATAGAGACCCAGCAATGGGGGGCAATTCCGCTGCACACGGTCCCATCCCCAGTTCATATATGCCCCGAATATCTACAACAACGTGGGAACGATAACGACGATCTCCCGGGTCGACACCGCCCCGCACGGTGTGGAACCTCCAACCACATTGCCTTACCGCTAATTGGCTGGGGCTTGGACATAGGGTCAGCGCCACCTCGGAAGCATAGAGTCCCATGCAGAAATCCTTTCATCTATCTACAACTCCGACAAACCAGGGACGACAACCGAGTTCGTACGGTTCGACACACAGCCCCGCGTGGTATGAAAACCCTAATGATATTGGTTTATCGCTGATTAACTGTGCATCACCTAGAGCCAGCGTCACCCGTGGGGGATATAGGGCAGCCATGGGGGGGGGGGGGTTACAACGCACCCGAGGAGGATAGGGCCCCGTCCCCGTTCCAGAAATCCTTCCAATCAAATACCACACAGCAAGCAATTATACCCCACATTTTGCCCAGTCCCACATCACAGCATGCATGTCCACACGAAACAAAAATGCCGCATAATTCATGCACATGGGTATTGTTCTACTGTTATTATACTCCGTGTAGTACTGCTGTATTGTGCGTAATAAATATCACACAGCTACGTTGTATGAAACGCGCCTCACCGTACCCAGTCCTTCACGACCCAACACAATGCCATTGCTTTAAAACTCATCAAGCTTTTATGCGAGTCGTCGACGATCGGTCAGCTCTCGCTCTGTGCGAGGATCAGTGTCTCCCATGATGCATCTCACCAAACTTTCGGTTGTGAAGATGACGGTTCTCACTAGCACTGACCACTATGTCCCACATTACATTTGCCCCTACTGTACACTTTATTGACTGCGCACGTCGCCCGCCTACTGCGTTCCCCCGGCTATCAGCCACCTCCCTCGCAGGGACTGCTGTACCAAACGCGTTCCGGGATAATACACCTCCCTTTCACGCTCTCGATTGGAGCCACAATATTGCCGACCTGTCACGTTCTGCACGCCCACGCGCGTGGATCCAGTCCGAGTGCAAACCAACCCAAACGCGTTCATGCCCGCGACGGATGTGACTACCCCGCCTGCTGGAGGTGGTTTTACGACAGGCCAGCCCCCACGGCCGAAGCCTCTACGTCCTGCATGTGATTCACGCTGTCGAGGGCGAGATTCTCAGCGTCCTCAGCGTTGTCAAGTGCGAAGCACACGACAACCCCGACGATTTTGCTGTCCTTCCTCAGCAGCCCTTTCTTCGTCCTGGTATTGACGGGAACCAGCGGTGTCCCCGGCATCAGCACGCCGTCAATGTTCTCGTGGAAGTTAAGCAGGGGTTTGCCCAGGTCCATGACCGTCCTGTTGTGGTACTTTTGGTTCTTGTTGGTGTCGATCAAGCCAATGATTTCTTGCTTCGTCTTGCCGATGAGGCGCACGAAGTTCTCGTTCGCCCATAAGAAGCGGCTGTCCCGATCATTGATGCACATGAACACACCATCATGCGGTTGCCCCATCGGCGCAGTCGAGGATACCCGAGGAAGGAGCGGGCTCAACGGGGCTCACCTGCGTCGGAGGGACCGGGCAGGTCAGGAATTCGTATGGACATGAAACGTAAAGCATATTCGTCCTCTCTTCGGAATGTGGTGATATTTTTGTGAACGTGCAACGCGGAGAGCATGTGTCACGCCCACGATAGACGGGATGCCAACGCGGGGGGCGCCGGACAGCAACGTAAGAGGCACTTAGAGCTCAAGCATAACACCAAACGCAAACGGGTGTTATAGATGTGCTTGGCCACGTTTACCAAAGAGCGATCACGGAAGAGTAGTACAGCCCCGTTTTGGCCCGACAAAAAAATTCCGCATACATACCTACAATAAGCTCTACACACTGTCGGAAGGCCAGTTGAAACTAAAAAGTACCCATAGTTCGACGTGTACTACCAGCCCTGAAGTGTCCTACTACACCAGAAGACGACTTATGCATTACTCAGAGCCGAGGAACGTCTGAGGACTGTCATCACATGTTAGATTTCCCCTCGCCCTTTCATGGAAACTTCTCAAATCCATCACCGTGTCCATAGGAACGATACATATCCCAAGATGCAGACATTCAAACTCACCAGCTTGTCCGCGAGGTCGAGTGCGAGGGCGGCCATGGTAAGCGTCGGGTTCCACGACCCTCCCCGAGGCCACAATCCGCCGCCCGTCACAAACACGTTTTCGGTACCCTTTAGTTGATAGTTGAGGTCGACAGGTGCGTCAGAAGCGGCGCCCACGTGAAGGGTGGAGCTCTCGTGAACGATGGCATCAACCCTGTACTGGGCCACTGGCGGCCGTTGAGCCAACCACTCTCCTACGTCTGGAGTGCCGTGCCAGTACTTCACCTGTTCAAGGTGGGTTCGGCGAGGGGGGGGGGCTTTATTCATCTCGTCGGTGCACATCGGCATAGGTGGGCGGAGAAACACCAAACATAGCGTAGCCATAGGTTGGTCGAAGTTCACTTTTATCATCTCATTGGATATTTTGCACGGTAGTCAGGGCCTTGCGTGAGTCGGTTTACGGAAGCCATGCCACGAAAAGAAAGTCCAATTCCTCGGGCACGTACCACATGGGGTGCGACGGATTGAAATAGCGGAACGGACGCCCCCCCCTCCGGGCTCGTGCGCTTAATCAAATTTGATCAACCCATACTGACTCCTATACAAGAAGCCCTGAGGGGTCATCCACACGGATTTGTAGCATGTGGGTAAGTTGCATCCTCTGGAATTTAATCTTGGTTGCAGTGTACCCCCCCCCCCCCCCCCGCCTGTACTGGCGAGCTTGATCCAGTTTCATACCTCTGTTCGGAAATATTCAATCCGCGACACCCTTTGCGTGCCCGAACAATGCTGCTTGACATTCAGCTCACATCTCCTCCGCATTCAAAGCAACAGACCACGCAGGCCCTGCTTCTTCACACCACGTCATCGTTCCGAAATAGCTCTGCGCCCCCCCCCCTCGCATCAACTTCATTCTCACCTTGGAAGCCTCGCCGGGGTTATGGGCGGGGCTCAGCACGTTCTCCAACATTTCGAACGTGGCATCATCCATGGTTTGCCAGGTTGCTTCGTCTGCCTTGCCGCTGGTTACCATGCGAAGCACAGAATTGGTCGTCGGGTCCGGGTCGGCGGGGTTGGCAAGGAATCTGTTTTGGGTGGTCGACGCGTCCATTTCCCCGAGCACTGCGCAAACGTACACGACGAAGTCCTTGGAGCTACTGAGTTGGGCCTCTGACGCCGTGGCCACCACATCGGGCATGTACCGCATAGCCTGCGTCACGGATAAAAGCAACAAGGGGGAGACGTTCGTCGGGCATTGTTACAACTTAGTCGGTACGGTTTGGTCTGTTTGTGAGCGCTATCATTTGGTTGTTGTGTGTTCGTCTGCGGAAATTCCATGCAACAAGTCCCCCAGCCCCGCGCCCCCTCCGCAACAAAAAAAACATGAGTGACACAAACAAAAATGCGGGGTAGGTAGGAGGGAAAAACCACACCAAGCGGCAACACCCCATCCTTGAACAATTGACAGCACTAGGCAACCCTCACGAGGGCAAATGGCGCGCTGGTTCCAACATACGATAACGGTACTCGATCTGATTTGCTCAGCTTGTCAACAACTAGAACCTTGAGCGTGGCTACATAATCTGCATGGGTGTGCCTCCGTCAACCAGGCTGCTGTTACCTCATCCCTACCGTGATATTTTTCTATTGCGACACAATAGTGTGGAAAATTACAACTCCCGCTCGCCTTGGGGCCGTTTTCTGCGGGGTCCTTGTCCGCCAGTGCCGTCAGCTGAATGTGGAACTGCTTGCCGTAGTCGCGCTTATTGTCGGTTCCCAGGACCGTACCTGCCGCGTAGAACGCGCCGACCTCCAAGTCGGCGAAAGGGATTGGCTTGCCAGTTATTGAGCTTATGAAGTTTTCGCGGGGTACTCGCGCCACTATGGAAGTGATGAAGTGGCCGGAGAACCGCTCCCCTACGCGCGGACAAGTGTCGGCGGAGGGAGCCTCGACGGCGGCGTCCAGCTCCATTCGCCTCGCAGTCAACTCGGGAAAGCTGTTGTGGATGAGCGTCACTGGCGGCAGGGCACCCATGGCCAACACGAGCTTCGCGTCACCCAAGGGCAAGACGCCGCGGGACGTCTCGAGCGCGGTAGAGACACGACCCTACTCTCATCCGTTGGGGTGGTGTAGTGGAAAGAACAGGGACATGGATTGAGTAAGAAGGGGGACAGGTGTACTTTCTCAGGGTCGGGGAGTGCTGAGGCAGAAAAAATACATTGATGCTGGACGCATAGAATGGGTAAAAACGTTTGGCTGTAGGAACCGGTCCATGGCTGACCCGGGCGGTTGCGAGTCATAGCCACCAGCGGTGGTTCGTCGGCCAGCAGGAATTTGTCGGCGCTGGTTGGCCAGGCCAGCAACCATCGGACAGAAGCTCAACCCTGCCACGAAGTACTATCGATACTGGTAGCTGATACTCCACCCATCAATCATCACTGCTGTACTCCCCACGCGCACACACGAACTAATCCACTCATATGCGCACATACACACCTGGCGAACGATGCGGCGGACGGCGCAGCCAGTAACTATATCCACGTTGTTTTTCGTCGCCAATTCGAGCAAGGGCCCTGGCGTCGAGAACTTGTGGAAGTCCACGCCGTTGTTGCTGGCGGACGCGATAGGGGCCGGCTCAACGCGGTAAATGCTCCCCACGGTTTTCACAAGCTCGCCTTTCAGAAGACGGTCTAAGTGAGCCTGCAGAAACGGGAGGGCAACAGGTTCGGTGTATTCTTCGTGAACGTCCCTGCAACTATGCCGGAGAAAGTGTAAGAAATGTAGGCTTCCAGCGCGGGCGTTCTTTGCGCGCAGCCTCGAATGGCGTCTGCGACACCATGCCAAAAGGCGCCAGGGTCAACAAAAAATAACAGTGTGGCGACCCCACGAAGGGTCTTGTTCCACACCGCGATATGAGGGTGATTGAATTGTCTCCGTCCGTTCTACGGTGTTTCCAGTGGGAATCCTGTCCTCAAGTCGACCCTTCTCTCGGGAAGGTCGTTATCGTACGGTCTGATGATCGAATTTCCACCGCGTGCGGGAAAAAACCGTATCAACTGCCTTCTGTCCGCGGGCGTTGATGCTGGCGCGGTCTCAATATGTTGCCGCGCAGGTGAGTCGGTGAGATGGGTTGTGGCGTGCGGCCACATAACCGATACTGTGCATTGACACTCATATGCACTAGGCAACTGACTGAGAAAACGTGTCACTATTATAAGAAAGAGCTAACACAGCGCAACGAGAAAAACCGGTATGTAGCGTGACAATAGGCAAGCAAGGTGCGTGCGGGGCGGCTATGGCCGAGAAAACACATGAGAACGATCGTAACGGCCACTTTATACCAACTAAGTTTATTGCCAGTTGTCGCGCCGCAAAATCGGGTGTAGTCGTACGAGACAATGGATTACGATGTGGGACTGACACGTGAGCACAAACTTCGTATCGCATATGGCTGGGGAAAGGAACCGCGGGCAAAGGCTACAACCGAGACACTGCATGAGGCGCACCAACCTGCAGGGTGCCGTAGACGGGACTAGTGATGTTGCACAACCTGAGGACCTCTGCCGTGCGATTCGAGTCGACGTCGCTCACGGACTGGACGTTCAGGAGCTCGCTGGCTTTTAACATCTGGTCCTCGGCCGCCTTGATGGTTTCATCGGGCCAGCCCTTCATCTCTTCACGGTTGGGCACGGGGCACCACGCGCTCCACACCGTCGAACGGCCGCCCAAAAAGGGTACCATACCATGGGACCAGCGTACTAGGCCATCTTTCCCCGTCGCTGTCTCATGAGCAAGCGTCCACGGGAAGGTCTCGGACATGCCCCTTAGCGTGCCAGCCGTGGCCTGGTGGAGAGTGGGGGCAACGGTGTCGAAAGAGTCAGTTGTCTACGCTCTGAGCTTCCAAGTGATTTCGGACCTCACACTCTACCCAGCCACTCAATAAGACTCGTGCGTTTGTATCACCATACCAATATTTATCGACCAGCAGGTAATATCATCAGGATAAACGAGATTACGGCAGCCAAGTCTTCGGTTCATGTGCACGGTAGTAGACTCTTCTGATGCGCAGCAACGCCAGTTGCTCGGCAGCTAATGCATTTTATGATCCGCGAACTACGAACCCACGCTCTCTCGACTACTTGGTGGCAAGACAGCAAATACGACAGATACGTCTGCTAACATGGCTGTACCGGAGGTAGGTTTTGGAAGTGCTCGGGCAGGAAGAATGTCCCCCTCTCGATCATCAGGATGCGGGTGGCAGGATTGATCTCGAGGGCCCTTGTTGCGACGGCCAGACCGCAGAACCCGGTGCCGATGATCACGAGGTCATAGCTGTTATTTCCTCTCGCATTCTCCCATTGCTCGTTGGACAGGAAAAATTCGCTTTCCATTACCGTCTGCCCGGTTGGATCCTGCGGCCCGGGCGTGGGGTAGCCGTACTGGAGAGTGGGGGTGCCAGCGGAAGCCATGGTCTTGCTAGAACCTGCGCTCAGGCGAAGTCAAGTGGTCAATGACAAATCAGACTGACATGAAAGAATGATGGACAAGCCGCGGCTATGCCAGTGGAGTGTGGTGTTGCAATCGGTGGGCCAGCGGTGTGCGTCGTTGCAATCGGTGGGCCAGCGGTGTGCGTCGTTGCAATCGGTTGGTGTGTGTGTGGACATTATGCCATGTGTTAATTACCCCGCAGTGGTGTGGCAGCCCTTCTTCATCATAGGAGTCGTGAACAGTATACATCATACGTAGCTTTCAAAAACAAAGCGACAATACCGTGCAGGATCGTTCATCTTAGAAGAAGCAGGGTAATCAAAAGAAATCCAGGTCGAACCTTGCAGAAATGTAAGAAGTAGCTCAAACTGGGCTTCCGCCACATGGTAAGATATGTCTACCATTCCCTCCGCTGGTATACTCAGCTAATAAATTCCCGCTGAGACCCTTCGTCACTGCTGAGAATTGACCGGAATCGCCCTCGATATAAGGTGAATCGGCGAATAATATGGAGGAACAAAGCAAGGTTCGCAATATACATGTTTCCGTTAACTAAAAACGGGGCACCGAAATTGAAGCATGCCCTGTTCTCCGGGGGCGTGTTCCACTCTCACCCGGGGAACCGTAAACCTCACCCGCTAGAAGGCCACGGCGATCGCAACGTGGCTCGACAGTTTACACATCCTACAAACTCTGGGCAAGTTGAATACATAGGAGGAGCACCCACCACAGCACACTTTGACAGGTTGAAGGCGCGAGCGCTCAACGAAGGGGAAAACCCCGCGTGAGAGCCAACACACTCAGTGAGCTGGTAAAATTCTGGAATATGACTTGCCGACCGCCTGCTATTGTGTGGCGGGGCATATATTTGCGTTGTGATTAGGCGCGCTCTCGGCCGAGGCCCTTCGGGGCTAACAAAAAACGGGAACTGCGCTGTTGGCAATGGTAACGCACGGTCGATAGCTGAATGTGGTGTTCGGTCGTTAGCCACTACACCGTGCGTGCCGAAACGAGACAGGCAATTGCGGGGTTTGTGTGGTCATCGCTACGGCAACAGCAAGGCGGGGTCAGAGCGTGCTCAACCAAATGCACCCACCAAAGAGTTGTAGAGTTTTGGTGCCATGGGAAATGGAAAAAAAATCAGAAACTACTAGAAAATCGGACCGTCCTTTCGCCGCGAGAATTTAAGGCGGTACACTTTCGGCTGCCGAAGCTTGTTTCAAGCTGCCTGGCGGTGTGGTCAGCGCGATTTAATCGCCCGATCCGTATCGGAATCGATAAAATGTTGGGGCGGAGGGGGGGGGGTTGTTCCCATGCCATTGTTGGGAGAAAATCCTTAGGAATTGTTTTAGATTTGTGCGACTCAAGGATCCATGGCGACGTGGAGAAGGCAAGGGGCCACCCTCTGTGGGGACCGCGCGTGTCTGCCGTGGTAACAGCCAGCCCCGTTACAGGCTACTCTCAAGCGGTGGTGTGTGCGCAAAGCCTGCACAAAACTGGTCCCTTGCACATCAGCTCTTATTTTTTCAGAAGATATGCAAGAGACGCCAGCTCAATACGCTCTTCGGTCGGCTTGGAGTTGGGCGAAAAAAGGTAGCGCGATAACCCTGCGTGTGTTGGACATGGAGCACACGATGTAGTGATGTATTACGGGGTAATCGCTCAGGTTTTCTAATATTCCCGGACCTTTTTTGCATACTCGTATTGGTAGCAAATGATCACGTGCATATCGCGGCCATAGACTAACGTAAAACACAGCGCCCATCACTACGAGAAAGCCGACCGAGAGTAGATAGACGGTCGTCGTTTACAGGTGCAAAGGGGTCACGCGAGCACCAACATTTGTTTTTCACGACATGCAGCATCAGAAAAAAACACACACACGACGAGCAAGACGACGACCATACGCCTTTTCGCCACGTACGTGCTCTCTCTCAGCTTGCTCGTCGTTTTGCACGCGTTAGAGATGGCGACGCAGCCATCGAGGTTTCGACGCATGTATAGAAAAATAGTATGGTACCATGTATACACAGGATTTAGCGTAGAGTATATAACTCTAGAAAATAATGTCGTATGTTCGATTGTCTGTGAAGCGTTGGCGGGACTTACAAGACGCGACACTGCTAACTCGCTCAGGTGCAGGTAGGTATCCTCAAAAAACACAAATATGTTCGTATTACTGGGTGTGTGTCCTCATTAAGGATATAGGCCGGCGACTCCCCTTGAAACTACATACCAGCGCCAACAGGGTGATGTTAACCAATCTGTGCGCGGAAACTCTAAAACCCGTTTTTGACGGGTCCCCGAAAAAATCTGACAGCTGTGTGTGGAATGAATACATCAGTGTATCATTTATATCCTGTAGCTAGGTAGTAAAACCGGCGAGGGGAGGGCGGAGTTTTGAAGGGGGGGGGGGGGGATCAATCTGCGCGCGGAAAAATAACGCACGGTTTCGAGGGAGGCGAAATCTGGCGGCTGTGGAAGGAATGCATCAGGTTGTCATGTACATCCTTTAGCTTGTACAACCGGTAAGGGGAGGGCGGAGCTTTTAAGGGGGAGGGGGGAGGAGTTGAAAAGGACAGGGGTGGGGGGGGAAGGGAAGGGGGGGCGGGGGGGGGGGCGCATTATATACCTTTTGTATTGATCTGTATAGCTGTCGCTCCGCGCTGGCAATTTTTTAGTGAACAGCTATCTATCTCCCAGTACAGCAGTATAATATACCTGATCAGGCGTATCGTTTCTTTTTCATCACACAATAAACAATACACCTGGTAGCCAACACCTTGAACACGTACTACTGTGACAGCAGTACAACATCTCTGGGAACCTTCTTCTGCTGCGTTGTATTGTTTGTGATTTGGATGTTACGGGTTTCCGTGTTGATGACGTAACCCCCAGAAAACGTATGAACGTATGGGCGTTTTGCGCCGGATTTTGACTCCATTGTCGTTATCGTTATCGTTATCGACGTTTCGGGTTTTCTCGGTACGTTCGTTATTGTTCTCCAAGTTATTTTGGCCTTATCGTACTGAAACGTTTGTGTGGTCTCGATATCCAACACAAAATAATTATGGTTCACTTAATCACCGTTCACGACATAGTAAGGCTTGTAGAATGAATGTCAGCTTTTTTGCAAGGAGAACCATTCGAAGAGTTACCTAAAATTACCCTGTTTCAGCTCTTAGCATCTGCTACTTTTTTAGCCGTGCTCATGCCCCAGGACATCTAGCGATTACAGCAACAAACGCTGATTTACACTAGATCGCACGGCTTAAACGGACGACAAAACAAAACAAAACAAGGTAGTGCGGCAACTTGCACTACCTCGTTCGACGGAAACGGAAAAAAAGTTGGATGGCAAACTGATGGATGAACCCAGGTGTTAAGGGCAGAGGCTGGCTCGCGAAGACGGGAGTCACTGAATCCGGAGTGCCATCGGACTGGGAAGCGAGAATAAGTAGTAAAAACATATTAAAGTCCTCAAAAGAAGGAAGGAAAATGCACTGCCACTCAGGGGCTTTTCCCACCCCCTCACTTGGTGACCCTAGTCATGGGATTATTTATTTTATTATATCTGTTTGGGAAACCATAGGTTCCCCCGCATCTCCGAAGATGCTACACCATAATACCACATGATATATCAGATTTTGTGCTCAGGCATAAACCAACGTTCCCTCTGTCTGTGTGCACGTCATGGTAACGATCAACGCGAAAATATCGAAGATTGGGACCGTCATTCCCCCTGCCTGTGTGCACGTCATGAAAACGATAAACTCCAATATATCAAAGATTGGGACCGCCAATAACATCAATAGGTGTACTCTACCATCTCCGTAGATTCTATGTAGTCATACACGTCATACATCAGGGTTGTGCACAGGCATAGTCTACACCAACACAAAAACCAATATCCCCTCTGCCTGTGTGCACGTCGTGATAACGTTCATCCAAAGCGCACCATCCGAACCTTGCCCACTCAAACTAGGTACATGCCTCAAGTATCCAATGTCAACTTGGAAACAATACCGCCTCTGCTCCAAAAACATGAATATTGATACCCAACGCCGTAGCTAGTGGAATTGAACCGCAGCAATCGTAACGGAAATCGCTGATAAGAATATGGGCGATCAAGAGTGCAGTAGGATTAATCCGTGTAAAACCAGGAAGAAAAACTCTCGAATGTGGTTAAATTAATCATGCCTAAAATAACGGGCCACCTGCACTATCTATCTGCATTTTTGGTGGAAGCTCGTGAAAGCTTCCATGGAAGCTTCACGAAAGCTTCCACGGAAGCTCCCATGAAAGCAACTTCCACGGAAGCAACTTTCACGGAAACAACTTAACCCTAACCCTAAGCTTCCATGGAAGAAACTTAGGGTTAGAGTTAGTACTTCCATGGAAGCTTCCGTTACTGCCGCTTTCATATCTTCCATGGAATCTTCCACGAAAGCTTCCGTGGAAGTCACTTCCAAGAAAGCTTCCATTACTTCCATAAAAGAGTCCATGCAAGATTTCGTGGGAGTTACTTCCATGGAAGCTTTTGTGAGAAGCTCCCGTGGAAGTTACTTCCGTGGAAGCTTTCATATTTTCCATAACTTCCATGGAAGCTTCCACGAAGACTTCCGTGGAAGTTACTTCCATGAAAGCTTCCATGGAGGCTTTCGTGGAATTTACTTCTATGGAAGATTTCGTGGAAGCTCCCGTGGAAGTTACTTCCGTGAAAGCTTTTATATTTTCCATATCTTCCATGGAAGAATTCCGTGGAAGTTACTTCCATGAAAGCTTCCATCACTTCCGCGAAAGCTTCCATTACTTCCATGAGAGCTTCCATGGAAGATTTTGTGGAAGTTTCTTCCATGGAAGCTTCCGTAGAAGCTCCCGTGGAAGTTACGTCGGTGGAAACTTTCAGTTCTTCCATATCTTCCATGGAATCTTCCATGAAAGCTTCCGTGGAAGTCACTTCCATGAAAGCTTCCATAACTTCCGCCAAAGCTTCTATTACTCCCATGAAAGGCTCCATGGGAGCTTTTGTGGAAGTTACTTCCATGGAAGCTTTCGTGGAAGCTCCCGTGGAAGTTACTTCCGTGGAAGCTTTCATATCTTCCATAACTTCCATAGCTTCCATGGAAGCTTCCATGAAAGCGGTGAAAGCTTCCATGGAAGTTTTTATGAGCTTCCACGCAAAATGCAAGTAGTGCCGGAGACCGAAAATAACCCCGAAACCACCAACATTTCATATTAAATTATCATACTCCCAAGCCTTCGATCAAGCAAATTCAAAGCTGAAATCAAGATATAAAACACCAAGGTATCAAATTTCGTCTCTACTAATCGAAAACAGCCAATACTGTTCACCCAAATTGATATTGCTTCCAAACCTTCGATCAAGCGAAATTCTGGTGGTAACATAGATACTCTCGTTTTCAACATGCCCCAGGCAAATTGAAAAAGTTGATATAACTATAAGTATCAAAGCAGACCCGAGTTCGATTCTCGGACATTGATACGACCACATAGTGGATCCCTGCATCACTCCTGCTCGTGACAACTGGCATGATAATGCTCATTCCATCCTAGACTAATGCAAACTTAAAAGTAGAATCCTCGAATTCAAACAAAGTGTAAGGGCATCGCTCTCAACTATTATTTCATGATCCAACAAAAACAAATCAGCGAAGATATGACTCCTCCACTCCGGAGTTGAGCCAAATTTTGTCCAACCAGGGTTTCGATCTGGTTTGGTCCATACCAAGCTCTCAACACGCGTTGGTATTACAGGACACTTTGATTAGGGCATGTGCTTCTTCAACTACCCCTGGAAGCCAGCATTCATCATACATACCTACCTACTCTACCTGTACGTCCTTTCTCAAATTGAATTTCTCATCAAGCATCCTACCAGCAATGTATGTCAATCAATCAGTATCAACTTCACATACAATGTACTGCATTCTTTTAGGCATATATCAGAGTGGAAACTTCAGTTTTCCGGGAAGGACACCAAAACGCTTGCTACCGTCGTACCGCCAATCCCATCAAAGTGTTAAGGAATTAGTGGGGTATTAGTCCGTTTGACCACTTGCAAAAGGTTAACCAGTAGCTTACCCAAACTAAGCCTTACAACAAAAGGTGATAATAGAATACCAATATACCAGGGGTATTGTAGTCTCGTATATCAATACAAGGTTCCCCTTCGGGAGGTGGACACGTGCCTCCCGGGGGCGACGCAAGTCGAATGACTACAACTGATGATGAAGTATTTATGCAGAAGGTGTATATCGGAGGGATGCGTAGTGGAAAGAATGTGGATAATATAAGATATCACAGACATTTGGAGGAGGAGGGTTGGGATATTGCTGAGGCTCGGTGTGATAAGTTATTCGAAAGTCCACTCCGTATAACTGCGTGGCAGCAATTAATTATACGTTTGTAGCATATGCGTAAGGCTGTGACATGAAGTGGAGATACTCTTCGACACTCGAATATGTAGTAGGTTGAGATCCAGCGACTTCCACAAGTTCTTGATTTGCTCCAGCTAAGATGCTGTCGTGGAAAGTGTTGAAACCTGATCCTGGGACAACGGTGTACAAATTGGTTGTGATGTGGGCAATAATATGTGCACGGACGATGTGATGTAAAGCTGGGTTGTTGTGCACACGACGCGAGATACATCTTAATAAACATGCACCATCACCATTATCGGGAATAATGGACCATTGACCAGAATTGTTATTGTTGCCGCTGTTGTTGTCTTGATCATTTGCGCTGTGTGATGGGTTTGTACTGCTGTCGCTGCTGTTAGAGGAATCATTGGTGTCAATTTGTTGTGTGTTTTCTGTGTCCAGTATTTTTCCCCGCGCGCTTAATTCGCTACTGCTGTATGGTAACCACCGTGTCAATTGTGAGAGAGAACTCACAGTAAACTTAGAGTCTATGGACTACGTGCTGCTTGCTGGTGGTGCTGCTGACGGAACTTTGCAAGACAAACGGAACTTTTTCGGGCACGTTGGCGTTGTTTGTTCCGTTCAGAAAAATATCTTGTTTACACCGACAAATGATTCTTTATTATCTACATGACCTTGATTTGCTCCAGCTAAGATGCTGTCGTGGAAGGTGTTGAAACCTGATCCTGGGATAACGGTGTACAAATTGGTTGTGATGTGGGCAATAATATGTGCACGGACGATGTGATGTAAAGCTGGGTTGTTGTGCACACGACGCGAGATACATCTTAATAAACATGCACCATCACCAATCTCGGGAATAATGGACCATTGACCAGAATTGTTATTGTTGCCGCTATTGTTGTCTTGATCATTTTCGCTGTGTGATGGGTTTGTACTGCTGTCGCTGCTGTTAGAGGAATCATTGGTGTCAATTTGTTGTTTGTTTTCTGTGTCCAGTATTTTTCCCCGCGTGCTTATACCGATGTTTGTTGCCGATATGGTCTGTTGTGTGCACATCGTTACTTTTGCTTGAGTTGTGTTGCTACTTTATATCTCTTTATACAGGTTTCGCTACTGCTGTATGGTATCCACCGTGTCAATTGTGAGGGAGAACTCGCAGTAAACTTATAGTCTATGGACTACGTGCTGCTTGCTGGTGGTGCTCTATTGTAAAACCGCTGTGTATGTTCTTTTGATGAGAGTAAACGTCTTGTGTATTTATTCTCCTCGGTCCATCCAGAAAAAAATCCCGTTCTCAATAAAATTTGATTTTTTATGATCTATATATTATTGCCGCTCTCTGCGGTTGCTTGCTGCTGCTGTGATCGTAGACAGTTCATACCGATGTTTGTTGCCGATATGGTCTGTTGTGTGCACATCGTTACTTTTGCTTGGGTTGTGTTGATACTTTATATCTCTTTATACAGGTTTCGCTACTACTGCTGTATGGTAACCACCGTGTCAATTGTGAGGGAGAACTCACAGTAATGACATAGTTCACGTCGTTGCAGCGGGTACATATACACCGCGCCCGCGTCTAGCAGTGCGGGAAAATTCTCTCGCAAATACATTTTGATGCCACCCCGATGTACGTGCGAGGACTAAAGTTCCACCGTGTGTGTAGTAGACGTATTTAAGCCTGACGATATGCCTATATTTTAGGCTCTAAACCAAATTAAGCCCTATCGTGTCTTAAATGTCTACAAAATAGGTCTATTTTATCGACCTAACGACCACGGCAGACCACGGTGAGATATGGATTTTCCCAAAACATGCACTTGGGCACATTTTGGCCCAAGTGCATATTTGAAGCAATTTTCCGAGTATTTTCCAGCAAACAACAGCATTTCAGACGACAAAAAAAGCTCGAGGAAACATCAGACGGATGCCTACATTTCGAGGGTGGAAATTGAACCGGGTTGAGGGCCAGTCCTGCTGTGCTGCTGTACTGACTGCCACACTGAGGCACACCGAAGGCGGCAGACGCCTGCGAGGTATCCTACATATGAAGCGAGTATGGAGTACGAAGCACTCAATGTTTTTGCCAGGCACCAGTTATTTGTTTTGGCCGTTTGTTCAAGCTCGCACAGCATGGGCAGGGGAGGGTCTTTCTCGAAGTTTCCACCCACTCATGTGCTGACTCAGGACATATATCCTCGTCTTGCCATCTGCGTCTGGAGTAGTGCAGAAATATCATAGTCTATTTTCAAGTAGTTTGATCTTTCCTCGGCTTTTCTTTTTATGCGTACTGAAAGAGACCACTATTTCGAGTTTTAGACATATGGTGTTTTTTTTATGCGTTTAAGGTCGAAATATCGAATGGCCTAGCTCTTCCAGTTGGAAGTACTTAAGACCTAACCTCGAGGCTTAAATACGTCTAGTGTGTGGTTGCCCGGGGACAGAAGTGTCTCGTACCCCGCAAAATAGAGCCAGTCTCGGCGGCTTTCCGCGGCCATAGCTCGCGCCACGGACGTCCCATGAGCCCGGCACACGGCTGATAATATACCGACGGGTAGTCTGATCGCATTGCAGAAGAAAGCACACCAAAAAACTCTGCGCCGGCGGAGAAAAAGGGACGGACTAGGCAAAAAAATCAAAATGGTACATATGCATATGTGCTCGTGCGCGGAGGCAGGCGCCACCACGAGCCAAACTACGGCGCAGCCTTGGTTCGAATGGAGGGAACTGCGCCGGCAGGAGGCTGGATTCGACGACGAACGAGGAGGGCGACTGGCCGTCGACGGGTGGGGAAGAGACGGATTGGACTCTCCCTGAACGAGATTTTCTTTTTTTGAGATCAGCACCGCAAGCTGCGTGGAGCATTTTGTTTTTTTGAAACAGGGGAGAAGGGGAACCGATTGGAATTGAATGTCAACGAGAGCAAGTGCGAAGGAGCGGGCCGAGTGAGCTAAGGCGATGAGGCGGCCATGGAGAACCACAGCAGGAGGATGGTACACGGAGACCCACCACCCGCACGCGCACCATCATCACGAGAGCAGCGATCGTCTTTTTTTCAGGGTGTTTTTACGAGGGAGTAGTACAACATGTTACTTACGTCACTGATTTTTGTGGAGTTGGTAGAAGAGTTGTATACCCTTCAGGGGGAACGAACCCCCGCAATTTTCGATTTTCAGGCACGGGCGTAGTGGCTGCGCTGCAACCTGTCAAATAACTCAGGAAGGCGGGGCGATCATTGATACCGGTATTTGTATTGTGGTTTTTGGTTGCTCTTGTTTTCACTGCATGCCCGTCACTCTGACAGCACGCCAGACAGCAGGCGCGTTCGTCTGTGCTCACGATTACCGTGCGGTTCGTACGGTGCAGGCAGCCCAACCGCTGTATTTTGTAGCCGCGAGTTAGTTAGTTGTGGGAACGAGGGAACTATATGCTGTAGTTGAGTGGATACCCGCGGCCATGTGAGTTCAGTTTGCACATTGGACCTTTTCACTTGTGTACCATTCTTCGTATTGTGCGTTAAGGCGGGAAAGCGTACAGTCGTCCCCGCTTTAAAGACGCTCGGCTTAAGTCAACTCCCCGCTATAAAGACGACATTTTTTACAGAACCATGGTGGCCCGCAGATAAGACTTACTGTAGGGGGGTGTCGTTTTTTCTCCAATTCCATTCCACGGCCCCCCCAAAATTCATCTCGCGAAGCTGCTCAGACAGCGGTCTGCTGCTTTCGACGCTGCTACCTGTGGGTATGGAGAGATTCCTCCCGTCTACTGGCGGGTCGTCTGCCGCCGGCTTGAGGCCGTGTGGTGAACCAACGTGCACGACAAAGTCTATGCTTGTGTCATCGATTCATGGACGCTAAGAGTACACCGAAGGTGTTGACCGAGAACTTGTTTGTCGAGAGAGGCGCGGGCCTCTCTGAGAGCGAAGTACGGCAGGCAGTCAAGATTTGGCTTCGTGTTGAGGATGACCCAGAGGTGTTGGACGAAGAGAAGGAGCTAGAACTCCAGGATCTAGAGGACAACTTCAACGGCATCGAACGTGCTGACGGGGAGTCGGGTGACGAGGAAGACGACCTTAGCCCAGACTCGTGCGTCACAACCTCCCTTTCAGAAGCCGAAGTCCGCTCTCGTCTTGAGGAAGTTCGTTCCTACTTGTACGCGAAAGGGGGAAACGGCGAATACAGCGAATCGCTATTCCTTCTTTCGAGAACCGTTCATTCGTTTACACATGAAACTCAAGTCAAGCGTAGAGCGAAGGGGAGGGGTGAGGTGCAGTCCACCCTTCGTGATGCATGGAAGTCGTAGTTTGGGAATGCCGTTCTTTGGGCTAAGGTCGCTGGTGCGATCTGTGGTTTTGCTTCGCTCGGCAAACATGTTTCATGCTCTGTGTGGATTCGGTTTTTAAAACTGCAGTGGAGTGAGCTCTCTTTGTTTCAGCGTTGTGCGTGTTTCGTGCTTCATGGTGTTATTTTTCCCCTGTACTCGAGCTGTGTGGTTTCGGGCGCAGGTGGCTCTCTGGTTGGTACGTGACGTTGAAACGGCAGTACGCATATTTTTCATGTGGTGACTACATCAAGCGTAGGCTTCAGAGGAGTAATTTTCAAGTGGGCCAACGAGAGACTAAATGTACTCGAATACAGGTTCCCTTGTTTGTAAATACGAACGCAAAGCACGCGCAGTCCACACACGCAAGTAGTCTATGTGCAGCGCCAAGGTTGTAGTTTCTCAGGTTGGCGCGGGTGGAGATGATGTCCGCGAAAACTTAAATTCTACATACCTGCAACGGCGTGGTGATTCTTTTTCGGCGTTTGCCTGTCATGCCAGTATTCCTGCTGAAATGGCGCGTCATTTGACGTAGGTTACGTCTCCGTTGACCCCGGGGAAGAGGAGTTATTGTCCCCGGAAAGTTAAAGACGATTCCCCGGGTTAAAGACGCCCTGAAAAAAAAAGCCCATGTGCGTCTTTAAAGCGGGGTCGACTGTAGTATTTCCCGGGCGAATTTTTGTTTCATTTGGTTTTTGGCATCTTCCTACGTAGGACTCCAGCACCTGTGTGTGACTACATTTTTGACAAGAGTTAATGTGAGAAAAACAACAAACAACGTGCAAACAAGAATAGTTTGCATATACCTGTGACCTGGTGGCAGATATCAGTACTTCGTATTAATAGCTACCAGATTATTTATGTTTTCAACGTTCCGTGCCAGGAACAAAAATCCATATTTCCATTCCGATTTCAAAAATACGTAACGCCACCATTGTAAGAGTGCCCGATTTAAGAGCACATTAGTATTATGCTTACTAGTTACTGGGGGTAAACACACAGCAACGATAAGAGCGTCGGGGGCAGGTACAGTCAGAGGGGAAAGGGAACACATGGACCTACGGATGGCCGTGAACTACCTTCCATTCATTTCTCTAGCCTCAACGCACGTTCCCCCAGAATACCGACCTAAAAGCCCAACCAACAACCGAACCAAACCCCGAATCTCCTAGACAACAACACAATGAAAGCAATACAAGCCTTTTCGAACACGTGCTCTTGCGGCAGACGATGATCTTCTATTTCTCGCGTAGACGCTCTCGTAGCAGACAGCGCCTCCTCCGCCGTCCATGCTCCTCTCCAGGCCCCGCGAAGAAGCCGAACCCCGATCCACCATCAAGCCTCCTACTCTCCCATTCCTGCTCCCCACTCTCATGTTCTTCCCGCCCCTGCGCGTCCACCGTCTCAAGTATCCGCCCACTTTGTGCATCGCCGACCTGACGGTGCATACCGTCAATGACGGCCCGGCTCGGCGCGGACGATATCAGCTTTTCTCCACCGGTACCATTGTCTTTGTCAGGCCAGGCCGGCGGTGGTGATTCCTGCTGCTGCTTTTCCACCACCCCTCGCTCAGCTACCACCATGCTGTTCCACCATTGCTCGTCGTCCCCAAGCTCTTCCCAAAAACAAACTCGCACTTCGCCCTCTTCCCCCAAAACTCAACTCGCCCTTCTTGCTCCGTGCGGTCAGAGGTCCATGTCAACGGGCACGAATACGTCCTCTGCTGTTCAGGCTGGTGCTCCAACGACCTTGCGGCGTTCTCGCTCGATGACTGCTGCATTAAATGGGTCTGGCTAGATGGTGGGGCATGGTTCTCTTTGGCCTGTGCCTCATTCCGTTCTGCTCATGCCTCTATTTGTGCTCGGCTTGCCTTGGCGGCGTCTCGCCAATGTTTCAACTCGCATACTACATATTTCGTATGCTCGCCTTTGTATTTCGACTCCGTATTGTTGCATCGCTTCCGTTTCTTCAGCAGAGCTGGCCAGCTGGGTTTGATAGTCCCAGCTGGAGAAATCCCACTTCGGGAGCATCTCCGCTACGGCCTGCCGCAGAGCATCCCTGTAATCCATGTAGCCCTCTGACAATGGGCTTGTCGCACATTGATGCTGCTGTCCTTGTGCTGGATCAAGCGTGGGATGCTCGGGTACCTGAACGGCTTCCCCCCTGGGCTGGTCTCCCTGGCTTTGAGGTCGTTCTATTTCTCTCCGGGCGGCTTCCTCGCGTCGGACTGCCGATACAGCAGCATCGAAGTTCCCATGAAGCCGACGACGCTCTTCTTCAGGCAGGTGGACTCCGATATTGGGATCTATTTTACCCTAGCCCATAGCACCGGTTATCTAGTCGTAGGGCCTTGCTAGCATGGTGGATAACCCCAGGTGTTGAGGGCACTGGCTGACTCGCGCAGACGGGAGTCACGAAATCCGGAGCGCCATCGGACTGGGAAGAGGGCAGAAGTAGAACATCTATATTAGAGTACTCAAAAGAAGAAGGAAGGAAAAAGCAGTGCCACTCAGGGGCTTTTCCCACTATTAATACCACTCCCTCACGTGGTGACCCTAGTCACAGGATTATTCATTGTATTATATAAAAAATATTTCAAGGGCGTCAGCCGTGAGTTCGACGAACTTCAGGTCAATACTCATCTTTGCAAGCTGCGTTGTTGGTACTTGTAATATACTCCGGAGTACTATATAAGTGAGTTTTTATCGGGAGGGGTCCTATTTTTTGTCCACTAAAATGGTAAGTGTTGGTATTTGTATCTGTTCGGGAAACCATAGGTTCCCCCGCATCTCCGAAGATGCTACACTATAATACCGCTTAGTATATCAGATTTGTGCACAGCAGGCATAGACCAACACAAAAACCCAGCTTGTCAGGCCACGCGCTGAACTTGACAGCCAGTTTTTTTGTCTTTTATTTTTGTAATTGCGATTGGACGTGCGGCCTTACGCGAGTGACACCCCCTGTTCCGTGCGGCCATACGATTTCTTCTTTTTTCTTGTTCTTATCCTCCGGCAGATGGGGAAAAATGAAGCTTAAAGCTCACCACACACTTCCACGTGTTTTCATACGCGCCGTGTGTCGATTTAACTCAGTTGCTTTCGCAACCCAGCGCTAGCTGGCGCGTCCTTCGGCTTTCGTGCTGCTTTAATGGTTCGGTATTTATCGTCAATGGGATGGTTAGCTACGTGGCGCCAAACTAACCACCTAACGTCTTTTGGTCAGTGAGGTGCAGAGTCACTCGTGCGACTGGCTCAGATCAGGTAGTGGAAAAGGGGGGGTACCCCCTACCGTACGTAGCCTCGCGCTATGATGGGTTAGGGTTAGGGCGATGAGGGTCAGGGTATGGTCGAAAATACGCAAATAGTGTAGGGGACACCCGTGAATAGCGGAAAGGCGCAACCTACGGGCCGTGCGTAAATGCTGTGTACACATGTGCCGACTATAATAGGAACGCTTGTAATCTATTCAGTTTGAAAATAATGCACGACCAATCAGCAGCAGATAACCGCGCACAAATAGTATTATTCCATTCCTTCCGTTCCACTGCTCGTGGAATGAAGTTGAGACGCGCTCTGAGCAGACATTGTTAGGTGGCTCTGTCTCTACACTTACTTCGAAGTATACGTGAATATTATAAAACTGAAAATACACTCCAGCTGTGAGATCGAGGGTTTTGTCGAAAGTCATCTTTGCAAGCTGTGTGTGGCACTCCGATCGCGCGTATTACGGGTTGTGTGTTCTCATTAAGGATTTAGGTCGGCGACTCCCCTTGCAACTGCAGTGTAGCTATCAGGGTCAACAGGGTGATGTTAGTCAGTCTCTGTGCGCGGAAACTATAAAACCCGTTTTTGAGGGGGGCAAAATTTAACCGCTGTGGAAGGAAATGTATCAGTTTATCAAGTGAATCCTGTAAGTCGAATAACCGGTGAGGGGAGGGCGGAGTTTTGAAGGACGTGGGGGCCTGAGTTTGATCAAGAAGGGGGGAGGGTGCAGCTCAATCTTTGCGTGAAAACTATAAATCTTACCCTGTAAGTCGTACGACCAGTGAGGAGAGGACGGCGTTCGAGGGGGTGGGGATGGGGGTGGGGGGAAGGGGGGGGGGGGAAGGGTGCGAAAATTGTTTTATAAGCCAATATCTTGAGGTCGCATAGATGTAGGGGTTTGCTATACGCGTGGGACTAGGTCTAGGCGATGGTAGTGGGGAAGGAGGGGGGAGGGAGTGAATGGAATCTACGTCATGGAAGGCTAGAAAGATAATGACGTGATATCACTTGCGTAGAAGTGTTTAATACTGTCGCCGATTTCGATTGTTGGTGGGGCGTTTGAACAAAAGGGGGAGAAGAAAAGGGGGGGGGAAATGAATTGGAGCTACCGTATGGGTGGCTAAAAAGATAATGGGGTGATATCAGCTAGCTGGTAGTGTTTACTACTCTCAGGCAGGTTTTGATTTAAAGGGGAGCGTTTGAACAAGAGGGATCGGAGGGGAAAAAGGGGGGGGCGGGCGGGACACTTCAATAAGTGCGCGGACACTAAAAATGCTCAAAGGGGACAAATCTGACGGTTGTAGCAAGAAGACATCCCTTTTGGTCACCGGCCTGGTATTGTTTATTGTTCTAGAAGATTTGATGTTAGATGGACAGAAGGATAATGAGGTGATATCAGCCGGCTGGCCGTGTTTACTACTCTGGCAGATTTTAATTATAGTTGGGGCGTTCGAACATAAGGGATCGGGGGGGGGGGGGGGGGGGGGGCACTTCAATATGTGCGCGGAGACTATAAATCGTTAAAGGGGACAAATCTGACGATAGGATCAAGAAGACACCCCTTTATGTCACCTGCTTGGTATTGCTTATTGTTCTAGAAGATTTGACGTTACATGTGGTATATAACTCAATATTTATTTAGGTGTGGTAAAGAACGTGTTGAAGGTTAATAATTTGTTGTCGTATATGGATCGCAAGATAGAATATACAACCATGTAGTTAAGCCATTTCTCATACAGTCGGATTTGTCAGTCAAAAACGACCTTTTTCGACTAAAGCCCAAATCGAGCTTTCTTACACAGTCGAAAAGGGCTTCTTCGACTCAACTTGTTTCGGCTGAGAATTCCGACTGGCGGGTCCAGTCGAAAAACTCGACTTTTTCGACTGGATCCTTCAGTCGAAAAACTCTTTCGAAAAAGTTTTTCACGTGTTTTTTGAACCGATCGCATCGCTCATCCCACCACCAAGCACACACCGACATGGCCACACACCCATACCAGGTACCACACTGCAGTATCATACAGGGCGCTGACGCTGGCTTGGCTATCCCTGATGTTGCTTCTCGCAGCAAGTCAGCGTGGCTCATTCCTAGTTCCGCTTGCCAGCAGCGTGTATCACACAACGGCCGCAGCCCGCCGTCTCAATCCCATGCTGCCAACAACGGCTGCGTTTGCTGTAACTTTGGCGGCTCTTGGCTGAGTGCAACTCCACGCACGTAGCTTTGGGGGCTTTCGGCTAAGTCCAAAGCCACCAACTCGCTGGGACGAAGGTTCGTCGAGCCGTTGCTCGCGCAGAAAGCGCGAAGCACAGAGCTGTCAGCCGATTTCGCCTGCCCTACAGCAGTACTCCCTCACACCAGCCGCCTCTAGGAAGAGCACAAAAACTATAAAATGGACTCGACTGACGATAATAAGATGGACCAGAAGAATCCAGTCGAAAAAAAGGCCAGTCGAAAAGGGCCGAATCCGACCGTATAAGGAATGGACTTACAATTATTTTCTGACATCACTAATTATATTATAAAAAATGAAAATACACTCCAGCTGTGAGATCGAAGATATCGTCGAAACTCATCTTTTCGCAAGCTGTGTGTGATACTCCGATCGCGCGCATTACGAGTTGTGTGTCCTCATTAAGGATATAGGTCGGCGACGTCACTTAAAACTACAGTGTAGCTATCAGGGTCAACAGGGTGATTTTAGTCAGTCTGTGCGCGGAAACTATAAAACCCGTTTCTGAGGGGGACAATATCTGACAGCTGTGGAGGGAAATGTATCCTTTATCAAGTGAATCTTGTAAGTCGAATAACCGGTGAGGGGGGTGGGGCGGAGTTTTGAAGGATGTGGGGGCCTAGTTTTGATCAAAAGCGAGCGGGTTTGGAGGGGGGGGTGGGGGGGGGGGGGGGAGGGGGGGGCAATTTGTGCATGTAAGTTATAATCCTTTCAAGGCGATAAATCTGACGGTTTTGGCACCAGTTTATTATTGGGGGGGGGGGGGGTTGGGGCAGGGGTGGGGCGTGTGGGGCAGCTCAATATGTGCGTGGAAACTATACATTATTTTGAGGGGATAAATGTGACTGTTTTGGAAATAATGCATCAGTTTATCATGCATATCCTGGGGTAAGTCGTACAATCAGTGAGTAGAGAGAGGGTGGATTGTTCGAGGGGGTGGGGCTGGGATGGGTTGGGGGGGGGGAAGGTGGGGGGTGGGGGCGGGGGGGGGCGGCGGGGGGGGGGGGGAGGGGGGGGGGGAGGAAGGGTTTTAGGTGAGGGGTTTGTTATACGTGTGGTGCTAGGTCTAGGCGATAGTGTGGGTGATGGGGAAGAAGGGGGCGTTCGGGGCGGGGGGGGATGGCTCTCGAAAGATAATGAGGTGATATCCTGTGCGTAAAGTGTTTATTAATCTGGCGGATTTCGATAGTTGGTGGGGCGTTTGAGTAAGGGAGAGAGAGAGAGGGGGGGGGAGATTTTTTAGCAGGTTTAGGTCACAAATAATATTCAAATACACTTCGGCTGTGAGATCAAAGATATGTAGGGGCTTGTTGTACGCGTGGTGCTAGGTCTAGGCGATCGTGCGGGTGGTTGGAAAAGAGGGGGCATTGAAGGGGGGGGGGGTCGGGGGGAAAATAATTGAAAACTACGTCATGGATGGTCAGAAAGATAGTGACGTGATATCAACTGCATATAGATGTTTTATTACTCTGGCCGATTTCGATTGTGAGTGGGCCGTTTGGAAAAACTAGGCGGAAAGGGGGGGGGGGATCGGGGGACGGGGACGGGGACGGGGGGGGGGGAAGGGTTGGGGTTTTTCATGAACAAGAGGGGTCAGGGGAGGGGGAGGGGAGGGGGGGGGGGGGCGGGACATTTCAATATGTGCGCGGAAACTAAAAATCCTCAAAGGGGACATACCTGACGATTGAAGCAATAAGACATCCCTTTATATCATCTGGCTTGTAATGTTTACTATTCTAGAAGGTTTGATGTTCGATGCAGCATGCAACCCAGTGATTAAGTGTAGTAAATAACGTGTTAAATCTTCATAAGTTGTTGTTGTATGATACATGGATCGAAAGCTAGAATATCTTATAGAATATTTGTAGTTACCATTATTTTCTGACATCGCTAATTATAAGAAAGAGATACGTATTGTCAAATACAACATCACTAATTATATGAAAGAGATACATATTGCAAAATACAACAGGCGGGGCGGATGAATTGGAGCTACCGTATGGGTGGCTAAAAAGATAATGAGGTGATATCAGCTGGCTGGTAGTGTTTACTACTCTCTGGCAGGTTTTCATTTTAGGTGGGGCGATTGAACAAGAGGGATCGGGGGAAAGGGGGGGGGGGGGCGGGACACTTCAATATATATGTGCGCGGAAACTACAAATCCTTAAAGGGCACAAACCTGACGGTTGTAGCAGGAACACATCCCTTTATATCACCTGCCTGGTATTGTTTATTGTTCTAGAAGATTTGATGTTAGATGGACAGAAAGATAATGAGGTGATATCAGCCGGCTGGTAGCGTTTACTACTCTCAGGCAGATTTTAATTTTAGTTGGGGCGTTCGAACAAGAGGGATCGCGGGGGGGGGGACGGGACACTTCACTATGTTGTGCGCGGAAACTAAAAATCCTTGAAGGGGACAAATCTGACGATTGTAGCCAGAAAACAGCCCTTTACATCACCCGTCTGGTGGTGTTGTTTATTGTTCTAGAAGATTTGACGTTACATGTGGTATGTAACGCAATCTTTAGGTGTGGTGAAGAACGTGTTGATTCATAATTTGTTGTTGTACATGGATCGCATGATACAATATACAACCACGTAATAGTTACCATTATTTTCTGACATCGCTAATTATATGAAAGAGATATATGTGCACCACCCGTTCGACTGACTGAGTGGTTGATACTGGAAGAGTACGCGAACGTGATTGCCCCTACTACTACTGGGATGCCCGAGACATGCACGAAATGCCGAACACGCGCTCGACCTACTATGTACCGGAGCGTGTTCGGCTCAGTTGGCGCTCAACCTAGCTAGGCAGACAATGCCTACTGCAACGCCGCCGCACCGCGAGGCGTGATGCCTCCGCACGGACTAACTATCCTATACACGCCGGCGCGGAGGGTGTCCTACAGTGTCTTCACGATGGATGGAACTAGCTCTAACCCAAACCCTGACCCTAACCCATACGAAATACCGGTCGGAGTGGCCCCAAATAATTATGTCAATGGGGTAAAATGGTGAAAATAAAAAACAATAATGTGCATCACCGGGCGCAGGACGTTCGTGCATTCACGCGATATCTGTCCTGTTCGGCACCCAATCGTCCGCGGAGTATTGCCAAATGCTTCTCGCAACCGTCGTACCAGAGAACTGCAGATCCCGACAGGCAGTGCACGTCGACCCCCGGAACCGGCCGTCACGAGGCAGGCCGCGCAGATGGAGAAAACCACAAAGGAAGCTAGTCGTAGATTCTTGGTCCTATATCGGCACCAGCAGCAGCAGCAGGCGATGGCGTGTTGTCCGCTCGTGTGCGGCTGCGATGATGACCAGCGAGTGATCAATTTGCGCGCATCGCTTGACTGTTGTTCGGGCTGCAGCCAGGGTCACACTTCCGTCGGGACGCCCTTCCGTCGGTATGAGGATATTTCCCACTGGTACCAGTGGGCATTTCTTGGTTTCAAATGAAATAGCAATATAATCCGTGGTTTTATAATTATTGAAGAACGGGATTATTATAAAATCTTCGATCTCACAGCCCCCCCCAAAAAGCTGCGACTCTCGAGCTCCACTCGGCCTCCCGCCCCTCGCGGTGCCGCTACGTCCGATCCGCACAGCAGCACTACGACGTGCCGGCGAAAGGACGGGCGTCGGTGCCCCACCTCGGCGAGGGGGAAGCGTGGAAATCGCCCTCCCTGGGACGGCTCGCTTGCCACCCCCCGTTTTTTCTTCGTCGCCGCCCGCCTTTTTTTTTTTCGAACATCAACTTTATTAAACTTTCGATTTGCTTTTTGGCCACTTGAGCCATGGACACGATACGACAAGCGCGCCTGCGTCAACAGCAAGCACAACAACACCAGAACCAATCACAGCAGCGTACAGCCGTCGCCGCTCGCCGTGCCCAGAATCGGCAGCGCGAGGACGATGCCCAGCGCTCTCGCCGTCAGCGCAATCGAGAACGCGACAACGACGCCCGGCGCTCCCTCGCTAACCCGCAGTAAGGTCGTTTTCCAATCGACGGGCTATTGGCCGCGACTGTGTTCTCAACCGTTTTGGCGTACAAATTCCGAATTCCTCACTACTACTAAAAGTTTTTTTTTGCAATTTTTCACTCCAGACCAAAACACAGCACACACTCCATCTTCATCGCGAGAGAGCGCGCCGCGTGCGGGCACCGCGCCGCCAGCGTGGGCTGTGTCCACCCCACGCTGCTAGCAAAAAAACGTGCTGAATCGGTGGCTACCTGCCCAGTAACGAGGCTGTTAAAGACTTGAGACATTTTTTGCGAGTCGTACAAACAGGGTACGAGTGCTTCTGTTGTTGTGGTGCCTCTATTAACACGTAAATGCCGCATAAGTTCCGAATTCCGCGGGCAAACCGTTTGTCGTAAAAAACCACTCGAATTCGAAAGACATGCTACCCCCCCCGCGATCGCGAGAGAGCGCGCCGCGGGCGGGCACTGCCCCACCAGGGTGGGCGTTGCCCACCCCACGCTGCTAGCAAAAAAATGGAATAAATCGGTGGCCGTCAGCCCAGTAACGACTCGAGGCGTTATCGGGAGCCGTACAAACAGCAATAGTAGTAGTGCTTTTTTTGACGAGTGCCTCTATTAACAAGTATATGAAAGAATTCCGAATTCGTCCGTACAAACCGATAGTTGTTGAGGATTGTCACTCCAGATCGAAGCACCACACACTACAGCTTACGCTATACCTACAATGGGACCCGAAGGGTGCGCCAGCTAGCGTTGGGCTGCGAAAGCAACTGAGTTAAATCGACACACGACGCGTAGGAAAAAACGTGGAAATTGTGGTGAGCTAAAGCTTTATTTTTCCCCATCCGCCGGAGGATTAAAAAAAAAAACAAAAAAACTACACACTCTCCCGTGATCGCGAGAGACAACGCGGGCGGGCATCGCACCACCGGCGTGGGCTGTGCCCACCCCACGCTGCTAGCGGGAAAACGGGCTGAATCGGCGGCTGTCTGCCGGGGTACGAGTCTGTTAAAGAATTCCAGACTTTTCGCAGAGTCGTAAAAACGAGTGTATTTCTTGTGGGGCCTCTAATTATTATGCGGGATGAATCCCGGATTCCGCGGACAAACCGTTTGATGTAAAAAAACACTCTGGATCAACACACTCTACACATCTCCCCGTGATCGCGAGAGGTCGCGCTGCGGGTGTCAGCGCCGCACCACCAGCGTGGGCTGTGCCTACCCCACGCTGCTAGGAAGAAAATGGGCTGAACCGGTGGTTGCCTGCCGGAATACGAGTCTGTTAAAGAACTCGAGACATATTGCAGAGTCAAAAATTCAAGGGTTTTGTTGCCGGGCCTCCATTAACAGTAGGTGATGAGTAATCCACCGCCGCGAGAATAGCTTGTCTATAGTGACACAGGAGTAAAAAAAGGGCGAGGCCGCCTCGAAGCGAACGCTACAACAGGCGGGAGTGGGCACTGCCTGTGTTTTTGTTGGCGGGCTACTTAGGGTTTTACTCCCGGCCCCTCCCCATACACTACACACACTACACCCCGTCGGCAAGCGCCTTTCGGCTGTTCATTTTCTCGAGGTAGGCTGAGTTTTTCAGCAGTTTGGAATACAATTCGTATACGAGCACTGCTGTATACCCATTAATACGCCGTTATGATATCATGCAGCACTACTATCGCCACACGATACGTGCCACGAGTTGTGCGATTCCGACGACAACGATGCATCGCCAACGAGCCAGGGCGAGAGACCTCGCGCCGGGCCTAGAACGGGCACTGCCTGTATGCCTGCTCCTTACCTACCCGACGTCCGGTCGAGAAGACCCAGGCCTCGGCAGCGCCGCTGGCACGTCAAGCAACACTCGCCGGTCGTCTGCCTCGCATTATGTGCTGTCGTACGTACGTGCAACTCACATATTATTATAAAAAATGAAATTACACTTCGGCTGTGAGATCGAAGATTTTGTCGAAACTCATCTTTTTGCAAGCTGTACGTGTGATACTCCGATCGCGCGTATTACGGGTGGTGTGTCCTCATTAAGGATTTAGGTCGGCGACTTCCCTTGCAACTACAGTGTAGCTATCAGCGTCAACAGGTGATGTTAGTCAGTCTGTGCGCGAAAACTATAAAACCCGTTTCTGAGGGGGACAAAATCTGACAGCTGTGGAAGGAAATGCATCCGCTTATCAAGTGAATCCTGTAAGTCGAATAACCGGTGAGAGGAGGGCGGAGTTTTGAAGGACGTGGGGGCCTGATTTTGATCAAAAGGGAGCGGGGGGGGAACGGGGGGGGACGGGGGGGAGGGGGGGACGGGGGGGGGGGGGGCGGACGGGCGGGCAATTTGTGCGTGGAAGCTATAAACCCTTCAAGGGGATAAATCTGACGGTTTTGGGAAAAAAAAAGAAAAAAAAATGCACCAGTTTATCATGGGGGGGGGTTGGGGCGGGGGTGGGGCGGATGGGGCAGCTCAACCTGTGCGTGGAAAATACACATTCTTTTGAGGGGATAAATGTGACGGTTTTGGAAAGAATGCATCAGTTTATCATGTATATCCTGGGGTAAGTCGTACAATCAGTGAGTAGAGGGCGGAGTGTTCGAGGGGGTGGGGGTAGGATGGGGTGGGGGAGTGGGGAGGTGGGGGGTGGGGGCGGGTGGTGGGGGAGAGGGAGGTGGGGGCGGGGAGCGGGGGGGGGGAGGGGGGGGGGGGGGCAAAGCAGCGGCATGGATGGCTCTAGAAAGATAATGAGGTGATATCCAGTGCGTGAGGCGTTTATTAATCTGGCGGATTTCGATATTAGGTGGGGCGTTTGAGCAAGGGAGAGCGAGAACGGGGGAGGGGGGGGGGGGGGGAGGAGTTTTTAAGAGGTTTAGGTCACATATAATATTCAAATACACTCCGGCTGAGAGATCAAATATATGTAGGGGCTTGTTATACGCGTGGTGCTAGGTGTAGGCGATCGTGCGGGTGGTGGGAAAAGAGGGGGCGTTGGAGGGGGGGGGTTAGGGGGGGGGGGGGGGAAGAATGAAAACTACGTCATGGATGCTCAAAAAGATAATGAATGACGTGATATCAACTGCGTAGAGGTGTTTATTACTCTGGCCGATTTCGATTGTAAGCGGGCCGTTTGAACAAACAAGGCGAAAAAAAAAAGGGGGGGGGGGGGGAGGGATCGGGGGAGGTGAGAGGAAAAGGGGTGGGGGGTTCTGAACAAAAGGGATCGGGGGAGGGGGGGGGGGGAGGGGGGGGGCGGGGGCACATTTCCATATATGTACGCGGAAACTATAAACCCTTGAACGGGACAAACCTGACGGTTGTAGCAAGAAGACATCCCTTTATATCATCTGCCTGGTAATGTTTACTATTCTAGAAGGTTTGATGTTGGATGCAGTATGCAATCCAGTGTTTAGGTGTAGTAAATAACGTGTTAAATCGCCATAATTTGTTGTTGTACATGGATCGAAAGCTAGAATATTTGTAGTTACCATTATTTTCTGACATCGCTAATTATAAAAAAGAGATACGTATTGCCAAATACAACAGGCGAGGTGATGAGGTCATGCACTGCTGTCACTGCCATCATGTAGTTACCATTATTTTCTGACACCGCTAATTATAAGAAAAAGATACGTATTGCCAAATACAACATGCGAGGTGATGTGGTCATGCACTGTCACCGCCATTGAGCACTAGAGGGAGAAATGCGAATCGTCACTGTTTTTAAAGGAACGCTTGGTGTACACACGCGCTCAATTACGTTACGTCGTTAGTCATACTTCGCTTGGCACAGGTTGGGAGGCGATCATGCAGACGGTATGTACGAAATACCCTACGTAATGGGTTGGTAAATATTATATCGAATCTTATTTTTCTGCTGATGCTGCACTCCTGTTCCGGCTTTACATACTAGATTATAAATACATACGCGCTCCATACGTTCGGAGGATCTTCCGGTGTTTTTTCTGGCTTGGAACCAAGATACGAGACTAAAGCAGGGACTTTCGTAACGCCCGGGCCGTAATAAGTCTATTAATCACCACACGATCGCAGCGAGGGCATCGGCTTGGTCGGTGGCGCTCAGCCCTGCACGAGGCTGTCAACGTTGTGGGTGCCCTTCTTTTTGGCTGCGTCCCAAGGGCGAGATGACACTCTTTGGGCGTTACAGGCATGTATAGTCTACATTCGCCACACGAAAACCTGGTCGGGGTATTGCCAAAATGCACCTGAATAACTCATGTGCTCTGTGTCCTATCTTTTTTGTCTCACACTTTCACTTTCCAGCTTCTGGACAAGCCGTGGTCACAGGTGTCGTCCCCTCCCCCCCCCCCCGATTCTTGCCTTCAAGTTTTATCGCGCATAGGGTTCAGCAATCCCACTGCTCGTCGATTTTTCATCGTGTGTTGCTAACTCACGCTCTCGCTCTTTCCGCGAGTCAATTTGTGAACAAGAAAAAGTCCCAACGAATTTGTACGAGTATGCACTCGGCGGGGCTCGAACTCACGAAACTGACCTATACCAGGCTCGAGGATAACCTGATACGCCACCGGGGCGACCGGCTGTTCCATTATACGCACGTTGTGAGGGTGTGGATGAGATGCGAGTCGGGGTCCGTCTCGGAGCTAACACCACCAGAGGATGGCAGCGCACGGCGTACACGTCTGCTAGTAGCGGTGTAGGGGATGGGCTCTGTAACACACTCCATACCTCCCTCTAAATGAGGACAGGACGCGGTGGCGGACCGCCAAAGAAAACACATTCTGACACGGCTTGCTAAGTATCGTCTACCTGGTAGTCCATAGTCAGATCAAGTCTTTTTTTCTTGCACAAGTTCTTGAAGGACCCCACACAGACAAGCAACATCAGTCAATATCGATTGCGCGACCTTGTCGAACACCGGTACCCGATGCAGGGTGAGGGATATCCTCCCGAGTTGCGGGGTGCATTGGGTCAGTGGGCGGCCGTACACATGCCAGGTATAGAGACACATGGGCAGATCGAGCTATGGTGTTCGCGCTCGTAGCTGACACCCAAAAGAACCAGTTGCGATGCATTACATGGTAGATCTCGATGGGCACCTGCGAGAAGTGTATTTAGATTATTTGTTACCCAACCAGTCGCACCAACAGCCCAACAATGCCTAAACTGCGGCACGTCTCGTACCTTTACAGCAGCGGCCACGCACAGCGCCCCCGTGCGCCCCCAAGAAACCGCGAGACGCCGCGCCCGATCGCCCGACCTGTCGTAGCCTCCTCGACCAAAGAGCAAAAGAAGAGTGGTCGGCCTACCGGAACCTAGATTGCAATACATCCAACCAAAGATGATGAACACGCACAAACAGAAAATTACTATAACAGGCGGATTTTTTTCAACAAAACGTCAAACACGCCCAATTTTGCATTGTTCTGCGTATTGTCTTCGTAAAAACGGGCCTCAAGAAACAGGAGGAAGACAAACTACTCATCACAGCAGTCTATGATGACACGCCGTCGCAGCAAGGTACAGCAACGGCAGCACACACCATCCTTGTCCAATCGACATCCTGCACGGTTGTTGCCGTGCAAAACGAAGCGGCGTAAATACAAACAAAAACAAATCTCGTGAGATACCAAGCACCTGATATGTTTTTGCACCAACAGGGGTTTCTACACAAACTCGCGGTATGCGCAGCTTTTTAAAATTTGATTTTTTTTTTCTTGGTGTGCATGCTTGTCCTTCTCCTCCCTACATGAACCTATTCCGTCACGGAGCTAGCCTGCGCGATGTCGGCGAGTAAGCGACCTTGCATCTGTGGCGACAGTGTATGCCGCGCCGCGGGCGATGAGGCTACAATCAGGTTACCGTCGGATTCTTCGTCGAGGAACGCCTGGTATCAGCTCCTCGAAATGGACTACGAGTCATTTGTCAATTTTGGTGGTAGGGTCTCTCTAGCCCATTTCACGCCCAGCTGCCTATCTACACAGAGCATCCCTGATGGGCCCTATTCGTCCGGCCCACAAGTGAGGCTCAAGAAGGGTGCTGAACCAAGCGAGACAAACTTCCCAACCGGTACGACTTGGGAGGTACCACTATTTACGTAAAATACTGGATGCACGCGGAGGTTCGATAGCGCTGACTCCTGTAGGCCAAGCCAGGCTGAGTTACTACAGGTTAATGGGAAGTCTGGGGACCGTATTACTCATTTTTGTGCACAGTTCACCCTCCAACATCAGAGGCTCGGCCTCGCTCAGTATTGCCGTAGTGTTAAGGTATTAGTGGGGTATTAGTCCGTTTGACCACTTGCAAAAGGTTAACCAATAGTTTGCCCAAACTAATCCTTATAACACTCTCCCCCCCTGAAACGGCGGGATAGCAGGTCGGCCGGATATACCGGCGGACCTTTCAATACCCAAGCCGTTTCATTTCCTGGGGATACCGGGTAGAGTGTTTTTCAAGTTCGACATGGGGAAAGTCTGAAAAAGTTTAGTATAAGTGGATGTGGGATTTGAACCCACGATTTGAAAAAAACATGGTCCTGCCGACGACGCCATTTGTTAAGGTGTTAGTGGGGTATTAGTCCGTTTGACCACTTGCAAAAGGTTAACCAATAGCTTACCCAAACTAAGCCTTATAATCGTAGGGGGGCTGGTTGCCCCTCGGGCAACGGCACAAAATAAACAAGAAAGGACAAGTTAACCGGTGTGGAAGGCGGTCTGGGCGCTCTCGAGAGAAGCACCTCGTTCAATTGGATTTCAAAGCATCAGTTCGCTTTCGCATTGTTGGTGTATTCTACCGAAAAGTGAAGCCCGACAAAAACAAACGCATTATGCAGAGATAAATGGACACTGTCGCTGTATTCTCCCTTGTGCCTTGAGGGTACAGAGTACCCCTAAAGGATGCAACAGCAGTGTTGTTATTCACCCTCGAAAAACGTGCACCTGCTACCAGCTGCGGAGTGTAAACCTGGAAAGGGACAGCGTGATCGACGGGTTCACCAAGCACCAGTTGAATTATTTCAATAGGTCGATATTACACCAATTTAACTGCTGCACGATAGCATAGTTCGAGTTCTACATTGCATGCTTTACTGCTGCAGAACAATCCTCGCGTTCAAAGTTTCGTGCCGAAGTGAGCTTAGGCAGACCGCCCGGTCGAGCTGCCTCTACGGACTCTACGCAAGAAGCCGATGCTCATAACCAGTGCACAACCACGGTTCTGCGTACAATATTCCAATACCAGACCATTTACGCGACTACCGCGCAAACACACATATTAATAGCATGCGTGGTGTTGCGTATTGTCTTCACCAAGCCGGCATCATGCAAGATGACAAGCGAACTACCGGTCGCTTGCGAACATCTTACGGGGTAAGGTTAACCAGTGAACCGCAAGCCGGAAAGTAAATAGGATCCATGTCCAACTGCTCCGTGGTCAGCTTGGTGTGAACGATACGCCACTTCTTCAACGCCCCGATCGCGCGTTCGACGTGGATGCGTAGGTTAGCTCTAGTTCGCGTCCTCTGCGCATCCTCCCCGCTAAACTGTTTCTCTCCCCGACGCGAACGCTTGGTAGGCGGTGCCACGAGTTTTATCCCTACCCTTGTAAAGTCTATTCCGAGGGCGTTGAAACGTCTGTCCGCCATCACGGAAAATCCTCCTAACCAAACTCCTCCTTCACCAACTCGCTTATTAAGCCAGACTGCCTTACGATGTCCGTGTCGGTTAACCTACCCCCATACGCGTCGGAGATGTGACAAATCGCACCTGCAGGGGTAACCCCAATCATAACCTTAGCCGTGGGCTCTGCTTGTAGTTGGACCACATTACGTGGGCGACATCTGTTTGCCACACGCGCGTCGTCTAAACTTCTGTCGCGTCAAGGACAATAATGCATTCCTGCAGCCCTTTTCTTACGAAGTTATTTAGCAAGTTGGCCGCGTAATCGCTGAGAGGTGACAAACGCACAAATGGCCGCAAGCTACCAGCCAAGAACCTAAGCCACGTCGAAAAGGCCCACCCCCCAGTGGTCTGGTTGACGCCAAACAGCGCCGAAGCTACGACAATAGGGAATGCAGTGCGCAAAACGAACAAGGCCAAAAAAAGACCATTCTCGCCTCGAAGCACCTTCTTTCGCTTGGTTTTCGCTATCCGTAGCTGCACACCCATAACCTCCGCCCCCTCCCCGTCGCCAGCCTGATCGTAGAATGTCATCTCCTCCGCGGCGCCGGCAGATTTGATGACACAGTAGCGCTTCTGCGTGGATATATCATGCATACAAATCGTGGGTTTGTCATCCGAGCAAGGTTGCATGCGACAGGGAACGTGGGGTTATCAGGCCGAAATCACGCAGCGACCATCGAAGTTTGCAAGACCAACTACTCAACGATCGAAAACGTTTTGCTATCGAAGAGATGTGAGTTCCGCCCATTCAATGAGCGTTATTCAGCTTTGCTGATAAATCTTCGGATCACGCGTGATATGCCTGCTGCGCGTTTCTCCGCGATTCGCAACGAGTCGTGCACAGCACGGCACGACAGTAGCTACTGCCTTACGATTCCTTGCGACACGACTCTCCGCATGCAACCGCTTATTACATCAATCCCCAGTCACCTGAAGGGGCTTCAGTCCCGGGAGACCACATATGCTTTTCGCGTGTACTGGGCTCATTTGCTTTAGAACGTGGTAGTCGATGCCCTCTCCACGTCTGGTCTCCTCACGTCCACCCCCACCGATCGCCTCTTTGGCATCCGCCCATGCTTGCGATAGCCGTGCCTGCAACGTAGTTGCTTCTTCCTCATAACGTGCAAGCTTGGCGGATAACGCCAACGTTTGTCGTTTAAAATGCCGGGCCGCGGCCTCCCATCTCACCCCCCGGCCCAGAGCCCCGACCATAGCCTCCTTAATATCCAACGACGTCTCGCTTGTCTCAGCACCCTTCTTGAGCCTCACTTGTGGGCCAGACGAATAGGGCCCATCAGGAATGCTCTATGTAGATAGGCAGCTGGGCGTGAAATGGGCTAGAGAGACCCTACCACCAAAATTGACAAATGACTCGTAGTCCAATCCGAGGAGCTGATACCAGGCGTTCCTCGACGAAGAATCCGACGGTAACCTGATTGTAGCCTCATCGCCCGCGGCGCGGCATACACTGTCGCCACAGATGCAAGGTCGCTTACTCGCCGACATCGCGCAGGCTAGCTCCGTGACGGAAGAGGTTTATGTAGCTAGGAGATGGACAAACATGCACACCGAGAAGAAAAAAAAAAAAAATTGAAAAGCTGCGCATACCGCGAGTTTGTGTAGAAACCCCTGTAGGTGCAAAAACATATCAGGTGCTTGGTATCTCACGAGATTTGTTTTTGTTTGTATTTACGCCGCTTCGTTTTGCACGGCAACAACCGTGCAGGATGTCGATTGGACAAGGAGGGTGTGTGCTGCCGTCGCTGTACTATGCTGCGACGGCGTGCCATCATAGACTGCTGTGATGAGTAGTTTGTCTTCCTCCTATTTCTTGAGGCCGTTTCGGCAGCCGCCCCTTGTGAGGAAACAGCCTCATCTTGAAACGTAGAGTGGGTGTGGGAACGTTCCAGCGCAGAAGCCATCAGCCCCCAGAACCCGGGGCCATTACGCCACCCGAATTGCAAGCGAAGATCTACAACTACGTATTTGCCTATCGCGTACCTAAACACCGGCGCCCCTACCGGGTCAACTAAGACTTGACGAAAGGCGTCTTTCACGTCAACGCGGCAAAGGACGATTCTAGCTCAGGTGGGACCGTGCAACTGCCGCAAAGCCAACACCCGTAACAACACATCCCGAAACACATGACCGAGCTCGCAGGAGGGGGCGGAGGAAAATAGGTATCGTCGTTAACGCTGGAGTGGTCGCTCGCGCGCGCAAACGTGAGATCGTGAATGATGCCAAACGTAAGCTTAAACACGACGGACAAAGGCAAAACACGTAAACCCCGAATATCAGAGGCGGAACTTAATTCAAACACCAAAGCCCGACCGTGCACAATGTCAACAAATATCTTTTGATAAACAGCAACGGCATTGGGGGCGACGCTCGGGTGGTTACCGTATGCAAGCTCAGCAGTCAGACTACCCCCCCGAGCAACACACATCGGGGAGCCCGGTGCCAAAACGCGGAGCAACTGGTCAACACGAGAGAACTTCTTGACGGTACCAAACCAATGACGAACGATGTGAAGATGAATATGTGGGGCAATGCGAGCGGATCCGACAGCAGACGTACACAATTTAACGCTGCCGGCACAGGCACGCAAAAAACGACCCCGCGCTGGCAATCACATCGAGATTCGCGGAACCTGTTGACGATACCGACCGCGTTACGCTATCCTGCGCGGTGCGCCACGCCTCAACCGTCGAATCCAACTGTGCGCGCGCTCGCCGTCGGTCGAGCCATGTCCGCACCCCGAGTCAAACTCCGAACGTCGCACACTTTCGCTATGCAAACTGTATCTCCGCGCGCGATCGATAAGCTAGTTCCTACAATGCGCGCCGAGACTAACGTACACGCACACACGCGTTCCCCATGGTCACCTCTATTCCCGAAAACGACGGATCCCGGAGCAACGGGTACACGCTCGCGCCCAACGCCGCCTTCGCCCGCCAGCGCCTGCAACGCACGCCCCCGCAACCCGCCCGTGACATCGCGGACTGCCGTTACGGTCGGCGCTCCGCCAACGTCGACCGTCGACGCACCCCCCCCACCAACCGCCAACGCCGCAGCCGCGCCCCCCGGGGTTGGACCCAACACGCGGCCGCCACTCCTAATTGTTGATGCAGCCGCTATATCCACCGCCGGCGCGGCAGCTGCGCCCGCAAATGTTGGCCCCACCTGGTGGCGGGGCCCGTGTCTTCATCCAGAACCAGAACCAGCGCCTCTGCCCCCGTCGCCCCCCTCTTGCCCCCCGCGGGGAGGACCGCGCGCATCGACAACGCCCGCGACCCTCCGCCTGCCGCCGCCACGCTTCCACCGCCTTCATCCCTGCGAGCGGGTGGAGATGGTGAGGATGCCGAGGCCGCGGGGGCCTCGTGCAGGAACTTACACGGAGACCAGTTGCATTTACCGGTGCGCGCGAACATCCGGCAGGCCTGGGGGAAACTTGAATTGGCCTTTCCCTTGGACCCGGGCGATCCAGCGGGGGGAGCGGTGGCCTTCTGCTTGGTGGGCCTGTCTGCGCCGGAACCGATGCTGCTGAACACGAGCCGGAGCACCTCCCCCCCGTCGTGGCAAAATCGAGAGTGCGTACGAAAGCGGGCATGGGTGGGGGGTCGAACACCGTACCAGCTGGGGGAGGGACAACAGCAGGGGACGACCGCTGCGCAGCACGCATGGGCTTTCTCACCCACAAAGCGATGTCGCGGCTAACCATATCACACAACACTGCATGCGCTTCTGGGACAGACAGCATGCTGTAGTTGCTGAAGGTGTGCGCACGCAAGCCCATGACCGCCACTGTAAACCCGTCGTCAAGGGCGTTGACCCGCGCCAGACACGGGAGATCGTCGGCGACCCCGGGCGAGAGACCCACAGAAAGAATCGCAACGACGGCCAATGTCAAAAGGTCGAGACGGTCGGCGACCATGAGGGAGTGCCCGATGGGCCCGTCCACGCGGGGCCCATAAGCCCCGATGTCAAAAGAACTGAAGGACCGAAGCTGGGACGCGACGTTGGCTGTCACGTGGATGGTTTCCCCCACAAATAACTGCAGGTCAGCGGAAGAGTTCCCGAGGTTCGGGGGGGTATGTCCTCAAATATTCCACAGCTTCCTAGCTGTGTTGACCTTGTTCCATGTGGCCATTTCGGTGGCAAGTTGTGCTTTTAGGCGCTGGCGTTCCTGAACGTCACCGTCGTCTCGGGAGGCTACCCGACCAGAGTTGTTCTCCACGAACTGGTGAAGGATGAAGTCGAAATTAGCTACCTGATCAGCACAGGCAGCCGCTACCTCGTGGGAGGAAGAAGTGGTTGCCGATAACTCGGCGAAAAAATCGTCAAGGCGCGTATGGACCGGCGCGAATTCAGCTTCAACCTGTCGGGCCCACGTGGCCAAGCCATCCGAAGGCAAGGGCCTCACCGACCGCTGGCGCCCCGGAGGAGGGCCCCGAGCCCGTGAGAGCTGCGGCGGCCCGGGCACGCAGAGTAGCCTCTGCCTCAGCGCTGGCGGCGGCAGGCGGCGCGGCACCCGGCGAATCACCCATCGTCGAAGAGACAGCCCGCAGCGCTCGCCACAGCAGTAGTCACAGCGAATTATCACCACGGCAGTCACCACAGCAGTCCTTGCGAAGTCTCACAGCAGCAGGCGCAGCGAAGCTCGCTTACAGCAGAAATCAGCCAGTCTGTCACACCTTAAACCTGTCTCGCTGACGATGCTTCTCTCTTCTCTGCGTGATTCGCTTGCTAGTCAGCAACCAGACAGACTGATCCAAAGTTCCCTTTGCTATACCAGGACAAGTACAAGTAACCAACCGCATTGATCTCATCGGTCAACGTGCAATAACCTCAAACTTATTCCGTACATACAAAACCCTTATTTTCTCGTGCCTCGATAATAATACGCGTATCTCATCCGACTTCTAAAACACTCGGTGTTGTTCGTGCTGGTTGTTCATCCTACGAGAGCGAGATAGATACAAATGATAATTTTGTGGTCACGGACTGCTTGCTGTGAGACAAACTCAACCTAACACAGTCGCAATCCATGAACAGATGAAGATAAGGCAAGTGAAGTGCTAGCGTACCGGGTACGAGAACACACTAAAACAAGCCAGACCATATGAAAAAGAGAAAAAAATAAAAAATAAAACACAATAATAAAACAATGAACAAACGGCAGGCGTTCTGAAGAACAAGAATGTGATGCAAGAGGATAAGAAAGGAAACAAATAAACAAAATCGATACCGACCGGCATTTTTCAGCTGGGCGAGTGGGCGTCCCCGGTGCAGTCCGAGTGTGTATTATATTACACTAGTAGGTGGATATCGTCTCTACCAAAATTTTAAGGTCAAGGTCATATGTTCCAGTCTCACCAAGTGCTTGCTCGTGTGCTCAGAATCGTATAGGGACTTTTTCTTTCGTATAAATTGCCGAGCGGAAAGCGCGAGAGAGTGAATCGTGGCAAAATCCAAAGAAATTCGACGAGTGTAAAAAAAACTGAAAAAAAACGGTGGAGTAGTGCTGAACCCTATTGACTAGGCTGGCACTGCGACGAAAAACAATAGGCTTAGGCGCGGGGCACGCGGACCTTTTTTGCTTTATCCATTATCTCATCACCACCATCATCATGTCTTTTCTTTTACCGAGCCGAATACTGCTGTGCCACTTTTTTGTAGTTATACCTTGTTGTTAGTGTCACAAGTTTGAAGAACCCCCATGTCGTTCTACGGTGGTAGAGCCCACCTCAACTTTTCTTCAAGGAAATCGCTGTTTTTTACACCAGCCCGCGGGCCCCGGCCGTATGTCGTGATAATATATATATATATATATTGGCATTTCCTTCTACTACAGCTGTCATTTTGTCCCCCTCAGAAACGTGTTTTATAGTTTCCGCGCACAGACTGACCAACATCACCTTGTTGACCCTGATAGCGACACTGTAATTGCAAGGGGAGTCGCCGACCTATATCCTTAATGAGGACACACAACCCGTAATACGCGCGATCGGAGTATCACACACAGCTTGCAAAGATGAGTTTCGACAAAATCCTCGATCTCAGCTGGAGTGTATTTTCATTTTTGTAATATAATGTGCCCCTTGCCATCCCGACGTCATCGTTTGATAGTCTTGTGCAAACAAGAAAATACATGAAAATATTTTTTCCATAGCGTTTTTCCACGTGTCGAGTAGCCATGAAAGCGTCCATTAAAAACATGGCTGGTTTTGCAGGGGGGGGTATCGTAGAACCAGTCTACCACCCCCTCCCCCTCTCCCCCTTCCCTGTTCTATGAACACTCGACCCAGCCATCAATGAGACGACCTGATCCTAATGGTGACGCGGCGAGGGCGAAGGACGAAGCAGCTGGGTTGTATTATCCTGTAACATGTTGCCATTGGGTCGAGTCATTACTATCAAAATCACCGTCGTCCGCCTTTCCATAGGAGCCGGATACCGTGCCATGTTTCGAGCCGATAACTGTACCATATTTTTAGCTTCAGCTTGAATACCCCCCTCCCCACCGCTACCGCACTAGCAGCTTAGCTAATGATGTTGGCTTGATGCAGACAAAGCATCGGCTCAGTAGCATCTGTCCCTAGATGCACGCAAAAGCACACCAGCTTTTCGAGTATGGCGCCTCTATTCCTTTATCCAATGATGACTTTAAGTAGTGGGCGTAACATGTTCGGTCGGAGATGTTTTTGATGATTTCTCAAAAAAAAAAAAAAAAATCCCCTCCTGCAGAAAAATACATCCTAAACATATTTTACACCCTGTTAAAGGCTGCAAGAAGAACAGCATACGTGCTGAAGAGGAACAAATGCCTGTAAGGCACGGACAAAACGACACGAAGACGAGGGAGAAGATACCGGCATAAGGCCGGTGTCGGGGAGGGAAATAAGCGAACAGACACAAATAAGGAAATACAAGAAGAACGACAACAAGTGCAATAAGTGCCATTACTGTCGCTTCCGCGCCCCCCCCCCCCTGAACTCAACTAAAACAAACCAAACAGAAACTATACCAGCCACACTGTAGGGGGTTCAGAGCTATATGTGGCGCACACACGCTCCACTTACTACTTATTAGTCGAACTGGTGTACCTTGCCACACAATCTACAGGCTGCTCTTAAGTTATTGGGCGGGGACACAGAGTGCCCCCTGCAGGCCTGCCTATTGGGCAGGTTCTCGGTGAGTACTCACTCTCTTAGCCGTACATAGTAGATCGAGAAGCAGCGTTATTATTTCCACAGAGCCCCGGATAGCATCTGACAACACGAGGCGGGTGCCTCGGTTATATTTCCTGAATATCCCGAATAGAAAACGCCAACCTATCATACGAAAACAGCCAATTATATATCAAATCAGATTATTCCAGGCCTTTCAAGGCCGTACCTTAACACTAGCCCACCCTGATGAGCCGCATACATATGCAGAAATATGGGAGATTCTGGGAAAATTCGCTTCTACGAACTAGACCACGAGTCGAAGTTGCGGCTCCTCAAAACTCACTCCCACACCAGTAACGGCCTGGAAAACGAAAGCAAAAGCAGCTGAAGGAAACGAAGACCCTACAAAAAGGCAGACCGCCCATAAAAATCCTGTCGCGTACCGCCGGCGCGGCGGGGGGGGCATAAAAGACTCTACGGCAAACAAACCACAGAAAAGGCACTATGGCAAGGCAAACCCTCATCGAAAAGAAGGGGACCACAGGCGCTAATACAAGGGAGAAGTCATACCTAAACCTCCGGCGGACCACTGGCATGGTGGGGGGGGGGGATTGACGAAACGAAAACACCCGGAATGGAAGGTGGCACCACCTAGAGCCCCGCGAGAGGGGAAGAAGTGTTTCGCCAAACACTTAGAAAAAATATAACACGAAAAAAACAAAACAAAAAATAACACACAATCCCCTATAGCCCTGTGCCTCGTTGATTGCGAACAGGGTATCCCGTTCGCCTCCCGGCTTTGGGCTGAGGTGAGTGTCGGCAGGGCGAAACTGAACAAACACGAAAAAACGGCAGTCCTGCGCCTCAGATAGCGGCGTGATCACCCGAACCCTGGCCCGGCACAGAGCGGGGGCGGGGGGGGGCGGCAGGATTAAGAAAAAAAGGTTAGAGTTGCCCCACACCCAGTAACAAACGTTCGAAACACCGCAAACAACCCAAAGGCAATACTCTAAACCCCATAACCCAGAGAAACAAAGGGGGAACTATCGAGGAGCGGCGGTGGCTTGAAATTCAACTGGCCACGGTCGCGGGTCGAGATTCATCTACGTTACGTTCCTCCGAGGAAACGCGGTGGCGATGTGAACTTGCAGGCACCAAGAGCCTCGTACGGCTCCCGTCGAAGTTGTGTGGCGCGCCGAGTGTAATCGGCCCCTGGTCGTCAAGAAAGCGGACTAGATATACCTAGTCCTTGGTTGCGCTAGCGCTGGTTTTTCCAAGCCACCACAACCCATCGTCTCACTTGTACCAAAAGTGGGCTCCCTTAGGAAACACCGTGTCGTGGTAGCGACCGAGCCAATTGGCGCGGGTAGCACAAGCGTAGCCCGGAGCAGGAAACGTTCCCCGTTGTTGCGGGAGAGCTCGCGATGTGTCGCCCCGATCCGCATTCGGCGGTAGAGGCAGTTGGTTTGGCGGTGCTGGTCCGGAGTGCCGGCCCAATAACGCAAGATGTGGGGGCGGGAGAGGTGGAGGTCCATTTCCCTCTCCCAGGAAGATTCAAAGAGGTCCGCTTACTGCGTCTTGTGTAGCACCGCGATGACGTCACCTCGGCCCCGCACCAACTGATGGCCGGTGATCTGCTCCACTTCCAGCTGTTGGAGGGAAGTCGAAACATCGTCTTGGGTGACGTGGTACGGAGGGGACGTTTCGGGAAAATTGATGAAACCATACTGCGTCAGCCCCGCCGGTAGGTATTGGGGCATGTCCCCGCTGTCATGGGGGTTGGCGCAGGGCTTGCAGCGTTCAATCGCCACACGCCGACGAGCTTCCGAACCGGGCAGGTCGGAAGGGAGGTCCAAATAGAGGAGGTTGCTCCCGAGTGGCAAGCCGTCCGGGGTCTCGGCGGCGGAGCAGGGGCCGACAGCCAGGGTCTTGTAAGGGCCCGTCCAGTTAAGCACGAGTTTGGTCTCGAGCACCTTGGCGTCCGTGTTCGCCTTCACAGGGCTGGCGGATGGTGGAGGCAGAGTTGTTCACCCATGACCAACCACCGACATCGAAGTTGGGTGCCGGACGCAGCGCGTCCGTGATGGCGGAATTTCTGCGGTTAACACGAGAAACGGTGAGGGCGTGGTGTGCGCGGACAATGTCGTTCGCGCGCTTTTGCCGGTCGGTGGCCAAGTCGCAATAGGCCAGGTGGTCGCAGGCCAGACTCCGGTACCCCACGACGCCGGTGCGGTCGAATACCGTCAGGAGAAGACGTGGGAGTCTGCCCATGTGGACATCGTTGCGCACCAGGCGCATCGCCGCGCTGACGGAATTGTTGTAAGCGAATTCGACGTGAGGCAGATGCAAGTCCCAATCGTCTTGTCGCTCGTTGACGACCATAGCCAGCATTTGGGCGATAGTGTGGTCTACCCGCTTAACGCCCCCGTTACAGTTGGGACGATAGGAGCTTGTAGCAAGCTTGCGCACGCCCAGCAGCTGATATACAACTTGTGAAAGCTTGGAGCAGAACTGCAGTCCGTCGTCCGAGAGTATGGTGCGCGGGCACCCCCACAAGGGAATGTAATGGTTCACCAGGATATTGGCTAAACCCTCTGCGGTGAACTCAGCGGCAGTGACGGGGAGCATGTCGGCCCGACGACTGAAGCGATCGATGAACAGCAAGATGTAGGTGTTGCCTCTTGGCGTGACCGGGAGGGGGCCGAAGTAGTCGACACTGACGGCGACACCTGAACCTTCCGGTAGAGGCATTGAGATGATTGGCCAGCGGACAGTCAGCCGTGGGGTTTTCCGCAATTGGCACTTCAAGCAGTGGCGAAGCCACCACCGGGTGCGCACATTCCTGTCATTCCACCAATAAAACCGACCCATCATGCGCAACGTGCGCGTGGTGCCAAGGTGGCAAAAGGTCGTCGAATGACAAGCTTGCATGTGATCCAAGGGCTCACGAGCAGGGGAGCGTAGATGTGAAGTGGCTCGTCGTTTAGCACGCAAGTAGCTGGCCCCACAGAGTTGGGTCTGTCAGGTCTTGTCGGCGGCAGTGTCGGGTTGCGGACGAGTAGGACGATGTCGTCGTCTGTTGCATGTAATCGGCCATTACCTGCCAGCTCCTGGATGTCTGGGAGGGAGGGACGCATGTATCAGGGGTAGCACGCCAAACCATCGGGCGGCAGGACCGACGGCCGGCCGATAGAGATGTAACGCATCGCGGCGTGGCACGTCGGCTCAGCGTGCTGCTCTCGCCTCCAATCGGTATGCAAATAACGCGCGCGACGGAACAGCGAACCGCATTTCAGCAGCGTCGCCGAGGGCATCCGACCTTGTGGGTGCAGTCGGCGTTTCACCAGGAGGAGCATGTGCCGTAAGAGAGGACTTCCCATAGGCTCTGTGTGGTCGCGGTCGGACGGAAGTGGCACCGTGCGGACCGGCGAGCCGGCAAGAGCAGGGGTCGCGGCGGCGGGCGGAGCCGGGCGCGGCCGTGGGACTCGCGGCGGGGTTGTAACTCGCCTGGAAGGTGATCGAGGGGCCTCACCGGGCCCGAAGCCAATCATAGTCGACAGCTGGGGGTCCCTTACCAGCTGCTGTTGCTGAACACCGGCGCGTCCCAGTAGAGATGTGGTCTGAAGACTGCGTCAACGCCTGAGGCGCCGGAGAGCCAGGCGAGATAGAGACGGACGCGGTCGGGCCCGCGGGCTCAACCGAGTCAGTCACTTTTACCGAGCTCCGGGAAGGAGTCGGTTGGATTACTGAGGTCGTGGTAGCCGAGGCTTCTGCGGAGCCCTCGATCACCGCGGTAGGTACAGCAAAAACCGAAGCGAAATCGTTGTCGGCTGTATGCGAGGCCCACCCGCGGCCGTGAGAGCTATCGACGGTGTCGGCGGATGCAACAACACAAGCGACGAATATCCTGGAAGGAGTAGGAAGGTCGTCGAGTCTCATACGTGGCTCGTGTGCGCGAAAATTGCTAAAGTCGGCAAGGGTAAAAGGGAGCCCACCCAAGGCATTGTTTTCGGTGCGGGGCATTAGCCCACCCAAGCCGACACCCGGAATCGGAGAGGAAGGAGTGTGCAGCCCGCAAGCCCTTATGAGGTATATGCCACCATCCTCAACAGGGGTGACCCGTCGAACCATTGCGGTCATGTTCCGTGGCAGGCTCCAGCAAGCGAGACAGGAAGTCGGCGTTGCCGCTCGCGCTTGCTTGGCGGTACTCGAGTGTGTAGTCGAACGCGGTGAGGAACTTGAGCCATCTTTGGACTTGGGCGTTGTGGTCTCCCACTTTGCCTATGTTTTTCAGTGCCTCGTGGTAAGAGAATATATACGGACCTTGGTGCCCCAAAGGTAGCCGCGGAGACGTTGGAGAGGCCAGACGATGCTGCCAGCCTCCGAATCAAGAGGAGTCCAATGACTTTCCGAGTCGAGCGTGGCTCGACTGATGTACGCTATGGGTTTTATGGAGCCGTCCGCCAGTTCTTGTTCGAGACCGGCGCCAAACCCGTCGATGCAAGCGCCTCAATACACGTGGAACGGGCTTGAGCGGTCGGCGACGGCGTCCCAAACGGGCAAAACGAGTACCGGTGGAATCGCGAGCTCCGCCAGGATGTTTCGCACTAACTTATCCATAGCAGGCGTGAAGGCAAACTTGACCCCCCTCCGGAGGAGCGCGTTAATCGGACGAAGCCTCTTCGATAACTCGGGCAAAATTTTGCGGTAATAGTTGACACCAGCCATGAGTGCGCGAACCTGCTAATCGTCTGTGGGCATCGGCACATTGGTCAATATCGACAGCTTTTCTGCGTTTGGGCGTAAGCCTGCCGGGGAAATGGAGTGGCCCAGAAAGTTCCCATCCATGTCGCCCAATCGCGCCTTCGAGGGGGAAAGCTTGAGATTATGCTTTCGAAGGCGCTCAGAGAGGGGCGAATCGTCCGAACATGCGCTACCGGGTCGGAATCGAACACGATGACATCGTCGGGGTAAGCTGCAACCTAATTCAAGTCCTTGATCACCTCATTGATGATCTTGACGAACTACCCAGGCGAGGCACTGCTGCCCTGAGGCATAATGAGCCACTCATAGAGACCTGTGGGTGTGCGGAACGCTGTAAGGGGAACTGTGCTCTTGTGTGCCGTTATCTAGTGGAATGAGGAAGCAAGGTCAAACGAGGAAAACGCCCGACTTGAGCCAAAGGAGTCCAGGACCTGGTCCACGTGGGGGATCGGCAATTGGCTAAGGTGTTGTAATTTGGTTGAGCTTCTTGTAGCTCACCGTGATCCTCACGCCGCCAGAATTCTTCGGGATGACCACCAGCAGGCTCGAATACGGTGAAGTCGAGTGCTGGATCAGCCCAGCCGCGAGGTGCCGGTTAGGGGTCGCGTCCACTTCTTTGGCCAGTATAGGGTTTATGCGATGGGGCCGTAAAGTGACCGGAGCGCTGCCCTCTGGAACCGAGATTTCGAAGGGCATCAGGGATCAGGTTCCAAAATCCGTCTTCGAGGTGGAGAACACGCCAGGAAAGCCGCAGAGCACATCCCCCAGTTTCTCGATGGCCGGGGGGTCCCAACCAGGGTCGTGTAAGTCGAACGCGATCTCCTGCAGGTGCGGTGGGTGTCGGGCCCAGACATATGGAAACGAAGAACGCTGGGATGAGTTTAATCGTTTCAATTGTGCCGGCGGGGGTGCCGGTACGGCGGGAGCTGCAACCTCCGTGTCAGGCGAGCGCACGACCGCTGAGACCTGACTGTCCGAGGTCTGGCCAGGGTGGGGCCTTGTAGCGTGGGTGATGTGTTGCAAAGCCCTTAGCGGAACGAGTAAAAGTGGGACGTCGGCGACCCCGACGAGGTCGCCTGGTCCGAGGTCCGCGACACCCGTTAAGGGAAGCACCTGTCGCCTTGAAGAAACGAAGTGCTTCTGCCCCAAAAGAATGCCCGGCTGCGGCAGTATATCGACACGGTAGTGTCCTGTGAGTATAGGGGACCCGTTACTGCGCACCAAATTGACCGCGAGTAGCTGGGGCACGCCCGACAAGGCGACACCTGTAGTTCCATCATAGAGGGGGCGAAAAGCACCGTTCGTAGCTGCGAGACCAACGAGAGATACCATCAGCTAGTGTGTTCCGTACGCCGGGAACGTGTTTTCAGCATGGTTCCGGCCCCCCTGATTTTGAGATGCCCGAGCATTCTCATGAGTAGGCATGCTTGTTTGTCCCTCGCCCCCCCGCATCGATAGATCCAAGATGCTGCTGCTGAATTGTCACCGCGCATCAGAATCGGACCCCCCTTTGCGTCCTCCCTGCCTCCTACTAGTTCAAGAATGACCCACGTGGTCACGACCATGCCCAATGACTCTGACATGTTTATCGTGATGGTATAGGTCCCTCGTAGGTCGGGTTTTCTTTAGCTCCGCGGTCAGTTCTTTGGCAAGTCAAACCTCCAAAATCCCTTCCTCTCGACGCAAAAACCGCCCACTGCCTCGAGACTGACGTGAAACACAGGTTTTGCGGGCCGTTGTATCGCCGTGTGGCAGGGCGCGCTAAGCGCCTCGCCTTCGTGTAGTAATTAATTCGTGATCGATAACCAACTTCCAGAAAAGGTCGGCGTGAAACTCTCTACCGATTCCTACCGTACGGTTCTGTTTTTTGCTGCCTCCTGAGCTGTGCAGCCCGGTCAGCCGCAGCAACCTCCACACGGAATACCTACCAGCTCGTAGCACGTACGTGAGCTTCCACAAACTGCCGGCCATGCTAAGCACGTCCCTCGCCGTCGCTTCCCTCCTACTCTGGGGCCATTGCTCGAACAGCAATATATATCTGTATATTTTCGCGCGGAACCGAAATTCTCATGGTGTGAGAGCTGACAGTGAAGCCTAACACGTCTATCATGGTGTCCCAGTCCATGTCTTTTTAAAGCTGTAGCGTCGTCAGAGTGGCGTACCCTGATTTGTAGGTAGTTGTCTACGTACACGACTGGTAAGAATGGGTCGAACACCCCCCCCCGCACTGTGAGTTCTGACTTTTGCGCGTCCGGCGGTATTGGTGTTGATTTTCCGTCATCCCAATGCTCCACCACCTTTAAGTGAGCCATCGTTTCTTTTTCTTCGTCTAACAACTGAGCTGAACCGATCGTGGTGTTACAGTGCGCGTGTGCGGCCGCCGCCGACATGACGCCCCAGAACCCCGGCAATCCCGACCATCCCAACGTCAAACGAAAATCAATTACGACCAGGTCTCATACGGTGTAGCAAAAGTTGTGAGCTTTGCCCTGGTCTAGTCATACTTTCCGAAAAGCGTCTGACACGTCGGCCTGGCTCATCCGTATCATCTTTTCTGGGAATTTCTTTCTCCAGGTCACGAGTTGGTCTAAGTTGTTTTGCAGCGCTTCGGCGCGCAGGCATTGGGGGACGGTATCGGGGTCAATGTCTCCGTTTAGACCCCTTTGTTCTCTCTGCTCATTACATCGAACGACAGATCATTGATTATCCGAACTTCAAGACAGCCGCCAACGGACAGACTGTGAGGTTGGGGATTTCGTGCGCGGCTGATTTCTGGATCTCTAAGCCTTCAGGCGTCTGACCTCTTCCCCGATTTTTTTCAGATTACCGGCAGATGCTCGGTGACACTGCTTTGATTTCCGTACTGTAACGCGCGCTCGAGATCTGCTCCGGACGCTACAGCGTTCACCGGCACCTCTCCTGCGACTATCGTGACCAGCTCGTCCACTGCCCCGAAGACGTTTAGATCACCGTGGAGTTTCGATGGGTGTGTTCGGGGTCTATCGGTGGTGCTACCAAGGATCTTATTATCAGTCGAGCTACGTCTCCCACGACTCGTTGCTTCTCCGGGATCATGGTTGCGCAAGTGTTGGCTAGCTTGTACAGCAATTCTTCTCTTTCTTGTGAGTCGAGACCCTTATTGTCCAAGTCTGTCTTTTTGAACGTGCCACTGCTGTACCATGCGTTCTGTGTTTTCCGACTGCGCGTCACCCCATGGGGAAGCCCTCAGCGTGCTGCCCAGCCTCCCTCCCGCTAATCAACTGGTACCAACGTGGTAGCTCTACTTGTCGGTGCCTTCGCGCCCCATCTGTCTGCTCTGATCTGCGCATGTACTCCAATTGCGTGCTTTCTGCCTCTGTGGGGTATGTGCTGTACTGCACGGGTGGACAGTCGTTCTGGTTTGAGCCTTCTGCACGATCGACGTTCCTGCGACTCGCGCGGAAGTGGGGCATTCTTCCCCTCTGCTCCTGCTGATCTGTGCTGTGGTGTGAGAGTTTCGCCCCACCGATGTCTGCTCGGTCTGCGAAATAAGGCAATCTTCGTCTCTGCTCACACAAAGCCTGATGTTCTGTGCTGTGGTGTGAAATTTCTGAACCACCAATGTCTGCTCGGTCTGCGAAATAAGGCAACCTTCGTCTTTGCTCACACAAAGCCTGCTGTTCTGTGCTGTGGTGTGAGAGTTCCGCCCCACCGACGTCTGGTTCGCGAAACAAGTTAACTTTCGTCTCTGCTCACACAAAGCCTGCTGTTCTGTGGTGTGGTGCGAGGGTTCTAAACCACGGATGTCTGCTCGGTCTGCGAAATAAGTTAACCTTCGTCTCTGCTCACACAAAGCCTGCTGTTCTGTGCATTGGTGTGAGAGTTCCGCACCACCGATATGTAGTCGGTTCGCGAAATAAGGTAACCTTCGTCTCCGCTCACACAAACCCTGCTGTTCTGCGCATTGGTGTGAGAGTTCCGCACCACCGATATCTGGTCGGTTCGCGAAATAAGTTAACCTTCGTCTCCGCTTACGCAAAGCCTGCTGTTATGTGCTGTGGTGTGAGAGGTCCGCACCACCGATATCAGTTTGGTCTGGGAAATAAGGTAACCTTCGTCTTTGTTCTCATAAAGCCTGCTATTCTGTGCTGTGGTGTGAGAGTTCCGCACCACCGATGTCTGTTTGGTTCACGGAATAAGGTCAACTTCGTCTCCGCTCACACAAAGCCTGCTGTTCTGTGGTGTGGTGCGAGAGTTCCGCACCACCGGTGTCTGTTCGGTCTGCGAAATAAGGTAACCTTCGTCTCTGCTCGCACAAAGCCTGCTGTTATGAACCTTCTAGAACTAGGCTTAGCGAAAAATTAGAGTTCTTGGTTGATCTGACTTGCTGTTCCGACGCATGCGGGTTCTGCATGCTTGAGTGGAACGATTGAGCGAGCCTATTGCTGTAACTGTGTTTTTCTTTCTGCCGCCACGGCGGTTGCCACGACTCTGCTTCAGACGTTCTGCTGCGTACGGCACTGCTTCTGCCTCTCGGAAAATGATTCTCGTAATGAAACATGGCCGGCGACACCGACACGGGTACGGGTGCATTGCGAAGTCCCACGGAGCCTGCTGCTCTGAACCTCCTTACACTAGGCTGAGCGGAAATTTGATTTCTGGGTTGATCTGACTTGCTGTTCCGACGCAAGCAAAGTAACCTTAGTCTCTGCTCACATAAAGCCTGCTGTTCTGTGCTGCGGTGTGATAATTACGCACCACCGATGTCTGTTCCGTCTGCGAAATATGGTAACCTTCGTCTCTGTTCACACATATCCTGTGCTGTGTTGTGACAATTTCGCACCACCGATGTCTGTTCAGTCTGCGAAATAAGGTAACCTTCGTTTCTACTCGCACAACGCCTGCTGTTCTGTGTTATTGTGTGAAGAGTTTCGCCCCACCGACGTCTATTCGGTCTGCCAAAATAAGGCAACCTTCGTCTTTGCTCACACAAAGCCTGGTGGTCTAGACTATACTGTGGTGTGGGAGTTTCAAAACACAGATGTCTGTTTGGTCTGCGGAATAAGGCAAGCTTCGTCTCTACTCACACGAAGCCTGCTGTTTTGTGCTGTAGTGTCAGAGCGTGGAGAGGTTCGCAATACCGAATGTCTGTGCAGTCTGCGAACTGCTGTTACTGCGTCTTCTTACTGCCACCACGGAAGTTTGACTGCTTCAAACGTTCTGCTGCGTACAGCACTGCTTCTGCCTCTCGGAAAATCATTATCACCATGAAACACGGTCGGCGACATCGATCCGAGTGCGGATGCATTGCGCAGTCCCACGGACCTCTCGGGGTCTGCGAAGGTGCTCCTCTCGTCTCTCACCCTCGGTCGGCCCTGCCTGACGGCAGGGCCTGTGCTGTCAGTTACAGTCGATCAATTCTAATGGGCACACTAGTTGACTCCTTTCAATCCTACAGTGCTACGCGCTCTCGCTCCCCTGTGCCTCAAGCGACCGTCTCTGGCAAGCGCGACAGCTTTTCTCTCGCTGCTCACTGGCTATCCTACTTTTTCTTCTATCGAAATGATCTACAAATTCGCCTGTTAAATCAGAATCCCTTCCACGCCTCCACAAACATCACTTTTCTACGTAAAGATACATAAGCGCCACCCGGGGACGATAGGGACCTATACCCCGGGATCGGAACCCATCCACACGTCTACAACCGCGACAAGCCGGGAACGAACACGGATAATAAATAATAGCCAACAATACCTAGAAGTTGATACCTCCCCGCACGGTGTGGAAATCCCAACCCCGCCGGCCGATCTCTGATTGGCTTAGGTTCGTACATTGAGCCAGCTTCATCTTGGGAAGATCGGGTCCCATCCCCGGTCCAGAGGTCGTTTCATATGATCTCTAAAACGTCGACCAACCGGGGAAGAAAACCGATCTTTGTCGGGTGGACACAGCCCTGCACGGTGTGGAGACCCCATCCCGTTGGCTAGTAGCTGATTGTTTCGAGATCCACATCGTCGCCCTAGGAGGATAGAGGCCCACCAATGGGGAGCAATTCTGTCGCACACGGTCCCATCCCCGGTTCATAAATGCCCCGAATATCTACAACAACGTAGGAACGATAGCGAGGATCTCCGGGGTCGACACCGCCCCGCACGGTGTGGAAACCTCAACCACAGTTCCTTACCGCTGATTGGCTGGGACTTGGACATAGGGGCAGCGCCACCTCGGGAGGATAGAGTCCCATGCAGAAATCCTTCCATCTATCTACAACTCCGACAAACCGGGGTCGACAACCGAGTTCGTACGGTTCGACACACAGCGCCGCGTGGTGTGAAAACCCCAATGATATTGGTTTATCGCTGATTGACTGTGCATATCGTAAAGCCAGCGTCACCCGGGGGGTATATAGGCCAGCCACAGGAGGGGGGGAGGTTACGACGCACCCGACGAGGATAGGGCTCCGTTGGGGTTTCTACACCGTTCGGGGTGATGACGACCAGGAAAAAGTCAGTTTTCGTCCCCGGTTTGTCGGAATCGATGGGGTTACGACGGAACCGACGAGGATGGGGTTCGCATACAATGACAGCGTCACAGAATATGGCATAATCCCCAGTGAAGAAGTCCTTCAAGGCATAGTCTACATGTTTACAACTAGAGAAAAACGGGACCACTCGTGCTGCTGTTTTTTTGTTCGTGCATCTCCAACCCCGGTACGCTGACATTTCATTTGACCCCCCGCCTCGATACCGCCCCGCACATTGTGGAAACCCAACCTCCGATAACTTGATTGATCGGCTCGGCTAGGGTTCGTGGATCGAGCAAACCATCACTTAGAAGGTCAAAAAGTTCAATGACTGTCATCTCATACTGGCCTGTGATTGTTAGAGAAATTGTACATTCAACATGGACCAATGACATAATTCAGCCCAGATCGAGTGCGAGATCGGTGCAACTTGTTTGGGTGCCGTAGCAGCAAAAACAAATTCACCTCACATAACTTGCCTCACAAGATTATAGTCTAATCCTCCAGTAGTCAGTAGCAAGGAGTACAATTATCTATTAGGAAGCAACACACAATCAGTACTTGTCAACCAACTACGTACCAACATGACACGCGCTTGCAGTCGACCCGCAAAAGACCAAAACAGCAGCAACGCAGACAGGCACCACAGCAACAGCACGCCTTCCACACCTCTTATACTGTTCCAAATACTCTTGGGGAAAAGGAGACTACCTACCTCTCCAACTTTATGCCGGAGCTAGGGTTCAAGTCCTTCACCTCGGTGCCCATCAACTGCGACAGCACCGGTGCGTAGCATGTTGCGGGAAACGGGACGTACAACTCGAGGACGAAAGCACAAATTTGCTGTTCATCGTTCTTCGCGACCTGGTCAAGAGCGGCAAGAGCACCATCCACCACGTGCCGACGCAGCAGATGCTCGCCGACTGCGCGATCAAGCACCCAAACGCAATTCGGCTCGATCCTGCACGCAGATCAAGGACTTCTCGTATTGAACAGGGATTATTTGAAGGAGGGCGATCGAGCACCAATGTTTACAAGAACAGTATACACGGCGGGTGATGTAGTCTTTAACCGCGGTATATTCGCTGGCAGCGCCCCTTTGTTCCTTTGGCTGCGGGCGGCAGGAACATTGGTACACCGCTCGGTTCTATGCTCGTTGCGACATGGACGGAGACATTGTTTTCGGCTACGAACTGCTAACATTTTATATTCTTGGTCGATCAACTGACTCGAACATTATTTGCGTTTGATTCTAGGTTTGTCGTAGGTTGCTAACCTACTGTACATACATACGAGCTGGGCCAGCCAAAAAAAGGATAAACAATCGGAAGGTCGTTTGTCGTGAACTGCGGCAAATTAGGACTTGAAATTTGGAGGCACTAACATTGACACAATAGTGCATTTGCAAATAAAAACGTGTATGAAAGTTTCTAGCATGTCTACAGTTGGAGCCGATTTCGACGAGATATCGGCGAAAACTCAAAAAGACCAATTTTAGAGCACAAATTTCGTAATTAGGAGACATAGTTGAAGATTCAAGAGGGAGACCAATATTAGTTTCATTGCCCAATTCGCCATCCATCAAGATATATAGCCAAAACGCGGATGCCATACATATGACAAGTAATTATGAGACACGTTGGTTTTTCTGTGACGCCCCTCTCAACTATGCGAATTTCGATCGGAACATTTGACCTCATATTTCAACTGCATGTGCGAGCAAACGGAAAGCTCGCCTTTTTCTTCATTTTTTTCTGATAAGTTATGGCCGCTTGTGTTTTTTTCGGATCGTTGTATTGGTCACATCTCTCAAACAAAAAATAAAAAAAAGGCGAGCTTTCCATTTGTTGGTTGGTGCATGATCAACACCGCGTCAAAAAATCGCATCCAAATTCTCGAATGCTGTATTCAGAGCAACATATAGATAACTAATAATATTCTGTATTCGTACTCTTCCCGATATTAAAGCCGAGGGGAGAAAAACAAAATAAACCGCCTACCATACATATGATAGAGCAGTATAGTGGAAACTACAGTAATAAAATAGATGTGATGTTTTACCTAGCACAAAATTCCCCACCTGAAGTATAAATACCAACACTTACCATTATAGTGGACGAAAAATAGGACACCTCCCAATAAAAAATCACCCATATAGTATATTACGAGTACCAACAACGCAGCTTGCAAATATGAGTATTGACCTGAAATTCGTCGAACCCACGGCTGACGTCCTTGAAAATTAGTTACAAAATATGTATTATTAAGCGGGGCATGCCCATCAACCGACCTGGCACCCCCTTTTGACTGGCCCAGGTCGTATAATTCGCAAAATATGAAAGGTTGGCAAAGTCTTAGCAGATATGTTGTAGTTTGTTTCTCCACTTCTAGGTAAACTAAATGATCGCCGGGGTATTGTTCTCCAATGTTATTTGGTAGCGTACGTAAGCCACGATTAGGGCTTGTGACAAGACCACACCCATCTTACCGCCGTTCATACACGGGCCTGAATATGTTGTTCTGTAATGGTCTATGCGGTAGAACATTTTCCCTGCAGAAAAATACGTTTATGTGCAAGTACGACTTGAGCCTTAGAGATTGTAGAGAGCAAGCAGCAGCAGCAACAGCAGCACGACGACGCGGTGGAGAGGACGTTCTATCTACGTCTGCATCCACCGCCGCTGCCGATTTTGCCGCCACAACTAGCGTGTGGATTCGGCTTCATGACCAAGAGGGGGATGATTATGACCGGACTTTTCGTTGTGTTTCCTTTGGCACCGTTTGTAATGTGGTGGAAGCCGAGGGACCTGCGAGGCGAAAAGGAGAGGCTGGAGCTGCAGCCGCAAATGCATCTCAACGACAAAGACATATAATGTATCGCGGTAAACACGATTGAGTAATAACTGAAGGGTGATTGATCGAGACTTAGTAGATAAACAGGAGGACGAAGACGAAGATTTTCAAAAACAGCAAAAGCGACAACGACAACAACAGCAACAGCAACAACAACAACCACAACCACAACCACAACAACAACGAAAACAACAACAACAACAGCAACAGCACAAGATAACAACACAAGGTAACAACACAAGGCAACAACAAGATCACACAGAAAACACAGAAGACAGGGGCTGCAGCGGAAATAATAGAGCTGAGCGAGTACCGTGTACACGCAGCCCACCCGAAGAAGAGGAGGAATCTAAGATAATACCTAGGAAATACTACTACATTAAACTATTATTTAATAAAATATAGTATTGGTGTCACCCATTGTTGTCTCCATGCACTTTAGGTACACATTGTGCTATATGGGGACACGAATGTACAAAAAATGAGGAAACTACATCTGTCCAACATCATGAGGTTGTTGTGCTTGATATCATTGTTCATAGTGTTCCACAGCCGCATGATGAGATCCGATTCATACTGCAAGGTTATAGGTGGGGACACAGAGTGCCCCCTGCAGGTCTCTCAATTGAGCAGGTCCTCGGAGAGAACTTACTTTCTTTCCTTCGTAGAGACGTTGCTTTATTCGATTCCACCAGAGCCCCGGATAGCTTCTGAAGTCGGAGGCAAGTGCCTCCGATCTATTTCCTAACTTTCCCGAATGTAAAACGCCAACCTTATCATACGAAACCCATCCAAATGATCTAAAATTCGGATAATTACAGGCCTTTCGAGGTTGTATCTTAACACTAGCCCACCCTGATGAGTCGCATATGCAGAAATATGGGAGATTCGGGGAAATTCCGGTTCTAAAACCTAGACCATGAGTCGAAGGTGCGGCTCCTCAAAACCCACACCCACACCTCTAACCGTCTGGCTATGGAGCCAGGAACACACGAAAAAAAACAGTTGAAAAAAACGCAGACCCTACAACAAGGCAAAAGCCACCCATCAAAAACCTGCCGCGTGCCGCCGGTGTGGCGGGGGGGGACAGAAAAGGCTCCAGAACCTGCCGCATGTCGCTGGTGTGGCGGGGGGGGCAGGAAAGGCTCTACGGCAAACCAACCACCGATAAGGTACTATGGCGAGGCGAGCCCTCGTCGATATAGAGGGGGACACAGGCGCTGACGCAAGGAAGAAGTCATGCGAAAAACCTCCTGCGGGCCATCGGCAAGGCGGGGGGTTAGACGAGGAAACGACAAATACGCGGAATGGAAGGTGGCAACACCTACAGCCCCGCTAGGGGGGGCAAGTGTTTAGACGAAAAACCAAAGTAAAACAAATACAACACACAAAAGATAAAAGATGACACACGGACCCGTACATAGCCCTGTACCACGTTGCGCGCGAACAGGGTACCCTGGTCGCCCCCCGGCTCTGGGCTGAGGAGGGCATCGGCAGGGCGAAATTGAACAATGACGAAAACACGACAGCCCTGCGCCTCAGATAGCGGCGTTTTACCCGAACCCTGGCCCGGCACTGAGGAGGGAGTTCGACAGGACAAAAAGAAACAAATAATGGGAAAAACCGCCCCAGAACCCGACGAAGACTTTCAGGACACTACGAACAACCCAAAGACAAAGACTCAAACCTCATAACTCAAAAAAATGAACTATCGAGGAGCGGTGGCGGCTTGAAAGTCAACTGGCCACGACCGCGCCTCGAGATTCATCTACGTTACGTCGGATTCCCCGAGGAAACGCACTGGCGATGTGAACTTGCAGGCACCAAGAGCCTCGTACGGCTTCCGTCGAAGTCGTTTAGCGCGCCGGCGGAAGAGGAAGTTTAATCGGTCCCGGGTCGTCCAGAAAGTGGACCAGGTATACCTTGTCCTCGGTGGTGCTCGCGCTGATTTTTCCAAGCCACCATAACCCATCGTATCCCTTGTACCAAAAGTGGGCTCGCTTAGGAAGTACTGTGTCGTGGTAGCGACGGAGCCAATCGGCACGGGGAACACAGGCGTAGCCCGGCGCTAGGAAACGTTCCCCGTTGTTGCGGGAGAGCTCGCGCTGTGCCGCTCCGATCCGCATTCGGCGGGAGAGGCGGTTGGTTTGGCGGTGCTGGTCCGGGGTTCCGGCTCAATAACGCAAGATGTGGGAGCGTGAGAGGTGGAGGTCCATTTCCCTCTCCCAGGAAGGTTCGGAGAGTCCCGCCCAATGCGTCTTGTTTAGCACCGCGATGACGCCACCTCGCCCCCGTACCGACTGATGACCAGTGATCTGCTCCACCTCCAGCCGTTGGAGGGGAGTCAAAACGTTGTATTGAATGACGTGGTACGGCGGGGACTTCTTGGAAAAATTGTTGAGCACGTACTGCGTCAGCCCCGCCGGTAGGTATTTGGGCATGTCCCCACTGTCGTAGCGGTTGGCGCAGGGTTTGAAGCGCTCGATAGCCACACGCCGACGAGCGTCCGAACCGGGCAGGTCGGAAGAGAGATCCATATAGAGGAGGTTGCTCCCGAGCGGCGAACCGTCCGGGGTCTCGGCGGCGGAGCAGGGACCGACCGCCAAAATCTTGTACGGGCCCGTCCAGTTAAGCGCGAGTTTGGCCTTGAGTATCCTGGCGTCGGTGGTCGCCTTCACACGCTGGCGGATGGTAGAGGCGGAATTGTACACCCATGCCCAACCATCCACAGCGAAGTTAGGTGCTGGACGCAGCGCGTCGGCGAGGGCGGAGTTTCTGCGGTCAACACGGGAAACGGTGAGGGCGTGGTGTGCGCGGACAATGTTGTTCGCGCGCTGTTGCCGGTCGGTTGCCAAGTTGCAATAGGCCAGGTGGTCGCAGGCCAGACTCTGGTGTCCCACGACACCAGTGCGGTCGAAACCCGTCAGGGGGAGACGTGGGAGTCTGCCCTTGTGGACTTCGTTGGGCGTCAGACCCGTCGCCGCGTTAACGGAATTGTTGTAAGCGAATTCGACGTGGGGCAGATGCAAGTCCCAATCGTCTTGTCGCTCGTTGACGACCATAACCAGCATTTGGGCCATAGTGTGATTTACCCGCTCAACGCGCCCGTTACAGTTGGGATGATAGGAGCTTGTAGCAAGCTTGTGCACACCCAACAGCTGATATACAGCTTGTGAAAGCTTGGAGCAGAACTGCAGTCCGTTGTCCGAGAGAATGGTGCGCGGGCACCCCCACAAGGGGATGTATTGGTTCACCAGGACATTGGCTGTACCCTCGGTGAACTCAGCGGCAGTGACGGGGAACATGTCGGCCCGACGACTGAAGCGATCGGTGAACAGCAGGATGTAGGTGTTGCCTCGTGGTGTGACCGGAAGGGGCCGAAATAGTCAACACTGACGGCGACACCTGGACCTTTCCGTAGAGGCATTGAGATGATGGGCCAGCGGACAGTCAGCCATGGGGTTTTCCGCGCTTGCCACTTCAACCAGTGGCGAAGCCACCACCGGGTGCACACATTGATGCCAATCCATCAATAAAACCGCTCCAGCATGCGCAACGTGCGCGTGGTGCCAAGAACACAAGAGGTCGTCGAGCGACAAGCTTGCATGATCCAAGGGTGCATGAGCAGGGGAACGTAGATGCGAACTGGGTCGTCGTTTAGCAAGCAAGCAGCTCGCCCCACAGAGTTGGGTTTGTCAGATCTTGTTGGTGGCAGTGTCGGGTACGGACGAGTAGGACGATGTCGTCGTCGGTTGTATGTAGTCAATCCTTACCCCCCAGCTCCTTGAGGTCTGAGAGGGATGGACGCTTGCGCGAGAGGTACCACGCCAAAACGTCGGGCGGCAGGACCGATGGCCGGCCGGTAGAAACGTAACGCATCATGGCGTGGCACGTCGGCTCAGCGTGCTGCTCTTGCTTCCAATCGTCATGTGAATAACGCGCGACGGAACCAGCGAACCGCAATTCAGCAGCGTTGCCGAGGGCGTCCGACCTTGTATAAGCAGTTGGCGTGTCACCAGGAGAAGGCGTGAGCCGTAAGAGAGGAGTTCCCATATAGGCTCTGCGTGGTCGCGGTCGGACGGTAGTGGCACCGCGCGGACCGGCGAGTCGATAAGAGCAGGGGTCGCGGCGGCGGGTGGAGCCGGCCGCGGCCGTGGGACTCGCGGCGGGGTTGTACCTTTTCTGGAAGATGGCCGAGGGGCCCCGTCGGGCCCGAATCCATAATCTATAGCGGGGGTGCATTACCCGTTGCTGTCGCTATTCGTCGGCGCGTCGTCGGCGACGGAGAGGCTGGAGCGCCAAGAAAGGCGGAGACGGACACACAGTCGAACCGTTGGTCGCGGCGGGGGCCGTCTCCTGAGTAGAACTCTGGGATAGATAAGTCGGCTGTGCTATGGGCGTCGCTGCAGCCAGGGCTTCTGCGGAGCCCGTGCCGCCCTCGATGGGTATGGCAAAAACCGACGCGAAACCGGTGTCAGCGGCAGGAGAAATCGACCCGCGGCCGGTACAGCCTTCGGTAGTGGCGAAGGAGGCAGAAACACGAGCGACGAATCTCCCCGGGGAAGCACAAAGGCCGTCAACCCTCATACGTGGCTCGTGTGTGAGAAAATCGTAAAATGCGGTAGAGGTGACAGGGAGCTCACCCAAGGCAGCATGTTCAGTGCGGGGCACGAGCTCACCCAAGACAGTGCTTTCGACGAGGGGCATGAGTCCACCAAAACCGACTCCTGGGGTCGGCGAGGAGGGAGCGCGCAGCCCGCGGGTCCGTCAGGAGGTAGATACCGCTATCTCCAACGGGCTTGGGGATTGTCAACCGCACGAGGTTAAAGTTTGTTGAGCCACTGCGGTCGTACTCCGTAGCAGGCTCTGGAAAACGGGCCGGAAAAATTGGCGATGCCCTTGGCGCTGCCTTTGCGGTACTCGAGTGTGCAATCGAACGCGGTGACGAACTCAAGCTACCGCTGGACTCGTGCATTGAGGGTCCCCACTTTGCCAATGCTCTCCTGTGTTTTGTGGCCGAAGGACATGCCGAACTTTGTTCCCCACCGTACCCTCAGAGGGGTTTGGGAGCCCAAACAATGCTGCCGGTCCTCAAATCTAGAGGCGTCCAGTGCCTCTCCGAGTCGAGCGTTGCTTGACTAATATACGCGATTTTCATAGTGAACAAAAAAGTCGTCCAGCGTCGCAGTACCCTTGACAAAACAGGGGCCGTGTTCTGACAGCGCAAGGTCAGGGCCGATACCAGAAGCTATCTTCAAAACTCCACGGCTTTTAATTGGCCAACGCGCATAAGAAATAGGTCGGAAACGCCGAGGGAGAAGCTTTGCGAGCGCTGGCCGCTCTTAACGGCTCGGCCGCGGCGCGGACAAGACTTCTTGGTTCTTGCATTCGCAGTGCAGGTGCGGAACCGACTAGGGGAGGCCGGGTGCGCCGACCCAGTCTCATTGTCGCGAATAGCTTCGCGAACGGCAGAAAGTGCCTCACCGAGCACGTTCTCCCTCTCCCCTGGCATGGGTTGTTGGCCCTGGGACTATCCGCCCGGAGAACAATGCCCCACACTGGGCCCAGAGGGCTGGATTCAGCCAGAAGCTTGTTGTCAGAGCTCAAAAGGTGTTTTTTTTATGGCTGGATTCTGCGTGAGTTTGGCGTAGGTGCCAGATAACACGGCGTTTTGCTTCTCTCTGTCCCCAACACCGGAGTCAAAGTTGCGCACGCCTCGACCGATGCGTTTGCGTGTGCTTGGACGAGGTGACGACATGATGAGCCCCACTGCTCGATGGTCTTGGAAACACTTGGCCTTTTCGGTCATCATGTATTGCTCCGCGCAAGAATATGGCACGTCGTCCACGGCAAACGACGAAGGGGACCACGGTGGAAAATAGGATGGGGGCTGCCAGAATAACACCATTTTGTCTGTAGAGTATTCGAGAGAAGGGTCAAAAGCCGTGTTAAAATTTGGGCCTGCAATGTCCCCGTCCAGGACCACCAGACCTCGGAAGCACGACGCGAATCCGAACCCGTGGTATCTCGCCTCGGGTCTTTCTTCGCTCGTTGGCGGAAAAGCGCGAGAATCCGCCCTGACTGCGCCCGAAAAATGGCAAAAAACCGACGGTGCCAGCCCGTCGGTAGCCTCGTTGAAGATTTGTGGGTCTGCAATGTCCCCTCTGGGAACACCAATCCTCGGCTCTTTGGGCCTGAAGTGTCCTCTTGCGGGAGCACCAGGCCTCGGGAGCAAGATGCGAGTCCGAACCCGGGGTTTCTCGCCTCGAGTCCTCCTAACTCGCTGGCGGAAACTCGTAAGAAGCCGCCCTCGCTGCACCCGAAAAAGAGTCCGACACCGACGGTGCCAACCCGTCGGTAGCCCCGTTGGGCATTTGGGTCTGCAATGTCCCCCTCTGGGAACACCAGTCCTCGGCTCCTTGGGCCTGTAGTGTCCCCCTCAGGAACACCAGGCCTCGGGAGCAAGACGCGAGTCCGAACCCACGGTCTCTCGCGTCGTGGTCTCTTGGCTTTTTATCTTATAATCGGAAGAAAACTGCTCTAACTGCGCCCTAAGGGGCAGGGGCTCTGCGCTGTTTCTGCTTGACGAGAGGCGCGATTCTTCCGTAAATTTACGGGAATAGCGTCCAGCTGATCAGGCTGGAGGCCGTGGAGTCACCACTGGCCCGTCGCGCAGCGTAGGATCTTCTTCCTGTGCCACTGGGGCAGACGTAGCCTGAAACACGTGGGTTAGCGTGTTAAAAGACGAAGAAGGGTCCGTAGACCCTGTGGGCGTCTTCTGGAGCGGGGCTCGGGGAAGTGGCAATAATGCTTTTACCCGAGGAGGATTTTTTCCGTTATGCCTCTTGGAGAAGGGAGACGAGGTAGCTAATCTTGTCGACTCCTTCTTTATGGAAAAAAGAACAGAGCGCTCGCTGTTATCGCAAGCAAACACCGGATCGAGCCTCTCAAAAGATCTCGGTGTTTTAGTGTTGGCCTTTCCACACCTCAAATCGACCGCCACCTCGTGGTCAGAAAAAAGGGTTCCGAAGGTCGACCGTCCCGCACCTCAAACCGACCGCCACCGCCTGGTCAGGGAGAGGGGGGGGGTGAACACATACGCGTAAAAAGGCGACGCGCTGTCATCGCAGATATATTGTTGCGCGACGCGTGCCTGGGGCGGGAGCGCGCAAAGCGCAGGCTCCCGTGCCATGGTTGGTGGGGGCGGCGTTTGGAGCGCGTACCCCCATTGCTGAGTTTATGCCGCGGCTGAGGAAAATAGCGCTGGAAGCGCGGTTACCGTTGCTGAACTCAGACCATGACCGAGGAGAACGTCGCTGGAAGCGCGCGTTCTCGCCGTCAAAAAGAAAGAAAGAAAAAAAAAAAACTGGCTGGAGGAAACCACGCATGAAGCGCTAGTTTTCGCCGCCGGTACTACGCCGTGAGAATCGTCCGCAGACGGCGTAGGAGCCCGTGGGCTTTTGACATAGGCAATATGTGCTGCGTTACTGGACAGGCTAGCAACAGGGACACGAGCATCTTCTGAAACCCTCCGACAGTGTTGTCGACGGTGCCGAACCGCTGTCGAGCTGTCGACTGCCGGAATGTGCCAGGTTGGCGCGCGAGTGTATTTTCTCCCAGATTGTGGGCGGCTTCAAAGCGCATTCGAGGAGCAGGAGCGGGAGCAGAAGAGGCGGGCGAGCGCAGGATACCACCATGGTGATCCGACGTGTATGTGGTATCGTTGTGACAGTTTAACCTGGCCCTGATCCTGGTGGTACCCTCGCGATTGACCTTAAAGATGGCGTCGATTTTTCTTGTGGGTGTTTGGGAGAGAAGATTTATCGTCTCGGCGGTAGTACACCATGCGTGTTTGTCAACGTCTGTGTGCGTCATCGTCGTGAAGTTGGCCAAGTTCAGGATTCAAGCAGCCACTCGCATTAATGAAAGGATGCCTACAATGCTCGAAGTAATGGTTGTCTTCGTGGCAGTTGAGGCAACGCCCCCAGTTTTGTCGGAGGGCATCAGCGCGAGGTGAAAGGAGGCCGCTCCAAAGGGGAGGATCGTCTGTTTTAAACTAGGCCTTAACAGCGAAAACTTTTGCATAATGATGCTCTTCTAGTGGCCAGCAGTTCGATGTGTGGTCGAGCCAAGGGTCAGATGAATCATCGATGGGCATGACAGGTGAATGATGGCTCGATCCCGTCTGCCACAAAAGCGACTGGGACGGCACACGGCCCTGGCCGCGCCCATGATCGGCGGGCTCACACTCCCGTTCCTCTTTTGAAATGGAAACCGTTTCGGACCCGGGAATATTTTTATTGTCTGAAAAAATTCCCATTGTAACGCATGTGCATATAAATGGCGTGTATTTCTATTTTTATAACATATATGTATATAGCAAACGATTACCGAGTATTGGTACAAATTTCTTTGTATATAATCACTGAGCTCTGCGCTGCCCCGGGCGGCAACAGAGGATGGCGGTTTGCGTTAGGATGTCGGTTCGCCGTTGTCGAGCCTACTGCGCAGAAGGCTGGAAGCATGAGCATCGCTGGCTTTGAAATCGTACTCTGAAAAATGTTCATCGAATCAGACGAGGAAGACGGGCTATTTTCGGTGATCTTACAGATGACCATAGGAACCAGGAGACGTCTTCGTCGTCGGGGCGAGAAATATAATCTAAGCACCATGCAACTTGCCGCGACGAGTACGGACGCGAGGTTGTGGAGTGGGTTATCACCCATGGCGAACGAATTCAACGTATCTCTATTGAATCCATGTTCGGTGGGTTTCTGTAATTTCAAAATATGACATTATTACGAGGATGTGCAAATGTTTTGGTTGTACACGTACATGGAATCATCTTAATAAACTGTTTGCCCAGATTTAGTTGTGGGAGTAACGATAACTCGGCTACTATTGGGGAAAACTGGATCAAAACTCAAGGCGCTTCACGAGAAGGTATTTCCGTTCACATTGTGGCCACTTACCTATAGGGCAAGTACCCTCATGGCGTTATCATCCTTCGTCTGTATGGCTAGATATCTACTTTTCACCGCGTGCGCTCTCGCTCACACTACCTTTCCTATGCCGCAGACTCGACCGATGTAGTATCGCCTTTGCTCTCTCTCGACCTCCACAAGAGAACTCCACGCATGGAATCAAGGGAGCAAGCTATCAGTGTGTCGGGCTGCTGTTCTCCGTGAACGCGATATCTATAGTACCATGCATGACAACCGTTGTCCGCAGGACAATAGATCCTCGGTATGCATCTGCAATACAGTACCGGAACGGGGTGGGGGGACTCAGTGACCTTCGCATCCCTACTATGCCGGGACGGAGCACGTCGGGTTTTCACCAACCAGGCAGACACTGATTGCACCAAGCGCGAAGCGCCGAGAGAGGTGTTCGGCGAGTCGCATGAAGGGTGAACTGCATCCCTCCAAGAACCGCTCGTAAGACGGACGTCGGCACCTTGCTGTGCCTGCTTTCTTGCTAGCGGGTGAGGGGGAGGGGAGGCTCAGCCCCCCCCGTATCCCCGGCAAGTCCCCCCATGTATCATCCAAAGCAACTAATACATGCGACACCCTGCTATACCTCTGCAGGGGCGGTAATCCCTTATTTCACTGATTATCTAGATTTGAGCCGCTCGCAAGTGAGAATGACTCCATACCTCACTGGCGGAAAGGCCTCTACTTAATAGTCTATTTACTTGGCACACCGTGGCTATAACCATTCCATATTGCGGGGATTCGTGTTGCAAACAAAAAAGGTATAGCGCTGCTCGAAAAAGCTTTAGACCGCATAAGGAGCACAGGGGGGTCACCCGTGCGAGCGACCCCGTTACACTGCAAAAAACGGCCCCAAAGGTGACCCCCCCGTACACTGTAGCTTTCATCCGTGTCGCCTCCCTTGCCTATCTCTCGTGTGTTAGCGAAGCATGATACCACACATGGGAGAGGTGTGAAGCCTTTTTTTTCTGCAGCGCCTGGGCTCCACTCATTTGGGGGGAGCTCTTTTTTATATAATAGCAGCCCTCTCCCAAAAAATCTGGTGAGTGGGGAGAAAAAAGGAAAGAAAATAAGAATTTTCGCCCTGGATGAACAACCCCTCAAGCTGCCTATTAATAAATAGGTACAGCAGAGTACACAAATAAAAATCCCCCCCCCCCCCCCCCCCTTGAAAAATAAAACGAAATTCCGACGATTTTGGGTTATTTTTGAACACGTCCCGTGATTAAGAAGACGTTCCAATCTGAAAGTGCTCTACGTATACCGCGCTCAGCGGCAAATGTTTCCCAAGAAGGCGGCCTGAGTAAGGCGGTAACCCGATATCTCAGGCGCCCGGTCAAAATCGCTTGAGGCGCGACGACCGCTGTGGAATAGCGCTGCTCCCAGCCTGGAATGATACACGCTACACGATAGAGGTTCACCAATCATTTTTTTTTTGTCAGGCTCTCTCTCTCCCCTGATTGGTGCACGAACTGATCATGATCAGAACGAAAGTCCAAGCCGACGAGCAATAGAAAAACGAAAGCGCAAGCCGATGAACAATAGCAGAACGAAAGTGCAAGCCGATGAACAATAGCTGCAGTAGCGTAGAAAGCACACCAGTAAGAAACAGATATATGTCTATTGGATTTTGCTCAAAATTCGCCACCCACCTAGAGTACACAGACCACAGGTACCATGACGCATGTTACGATAGATTAGGTATACCTTTTTTTGGCTATTTTTTTCTGAATGACGGAGCTCACTCAACCTGGGCAAAATCGTCGGAAAAGAATGACATCTTTTTTTTTGGCATGGAAAAAAATGACATTTTTTTTTGGCATGATTCTCGTTGCGTACCTAGATCATTGATGAGATTTTCCATGTCCGCGATGAAGCAGTTTATTTACGTTTTTCAAAACAGTTTTTGGGTTAACTAGAAGAACACGTCTTAAGCTCCCAAATTGAGGAGAACGTCAGAAAAAAAGTTGTGCGCCTTTATTGTAGCACGCGTCCCCTCACTACTAAACTGGTACCCTACTATTAATAGACCGCCTTGAGAAAGCATCAATTTACGAAAGATTTATTCGCACATCAAACAAAGTGTTCAGATATTATTGGTGTATTGATTGATTATGCATGATAGGTAACATAATACAATAATTCGTATCGTCTCTTAAAATATTAGGTTCTCTGACTCATGAAACGTACTAAAAATCGGGCGATCGACGTAGCACAACGCGGCTTGCATAAGATGAGCGTATCGACCCTAAGTTCGTCGAGCCTCACAGACAGTCTGACGTCTCGTTATAGAATCATGATTTTATAAAACATCATGGCAAGCTTGACGTATAAGAACAAAAGAATGCTCCAAAAAAATGAAATTCAGGAGTGTCCCGACATCATTCAGAAAAAAAAAGGCCAGAAAAGTGCGACCTCTGTCGTGTAGCAGACGGCGAATGAATAAGGCGGCTTCCCCCAATTGGCGGTTATATCGTTCTGGCACACCACCGCCATGCCGGGGGGGGGGGCACTACAAAGTTGAACCTCTATCGCAAGGTGAATCAAAACGTCTTTGGGACTTACGAGGGAAGCGATATATATATGTCGAAAGCAAAAAATGACGATCACATCGCATCGACCACACGCGGACATTTCCGAGCCATCGGGCGTGGTGGTAGAGGGTGTGTGTGCGTCCGAACTGAATTCGCAAGAGGGCGCGCGACACGCGTGTAGCACAACCAGCAACACTAGACTATATTTGAAGTTACCGACTTGCGCGCGGGCCCACACATTATCACCACACGTAAATATTGTCGCTATACGACACCACGACCACAAGCAAATAAAAAACTTAAAAATCGAGCCGTTCTCACCTATATACCACAGGCACCCCGCGGCGAGCCTCGTCGAGTGTTGCTGGGAATAGAGCTCTGAACCTATCAAAAATCTAAATAAAAAACAGATCGCATCAGGACCAGGACTGCTATACTGATTATCTACTGCTTCGGAACCCATCAATGCCTTCCTGCACGCCTATCTCATCTAAAAACAGACCCCAGCGGGATTGCTGGCGCTGCAGGTTTGAACCCGTCCAATGTCTTTTCCCCGTCTGCTCTATCTGAAAATAAACCCCACGAGGACTGCGTGTGCTGCATCTCTGAAACTACTATTAATTATTCCCACCAAAAAAAACACTGGGACGACGGCTTGCGCTTCAGCTAGATAGAGCTAAACCTGCTAACGCCCTGTCCATTTGGTTAAAAAATAAAGAAAAAGCAGTACCCTGGGGCACGAAAAAAACAGGCCGGGGACCGGACCTACCTTTTACTGCACCAACACTGCACCTATCAACATGCCTCTATCTGCATCTGGGCCTTCAACTAAAACAAACCCTCCACCGGGACTGCTTGTACTGCACCTCTTCTGAATCTACCTGGTGTATCTCAACATATCCCTACTGCTGTGTCTAACCATGTATCTCGCACTAACACAAAACCATATCTCACTGGGGGCCCCTCGGCTTGTGATGTAACCTGGTGTGTGGTACCAACCAATGCCTTGTTCGACGCCTGCTACTACGATGAAGATGGCACTTTTAGGCGAAAAATGTTTCCTGAATGACGGGAGTCCTTCACGCCTTCACTACACTGGAAACCTTTTTGGGGACAATTTTACTTGAGGTTAGTATGGGGAGGGGTTGGGGCTCTTCTTTCTTTTTGTGTGTGTGTTTATACCAGGACACGGGCTCGTTGGATCATAAAAACACTTTTTCAGCTTTCTTCCCCCTGTCTCGTTTGTGTCAGAGGGCAAGGGGGCCAACTCCTGAAGTATATCCGAGTACTCTAACCACAAGTCTTTTGTGCCCATGCCGGGACTGCAGCGCTACAAGGTGCTTAAAACGGGTAATGCCTCCGCGAGTGCAAAGGGAACTATTAGAAAAAAGTAATAGCTGCCCCTCCACGGCAGCGCGGGCGTCCCTTGCCCATCTTATTCTATGTTATCCTATAATATGAATGTATGGTGTACATATAGATCAAGGCAGTGGTAGGGGTCGAGGATCCCCAGTTTTCACTACCGGCGGGTCTGAGGTATCATACCATATCATACTCGCACGAGTGTACCTCACGGACAATACACACGTTAGGCGATTGGTTTGGCGCAGCGTCAGCTAACCATCGCATTGCTTGGGGATTCATATCGAAAAATTAAAAACAGCACTGAAAGCCCTATGGCCGCATGGAACAGGGGGGTCACTCGCGCGAGTGACCCTGAGCCACCTGCAAAGAAAGGTCCCTAAAAGGGGGACCCACCCCCCTACCGTATATTTGGTCTGAGAAACAAACAACAGCGGGACTGACTGCTTGTGAGCTGCAGCTCTGAATCCACAAATATTGCCCCCCCGCTGCCTCGCCTCCTAGATCAAAAGCACATGCCGCGCCGCGCGAGGACCATCCGTGCTACACCAACCCCCACCAAGGCCTCCTTGCCTCATCTCCTATCAGGATAAGCACAGACTCCACGAGGGCCCGCTCGTGTTATACCAACACATGAATCCACTAATGCCTCCTTGTCTCATCTCCTATCAAAGTAAGCACACAGACGCCACGACGAGGACCCGCGTGTGCTACGACACCAATGATCCAATAATGCCTTATTGTCTTTCATCTCATATCCCTAGAAAGCACAGACCCCACGAGGACCGCTTGTGCTTATGCCCAACCCTAAACCTATCAACGCCTTCCTGGACCCATCTCGTCTATCTCATCTAAAAAGATATCGTACCCCGGGGCTGCTTGTGCCGGGGCTCTGAACCTATTATTATAACCCCTCTTGGGAAGAACTTTCAGCCGGAAAACAAACGTCGGAATAATAACTTGACTAGTACAACACCCGTGGTCCCGCCTTGAACCACTCGAATCAGATTAAGGCTATGTTATGATGTTGTGATGATGATGTAGTTAATGATGATTATGATGTTAAAATACCCCTTATTTCACGGCGTGATTTTGTTTTTCACTCGCACGACTGACTCTCTGTGCGTACCCCCCACGGGAAAAACACACACACACGCACACGTTACTTTAGCGATTTTTTGTTGGCGCAGCACAGCTTAATCCCCTTCCATTGCGGATTCCTGTCGCACAATAAAAACAGTGTTCACGGTTTCAAAAGATTTTTGGCCACAAAGAAACAGGGGGGAGGGGTCACTCGTGGAGTTATCCCGAGCGCCACTGCCATAAGAAGGCTCCAAAATGTGACCCCCCCCCCACCATATCGCACTAGTGAGTGAACACACGAAGTCAGCCCGTGTTGCCGGGGCGTCGGATGTTTCCGACCTACACCACGCAAGGAACGTGACGACACTTGCGTAGGCAACCGTGGTGCGATACTTGTACAAGTAGTGGTTCCTCTTCTATAAAGTGTACCGGTTGGCTAGTGCCGACCGCCCGCTTTCGTGCCTGCGGAATCGGGTTTGGCACACATGGGGGGACAACCAGTAGAGTGTGGTGCCCAGTATATATGCGGAATAGTGCCGACTTCCTCTATAGTGCCGGTTGGCACATAGTGGCGCCATAGAATGGCCACGACTTGTACAGCTTGTTGCTGCAAGCTCAAGCTCGACGAAGCTTCATAACATTGCGCCCACTTTTGTCGCGTGTCTTTGGTCGCTATGCGTGGGCGCCAAAAGGAGGTTAAAAGAAAACGTCCTGCTGCACCCACCTCATGAGTCGTTCTGCGGTAGCCCCCCCAGCTTTTCTTTAACGAAATCGCTGGTTTTGAAACCAGCATCCGGCCGTATCTCCTGAAACACGGTGCCCCTTGCCACCCAGACGTCATCGTTAGATAGACCTTTGCACAAGAAGAAACAGATGAAGATCTTTTCTTCAGCTTGCATCCTTCCTCGTGTCGAGCAGACATGAAACGCTCGTTAAAGAAAATCGCTGCTTTCGGGGGGGGGGGGGATATCGCAGAATCGGTCTCATCTCAAATTCAAGACAGACCCCATCGGTACTGCCTATGCTGCTGCGGCTTTGAACCTACCAATTTCTTCCTTGTCGCCGTCTCATCAAAAACACAGAACCCACCAGGACTCATTGCGCTGCAGCTCTAAACCTGTCAAAATATGCCTTCCCTGTTCATGCCATCCAAAAAAAAAAAATTCAGGTCTTTGAGATCACAGCGCCGACCCCAGCCTGTCGAACAAAAAAGGAAATCTAAAGAGCTCCGAAGCTATTACTTCTTGTGATCGTTCCACCTGCACCTGAGAAAAAAAAGCAGAACGCCCTCTCGGTACATGTTCACTAGTTGTGGATATCGAACTCGAGATTGAATCGAGTTCGATACAACACCGATAAACGATAAACCAACCTAGGCCGTTTCGATATATCGAACTCGATTGAATGAAATCAATCAAGCTCGATACACCGCTGGCTGGTGAATGATATACACCAAAAATCGAGGCCACATTTCGATAGTCGATTCTGTATATCATAGGACGAAAGTTTTCTTTCAACATCACCATATATACCAGTACCGAATTCGGGGATGTCCTTCGTAGGGAAGGGGCGGCAAAGCACACTGTTCGGTGCTCGAATGTATCGAAACTTCAATACCGCGGGGGACTCGATTTAAGAGCGTCCTAATTATAAGAGGAAACGGACTTGAGAGCTCGGTCAGATCCGCTCGCCACGCGCCTTATGACGCCTATACTAAAACCTATACGATAACCAAGCCGGGGTATAAGCGGCAAGGAGATATAAGAGATTTAACGCTGCCCTGCTGCCTTGTGGCTCTGCAACCGGGTTCCCTTTTGTCCATTGAAATACCGATATTTTGAACTTCCGACTCGATATCCAACAACACTAATGTTCACCCGATTATCGTGTAATAAAAATGCAACAGGAAGGAGAAAGTCCTAGCTCTAGATAAACCCAATGGCTGCCTGGGCCGATTTACGCTGTCGACGATCGTACTCGTCTCTAGAGGAGATAACCACATACCGGAAGAGGGAAAACGTCACACGCACCTATATTTCTATGTATCGAATTATCGATGTATCGAACTATCGGTGTATATCGAATTATCGATGCATCGAATTATCGATGTATCGAATTATTGATGTTTTGATAATTCGATATTATATTGAACTTTCGATACGATAAATTCAACATTTCAATGTCCGCCCGATTAGCAACGCAATAAAAGCAACAGGAAAAGGTGAAAAATTCCTATATTTAGGATAAATAAAAAAAAAGATGGCTGCCTGCCGACTTACGCCGACGGCGATGCTTCTCTCTAAAGGGAAACATCACATACTGGAACAGGGAAAACAGATCACACACTGGAAGAGAGGAAACGGTCACACACTGGAAGAGAGCGAACACAACATCCTCGTAGGATGGAAAACACCACATACCGGTGTGGAACATCGACCCCCCCCACCCCACCCCACCCCCCGTAAATCGCATTCGAAGCACCACACGCAGCTTGCAACTATTATTAGTTTCGCGCAAATTGTCGATCTCAACGCCGTGTGTTTTTTTAATTTTTCTATAACTATCATCAATAGGCAGTGTGGTGCCCCGAAAACTACAGATTACATGTAAAAAAAATACGCATTATATGTACACCTACCCCCTCTCACACTGCTGCCCGATTTTACCAAAAATGCTCATTTTGAGTGATTTTTCCAAAACATCGTGGGCGCAGCCAGTCCCCCCCCCCCCCCCCCTTGCAAGCGAGGGTCTATGGTCGTACGACTACGGCCATGCACAAACTGAGCCCCCCCCCCCCCTCACAAGCGGTTCTTAAAATCGGTTTTTAGTAGGGTATCGGTCTGTGCCCTTCATGCGACTCGTCAAACACTCACGGTGCTTCGCGGCTTGGCGCAAGCAATGCCAGCCCCTGGCCTTTGAAAGTCCGATGTGCTCCATCCCGGGATTGTAGGAATGCAACAGGTCTACCAGGTGTTGCACAACAGACTAGGGCATGCCTGACAATGATTCCTCTTCCCCTCCCCGCACGCAACTCTCAAGCAACAAGGACAACAAAAACGAGGTGTTGAAGAAACCCAAAACCAAGCTCCCCGCTTCCCCAACGAGCTACGGCGAGCGTTGTTCTGGAAAGCATTATCGATGAGGGGGGATATTTCTACCCCCCGGGACCAGAAATCTCTGCTCGACGTGAGTTAGCGCTGCCGGCAGCTACTGACGCTTTCTGCTCCCGCGCGAGACGGCGATAGCGCAGCGTTAACACAACAACGCTCGACAGAGTGACACACCCGAGTCCAACCCCAATGACAATCTGCGTGTTCTTGCTTTTATTTGTGTTGTTATTCGCGTTAGTATCCTCGTTCTTAGACGAAGGAGAGTCGGGACAGGAAGCACCCGGGTCGATGCAGTGGTCCTGGCAATTTTTGCCTGAGCAGCAGTCTCCTCCATCATACCTGACGAAAAAACAGAAAAAACGCCGCCCAAGCGTATAATTCGGAGAGGGGGAGGGTGCAGGTGTTTTGGCGTCGGGGGGGAGGGGGGGGAAGGGGCAAGTACTGGGCGGAAGGGGGGGGGGGGGTGGCTCTAGATTTTTATACCTGGCACCTTTGAACACATACTGTTTTTTCGTAAGGGTAATGTATACTACTACAAAGGAGGGGGGAGAGAATATATATAAATATATGTCTCGTAAGGTGGGCAAGGGTTGCAGAGGTGACGATACAAACCAATGTATTTCAGGAAATTATATACGTCCACAGAAGTGGGCGGCAATCGGCTTGTGCTCCGCCTAATGCGATGTTAGAGGTGGATTGGTTTGTTAGGAAAGAGGGGAGGGGGCGGGGAGACAGGGGACGGGGCACAGGGGACAGGGGAGGAGGGAGGCAGGGGGTAGGAGAGAGCTGGGGGGGGGGGTACGGGGGAAGGTTCTCGACAAATTATGTGACACCGCAACGGGATGGTTCCAATGAAATCATCATGAAACATAACGAACTACCGCGACGTGAAGTGTAACCAAACTGCGCACCGTTCGGTTGTTCGGTATCGGTCGGTCGACCCAGTGAGTAGATATCGATCGGTCGGTCGCTATGGGCTGGTCGATATCGGTTGGTGGGTGCGATCGGTTGGGATCGGGTCAATCGGTCGGTCAGTATCGTTAGGTCGGTAGCGGCAGGTAGGCCGGTATCGGTCGATGGGTATCGATTGGGGGGCATTGGTCGATCGGCACCGTATAGTATCGTGTTGGTCGGTATCGGTCGGTCGGTCCGTCGGTCAGTATCGATAGGTCGACATCGGTAGGTAGGCCTGTATCGGCCGACGGATATGGTCCGGTGGGTATCGTTCGATCGGCGTCATTTAGTATCGGTTCGTCCGTATCAGTTGGTAGTTTTGTATCGATTGGCGTGTATCCGTCTGTCGGTATCTGTCGGTCGGTATCGCTTGGTGCCGGTATCGGTTGCTATCGATATATCGCAACACCGTAACACCCCTGACGCACCCGCATTCCGCGTTGTTGTTGGCGCCGTCGCAGGATCCATCCCCGACCCGAGACTCGTAGCAAGGAGAAGAAGACATGGCACCACCTTCGTCGCCGTCATCATCATCGTCACCATCATCATCGTCATCATCATCACCATCACCATCACCATCACCATCACCATCACCATCACCATCACCACCATTATAATCACCACCATCGCCTTCACCCTCTCCACGCCTAGACGCGGCTGCGCTAGCAGAGAGCCCACTAGAAGAAGAAGAAGAAGAAGCGAGCCAACTAGAAGAAGAAGAAGAAGAAGCGAGCCAACTAGAAGAAGAAGAAGAAGAAGAAGCAGAAGAGGGCCAACTAGAGGACGAAATAGAAGGAGATGGAGCAGTCTTCTTCGCGCAATCGACGGTTGCTGCAGCAGGGTCAAGACAATTGAATTCACTCGAGCAGTCGTACTCGCCTATCAGGCACGTACAGGCGCAGCAGTCTCCCCCGTCATAGCTTGACACAGGCAGCAGCAACAGCAGCAGAATTACCATTTGTAGCGTGTGGAGAGGGAGGGGTGTGTGGGGGGGTTATAATACAATAGACGTAGCATTTTTTCCCTGAAACGCTTTCTGAACGACGGGGCTCCTTAACCCTCTCTTTAAACCTAATAATAATAATATCGTCGGAATTAATTTTCACATTTGCAATCGATGCAATCTTTTTTTGCACCTAGCCTAGCCCACGACAGGACGTATGCTGCGATTATAGTGGCAGCAATTTCTGACTAAAACGTTTTCTGAAGGACGGGTCGCCTTAGCTAAAAATCGTCCGATCTTATCGTTTTTTGGGTTTTTTTGTTTTTGGTTGTTTTTACCTATAAGCCAAAAGGGATTATTCATCGGGTACAGTAATTCCGATTTTTCCCCCCAAAAAAAAGTTTGTGGGAGAGGTACATAAGCTCCTTAACCCATTTATAGAGCCCCCGAACCCCTCCCTGTACTAACTTCAAGCAATCTTGAAAAAAAGAGGGTTTCCAGTAGTGAAGGCGTTAAGTGGCCACCCTCACGCCCCCCCCCCTACCAGAGCCTTGGTCTTTAGAGACCCAAAATCCCTCCCGATACTAACTTCAAGTAAATTTGTAAAAAAAAGGTTTGCAGTTGTCAAGGCGTCAAGGTAGGAGCCCCAGAAAAAAATATAGTGTACGTGTTCCAGATAAGTTTTTCGATCGGGAACCCTTGCTTGCATTTTCAGATTGAAATCCAAAATCATTTCTTGGTGGGGTCTGAGGTATACATGTGTGCAGCTCCTTTAAATCTACCGCCCACCCTTGCGGGGGGAAAAATATGTGTAACACCTCTTCTGTGTGCACTGTCTACCGTACTATAGTATAGATATTATGAATTTTAGACGCGTGCTAGGATAGAGGCGGACCCCTTTTTTCTGAGGTTTTCCTCAATTCGGGAGCGCTCAAGACCTCTCCCAAATACTGACCTTGGAGGGAAAAATAAAACCGCTGCATGTACCGAATGAAAAATCCCACGTGGCCTAGGTACAGTACACACACAACGAGAAATTATGCGAAAAACAAATATGGCAGTACTTTATATTTAAGACGATTTTGGGTTAAGAAGCGCCGTCATTCAGAAACTTTTTCAGACAAAACGTGCTACCTCCATCGCATCAGGCGTCATTAGCAGCGGCCGTCAGACCCTCCCTCACACGCTCTATTTTGGGTGTGCACACCGAGCCGTACACGGTGATTTGATCATCGACTGAACAAGGCTACACATGACGCGTGCTACACGATAGAGCCGCGCACCGCTTTTTTTGTGAGGTTCTCCTCACCAGTTAATTTTGAGAAGAAAAAAAGAAAAAAAAACGCTACCGGATGAAAAACTCCCATGCATGGCCCAGGTATACAACGAGAATCATTGAAAAACAATATCGTATTTCCGACGATTTTGCCCAGATTTTGGAGCCCCGTCATTCAGAAAAAAAAATCGTCAAAAAAAAGGTATACCTCTATGGATTTTGCCCAAGTTAAGGAGCGCGTCATTCAGAAAAAAAACGCAAAAAAAAGGTATACCTCTATGGATTTTGCCCAAGTTAAGGAACCCCGTCATTCAGAAAAAAAAATCGCCAAAAAAAAAGGTATACCTCTATGGATTTTGCTCAAGTTAAGGAGCCCCGTCATTCAGAAAAAAAATCGCCAAAAAAAGGTATACCTCTATGGTAGCACGTGTCACACGGTAGGGGGATAGCCTCTCTTTCACGACCGGGTTTGGGCCACTCGCGCGAACACTGACTCTGTACCCTAACGGACAAACAGATGTTACTAGGCGATTTGTTTGGTCTCGCAGCGTAGCTTACCATTCCATTTTGCCGATTCGTATCGCAAAATTATGACGGTTGAGTTAGGACTGTGACACAAGCTGAACACCGCAACGGAACAGCGGAGTCACTCGCGCGAGTGACCTCGAGCCATTGTCGAAAGAAGGCCCCAAAAGTGACCTCCCTGCCGTAGCCTTACCTTAGCCTCGCGCTCTTCTGGGCATGTGCACCGAGCCGTGCATAGTGGCCATCGACACTTCATCCGGAGAACTTGGCCTAGAGAGACCACTTAGCTGCTACCAAGATTGATACGCTTGCATGTGCAGCCGCGCGGGTTCCGATTTCTCGACGGGATCCTTTTTCAATTAGTTTTTCGTTACAGTCATAATAATTTAGGATACCTCCGTGCATGTTGATAGCGGACCCAGACTGGATTTCGTATTCATGAAAGCGTGCGTTCGTTCAGTGCCACAATTGTCAATCGCTTGTTTTTCCTTTAGAATCTCGGCCTGACGTTCGCAATAATATCTGGCGCCCGTTTAAAATAATTACCAGGTGGTGTGTTTTTCGGCTGAAAAAAAACGCGCCCAGAAAGCCCCGCTGTTTTTTTTTGGATGGAGGCAAAAATAAATGAACGAATGAGTGAACGAATGAATGAACGAGGGAACGCATGAATGAATGAAGAAATGTATGACTGTTGAAACGACTGAACGACTGAAGGAACGAAGGAAGGAGGGGAAAAAAAGGAAAGGAAGGAAGCACGGAAGGAAGCAAAGAAGGAAGACACAAAATAAGACAAGGAATGAACAAAAACATTACTAAACTTCCCGCTCAACCCACTGACCTGCATTCTTCCGTGTTGTTGACTTCGTCGCAAAACCCGTCCCCGGTCCAGGCAGCCGAGCACGACGAAAGACCAGCCCCAGGCGGCCGCGAGCTGTCCCCTTGCTCGTCATAATCGTTGTCGTCACCTGCTACCACCGGAAGCCGGAAGGCGTGTCAGCCGTGTCATAAAGGCGATCGAGGCAACGAGTGAAATTGACACATAGCACAGACGCCAACGGCCCTGCCTGGTAAGAGCTCGCGCGATAAAAATGGATTTCGGAGTCATCTCACGGTAGAGATGTATTGCACTTTTCGGTCTAAACGTTTCTGGCATTCTGGCGTTCTGACCGGTTGAGCTAGACTTCTTCAAGCGTGGAAACTATCGGCTAGTATGACATTTTTCGACAATTTTGGCGTTAGGACTAGCGCATGGAAGTGTTTGGTCGGGCTGCGCGAACGGATACCTTCCGACGATCATTATTTCCTCCCTGGTAGGGTGAGATGTTGAGATCCTCGCGCTAGGAGCTCGCAGAAACTTGTGGGACACCCCCAGCGAAATTCCTTACTTGAGAAAGGGCGTTGTCAGGACTAGCTCCTAATGATCCTTGGAATTTAACACCCGTCGATACGGTTATTTCCCCGTAACTTTCAAGCTTGTTCGTTTCTCTTCAAAAAAGGGCTCTGGTGCATGCCACGTTAGAGCGGTGGACTCTTTCCTTTCTTTCCGACCCAGGACTCATGGCACGGTAGAGAGGTTTGCCAACCATTGTTTTTTTCTTCTTGAGGAGCTCTGTCCCCCTTCATTTGACCACCCACGTACACCGGTGTTCGACGCATGGCCTTGCTCATGAAGCGTGGTGGGTGAAGAGCATATGACCAATTAACCGCGTAGCCGGGTGCGGGCTCTCTCACGGAGACAGAAGTCACGATATCCGGGGAGCGCCATCAAGCGGGGGGAGGAGAGATGCATAAAAGTAGAGAATATAACTTAAACTACTGGCCAGAGATGGGGCATTGCCCGCTGGTCATACCAAGTGTATTGGTGTATAATAATGTACGATACCCCAAAGTGCCATAGTGGCGTTCATGTACCAAACTTTCGTACCCTATCGGGAAACAATGAGTTCTACCGCATCTCCGAAGATGCTAGACCATAACGCACATCAAAACACCATACAGTGAATCGAGCAAGGCCACGGTGCTAGGGGGCACCCCCTTCTTTCACGAAGGGATTCGAGGCACTCTTAACCCTCTTACCGAGTGACTCTGTACACCTCACATGACGAAAATACTTTTAGGCGATGATGCATGGTTGGCACACAGCGAGCGTAGCCAACCATTGCATTTTGCGGATTCACACCCGGCAAAATTCTAACAGTAGGACCCTGTCACATAAAAGCTAAAGACCGATACGGAAAACAGAGGGCTCGCACTCGCGCGATTGGATCCGGGCCAATGAAAAAAAAAAAACGAAAGGGACTCTCCACTTTTGTAGCATTGTATCATTGGTCAATCAGACTTGTCCAACACAGGCATTAACCCCTTTAGAGCCCCCGAATCCCTCCCTACACTAACTTCAGGTAAAATTGTGGAGGAAAGGGTTTCCGGTTGTAAGGCGTTAACCCCGATAACCTTTTTTTCAATGCAAAAGCTGAAACAATGCAAAACCCTCGAGATGAACAAACCCATGGCCCGGGTACACAAACAGATCATATTTCAGCAAAAACGAAGGGCAAGAGAACGTTGTTTTCTGGCCATTTTGAAATCATATTGAGCAAAAGAAGTCCTGAATACTATTTTTTCCAACGATTTCGAAATCATATTTTGTAGCAAACAGAAAACAAGAACCCACGCTATTAATTTCAGAACGAGATTTTAAAATCATGCTGCGAACCACGAAAACGTTACAAGAATGTTACAAGAATGTTGCGAGAATGTTTATTATCTGACAATTTGGGCTAAGGGGCCTCGTCATATTACCTATTAATAAACGTTTTGGCCGAAAAATGCTACCTCGCTACACCGTGTACTACTAGTACCAGGCATCATTCTGCTCTGAGGCTCCTTGCCTGGGGCGTCTATATCCCTCACCTCCCAAAAACTGATCCTTTTGAACGAAATGAAAGTCATTTTTTGACGAGAGATTTCATATTTGCTCAAGAAACTGATCATTTTGAACGAAATGAATGTCTTTTTTGACGAGCGTTTTTTCATATTTGCTCAAGAAATTACATTTTTGTCAATTGTCTATCTCTCAATTTAACCCCTAGTATAATCGATAACGGCCGTGAAAACGGTCATTTCCCCGTAAGCACTGGGCTATAAAGTCTGTTGAAGGGCTCTGCTGCAACCTGTAGACGGCAGAGGTGCATGTTTTGTTTTTTATCTGATCCGAGGCTCTCCCTTACTTGATTTCGAGAAAAACTGAGAGCGATTTCAACTGAGAGCGACTTGAGCGAGATTTATTATTTGAGACAAGGGCGTCGTTGTTTGTGAGCAAAACGGACAGAGAGAGCGATTTAATAAGCGAGATTTCTTGTTTGAGAAAGGTCGTTGTCCGCACTAGTTAACTCCTAATAAATCCTCCTGGGTATAACACCTGGTCAAATTGCTTTTTGTGCCTAAAAAAACTTCCAGGATATATATATATATATATATTAGGGGCGGTACTGATGGATGCTACTCACGAGTACGGTAGAGTGGTGTAGAGTGGTGGTGTGCATGATTTTTTCACGGCAAGATGGGACCATGGTTGGTTGATAAAGACGCGTACTACGATAGAGATGCTGCACCACTTTTTTTTTTCAAGGTCCCCTCACTTTCGGAGCCTCTCCCAAAAACTGATGTGGAGAGGAAAAAAAAACTGACAGTAGTAGACCCCGGATGAAACTTCCCATGGCCGAGGTATAGGGCGAGAACCATGCAACAAAATCTCCTACTTCCGGCAATTATGGTAAAAGCGAGCTCTGCACCGTCATTCAGAAACCACTTCAGACAAAAAGCGCTACCTCTATCGTATCACGAGCCTGGACTGACTTATTAATAGTGTGCAGACTGAAAGTGCAACCCGATAACCAACCCCCTAGAATGGACGCGTGCTACGATACAGCTCTGGTACACCACGTTTTTTTGTGGCGTCCCTCGTTTTGGGAGCTTTAAGACGTGTCCTTCAACATAACCTGAAAACTGATTTGGACAAAAAATAAACCTGATTTATCGCGGATGGAAAAAAATCCCATCTGGGGCCTAGGTATACAACTAGAATAATCACGCAAAAAAAAAAAAATGGTGCTTTTTTTCCTGACGATTTTGGGTTAAGGAGCCCCGTCATTTCAGAAAACGTTTTCGCCGAAAAACGGTATGCCTCTACTGCTTGCACAGCACGTGCCGATATAGGTAAAAAAAATTAGTAACATTGCAAAACAAGAATGACAAAATATTCATACACACATGTATCCGACGGTTTCGGGCTGATAAGGAGCCCCGTTATTCAGAAAAATATAATTTTGCGAAAAAAAAAAAAACTGCCTCTATTGATATTGTGGCGCGTGCTTCCTCTTTCTCATGGCGGGGGGCGGCATTGTACTAATAGTATTGTACTGCACTGCTGAGGTGTATTAATAGTATACCCGTACTGCTGAGGTGTATTAATAGTATACTCGTACTGCTGAGGTGTATTAATAGTATACTCGTACTGCTGAGGTGTATTAATAGTATACTCGTACTGCTGAGGTGTATTAATAGTATACTCGTACTGCTGAGGTGTATTAATAGTATACTCGTACTGCTGAGGTGTATTAATAGTATTAATAGTATTAATAGCATTAATGGTATTAATAGTATATATACAAGACGCGAGCAACGATAGAGGTATACCAGGTACTTTTTTTTGGCTATTTTGTTTTCTGGATGACGGGGCTCCTTGAACCCAAAATCGTCAGAAAAAACGCCATATTTTTTTCTAGCGTGGTTATTCTCGTTGCATGCCTCCAGGGGCCATGGGATTCTTCATCCGTTTTTTAGCAGTGTTATATCTTCTATCTCTCTGGACGAATCAGTTTTCGTCTCCGAGAATCAGCTTTCTTAACCTCCGAAAGTGAGAGACCTTGAAGAAAAAAGGTCGTGCACCTCGACCGTAACAAACACCCGTCTCGGCAGCATGTCGTACGTCGAGGTGCATTGAGCTTAGGCTTTATTTTTGCCCGTCCGCGGAGGGGAAAAAATATCGAAAATAAAATAAAATCACCTGCTACGTCCGCCTGGCCGGAGGAGAACAAGTCGTCGCTTGCTTCGGCCCTGTCATCATCGTCTTCCCCGAAGCATGCCGCTGTGGGATCGATGCAATTATAGCCGCCTTCGCTGCAAGGGTTGCCGTCGGTATCCAAGCACGTGCAAGAGCAGCAGTCCCCATCGTCATATCTGAAAAAAATGCGCGAATTGATTTTGATATTTCGTGATTAAAATAAATGGGGAAGATGGGCGAAATAGGAGAAAAATATGGAGGAAAATATGTGCATTTTTGTGATTCTTTGTGAAATTTGGTGGGATCTATGCATTTGAAGCCGCTCTGGCTGCAAGGGTTGCCGTCGGTATCCGTGCACGTGCTGGAGCAGCCGGTCCCCACCGTCATACCTAAACAGTAAATCTTTGTGTTTCTCTTGAAAACCCATGAAAAAACGTGATTTTTTGGGAAATTTCGTTAAAATTTCATGTTTTTGGCTTTTTTTTCGTGCTTTCTTTAGCTTGGTGCATTGTTATAAAAAAATGTGAACCAGAGTCGTAAACGACGCCGCGATTTCGAGGGCGACTTCCCTCCTTCCTCTTCTTTGGTCGAAACCCAAACGGGTTGTTGTGGTGGGTTCTTGGGACAATTCGATGTGAAAGCGACAGGAACACAGAGTACAATCTTGGTTTGTATAGCATTGTGCGTGGTATCAATAGCAGTGGCAGTAGTAGCGACAGTAGCAGTAGTAGTAGTAGTAGTAGTAGTAGTAGTAGTAGTAGTAGTAGTAGTAGTAGTAGTAGTAGTAGTAGTAGTAGTAGTAGTAGTAGTAGTAGTAGTAGTAGTAGTAGTAGTAGTAGTAGTAGTAGTAGTAGTAGTAGTAGTAGTAGTAGTAGTAGTAGTAGTAGTAGTAGTAGTAGTAGTAGTAGTAGTAGTAGTAGTAGTAGTAGTAGTAGTAGTAGTAGTAGTAGTAGTAGTAGTAGTAGTAGTAGTAGTAGTAGTTGTAGTAGTAGTGGTAGTGGTAGTGGCAGTGGTAGTGGTAGTGGAAGTGGTAGTGGCAGTGGTAGTGGTAGTGGTAGTGGTAGTGGTAGTGGTAGTGGTAGTGGTAGTGGTAGTGGTAGTGGTAGTGGTCGTAGTGGTAGTGGTAGTGGTCGTAGTGGTAGTGGTAGTGGTAGTTGTAGTGGTCGTAGTGGTAGTGGTCGTAGTGGTAGTGGTAGTTGTAGTGGTAGTGGTAGTGGTAGCGGTCTTAGTGGTAGTGGTAGTGGTAGTGGTAGTGGTCTTAGTGGTAGTGGTAGTGGTAGTGGTAGTGGTAGTGGTAGTGGTAGTGGTAGTGGTCGTAGTGGTAGTGGTAGTGGTAGTGGTAGTGGTCGTAGTGGCAGTGGCAGTGGTCGTAGTGGTAGTGGTAGTGGTCGTAGTGGTAGTGGTAGTGGTAGTGGTAGTGGTCGTAGTGGTAGCGGTAGTGGTAGTGGTAGTGGTCGTAGTGGTAGTGGTAGTGGTAGTGGTAGTGGTAGTGGTAGTGTAGTAGTAGTAGTAGTAGTAGTAGTAGTAGTAGTAGTAGTAGTAGTAGTAGTAGTAGTAGTAGTAGTAGTAGTAGTAGTAGTAGTAGTAGTAGTAGTAGTAGTAGTAGTAGTAGTAGTAGTAGTAGTAGTAGTAGTAGTAGTAGTAGTAGTAGTAGTAGTAGTAGTTGTAGTAGTAGTGGTAGTGGTAGTGGCAGTGGTAGTGGTAGTGGAAGTGGTAGTGGCAGTGGTAGTGGTAGTGGTAGTGGTAGTGGTAGTGGTAGTGGTAGTGGTAGTGGTAGTGGTAGTGGTAGTGGTCGTAGTGGTAGTGGTAGTGGTAGTTGTAGTGGTCGTAGTGGTAGTGGTCGTAGTGGTAGTGGTAGTTGTAGTGGTAGTGGTAGTGGTAGCGGTCTTAGTGGTAGTGGTAGTGGTAGTGGTCTTAGTGGTAGTGGTAGTGGTAGTGGTAGTGGTAGTGGTAGTGGTAGTGGTAGTGGTCGTAGTGGTAGTGGTAGTGGTAGTGGTAGTGGTCGTAGTGGCAGTGGCAGTGGTCGTAGTGGTAGTGGTAGTGGTCGTAGTGGTAGTGGTAGTGGTAGTGGTAGTGGTCGTAGTGGTAGCGGTAGTGGTAGTGGTAGTGGTAGTGGTCGTAGTGGTAGTGGTAGTGGTAGTGGTAGTGGTAGTGGTAGTGGTAGTGGTAGTGGTAGTGGTAGTGGTAGTGGTAGTGGTAGTGGTAGTGGTAGTGGTAGTGGTAGTGGTAGTGGTAGTGGTAGTTGTAGTAGTAGTAGTAGTAGTAGTAGTAGTAGTAGTAGTAGTAGTAGTAGTAGTAGTAGTAGCAATAGCCGTCGTGGAATTAGCAGTAGCCGCTAGTGCTGTTGTCTACGAAAGCACAGTCGGAGAGAGCTCTGTCGACCTGTAGCCTAGGTGCACTAGTTTCTTCTCTGAAGGGCTCGTCCCTCTCTCAAGAAGAAGCTGTATACCTCACGCCTAAAAACACATTTTGAGCAAAACTGGACACAAAACCCGATGAAACATTCCCATAAAACCTACAAGGTACACAGCGAATACTGTGCAGAAATAAAAATGACGTTTTCGGTGGTAATTTTCGGTTAAGAAAGCCCCGTCATTCAGAAAATGACTCTCGCAAAAAAGAGTCATAGCACGTTAATCATTAATACCTCAATGCCTCTATCGTAGAAGGCGTCTATTGTATTGACTATTGTATTGACTATTGTATTGACTATTGCAACATGTTGCTATTCCCCACGAGGCGTTTCCTGCGCAGTTAAAAAAACGGCATGTGCCTCTTCGACGAAGGAGTGTGAACGAATGCTCCGAGAAGAGGCAAGGTAGCCGGGTGCCTGGTGGCGCTCTACCGCTTAAGGCTAGTCTTGATGGTATCTCATTCGTTTCATCTCCAGGCAGGGCAGGCATAAGGTCAAACACATGGCGGGACGGGATGCAAACCGCAAGTTGTATCGTGTTCTTGGCGAACTGACTCAAAAGGGGATGATGCTCTACACGGAGCATCCCCTTTCTTGTATTCCCGACCAACTATGAGAGCATTGGCATGGCATACACGCACACGATTCGTGCGATAACTGACCTTATTTCATGTCTTATCTATTTGTAGAGATGGCTTACTCATCTACGGCTTACTCATCTACGGTAGATAATTCCGTGACAGGAAACGCTGCGCAAGCCTATTGCACGGCCCGTATCGCGAGCAAGCATGTCTATTGACGGCAGTTCACGGATTTGATAGACGGAATTTAGAAAAAAAACACAGCATGGCGTAGGCGCTTGCGAACACCGCTATAACTACGAGGTTATAGCGTGGAACGCGTCTGCCGTACGCCCCGTTGCCGCCACTGGCGCTTGCTATCAATAATACCGTAAACAACTACTACGTGTGGAATGCGTCGGCCGTACACCGAATAGGCCGCCAGTGATGCTTGCTATCCTATTAAATCAAGCGTGCTAGGGGATCATCAGGGGGTAGCACGTTTCTTCGGCTAAAATGTTTTCCGACTCGGCTGGGCTCCTTAACTCTAAACTATGATCGGAGTGCCCTTTGTTAATAATACTAAGTATGTTTTAGAATTTTATCTAGATTCAACACGTCAGCTGTTAGAGTTCCATATACTTCAGAGTTGAGATATATACATAAACCTAAACTTCTTGAAAACCCCTCCTCCCCCCCCCCCCCCCCCCTTTTTTTTTTCTTTTTCTCGCTTTCTCTTGCTTAAACACCCCACCTACTATCGAAATCCGCCAGAGCAATAAACACTTCCACGCCCTGGATATCGCCTCCTTATCGTTTCAGAGCCGTCCATGCCGCTGCTGCAATTCCCACCCACCCCCGCCCCCAACGCCCCCTCCTTCCCCACCACCCGCACCATCGCCTAGACCTAGCACCACGCGTATAGCAAACCCCTATATCTATGCGACCTAAAGCCCTCCCCCCCCGCCCCCGGCCCCCCCCGCCACATTTCCCCCCCCCTTCCCCACAAGAAATATTTATAGTTTCCACGCATAAATTGACCTGCCCCACCCGTCCCCTCCCCCCCCCTCCCGCCCCCCTTTTGATCAAAATCAGGCCCCCACGCCCTTCAAAACTCCGCCCTCCCCTCACCGGATATTCGACTTACAGGATTCACTTGATAAACTGATGCATTTCCTTCCACAGCTGTCAGATTTTGTCCCCCTCAGAAACGGGTTTTATAGTTTCCGCGCACAGACTGCCTAACATCACCCTGATGACCCTGATATCTACACTGTAGTTGCAAGGGGAGTCGCCGACCTATATCCTTAATGAGGACACACAACCCGTAATACGCGCGATCGGAATATCACACACAGCTTGCAAACATGAGTTTCGACAAAATATTCGATCTCACAGCTGGAGTGTATTTTTATTTTGATAATATATACCAATTTTGATATATACCAATATTGTGCAAGCTGCGTGACTTTGCAGAGATGTAAAAATTATTATTATTCAAAGATATATGTCTCCCATATGGATGTTGCCACAGGGTGAGAGCACCAACAACAAAATATTAATATCATCAATAATAATTATGGTAGAGCAACTATTTCGGATACATATACCTGTCATGGGCCATTGGAGCTTGCATTCGTTTTTTTTTTTACCAAAATCAGTCTTTAGTTTTCAGGTGAGGTATTATGCTAACCATTGTTTTATTAAGCCAATAACCTTGCAGGACAAAGACAACAATGGTTGACACACCTCTATCGTACTCGGGGCGTGTTTCTCGTACTACCGAAAGCGTTAGGTTTTAGTATGGAATGCGACCCGACCCCTTCATACACCCGCGACCTATGCTCGTTTTGTGCTGGGCGTTTAATGAGACGGATTACTTCGCATACACTAATACCTGGTACCGATAAAGACCCGGGTTGGGGTCAGAGTGGCCCAGTTTGACCCGACCCGTGAGATTTGAAAAGCTCCTGACCCGATCCGATTCGACCCGTGAGAGTTCGAACGTCTTCTGACACGATCCTACTTGACCCGCCAGATACCCGCGGGTCGCGTCATGCATGACCCGTCAAAAGCCGCCCTGTTTTTTTGCTGTGACTGACCGTCATTTGACGTGTTTGAGATCTGGAGCAATGCTACAATTACATTTGGAGGGCAATGATAATACAAGTAAATACCCGTTGATCTTGCTAATATCTTTGTGCGACCGTAGATGACCATGGTTAAAATCAGTTGACGACGCTGGTGATGATGATGATGATGATGATTGACGATGATTATGATGATGATGGTGATGATGATGATTGACGATGATTATGATGATGGTGATGATGATGATTGACGATGATTATGATGATGATAGTGATGATGATGATTGACGATGATTATGATGATGATGGTGATGATGATGATTGACGATGATTATGATGATGATGGTGATGATGATGATTGACGATGATTATGATGATGATGGTGATGATGATTGACGATGATTACGATGATGATGGTGGTGATGATGATTGACGATGATTATGATGATGATGGTGATGATGATGATGACGATGATGAGATGATAATAACGACAAAGTAAGTGATGTTCTCACATTAACTCATTTCCCTTGTCGATTATTATAATATTATTGCCCTCCGACAATGTAGGGTAGATATGTCGTTCCGATATAAGAGCCATCCCACGGTAGGGTTGCATCATCAGTCCCTGAGCTCCTCACATGAGGAACTCAATATCTCACTCGAAAAATGACTTCGAAGGCATTCGATCGCACAACCCGACCATGGTTAGAACTATGCCTCAGTCCAAAAATAAAATGTACTCGTGAAATTACTTCATTGACCAGCAGTTCCTCACGTGGGGAACTCAATCGCCCAGGGACATTTTCGCGCAAAAACGTGAAACCCCTACCGTGGGATGACTCATAAATCGAATATAGTTCAATACAGCAGGAGTATCTATCCCATGACCCTCTGGCACCCATTTCTCCATTTTCTTTTCTCCACATATTTCCCTTTTACATTTCCCTTGTCAATTGATGATGACGATGATTATGATGATGATGATGATGATGATGATGATGATGATGATGATGATGATGATGATGATGATGATGATGATGATATGAGATGACGATAAAGATGATGATAATAATTATCAAACTCTCGAACATACAATTATTTTCCCGACATCTACGTAGCTCGTGTATTCGCGTAAAAAAAGGCTGCAAATAAAAAACCATGCCGATGGAAGAACTAATCAAAAGCAGAAACAAATATCAGAACAACATACCCGCACGCGTCGATGTTGTTGATGTCGTCGCACTCTCCGTCTCCCCTGTACTCCGGCGTGCCAGAGCAAATCACCGTCGACGACGATGGCGAGTCGTTGCTGCTGCTGCTGCTGCTTGCCGCACTAGCTCTACTACCCGCAAGAATAATTGTAGTTGTCGCTAACGCGGTACAAGCGCCGACCCAGCTCCAACACCGTCTCCTTTTTCGGAAAACCATCGATGGTTGGGGGGATAGGCAGATGGATCAAGGTTGATGGATTCGGAGAGATGGATGGATCGCTTGATGATGATCACCCTCTACTAACTTCTCCCCCTTGAGACGAAAACACGCGGACAGACGGTCGTCCTGTATTTTCACGTTTTTTTGTTGTCTTTCTCTTTGGTTGTTGTGTTGTTGCGACCCGTCTTCTTTCTGACGGTCCTTTGCTGAGGCGTGAGGCTGGATGGAGGGGTGAGTGGAGAGGGTGGATCGTAGGATGACCCCACCTCCACTCCAATGCTCGTACGAGCAACCCTAACTTCCCTTTTAGATAGAAAAAACACGAACTGGTCGGTCTTCTTGTCTATATCTCTTCTTCTCGTCGTGTCCCTGCGCCCTCCTCCCTCCCGAGGGTTCTTCGAAGGCGTTCCTCGGTTCCGTGTCAGCTGCGCGATAAACAAGTCCCCGTCAAACCGTACAAAACGCGCGAGGAACGAATAGTGAAATACGGGAAAGTCGTGCTAACCCCTCATATATGCAGCATGCTACGATAGACGTGCACCACTTTTTTTTCTGAGGTTCCTCGACTTGGGAGCTTAAGACGTGTCCTTCTCAACCCAAAAACTGATTTGGAAAAATACAAAACCTGCTTTATCGCGGATGAAAGATCTCATGGCCTAGGTACACAACGAGAATCATGAAAAACAAAACGACGTATTTCCGACGAGTTTGGGGTTAAGGAGCTAAAGCCCCGTCATTCAGAAACAAAAAAGCCAACAAAAAGATATATCTCTATCGAGTAGCACGCGCCATCATGACTGCTGTGCCCACTTTGGGGCTGACGCGTGCTACGAAATCGAGGTACACGAGTTGCACTTTTTCGGAAAATATTTCTGATTTTTTCGGGACTCCTTAACCCCTTCAGAAGCCCAAAATCCCTCCCTATACTAATTTCAAGTAAATTTTGTCCCCAAAAAGGGTTGCCAGTTCTAAATGCGTTAACCCAATATCGCCAGAATTCCATATATATATATATACGCGCGATCGGAGTATCACACACAGCTTGCAAAGATGAGTTTCGACAAAATCTTCGATCTCACAGCTGGAGTGTATTGTAGTTTTTCAATATAGTCTATTATTACTATTTTTTTCTATTTTTTTTTTTGTCTGTTTTAGATACCTAGGCCATCGGTTTTTTCGTCGAGTAGTCAGTCAGCACTTCAATATTTTCCTTCCAAAGCTGTATTTTGGATGAGGTATTTACGAGCGTCATCCCACGCGGTGTAGATGGTGAACTTTTTGAGCCAAAAAAAGGTATACCTGCTGGCCGGTTGAGACCCTCAAATGAGGAACTACCGTTCAGACCCAATAATTCTACGATTATATTTTTCTAAGGACTCAAGAGGGTATAGAAGCGCTTGGTCGGGTTGCGCGAACGAACGCCTCCGAACTCATGTTTCCGGTGCGATTATAATTGAGCTAGCTTCTCGTATTAGGCGCGCAGCTCAGAAATTTCTTAGAATTTGCTGTTCAAACCCCTACCGTGTAGGACGGCTCAGAAAAAAAAAAAGTGTGCCCAGCTCTACCACCGTAGCGTGTACCTGCAATTATTTAATACGAAGTACGACACTCGCATGCTACGATAGAGGCACACCCTTTTTTGTCTTTTTTTTTTCGTTTCTGAACGACGGGGGGCTCCTTCAATAACCTAATAAAAAAAGCGTCAGAAATTTGCCATGGAATCTTTTTGCACGATTCTCGTCGTGTAAACTAGGCCATGTGGGATTCTTGTCATCTCCGGGATCATAGCAGTTTTATTTTTCTCCAAATCAGTTTCTGGGAGAGGTCTTAACCTGCCAGATTGAGGAGTAGAGTTAGAAAAAAAAGTGGTGCACCTCTATCGTAGCACGCGTCGAAAAATATTCCACTCTCTTCCTGTTGTGACCCGTTTGGTACCCATTGACACAGACCAAAAGGCGACGAGCGCGATCTAATCAAGGGTCTAAGAGAAGAAGCTTCAGGCAACAGTCCGAGTATCGTCATGCATCACGCTTGCCTCGCATCTTCCTGCCCCTGGCACTTCGAACACACATCTCCTACGCGACCAGCAGCTCGGATTTTGCTCCAGGTGGGGGCCGATGCCGTCATCGTCAGTTTTTTTTCGTCCTCAAAAGGTTTTGCGCCTCAAGTCCGAACGGGGTTATATGGAGGTTGACGACACCCCGCACTTCCCTCGTCTTTTCTAGACGGTTTGATAACCCCAAACTTGTCGTATGTTTAGGTGGCTATCGTACAGTATATTTCGTGGATCTCCTATAAAAGGATTTTCGTTGGACTTCAGCACCAATGCCAAATCACGCGCATACACTGCTTGAGGCAAACGCAATCATTGTCCTGTTGCCCCCCGCCACAGACGATATGATATGAGAGGCGAGTGACCCCCACCTTCCTTCGCGGTCTCAAGCTTTCGTGTTGGTATCCCTTGCGATATAGTGGCTCGGGGTCGGTCGTTCACGACGAGTGAGCCCGAGCCGTTCTACGGTAGCCCCCCCCAACTTTTCTTTAACGAAGTCGCCGGTTTCGAAAGCTGCTCCCGGCCGTATCTCCTGAATTACGGTGTCCCTTGCCACCCAGACGTCATCGTCCGATATAGCCCTTTGCAAACAAGAAAACAAGTGGAGATATTTTGTTCCGACCATCCTTCCTCGTGTCGAGCAGCCATTTAACGTTCGATATAGAAAATCGCTGGGTTTTGGGGGGGGCTATATCGTAGAATCAGGCTTCCCTGTTCTTTTTGCGGTCTCAAGCTTTTTCTTGCTACGGGCTGTGTTATTCTTGCGAAATAAATCCGCAATATGGAAGTGTAAGCCACGCCGCGCGCGCCGAAAGCATCTGAAAAACATCGCCTCAAGGTCCCCCCCAAATGGTTAAAAACCCAAAATTGTCCGGAGAAAATGCCGAAAAAACAAAAACACGCTGCAGAACTTATTTTTGCGCAAGCCTAGCTAGCCCCAACGGATCTGTCCATCGAGTTGCACGTTCGGTTTAATCAAAAAGCATTTTTCGGTGGGGGATAAAGCTCCTCAAGCCAAACAACCTTGCAGGGCAAAAAGTGTCCACATCTATCATACCGCAGCGTGCGCCAGCATGTCGCTCGCCCGGAGACGCCCGGGTTGCTGGGGCAGGGCTGTGTGTCCGAACAGCAACGCTAAAAGGAGGCATCAACGTACAGCACGGCGCCCGATACTCGTACTGCTGGACACGCTTGGTAAAAACCGGGCTTCGCTTCACATTGTTTTTGGTCGCTATCCAAGGGTCCCAAAAAGGGCATCTACCCCAGCAGGTAGAACAATTGTTCTATTGCCATCCAGCCTGCCCAAGAGGCTACACATCGTCCCTTGTATCTGACGCGTGCTAAAATACGATATAGATGTACATATCAGCAGCAATTTTTCTGCTGAAATGGCTTTTTAAACGACTGGGCACCTTATTCCAAAATTGTCGGAATTTCATTGTTGTTTTTGGCAAAACTGTTTAGTTGCCTGCTTTTGGGTTGCTCGTCGGGCGAAGAACGTTTGTTTTTTCCTCTAAAAATCAGGTTTTGGATGAGGTCTAGAGCTCTTCAATTTCAACTCAGTAGCTTCCGAAATACAAAACGGTGCACACACCTACCTCTACCGTCCAAATACTTGTTCTCTTTGCAAGGTTCTCGACTTGGGGAGGGATCTCTGTACCCGTCTGAGGCAAAAACTGATTATGAGTTTTAGCCGAAAGTGCAACACGACGTGATGGACAAATCCATGTCCTAGGCTGTACAAACCGTTCATATTGAAAAAAAAACGTTTTTTTCCTACGATTTTTGGGTTAAGGAGCCCGGACAGTCGAAAAAATAATTCAGCCGAAGAGTGCTACATCTATATCGTAGCACACTTCTGTCATCGGTATACTCGTAGTGTATGTTATTGGTACCTCTGGTAGAGGTCATACTTCCCAGGTGTCACACAGGTAGTGGGGAAAGGAGGGAAGCCAAAAAAACAAAAATAGAAGAATGGGGAACCCGTCATGCAGCGGAATCATGACGTGTTACATACCACACAGCAGAGTACAGGACACCTTCGAATAAAATCAGAAATACTTATCCCAGATCTTAGGTTCATTATCAGGGAGAGGCCGGTACGTTCTGCGCAAACTTCAGCATATAAGGGAGCCTAGCTCATACATATATGTATATATGTTTTTCTTCTTTTTTGTGCAAACATCAGTCTGCACTTGACACGTGTCATGCTGCTGCACGGGTAAGGTGCATCTGGTATTTTTTTCCTGCAAGGAAGGGTGGTCGCTTGATAAGATACTCTATACCTCACCTCACCCCCAAAAGTGACTCATCAATAGAGTAAACTGACGGTGCAGCCCGATGGCCAAACCCATGACGTCTGCTAGGTACACTAAAAACACATATTACTGGTGTTGCAAAACAAGAATGGCGTTATGCCGACGATTATGCCGACGATTTTTGGTTAAGGAGAACCCCCCGTTTCTGGGTTAAAAAAAAAATGACAAAAAAATGCTAAGTACTACTGTATCTCCATACTAGCGCGCGCCCCCCCTTGCTATCCTGTTTGTTACTACAGCCAGTGAGTGTCCTGCACTGTACATCATACAGAGAAGGCGCCCGGTAGTTTAGAGGTAAGAAACGCAAAGGTGGCGATGAGGCTCAACTTGTTATATTTCTCGCCAATATTGAGCGCAGGCTATAACTCGCTGTCATAACCCGCTGTCGTATATATGTGGGATTTGAAGTCGCACCCGACCCTAAGCGCCGCTTCTTCGGTCATGGATGTCTTTGCAATTATCGTGAGAAAACGAGCCTCAACATGGTACGCGACCGAATTACCACGCCCCTTCGAAAATTACCCCACACCCTCTGCTTCCAAGCGACCAAGGTCTTACACAGGCACTTACTTGCATATGAGAGTTCCACAATGACCAAAAGCTTCGGTCTCTCTAGGGGGGGTGACTTTTGGGGCCTTTGTTTTCAGTGGCACCGAGGGTCACTCAAGCGCGTGAACCCCCTTTTTCCTTTGCGGCCTCTTGTAAGCTTTCGTGCCGTGTAAACTTTGCGATAGAATCCGCAAAAAATGGAATAATGGTGAGCTACGTACGCTTCGCCAAAAACCAATCGCCCACGCAAAAGTGTTTTTCGCACCTGAATAGTACAGAATCAATCGTGCGAGTGGCGCCCCCCGGTTACGAAGAAAGGGGTGTGGGTGTATGTTTTACTACAATATCCCGTAGACTTTCAGTCCACTATATAATCGTGGTCAGCCCAATGTAGCAGCTGGAAGGTGGGCTTCGTGCGAAGGATGCCAGGCCAATCGTCGTCACTTTTTTATTCGTCAAGTTTTCCCCCCCTGCTGCTGAAGCCCCAAACGCGGGGGGGTAATAGTACGAAACCCTCAAATCGTAGCATGGGTCTAGACTGCACCTACATTTCTCCAAGGGCAATCAATCAATCATTTGGAACTGATTGTTAGTGCGGGATATATCTTGCAGGTGGTAAAAAGGGTGAAGAGTGGGCACCCTCTGTAAACCAGAGTACAACGGCGCGGCTTTGCAATCCCGGGTGGCTATCTCCACCGCACCTGATCCCCAGGGATCAAGTCGGTTCGTCATACGCACGCACCCGTATAACACACCGGCAGCTTTTTTGCGCTGATGGAGAAGTAACGGTAACCGCCGGTATAGACAGCTCGCGCTGTCGCTACTGTTATGGCATTCCCCGCATGGGAACTGAAGGATTCGCCAGCTAGAGGGCTGGATTGCGGTTACAACTTGGCTAAGATGACGCACGGGGTATGTATTAGCAATTGTGAAATCGTCTAACCCCCCCGCCTTGCCGATGGCCCGCAGGAGGTTTTTCGCATGACTTCTCCCTTGTGTTAGCGCCTGTGTTCCCCTCCATATCGACGAGGGCTCGCCTCGCCATAGTACCTTATCTGTGGTTGGTTTGCCGTAGAGCCTTTCCTGCCCCCCCCTCGCCACACCGGCGACATGCGGCAGGTTCTAGAGTCTTTTCTGCCCCCCCGCCACACCCGCGGCACGCGGAAGGTTTTTGACGGGTGAGTTTTGCCTTGTTGTAGGGCCTGCGTGTCTTTCAACTGCTTTTCTTCGCGTGTTCCTGGCTCCATAGCCAGACGGTTAGAGGTGTGGGAGTGGGCTTTGAGGAGCCGCATCTTCGACTCATGGTCTAGTTCGTAAAAAAGGAGTTTCCCCGAATCTCCCATATTTCTGCATATGCGACTCATCAGGGTGGACTAGTGTTAAGATACGGCCTCGAAAGGCCTGTATTTATCCGAATTGACATCATTTGGATGGGTTTCGTATGATAAGGTTGGCGTTTTATATTTGGGAAAGTTAGGAAATAGATCGGAGGCAAGTGCCTCCGATCTCAGAAGCTATCCGGGGCTCTGGTGGAATCGAATAAAGCATCGTCTCTACGAAGGCAAAGAAAGTGAGTACTCTCCGAGAACCTGCTCAATTGGCAGACCTGCAGGGGGCACTCTGTGTCTCCCCACCAATAACTTTACATAGCCTACGCTTTATTTTCCCCTCTTCCACCGAACGATTATAAAAAAAGGGCAGACAACAGAAAGCGGTATACCGCCGCCATTCCGCGCCACCGTGCGGTACAGCAGAATAAACTTAGGTTTTTGAGCCCGATCCGCGACGCTGATTGGTCAACTCACCCGCGTACCGGTTTTTGACACCAACTCCTTGCGGTTCATCGCACCGCGGCTTCTCAGCTCGGCCGTCGCCGTTTCCTGACGCGATCCATAACGTTTTCTGTCGCAAACTACACAATGCGGGCCGTCTTTGACCCAGGCTCTTCACGGCACATAGCCTTTCAATTTTCGACCGAATTTCAGCCATGGGCACAACGTCATGTAGCGTCCATATGATAAAACGACGCGCTCTCATATTCCATCATAATTCGGATCCCTTCAGAGCAATCACTGCAACAACCCTTCCGCACACACAGCACGAACCGCTGCTCAACCATACACAGCTCGCACCATACGTAGCTCGCACACCCCACGTGATACACGTGTGGTTGTTGTTGTTGTTGTTCTCACATTAACTCGCGTAATCAAGACCGTGGTCACAGGACAGGCTTCAGCATTGGGTTAGGTATGTACGGATGGCGGGGAAAAGGCTGATGGGGCAAAGAGACAAATAGGGAGTGACAGTCACGCTACACGCACACGACCTTGTTGGCCCACACATGCACCCGATGACGTCCGCCGTCTGCCTTGCGAGTTCGTACACCGCATAATAAGGTTGAAATCCACACAAGGAGAAGACGCCACCGCTTAAACTTGGTAGTCAAGAACTCGGGCACACGTGAGGTGCCCGGAAAATGACCTATAAATACACTACCCATACCCTAAAACATATCAAACAAAAAAGAGGTTCTTGAGTCGTGGCGCCATCTGTGTTGTCGTAAACTGCTAGTTATGTGCGAAACAACACCGTTTCGACTATTGAAATGTGGACCTTGAAAATATCGAGCGTATATGACATGTAGTCTTGTACATGGCCTTCTATATACATGTAGTCTTGTAGCCATGCATTCAGTCTACCGACACAGACATGGTCGGGTAGGTTTGTTTTAGGCACAAGAGGAATGCATGGATGCATGCTCCGGCTTAGAAGCGTTTTGGCGAGGCGAGGAAGATGGGTTGTTGAGTGTAAAAAAAGTGAGATTCGTTGGGGATATTATTATAAAAAATGAAAATACACTCCAGCTGTGAGATCGAAGATTTCGTCGAAACTCATCTTTGCAAGCTGTGTGTGATACTCCGATCGCGCGCGTTACGAGTTGTGTGTCCTCAATAAGGATATAGGTCGGCGACTCCCCTTACAACTACAGTGTAGCTATCAGGGTCAACAGGGTGATTTTAGTCAGTCTGTGCGCGGAAACTATAAAACCCGTTTCTGAGGGGGACAAAATATTATATCACAGTTTAGTGCCCGTGATATGAAGGAATATGAAAGCGCGTCGTTCTATGGATGCTATATGACGTTGTGTCCATGGTTGAGATTTGGTCGGAAATTGCAAGGGTATATGGTGGGCCGTGAAGAGTCCGGGACAAAGTCGGTCCGCATGGTGTATTTCGCGACATAAGGCGTTATGGGTCGCGTCAGGAAACGGTGACGGCCGAGCTGAGAAGCTGCGGTACGATGTACCGCAAGGAGTTTGTGTCAGAAACCGGTACGATGCTGAGTTGACCAATCAGCGTCGCGGATCGGGGTCAAAAACCTAAGTGTATTCTGCTGTTCCGCACGGTGGCGCGGAATGGTGGCGGTATACCGCTTTCTGTCTTCCCCCCCAAAAAGGCTGACCATATCACATGGCATGTCGTTTGAACACCTTTCACATACCAAACAAACAAACATATTTCGACAAAACTGAGATCTGATCGTCATTCCCGGTTTGTTCTTGTTTCGGTACCAGATACAGTACCAGGTATATACGAGGAGACGCCCCGCGTTTCCGAGACAAGGTTCACGTAGATACTGCTATATAGGTGCAAATGGTAAGGGATAGCAAGGATGTGTTTACCCTCTGGTCGGTCTAGGATGGTTGCCGTGGAGAATCTATCAAGCTACACATCCTCGCGAAGCCGGAAAGAGACACGGTAAAGACATTGCAACGGGTTTTCAGCCTCGAATGCATTCCGAATATATTAGTGCGTAGCCGGCCGCCCCGGTGGTCTAATGGTTAACCTCGAATGCTATATACTCGAGGACCAACGCCCGAATGGGTAGGGTGGACCGCAACTGGATCAAGTCCGGCGGAAGGCCATCTCTCATGGCCGGGGGTTTTGTTAATGGGTGAGCTTGCGCAAGTCCACACTACCCGGAATGATGCCGTTCCGGGTGGCTATCTCCACCGCACCTGACCCCCAGGGGCCAGGTCGGGTCGACATACTCACGCATCCGTATACAACTATTATAGCTTGCGGTACCGGAGTAGTAACGGGGACCGCCGGTAGGGACAGCTCGCGCTATCGCTATAGTGGGAACCGAAGTGGACACGCCAGCTATTGATAAGCGCTGGATTGCGCTTGCAATTGAGTTAAATCGATACACGACACGCGTGCATGCAAAAAAAAACGTGGAAGAGTGTGGTGGGCTCAAGCTTTCTTTTTCCCCATCCATCCGCCGAAGAGGAAAAAAAACAAGAATTGGTTCTGTGGGATTCGAATCCCACGTGGGTCCAGGTGGGTCGAACTTTTGAGTATATCTGCGAAAATACGAAATCGAAGGAAAGGAGAACAACTAGCTCCTTAGAGCGCCTATAACAGCGTGTCGGGTAGGCACATTTCGATGCGAGTCGACGAGGGAAGAGATACAGATCTATCGCTGGAACCTTCTCCCGATAAATATGAAGGCATGTGCCGAAGTGGGGAGGGGGGAGAAGAGCCTGTGCTTATACTTGTAGTGACCCCGGATCTGAGTTACGTCTCGGGGAAGAGGTCTGGAGAAAGAGAATAGGGTAAAAAGTGTGAAGACAACAGAAGAAGAGGTTATGAACGAAAAGAAATAAAGTATACAACAAAGTGCCCAACCACCGCTCATTTCCAAGGCGGAGCAAGTCTTGCTCTGTCGTCGCCTACACGGCAATACAGCACCACTACTCTGTAACCAGAAGTGCACAGGACACCTACTGCAATAAGGAATAGGGTGACAAGAACCCCCACAGGCGAATATTTACACACGGAAATCGGGGATCCGTTATTATATACTGATGTACTATGGACCTATACTGATACTAACTGCTGTGGCAGTTAGCGTGCAAATGCGATGTTAGATCTGGCTAAAAATTCCCCACCCAAAAGTAAAAATACCAACACTTATCATTATAGTGGACCAAAAATACGACCCTCCAAATAAAAACTCATCAAGATCTATATATTGTACGAGTACATTACAAGTACCAACAACGCAGCTTGCAAAGATGAGTATTGACCTGAAATTCGTCGAACTCACGACTGACGTCCATGAAAAAAATTTATACGTATAGACCTAATGACCCTCTGACCGGTGATCGAACGAGAAATACTGGGTCTGTCAGTATTTTTGTAGTTGCTACAAGTACCATTATAATTAATAATATATTTTGTTGTTGAGATGTTCACCCGTCTCTAGCTGACACCATCCCTTCTGATCAAAACCAGGCCCCCACGTCCTTCAAAACTCCGCCCTTCCCCCTCACCGGTTATTCGATTTACAGGATTCACTTGATACCCGGATGCATTTCCTTCCACAGCTGTCAGATTTTGTTTCCCGCAGAAACGAGTTTTATAGTTTCCGCGCACAGACTGACTAGCATCACCCTGTTGACTATGATAAGCTACACTGCTGTAGTTGCAAGGGGAGTCGCCGACCTATATCCTTAATGAGAACACACAACCCGTAACACGCGCGATCGGAGTGTTACACACAGCTTGCAAGGATGAGTTTCGACAAAATATTCTATCTCACAGCTGGAGGAGTGTATTTTCATTTTTATATTATGTAATTCACTGGTGTTGTAAGTTAGTGATACACATGTTCAATGTACCTGGTATGCACTAATTGTTGTTGTTGTTTTCTCACATTAACTCTTCTCAAACATCTACTAATATTGCACGTGCGCACAAACGAGCGGACGAGGTGTATCCCGCTCACACCTTGCAAAAATGAATCTATAGCGACCACACACCCTAAATGTTTTGTATCGAAGTCACAGCTGGAACGTATTTTTCTAGAACAAATTTACATAATAATATTACAATAATATTATACTACAGCAGTAGACTACTCATAGTCTATACTTACCAGTTGCGTGGGGTACTCCAGAGTTTCTATTGCACATACATACAGACCAAAATAACTGATGACGTGTGTCAGGCGTCGTATCGCTTCCAAACCTTGAGTACTAAAATCAAATCGTACTTCAAGAGTGCATCATATATATATTATTATAATTAAAATACACTCCAGCTGTGAGATCGAAGATTTCGTCGAAACTCATCTTTGCAAGCTGTGTGTGATACTCCGATCCATATAGTTAATGTGAGAACAACAACAACATATGCTGCTGCACTATTGTGGAGTGGTAGTTCAGGAGATACGACTCGATCCTACCCATGCACCCTACCATGCACATGCATCATGGTATACATTATGTCTGTGGCCCAGCGCGTAGCTATTAGACTAGACTATATATAGTCTATAGATAGGGCGCCATTGATAGCAGTCCGCGTGTTGCTGATACCTGTGGTATAGGCCAACGCTGTCAAATAGTCACTTTTATACCAGATATACGTCATGTTTCCCTTGGTTAATGTAGACCAACACTGAGGGTACTAGACTACAGGTGCATCTTAATGTCAGCTTCCGGTTGCGACAGAAGAATAGCGAAACATATGGCTATAGCGTTCTTACTCACCAGGAGAGAAGGCGTTGCGTGCGGAGAGCAGCCCTCTATGTGCCACAGCGCCACACACAGCAGCAGGTAGCAGTATATCCCTCCCGGCTGTACCTCAACAGGAAGGAGCAAACCGGAGGCCAAGCACACACAGATATACCAGTCAGTATGCGCTATTAATAGTGTGCGTAGTGGGCGGGTGCCATGCTCGTAGTGCTTCTGTGTAGCAGAAGAGTGCGTGGGGTCCAAATTAATCGCAAAGGTCACACACAGGAAAAGCCTTTTTCCGTGTAATAACTGCGGACGCACTTACTGACAGTTCTGGCTGCTCTGCTGGAGGGAACTGTATTGTTGTGCAGCAGCTGTGTGCATCAGGTAGCTACTGCTGCATCAGTCGCTGCTTGCTACGACCTGCTGACCGCGGCTGCTTTCTTCTCTCAGTGGCTAATAACAGTTGTTGGCGTGTGCGACCCGATGTGAGGGCCTCAAAGAGACATTCTTGCGAACCGTTTACGTACTAAAAAGCCATCATTGTTCAACTCAACACAACAGTCCCGTGCAGTCCCCGTGTATGATACACAGTGGCGGTGGAATCCAATATAGTGCTGGTGTAGTAGTGCCACTTTCCTATATAATGTATGTTAAATGCCTGAAGTGTGCTACTACATATAATAACGTAGTTAGTTGCGACTCTATGTAGTGCCCGTTCCTGAATAGTGCCGTATACTTTTGGGCTGGCAATACCAGCACTATTGGGAGCCCCTCACTCTGTCTCAGCGGATGCATAGAATCATTTTTTTAAATCAAGACCACTACTTTTAAACTGTTGTTGTTGCCGAAACTTCGAAACTTTTGTAAATAATAATGTGATGACCGTACGTACGTATGTGAGCGCGTATACATACGTAATTTGTACCAGGTAGTTGTTCTCACATTAACACGCATGATCAAGTCCGTGGTCACAGGACAGGCTCCAGTCACTCTGGAGCTGAGGAATACATCCCAGGGAAAAACACAAACAAACCAAAGGTGGTATAATTTACACGCATATATTATTATAAAAATTAAAATACACTCCAGCTGTGAGATCGAAGATTTTGTCGAAACTCATCTTTGCAAGCTGTGTGTGATACTCCGATCGCGCGTATTACGGGTTGTGTGTCCTCATTGAGGATATAGGTCGGCGACTCCCCTGGCAACTACAGTGTAGCTATCAGGGTCAACATGGTGATGCTAGGCAGTCTGTGCGCGGAAACTATAAAACCCGTTTCTGAGGGGGACAAAATCTGACAGCTGTGGAAGGAAATGCATCAATTTATCAAGTGAATCTGTCAGTCGAATAACCTGTGAGGGGAAGGCGGAGTTTTTAAGGACGTGGGGGCCTGATTTTGATCAAAAGAGGGGCGGGAGGGGGGAACGGGGGGGAGGGGACGGGTGGGGCAGGTCAATTTATGCGTGGAAACTATAAATATTTCTTGTGGGGGAGGGGGGGGGAAATGTGGCGGGGGGGGGCGGGGGGCGGGGGGGGAGGGCTTTAGGTCGCATAGATGTAGGGGTTTGCTATACGCGTGGTGCTAGGTCTAGGCAGTGGTGCGGGTGGTGGGGAAGGAGGGGGCGTTGGGGGCGGGGGGCGGGGCGGGGGGAATTGCAGCAGCAGCGGCATGGACGGCTCTAAAACGATAATGCGGCGATATCCAGGGCGTGGAAGTGTTCATTACTCTGGCGGATTTCGATATTAGGTGGGGCGTTCAAGCAAGAGAAAGCGAGGAAAGCAAAAGAGAAAAAAAAAAAAAAAGAAGCGCGGGGGGGGGGGGGGGGGGGGGGGGGGGGCGGGAAGGGTTTTCAAGAGGTTCGGGTCACGTACAATATTAAAATAAACTCCAGCTAGCTATGAGATCAAGGATTTGGTCGACACCGATCTTCGCAACATTGTGTGTGATCCTCCGATCGCGTGTATTAATCATACATGTAGGGGCTTGCTATACGCGCGGTGCTGGGTCTAGGCGATCGTGCGGGGTGTGGGGAAGAAGGGGGCGTTGGAGGGGGGGAGGGGGGATGAATGAAAGCTACGTCATAGATGGCTAGAAAGATAATGACGTGATATCAATTGCTTAGTAGAAGTGTCCATCACTCTGGCCGATTTCGATTGTTCGTGGGGCGTTTGAACGAACTGGGCGGGGGACAAACGGCGGGGCGGAGGGCGGAGATGATTTGGAGCTACGGCATGGATGGCTAGATGGATAATGAGATGATATCAGATGGCTGGTTGTGTTTACTATTCTGGTGGTAGAGATTTTGATTTCAGGTGGGGCGTTTGAACAAGAGGGATCGGGGGGGGGGGGGGGCGGGGGGGCGAGCATTTCAATATGTGCGCGGAAACTATAAACCCTTAAAGGGGACGAATGTGACGGTTGAAGCAAGAAGACACCCCTTTATATCACCCACCTGGTAATGTTTATTATCCTAGAAGGTTTGATGTTACATGTAGTATGCAACCCGGTTCTTACGTGTAGTAAACAACGTGTCAAAAGCTTCATAATTTGTTATTGTACATGGATCGAAAGATATAATATTTCAATCGATAGGTACAATCATGTAGATACCATTATTTTCTGACATCGCCAACTATAAGAAAGAGATACATAGTGCCAAATACAACAGGCGAGGTGATGTGGTCATGCAATGTCACCGCCACTGAGAACGACAGGGAGAAATGCCAATCGTTATTGTTTTGGAAGGAACGCTTAGTGTACACGCGCTCAGTTACGTTACTTCGTTAGTCATACTTCGCTTGGCATAGGTTGGGAGGCGATCATGCAGACTGTATGTACGAAATACCTTACGTAATAAGTTGGTAGTGCGGTTTACAGCAATTTTAACATATATATCTGTCTGTACCGCCTGTACACATTTATTGTTGTCTCACATATACGATTTTTGTAATGGAGTGCCCTCCGTAGAAGGATAGCTTTATAGATTCGACGTGAAGCCATGTCATGGTTGAGGTGAAACCACGTGACATTAGATGTCACATTCACGTCAACGCCATCATAGATGGGCGATAATGTAGGTGACGATGATGGGACAAGCAGGACGCCCCACATCTCACTACCTGCTCTACCAGCTGTACCTGCTATACTTGCTCTGCCCTGCACTACCGTGTGCCAAGGGCCTGTGTTGTCTGTCTTTTAGAGTCCAATGAAGAGGAAATAATGTAAAAGCTTTTGAGTCTATCCAGCGAGCCATGAGGCGAGACCAAACAAGGGCACCGGAACCCATGAGGAGCACGCTTCCCAACACCGACCAACCACGCATCCCCCACTCGGAGTACCACCACAATTGGCGACGTCGTAGCAGTGAACGTGTCGACCTTGGGCTTCGTGACCTTCTCCCCGGTGCTCTTCTCTCCCCAAGGCAAGCTCTTTTCGGCTTGCACAGCTTTGCATTTTACTTTTCCCGTTTTTTTTGGTAGTTTTTATTTTTTACTTTTTTTTGCTTTTCCTCTCGTATTTTAACATACTCCCTTTCATCCAGTAGCGAACTTGGTTATCTGTTTGTCTCCTATCCGCAAACCACGGGCCTCTCCAGGCCTCTACTATGCGACGGACTTGTTGAGTCTGCAGCTACCACGGCTTTGCGCAGCAGTTTTTCGAAATTTTGTCTTCCCGTGCTCTCTCTTCGTGGGACACTACTACTATGACAATCGAACGAAGAAAATGCTCCCCTATTTTTGTTTTGGTGCTATGGTCTATTCAGTTGTCTTCACCTCTTTTCCACTCCAAAAGCGTTCCCACTCTAATTCCAAGTGGTTCGTTCCAACGTTGGGAGTCCTGTCCAGACGAATACCCCGCCAGGTTCCCGTAATAAAACCTTGTGGGAAATTTCGCAGTTGGACCCCTGTGAGCTGTTTGCACTCGACTAATTCGAGCGGCCGGCTCCGTTGCGCCACACCTTACAACTGTACCGTGTCGTTGCGGAATAGGGGTACATGTGCAATAGTTTGCCCTACCACACACCCCCGAGTCCGAGTTGCGCGCTTCGGATGAAGGCAATAACTCGCCCTTGTTCTCTCTCCTACTTTTGGCCATCCCCTCGCATTTCTGCTAATGATCTATATTATAGACACAGCAGGCCTGCAGTGGTAGTGCGTGACTATTCCTTGGGTTTCGTTTTTTAGCTGAACCATGTATGGGTTTTGGTTTCTTGGCGTATTTTTACCAGGTACCAGCACGCTGTGTGCTTTAACCTTTCGAGCATTGCATCTCCGACCTACAGCCTATGAGACACTCCACCTTCATGTGGGTTCGCTCACAGTACGGCTCATGTACTCGTATAGGCCCGCTTTTCGTAATTCTCGTTTCTTTTCTTTTTCTTTTTCTGCCGCGCGAACACCGCGACCAGAGCTCCATCGTCATCTGAGCTCCGTCGTCACCTGAGCTTTGCCACCAGAGCTCCATCGTCACGTGAGTTCCGTCGTCACCTGAGCTTTGCCACCAGAGCTCCATCGTCACGTGAGTTTCGTCGTCGCCTGAGCTTTGCCACCAGAGCTCCATCGTCACCTGAGCTTCGCCGTCACCTGAGCTTCGCGACCAGACCTCCACGTTCACCGGAGTTCCACCTTTCACCAGAGCTTCGACGTCACCTGAGCTTCGCCGTCACCTGAGCTTCGAGACCAGAGCTCTACGCTCACCGGAGTTCCACCTTTCACCAGAGCTTCGTCGTCACCCGAGCTTCAAGCCCAGAAATCCACCTTTTTCAGAGCTCCATTTTCGATAGAGCTTCGTCGTCACCTGTACTTCGCGACCGCAGCTCCTCCTGCACGGAGATCCGTCGTCACCTTTCGTCACCTGAGCTTCGCGACCAGAGCTCCACCTTCGTCAGAGCTCCACCTTTCACCTGAGCTCCATCTTCGTCTTCCGCGACTTCTTCATTCGATGTTTTTTTCCTTCAAGCCACTACCAACGTCAAGGCAGCCTCTTCTTTTTTGGCCACTACCGCCGGCCCCGGCGTTGTCGCCACCATCTACTCCGACAATCTGGGAATTATTTCACCGACTTCTGCAGCCATGCACCGATGGGCCTGCCGCTTCAAACCGCTACCAGCGGCGAGGCGCCCTCCCCCTGGCCACTACCACCAACTCCGGCGTCATCGTGCCGTCAGCGCCGACCAGCGGGGACATTTTTCGCCGACTCCTGCAGCCACCGCGCCGGTAGGTTTGCTCCTTCAGTCCGCTACTAACCGCCCCGGCGTCACAGCCATCGCCGGCTACTTCGGGTCTTCTCTACCGCCTATTCCAACAACCACGCCGTTATCCTCGCCGCGTACAAAGCGAACTCCACCACCGCGAGAACCGCAGGCATCTCCACAGGCCCACCTTAAAGGACTACTACAGCGTCAACGCTCGCGCCTACATGTACGCTGCGGAACACGCACATTCCACCACCGCGTACGCGATCCGACACCTTCTTCAACCTACCATATTGAGCTACTACAGCCTCGTCTTCTTCCGTCACAAGAGCCTCTACCGTATCTTCCGCGAACACCCCACCCTCACTGGTTCGTGCTCGGAGCTCTTCAACGCGTTTTACTGGACCATCATCCGTCTCCAGCGCTCCTACCACATCTTCCGCGAACACCACGACGTCACTGTCTCGCGATCGGAGCGCTGCAGCACACCCTAGTATTACCACCAGCCGCGTTCCATCGGATCTTTCTTCAAACCCTACATCACCCGGTTCCAGGATCAACCTACGGCGTCTCTACTGCATATCTTCGCGGAGCACCATCTACGGACCGGCGTGCCTACAACGCCACGCGACAGGGATATCTGCAGCCAGGGTATTATCGCGTTGAGTCGCACTTACCCGTTTGTCTTGTTGTCCCTCCCCCTTACCATGTTTCTTGAGTTCCTTCTTGAGTTTTTTTCATGGGATTTGTTTTGTGCGCATTGGCTTCTTGATTTTCTCTTTTGGGTTTGATTTTGTTGTTCAGTTAGTTTCAAGGTGCCCCTTCTTTGCCTTGACGCTTCGGGTAGTCACACTTTTGAACAGCACATATGTTCGCGTGCTTGTGTCGGTGTGATACCCTGACTTTTCGGGTCATCCTACTTTTGACCAGGACATACGTTTGCGTACTTGCGTCGGTGTGCTACCCTGGCCTTCCAGCCACTGATTTAGCAGGCTCCATTTTCGTAACCAGGCCGATAAGTTAAGATGGTTCCGTCTTCCTGTGTGTGCCGGTTTAACCTGCCCCGTTTTCGTAACTTGGCTCAAACCTGCCATGACTTCGTTTTCCCTCGTCGGTTTAGCGTACCCTTGTTTCGCAGCCCCCGAAACCGCTGTGGTATTTTTTTATTTTTATTTTTGTTAGCCTTTCTCTTGCTCTCTGCACTACGTACGAAATAGGTGCATATTTGGGCATCGTATATGTCTCACAAACCTGCTGTGGTATGCCCATCTTGGCTCTTCTTCTGCCTTTTGCACTACGTACGTCATTGGTACTTATTGAGGCGTCATATTTGGATTCTTACCGCTATGGCATATATGTCTCAGCCCTTCCCCCCCCCTTTTGCCTCAACAACCCTATCCATTCCAGACCAACATGGATCCCCCCCCCACCAGGTACGGAGTTGTACCGAGTCTGACCCTAGGGTTTTAGGCCTGTATGCACGGTTACGTCTTGTCTTGATACTCCCGGTAGTACCACGGAACCACCGCCATCTCAAAGTCGTTTTGGTTTGCCCCTGGTTTTTCTTCGTTCTTTTGTTTTGATGCATTTCCCTTGTTTGCTTCATTGATAGCAACTTTTTTTTTGCTCGTTTGTGGCTTGGTTAACAAGCACGTGTCCTGGGGAATTTCTACTTGTACTGTTTTTTTTTTCTCGTGCAAACTTTCGTTTTGTTTTTATACACTGGTGGTGTCGCACGTACCATCTCTCCAGTTAAAGACATATCGTACGCGGACCCTACACTGCTATGTATGGCGAAATTACCGTTGTCCAGTGTGCAATTCTTACCAGCTTATAACGTACAGAGCTCTATGTTGCCGTTTGTCACCATGCTGCTGTTTAGCGCACACTTCGTACATTTTGGCCATTGCATTGCATCTACGCTGTTAAAATTTGACAAAATACTGCGGTAGTACGTGTATCTCGCCAGCCTTCTGTCATACACAGGCTTTATGCTGCCTTAATTTGTCAGGATACTAGTGTCATACATGAATTCCGTCGGTTTTGTCTCACGCACGGCCCCCCCTATGCTGCTCACATCATCCGAAATGCTGCAGTAACCGTGCCTCTTACCAGTTTTGAGTCACATATGGGCTCTATCGTGCCCATATGCATCTGCTGTAAGAGCATTTTGCCAGTATATTTGTCGTGCCCGAGCTCTACGCTGTCTATTATTGGATTATCCCCCCCCCCCGCGTTCGGCCAGCTTTTTACGCCATAACAAAAGCAGTCTCTACGCTAACAGTGTTTTTTTTGCGACAAAAAAAACATCGAAGTCCCTCGCATCTGCCCCATCTCGTATGATGAAGTGGAGTAGACGCTGCTGAGATTTGCCCAATTATTGTCACCCGGCCGAGTTTACTTTTCCCCGTTTCCGGTGATATAGGGTAGATGATGCCCAAATTTCAACGCATTTTCCGCTTCAATTTTACGATAACGCAGGGTCTATTCTGCTCAAAATTGTAACGTTGCTGCGCAAGCTTGAAAGTCAACAACTGTTTCTTTTTTTTTTTACTTTTCATTTTTTTGGTTTGAAGGCATTCATTTCTGCTGTTAGTGTAGTTGCTTGACAATAATTTTGCGAGCGACCACGGGAAATGCCCCCCCCTCCGTTTCTATGCCGCACGTGTTGCTTTCATCATGCTGGCGCACGTCTCGTCTTGCAAAAATGGTCGTGCAACCATGATCGTCTTGTCACGAGCGTCAACACGCGCTGGCACATGATGTTGACTTACACAATTGACAATGATTGTGCTCTGTCACGGTGCAATTTTTTTAGGGGTTTCAACCCCATAATGCGCGAACGGCGGTATTACATGCCGAACATCCCACTATATCATATTGGTACGATTTTATAAAATCCTCTCACGGTGCACTGTGTCCTATTTGGAAACCTCTGTGAGGGTGGAGACTCAACGTGCCACGAGCCTCGTCAATACGCTCAATACCCCACGCGTGTTTGAGCTATTTTCATGAGGCTTACGTTTTTGCTGTTACGCACCCCCGACCTGATGCAGCGTTGGAGTGACCCGAACTGTATTAGGATCGTGCTTGAGCAAAAACACGGTTGAGTAAAACCGCACCCCGAGTGCGTCGCGCTCCGAATGCCGTCTCTCTCCCTTTTTCACGAGTGTCCTACCTGTGTTACACGGAACCCCCCCCCGGTATTTTTATAAACAGTGCACCCCCGAAGTATACCGTCATTTTTAGGTCCGGATTTTTGCTTCGGAAACCTCAAACATAGCTTAGGTTATCGACGGGTACAAGAGGTACACATATTTTCCGCGTTGTAAGGTCTGATTTTGTTTTGTTTTCGACTGGATAACTCGGTGGTTCTAACCATCTCCCGAGCACCACGCTCCTCCCCCGGGAATATCTACAATCATCCATCACCCTCCGGTCTTCTTGGTGACGTTCGAAAACTACTGGTACTGCATCCTACCCGTCTACTCCGGTGCGTGCGATACCTCCCTATCCATTCCAGACCAACATGGATCCCCCCCCCAACCTTCGCGGTATATCCCGCACCAACCAGGACCCAACCTCCAAACCCTCACAATGAACAGTGTGCTTCGCGTTCTTCTCCTGCTGTAGCCATGGGTGGTACAGTCACAGTGAAGGACCTTTTCATTCTGTTCCAATAAAATCGAAATAATGCCCGGAGCGCATTTTTGCGGCCGGGGTCGTTGACGGCATTTCCACCACCGCCACTGACCCCGACCCATTTCAGTCAAACCGGATCTCTCGACGTTTGGTACGGCCACCTTACACGCCGAGACTAGGAGGACGAATCCCTCTACGGGAGACGCCCACCTGATGCGACTGCGATTTTTGTTTAGCGCCTGGGGGCAAGAGGTTATTTTTTTCCCGTGGGGGAGCGCAACAACGCCGCAAGTACAGCGACGACTACCACAGCGTGTATCGCAGAAGCGGCACCCATCAGGCCAGTGCCGCGGTGGTTACCGAATATCATGCCACCGCGACTACAGCCCTTTGTGCTTCACCCCCCCATCTGAGCCACGACTACCCCCCCAACAAACACGTTGCTGCTCACATCCCAACCCCGGCCCTGTGCCCCACCCCTCCCATCTGAGCCACGACTACCGTCCCAACCGACACGTTGCTGCTCACATCCCAACCCCGGCTCCCATAGCCGCCCACTCCACGCGGCTGCGTCTATCACCACAACGGTTCAAAATCGCCCGCCCATCACCGCGCTTAACCCCCTGCGCCCAATCGCCCCTGCTTTTGTTTGCTGGGACTTGCTCACAACTGCATCCGGCGCGCCCACGGTCTCGACCGGGCGGCACCCAAAGACACCCCAGTCTGCGGTAAAGTATTTTTTTCGGTTATCGGCCACGTCGTACCTACCCAACTACGACTCATGTCGACATCGTTAGACGCTCCGTCTGCGGTAATCTGCGGGTTCGGTCTATTTCCTTGAAATTCCGACCCCCCTCCCGCCGCTACTAAAGTTGTCAAAACGGCCACAGAGCCGCCAAACCAACTTTGTTGCCGCATTCCCCTACGCGCTCCAAGCCCCAGCACCCACCTCCCGTGAACCCACGGCTTGAAAACGCCGCACACGCCCTCCGCAACCAGCCCCCCAAAACGCCGCACGCACCCCCCCGCATCACCTACCGCTCGGGTTAAGACCACCGTTCTTCTCCGACTACCACCTACGCCACCATTCTTCTCCGCCTACCACCTACGTCGCCAATATTGACCGTTGTAACAGCGACAGCAAGGTCGCCCAACGACGCAGACGCCATCCTATCCGTAGTGGCCGCGACGGCGGTCGCGACCACCCGAATTGTGACGCCCATGACGCCTGCGTCTGTCTCACGAACCGCAAAAAGTGGTGGCTCGCAACCACCACATATTGCGATACGGGACACAACCTACGACGAGCATCATTGTCAACTACCTGGCCATCGAGTACCACTCCGCTGGCTTTTGGGCGTTCTCCCTGACGTCTGCATCGTGCCGGCGGCACTCTCCCACTGTAGCAACACCGCTACGCCTCTGGTGCGCTCAACCCAGGTATGGGCATACTTCAGGATATTGGTTTTTTCTTTTGGTATATGCGGAAACGCGCGGACCGTAAACCCGGCGCTATTACCCGGGAATAACCCGCGACAACCAACGCCGCTCGTTATAAATGCCGTGACAACTATTTTTTGGGTCGAAAGCGCCATGATCGCCTTTCTTCCGCGGGCAACTACTGCGACAACGACGACAACATCGGCAGCAACAGCGTGGCCGGCCGATACCCATTGCGGCAAAAAATCCCTGGACGCTACACGCTGATCAACAGATACAGCACTACCAGCGCCAGGCCATCTAATTGCGGGACGAGGTTCCAGCTCCAACTTTCAAAGAACGAGCTCCACCGACGCCCCCGCCCCCCAACAATCTACCTCCCCCGCCCAGCCCCATACATGCGATATCGCTTGTCCAAGCCTGATCCCCTTGTTCTAGCGATGGTCTTGAGGTGTGGGTACGAGGAGGCCAAGACGTCGAGCCCTACTGGGATGCTCCACTCGACGCCTTCCACCGATGAGCAACGCTACTTGCCGAAGACCACGGCTACCAGCAGCATTCCATCCCGGGTATCGTTTTGGGTGGGCTAGGTCCCCCTCCCTTTCGACCCACCATCACTATCCGCCCCCATCCACAGGCGACGCGCAAACCGTGCACCCTTCCTGTTAGGCATTGACTTGGGTGGGCTCAAACCCCATCCCTCCTGCCCCATGCACCACCACGTTTCGCTGGAAATACTTTCGGCAACTCACCGTTGCGGACCATACCAAAATCCGACCCCTTCTCCGCGCCAAAACCTCCGTCGGGTCTATTTTCGGCCCATGACATCGCCTTCGGTTCGCAAGCCAGCTCCGAGAAAGGCGCCGAGGACGCTGGCGCTCCTCCTGGATCGGCTTTCAGGCCGTCCTTCGTTCTCCCCAGCGCCCACCATTGGCGCATCCCTTTTTGGCCATCCTCATCCTTCGTCGGACCATTATTTTCCCGGAGCCGTCACCGCTCCACAGCCGCCGCTGAAAACTGTGGACTGCCCTTCCGACTACGGTTTTTCTCGCCAGTACCTGTGGCTACACTTCCAAGATCATCGACCCCCCCCCCCTCTAGGCTTCTTTATAGTATCAACCCCCGAAACCATGGTAGTTTCGCTAGGTCCTTATTAGCCTGAACTTCGCTTGCACGCTGTGCATGCGCCCCGCTAGCATTTTTAGAATTGTACGTGGTTTGCCCCCTCCCTCTGTCCGGCTTACGGTATCAGCCCGCGACATCGTAATAGTTTCGCCTGATTCCTTCTCAGCCGAGATATCGTCTGCACCGTGTGCGTGCTCTTTCGCAGAGTTTCTGAGCCCTCCGTTGTGTTAAGACCCCGTTTTTACCGCCCTCACGGTATGAGTTGAAATTAATATCGTGTTAGCATGGTTTTTCTATCTTGGTTTCCCCCCCCCCTGCACTATGTGCCGGATAAGAACGTACACCCCCTCCTCTCTGCAGTGTGTGCGTTTTCGGAACGTATTTCCTCCCGACTCTGGCGTTCGTGACTTTTTGGAACCGATACCTTCCGCTTTCGCGTCCATGCAACGCGGGTATTATTTGTTTTCTTTCTTGGTATTTCTGAGCACGCTTGCTCCTTAGTGGTTATCGCTGTGCGCAGCAAACGACCGACCGTAGTAGCCTTCTCTCCTTTCTTCTTGGAGAATTTGTTTGTGAACGCTTAGTGCGCGTATTAGCTTTGGACCCTACTATCTCATAACAAATACCTGGTAGTTACCAGTATCGTCAGTGTTATCGCCTTGTGGCCCCCCAAAGTATTCCCTTACAGTCTCAGTATCATTGAGCCCCCAACCACGTTTTAACGTAGTTGTATGCCTTCTGTCTTATTTGCCGCATTCAAAGTATGGCACTTGTTAGCTTTTCGGTGACCTTCATGGGCGCCTTGATCCTGAACTCGCGCCCAAGTTGTTCCACTTTTCTACAGTACGACGAGTGTTCGCCTTTGTGGTTTTGTTTCCGCCTTCTACCGCCGATGTAGCCTGCCCACGTTTTGTGCACAACGACGAACCATGGCGTTTCCGAACCATGTTGAGGTTTTCTATCGTGTCGTTCCCACCTCGCCTTATGCGATTGGTGACAACATGGATGCTTTCCGCGTTATTTCTCTTCGTTTTTCGCGAGGCATTACCTCCTTTTTTGTTGTTGCTGTTGGACTTCTCCTTGCCCCTTGGCATACGTCCCTTTCGTTGCTGGACCTTTCTTTGTTCTTGCCGTACTTCTTCCCACGACTGACGTCGCTGCACTTTAGCCTCAGCCACTTGGTATCACGGCATTTCAGCTATTGCTGCTGTCTATGGTCCCATGTTGTCGACCACTGGCTTCACATTGAGAGCCCCCCTTAGGTTCCATGTTCGCGGTCCCGTGCTGACTCTTCAGCCCATCTGTCGGTTCTCTTTGGCCTCTGCCTTTTTGTTTGGTTGTACCTGCCGCCAAGAGCCCCTTGTTGTCGGGCTCCGTTCTTGCTTCGTAGCCAGCGGATCTATTCCCCTGGACCACTATTTCTTACCTTTTTCTCTCGGCACCGCTGCCCCTACGGTCCAACGACACTGACCCCCGTCCTGGCTTTGCAGCCAACAGGTCTTGTTTCTCTCGACCACTTTTTCTTGTTTCTTTTCGGCATACCTGCCAATAGGGTTCAACTACACCGGCCTTAATCATGGGTTTACAGCCCGTCCTGACTGTGCAGTCCACAGGCCCTCCCCTCTTGGCCCCCGTTTTGCTCTTGGCTTGTTGGCGTACTTGTCGCATCGGGCCCACGTTTTGACTCCAGTTTGGCTTCGCAGCCCATATAGGTCGTTCCCTGTTGACCCTCTTTCGTGTCGTTTTTTTTTCCGACGAAATCGCTTTCGGAGGTATGCCTTCGCTACGTACCTAGTGTTGCTCGTTTTCTGAAAGTAGCCTTTCAAGGCCCTTTGCTATGGACCCTTCTTTTTGTCAGGCTGCAGCACGTTGCTATGACACGATTTGCCTATTTCCTGTTTTTCCGTGCATTTTTCTCGGTTACCTTTTTAGGGTTGCTCCACGTTAGCGACCCCGCGTTCCCGACGTATAGTACCCAGCTGCGGCTTTTCTTCATATTGTCTTCTCTGTTCCCTGCATTCTTTCTGGATCTAGACACTTTCAGCGCTGCTTCGAGCTGAACGAGTATCCTCGTGTTGACCCCGTTTTGGCTTGCTTTGTTATGGTTGAATAGCCTCGCTACGTTTGCTGGCATTGTTCCCGTTATTAGTTAGCCTCTCAAGGTGTCATATGTCGACTCTCTTTCCGGCTTCCGATAGTACCTTCCGTCTTTCTGGTGTGTACGTTTCAGTTTCGTCCTTGTTTGCGTATAGCTTTGGCTAGGTGACTTCACCACATATTTCTTCCCGTTTTCATAGCACTGTACCCAGATAGCTTTCAAGGGTACTCCACTGTTGCCCCCCGGGTAAGCTTTCCGGCGTACCACACACGCCTCCAGTACCATCATTTTGGTGTTGTCTGTGCCACTGTTTAGGTGTTGTATTTCACTGCGGTGTTGTCTTTCACTGCGTTTTCGATATTTGTTTTGGTAGCCTCGGTTTCCCGTTCTACAGTTCGATCAAGGGCCTTATGCTAGCCTCCTAGGTCCCACATTACGGCCCCTGTGCTTCCGTTACACATCAGCGTACTGGTTATTGATAGTTTTGCCTTTCGACCAATGGTCCCACGTCAGCCTCCCAGGTCCAACATTGCGGACCCTGACATTATTTTAGGCACTGTTTTTTGTTTTCTCTTGCTTCAGGCTCTTTCTCTTCTGCCTTTCGATTAATGGCCCGACGCTTGCGTACTTCTTCGCGTCTTGGTTGTTTCTCTTTCACCGTCCAAGCGATGGCCCCACGTCAGGTGTCCATGTCCAACGTAGCGGACTCTGACGTTCTGTTAGGCAGTGTTCCTTTATTTCTCTCTTGTCTTCCGGCAAATGGACCGACCGCCCGCCCCTTCGGCACTACGCTTCAGGCCGCAAACTCGTCTGGCCTCCACAGCGTGACACGTGTTCCCTTCTTCTCTTCTGACTTGGTTTCCGCGTCTATACCTTCTTCTTTGGCCCCCTTCGCATCCTTGCGCTCAGTGGCCACGCCCTTCGTGTTTTCGTAGGCCGATTGCTACTGGTATACCGTAGGTACATACCCTTTCTCGAGCTCTCACGGTTGTGAGCTCCATCATAGGGTTATATATCTTGCAATGAGGCGTTTAAGCCTCATTATTACGAGGTGTGGGGGAATCTATAGCCTCATTTTCGATTGTTTCGAATAGCCGCATCTTCGATCCCCTTTCCAATGCTGGATGTTTTGTTGGCATCCTTTGAATGGGCAGGTGATCTGCATCTACGACTATTCAGGGTGGCCTAGTGTAATGGAGTGCCCTCCGTAGAAGGATAGCTTTATAGATTCGACGTGAAGCCATGTCATGGTTGAGGTGAAACCACGTGACATTAGATGTCACATTCACGTCAACGCCATCATAGATGGGCGATAATGTAGGTGACGATGATGGGACAAGCAGGACGCCCCACATCTCACTACCTGCTCTACCAGCTGTACCTGCTATACTTGCTCTGCCCTGCACTACCGTGTGCCAAGGGCCTGTGTTGTCTGTCTTTTAGAGTCCAATGAAGAGGAAATAATGTAAAAGCTTTTGAGTCTATCCAGCGAGCCATGAGGCGAGACCAAACAAGGGCACCGGAACCCATGAGGAGCACGCTTCCCAACACCGACCAACCACGCATCCCCCACTCGGAGTACCACCACATTTTACGCCTATGATTTTTGTCGTGCCGATGTGGGGCTCTGAGGTCGCCAACTCTAAGACGTGTAGACTATATTTGAAAAAAATATTACATGTATATGATATGTGACGGTGCCTATATCCAATGCCTATCACTACACAAAAGATACGCACGAATAAATATCATACTTGTACAAGTACGTCCTTGGCGACGTGGGGGGTGGTACGCTGTTTGCGGAAATAACGCTACATCAACAACTCAATCAAGCAAATACTGCCAAAAGCGGCACACGGCGACAAGCAGCGGCAGCAGCAGCAGCACAGTCAGCACTGCAGCAGCAGCAGCACACACAGCAGCAGCAACTACAACAACAAGAACGGCATTATTTTATCAAATGAAAATACACTGCAGCTGTGAGATGGAATATTTTGTCGAAACTCATCTTTGCAAGCTGTGTGTGATACTCCAATCGCGCGTATTACGGGTTGTGTGTCCTCATTAAGGATATAGGTCGGCGACTCCCCTGGCAACTGCAGTGTAGCTATCAGGGTCAACAGGGTGATGTTAGACAGTCTGTGCGCGGAAACTATAAAACCCGTTTCTGAGGGGGACAAATTCTGAGCTGTGGAGGGAAATGTATCCGTTTATCAAGTAAATCCTGTAAGTCGAATATCCGGTGAGGGGAGGGCGGAGGTTTGAAGGACGTGGGGGCCTGGTTTTGATCAAAAGCGAGCGGGGTTGGAGGGGGGGGGGGGGGGAAACCGGGGGGGGGAGGCGGACGGGCGATTAATTTGTGCATGGAAGCTATAAATCCTTTAAGGGGATCAATACGACGGTTTTGGGGAAAAAAAAGCACCAGTTTATCATAGGGGGGGGGGGGGGTTGGGGCGGGGGTGGGGCGGGGGGGGCAACTCAATCTGTGCGTGGAAACTATACATTATTTTGTGGGGATAAATGTGACGGTTTCGGAAAGAATGCATCAGTTTATCATGTATATCCTGGGGTAAGTCGTACAATCAGTGAGTAGAGAGAGGGCGGAGTGTTCGAGGGGGTGAGGGTGGGATGGGGTGGGGGGGTTGGGGAGGTTGGGGGTGGGGGTGCGGGGGGAGGGGGAAGGGGGGGGGGGGGGGGGGCTTTAGGTGGCATAGATGTAGGGGTTTGTTATACGTGTGGTGCTATGTCTAGGCGATGGTGCGGGTGGTGGGGAAGAAGGGGGCGTTCGGGGCGGGGGGGGGGGGAAGCAGCGGCATGGATGGCTCTAGAACGAGAATGAGGTGATATCCAGTGCGGGAAGTGTTTATTAATCTGGCGGATTTCGATATCAGGTGGGGCGTTTGAGCAAGGGAGAGCGAGAAGGGGGGGGGGGGGGGCGGAGTTTTTTTGGGAGGTTCAGGTCACAAATAATATTCAAATAAACTCCGGCTGTGAGATCAGCGATATGCAGGGGCCTGTTATACGCGTGGTGCTAGGTACAGGCGATCGTGCGGGTGGTGGGAAAAGAGGAGGCGTTGGAGGGGGGGGTTGAGGGGGGTGGGGGGAAAGAATGAAAACTACGTAATGGATGGTCAGAAAGATAATGATGTGATTATTACTCCGGTCGATTTCGATTGCGAGTGGGGCGTTTGGACAAACTAGGCGGAAAAAAAAAAAAGAAAAAAAGGAGGGGGGGGGGGGGTCGGGGGAGGGGGGGGGGGAAGGGGTGGGGTTTTTTTTAACAAGAGGGATCGGGGGAGGGGGAGGGGAGGGGTGGGCGGGGGGCGGGACATTTCAATATGTGCGCGGAAACTATAAATCCTTAAAGGGGACAAACCTGACGATTGAAGCAAGAGGGCATCCCTTTATATCATCTGCCTGGTAATGCTTACTATTCTAGAAAGTTTGATGTTAGATGCAGTATGCCACCCAGTGTTTAAGTGTAGTAAATAACGTGTTAAATCTTCATAATTTGTTGTTGTACATGGATCGAAAGCGAGAATATTTTATAGAATATTTTTAGTTACCATTATTTTCTAACATCGCTAATTATACGAAAAAGATACGTATTGCCAAATACAACAGGCGAGGTGATGTGGTCATGCACTGTTTGTCACCACCATTATTAGCAGCGGCCCAAAAGATGCTCGCTCTACTATATGTATGTGTATATGTATATGATGGACATGATCATACGAGGTCGACATGTAGTAGGTCTATTTGGGCTATTTGGCCTGTATATAAAAATAAAGAAAAATACACTCCAGCTGTGAGATCGAAGATTTTGTCGAAACTCATATTTGCAAGCTAGTCTGCGTGATACTCCGATCGCGCGTACATTACGGGTTGTGTGCCCTAGGGGTTGTTACAACAGTCTTACTTTGGGTAAGCTATTGCTTAATTAACCTTTTGCAAGTGGTCAAACGGGCTAATGCCCCACTAATACCTTAACAAATGGCGTCGTCGACAGACCATATGGGTTTTTTGGGTCGTTGGTTCAAATCCCACATCCACCTATCTATATATAATAAACTTTTTCAGATTTTCCTCACCATGCCGGACTTGATAAATACTCTCCCGGGTATACCCAGGAAATGAAACGGCTTGGATAATTGACAGGTCCGCCCGTACATCCGGCCGACCTGGTATCCCGCCGTTTCAGGGGGGGGGAGTGTTATAACGCTTAGTTTGGGTAAGCCATTGGTTAACCTTTGCAAGAGTGGTCAAAAGGACTACTACCCCACTAATTCCTTAACAGGGTCATATTCTTTTAGTAGTGTAAAAAAAAAAGTTTTTCTCCACACAGTAATGATTGGTGTTGATATTTATACTTTGGGTGGGGAATTTTGAACCAGATCTAACATCATATCTATTTTATAAATGTATTTCTGTAGTTTTCAGGGCCACCTGCACTACCTGCATTTTTGGTGGAAGCTCGTGAAAGCTTCCATGGAAGCTTCCGTGGAAGATATGCAAGCTTCCACGACTTCCATGGAAGCGTGGAAGCTTCCGTGGAAGCAATGGAAGCTTCCATGGAAGTGTGGAAGTTTCCACGGAAGCTTCCACGCTTCCATGCCGTGGAAGCTTCTATGAAAGCTTTCACCGAAGCCTCCTTGAAAGCTTCCACGGAAGCTTCCACGGAAGCAAATTCCACGGAAGCCTCAATGAAAGCTTCCACGGAAGCTTCCACGGAAGCAACTTCCACGGAAGCTTCCATGAAAGCTTCCATGGAAGCTTCCACCGAAGAAACTTCCACGGAAGCTTCCATGAAAGCTTCCACGGAAGCTACTTCCACGGAAGCTACCACGAAAGCTTCCAAGGAAGCTTCCACGGAAGCAACTTCCACGAAAGCTTCCACGGAAGCTTCCACGGAAGCAACTTCCACGGAAGCAACTTCCACGAAAGCTTCCACATAAGATTCCACGGAAGCAACTTCCACGGAAGCTTTCACGAAAGCTTCCACGGAAGCAACTTCCACGGAAGCCTCCATGAAAGCTTCCATCCTGCAACCACCGAGACAACTTCCACGGAAGCTTCCATGAAAGCTTCCACGGAATCAACTTCCACGGAAGCTCCCATGAAAGCTTCCACGGAAGCTTCCACCAAAGCAACTTCCACGAAAGCTTCCACGGAAGAAACTTCCACGGAAGCAAATTCCACGGAAGCTTCCACCAAAGCAACTTCCACGGAAGCTTCCATGAAAGCTTCCACGGAAGCTTCCACCGAAGCAACTTCCACGGAAACAACTTCCACGGAAGCTTCCATGAAAGCTTTCACGGAAGCTTCCACGGAAGCAACCTAACCCTAACCCTGACCCTAACCCTAACCCTGACCCTAAGCTTCCATGGAAGTTATTTCCATGGAAGCTTTCGTGAAAGCTTTCGTGGAAGCTCCCGTGGAAGTTGCTTCTGTGGAAGCTTTTATATCTTCCACATCTTCCATGGAAGCTTCCACGGAAGCTTCCACGAAAGCTTCCGTGGAAGTTACTTCCGTGAAAGCTTCCATAACTTCCGCGAAAGCTTTCATTAAGCTTTCGTGGAAGCTTTCGTGGAAGCTCCCGTGGAAGTTACTTCCGTGGAAGATTTCATATCTTCCATATCTTCCATGGAAGCTACTGTGGAAGCTTCCATGGAAGCTTCCATAGCTTCCACATCTTCCATGGAAGCTTCCATGCAAGCGGTGAAAGCTTCCACGGAAGCTTTCACGAGCTTCCACGCAAAATGCAAGTAGTGCAGGAGATCGGTTTTCACTACCTGGTATATCGCTATCGTCACATATATGGTGGATTTTTTGCGGATGGATCTGGATTGCTTGGTCAGGTCGTTGGTACTTGTGGTAAAGTGCAAAGTAAGTTTTCTCTACCTGGGGGTGGTCTTATTATATTTCTTTTTCACTGCAACGGCTGGTTTTGGTATTCATCGGGAGTATGAAAGACAGTACAAGTAGTAGTAGTGATCTAATAGACACAATGTAAAAGTCTCACCCAAAAAAAAAATGATATTACTATATTATTACTATTATTTTTGCCCTCTGACAATGTAGCGTAGATGCCTTTCCGATATAAATCGAATATCCTTCCTTAAAGCAGCAGTAGCACCTAATATGACGTCGAATGATCCCACCATAATGCAGTGGTATCTTCCGCCAACCATTCGCCCATTTATTATATTGTTTTAATGCGGGCGCCGCTAGGTCTAGGGGTCAAACCGTCAAAACGCGGTCTCATTATAAAAGCACATGTATGTATAGTCTATATTATTAATGTATTAAAATAACTACCAGCTATAAATTTCGGCAACAACAGCAGATACCTTGATTGATGAGCAGCAGCGTTTTTTTTCCCGTGCAGTCGTGCGAACAGAGACCAACCAAACCCCAGTATAATACCTCGTAGTACTAGTAGTTGGTAGTAGTGGCTGCCATGTGCATTGTGCATGTCATGTTCATGTAGTAAGATATCTGGTATAGGTGGTTTTTCGTACACCGGATAGATTGAGATCTGCTGACTACTGCTGCTGCTGAGCCCTGCAGATTATATTACACCCAGTTTAGTACATAATAATATCATCTTGATCACACATGCCAGGTATATAGCTATCAAAGTTATGAGATCTGGTCCGGGATCTATCTGTGTGGCACAAATCCAACCCAGGAAACATGTTCTAGGCCACTCACATCATCATCATCCGGATTCCGGCTCTCACCCCCCCGGCAACACGATGTATAGTAGCCCCTTATAGAACGTCCTTAGTCATCACCTGTTGACCCTGGCATTATTAGTAGGGTAGTGACCGACCTGCATATGACCTGGATATCCTTCACGAGGGTATAGACTACACATTCCGTAACACGCGCGATCGAAAAGTATCACACGCAGTTTGCGAAAAGCTGAGTTTTGATCAGAATCTTGTTCTTGGCCGATCTCTCACGAGCTCAAAGCTGAAGTAAGTGTATGTTTCCATATTTTCTAAATATAGTCTGGAACCCAGGGATTTGTGTATTCCCCCCTAAAAAGACACAGATAGATCATGAACCAGATCATGAACCTGATCATGAACCAGATCATGAACCAGATCATGAACCACAAGGACCTGATCTTGGCGGATGCGTGTGGATGATATGATTCAATGCTTCATGGCTAGACTAAAAGATTATTATCATCGTATTATAACTACTTGAACAGGGGAAAAGAGAGGTTGGACCACAGCCCACGGCAGTTCTTCAGCAAGGGAGTCCTCTATCAATAGTCTTGAATATAGACTATACGTAACACAACATGATGAACTATATTAAGCGCCCTGGAGCATCGTCAGTAATAGCAAGTGAGATATTTGAAGAAACGGGCACGGAACACGAAAACACATACATTTTGATGCTGCATATGGAACAGTGTGCAGTGACATAAATAGGGGTATTTCTAGAAAAAATGTACACGAGCGGGTACACATTATCCGGGTAGCTGTCAGATTTTGTCCCCCTCAGAAACGGGTTTTATAGTTTCTGCGCACAGACTGCCTAACATCACCCTGTTGACCCTGATAGCTACACTGTAGTTGCAAGGGGAGTCGCCAACCTATGTCCTTAAATGAGGACACACAACACGTAATACGCGCGATCGGAGTATCACACACAGCTTGCAAAGATGAGTGTCGACAAAATATTCGATCTCACAGCTGGAGTGTATTTTAGTTTTTATAATTATCCGGGTGTGTCAAGTGTGTGTGCCCCATGTGTACGATAATCATGCACTGTATCACCGGGGGGTGGCACATTCAGTTTGCAAACAACAATGAATCCTTAAAATGAACTTCATGTATACGTATGTAGTCGAAGCATGGTGCGTGCATGAATGGCCGTGCTCAACACAAGAAAAAACGAAAACGAACACGACTCACTCATCACGTGCTCGTACGATCTGTTATTTTCGGCCTGACGCACATCTCCTTACAGCTTTTGCGCCACTCCCCCCCTCCCACGTTCATGATCAACTTGCTCGTGAAACATGAATCCACGCTGCTGCTTATGGCCACTTGCTACCGCGCAGTCCAACCGATTTTCGCGCCGATTTTTTTTGTTTCGCCGCCTTCATCCAACGGACAACAGTGTCAACACAAGAGATGACTTTGTAGCCGCCCCGCCCTCCTCATGACCAAACCTCCTCTACGGGCCCGTATACAGCTTCGACAAGCCTGATCCACTCCGCATTTCGACGGTATCCGGGGGGTGGCTCGATCGATCGTACGCTGGCGCTGATCTGACCATGCTTTCTAAAAGACAGCAAAAGGTAAAATATGTAAACCCTTTCATCCCCCCCGAAACGCAACGTAGCGCAGCGCAGTCCAGACCCTGCATGCAAAACGGTCAGTCTACGCCTGTCCCTCGCCCCCCCCCCCCCCCCGCTGCACTTCTGTGCCCGCGACACCCCCCCCCCACCCCCCTCGAGCACAATTCCCCCACCGCTTCTTTTACCCAACTCCCATCCCCATCCCATCCCCTCCCTTCCACACCGTCTTCACGGCCATCATAACGTGACCGCTCGGCGCGATGCCCATTCGAGAAATGTGACTTTTACAAAAATACGTGGCAGCAGCGGCGTGTTTCACGCCAGGGCCCCCGGGGGGTGAGGGGGGGGGGGGGTTGAGGAACTTCCACACATTCGCGCGCTCCCAAATCGCCTTCTCCCTTCACCTCACGCCCGAGACTACGGCTATGCACAAACTACGCCCCCGCCCCCTCCCAGCTCATAATCGGAACCCACGAGTGCGACTCAACGGACGCGTGCGTTCGCTCCTTCCTCGCCCTATTTCCCGCTATCGCCTCCGGGCGCGAGATCTTACACCGCCAACACCGTTACCGACAACGTCAATGACGTACACCGTCATAAACATGGTCACAGACATGGCCACACATACGGTTACATCTCGGCAAGTGTCACGGACAGGGTCACCGGCACCGTCACATCCACCGTCACCGGCACCGTCACAGTTACGGTCACAGACAACGTCAAGGGCAGGGGCACGGACACGGTCACAGCTACGGTCATACAAAGCCACGGATATAGGTACAGAGGCGGTCACAGACAGCGTCCCGGACAGGGTCACGGCGGCCACCGTATTGCACAGTCACAGAGTCGCGCACCGGGTTACGGTGACCACCATGAGAATCGTCACGGAAGCGGTCACAAAACACGATGGCATAAAAAATCGCGGACGAGGTCACGGACAAGGTCACAGACACTGTCACAGACAGGGTCACAACCAGGGTCATAGGCAGGGTCACAGGCACAGTAACAGACGGTCACGGACACAGGATCACTGTGACCGTCACGGTGGCCGTCACGGAAACGGTCAGAGTCACGGAGACGGTCAGAGTCACGGCCACATACAACGTAACAGACACCATCACGTACGGACACCGTCACTCCGAACGCTGCATCAACCGTCAAGACAGTCAAGAACGCCGTCACGGCCAGCGCCACGAACACCATCGCCGACATGACCATCTGGTACCAAAACGCCTCCTTTCTCAAGCCAACAGGTCCGTCAACAACCCGGCACGACACCAATGTCCCGGCGAAAGCAGGGCACATGATGTATGTAAAAAGACAGCTAGAGACAACAAGAAATACGTTCTCTATCTTAATCCTACTGTATGGGCGGGGCGCATCATGTACGTAAAAAGACAGCTAGAGACAGCTAAAAATATGTTCTCTATCTCAATCCTACTATATGGGCGGTGCGGGGGCGGGGTTTTACTGTCTATCCGCTAGGTAAAAAACGGAAAACCCCCCTCGACCCGTACACGAATGCTGACGGCACCATTGTTGGTCGGGCCGGGACAAGAAAAAAAAACTCGCGCGGTCGGCCGCAGCTCGTTTCTCGCGGCCTAAACGTGCGCCTAGGTTGGCGTCGACAGCGTGTCCGCCCCCCCCCCGCCTGGTGCCAGCAATATTTGCCTGGTCGGTGAAAACCCAACGTGCTCCGTCCCGGCATAGTAGGGAGGCGAGGGTCTTTGGTCTTATGGCTACAGCCATGCATGCTATGACTACCTCCCCCCCCCCCTCCCCCCCCCCCCCCCGCCGCCGCCGTGAAATTTAGCTCAGCCCCGTCGCGTCTGGCTCCCTTTGGTATCCGTGTGCAGTAACTTTACCAACCATAAAACGGACCAAGATCAAAGCTTGACCACAAACATACGCATCACGTGGTGGTAAAGCTAACTAGTGCCACAGGCACGGTGTGCAAAATCCTCGTCGTAGCTCCGCCCCGCCTGGCCCACCTGGCCCCGCTCCGCCCCGCCTGGCCCACCTGGCCCCACTCCGCCCCGCGCCACCCTGCCCTGCTCCGGCCCGCCCGGGCCCGCCTGGCCCCGCCCCGCCCCGCCCCGCGCAGCCCTTCCCTGCTCCGCCGCGCCCCAGCCCGCTCAGTCCGCCCTCTAGATGCACAACCCTTCCAAAACGAAACATCACGCCAGCCTTTGAAGCCTACATCCTAACAAAACGTAGCATCACGCCAGAATTTGAAGCCTAAAAGAAAACAGGAGGGAAAGTGCGAACACCAATTCAAGTACTCCAAAAACGATCGCGAGCAAAGAGAATAGTAACCACAACAATCAAGTTAAAGCACAACGCGCGGGGGGGGGGGTCATTCCAAGTGCGGTGCCCCCCGACCGTACCCAAACCCGAGGTTTGCAACATACTACCTTCCCCAAAAGACCCCCCCCCCCCCCCCCCCCCCCCCCCCCCCCCCCCGGGCAAAAAGCGACGTGCTCGGCCATGTAGGGGATGCGAAGGTCTATGTATGGTCTTAAAACTACGCCCGTGCATGACATTGAGCACCCCCCCCCGTCCTCCCCCTCCCCGAAATCCTACCACGTCCTAGGAAGAGAACAAAACCATCGGAAAGGGTCGATTCCCCACGTCGCAATGCCCTGCGACACCCGTTCCTTCCCCACCTCTAATGCAGATCCAGGGCACCACGGGGCCAGCCACAGCAACGACGACCATGTCCTGTCCAAACTGCCCCAAGCCAGCCCAATCCGGTCCATTCGAGACCACAATATCTTGTGCAATCATGTTCATCCCAGCCCAGCCCCGTTCCCTTCCGTTCGGCAACGCTTCACGCGTTTAATAGAATAGACTGCTACCGAAGCATACCTCTTGCGGCAGCGTGCAAGTGCAGAGGGAGATCCTATCGCGTCCACCGTATGCCACCGCCACCGTACGCCACCGTCTGACATGCCACCGTCTCCCCTGCCTGTCCCTCCAGATGCATCCGAACTGACCTCATCGCACCCACAACACAACACCACACCACAGCGTATCGCAGCACAGCAATTCCACCCCGGCCAGACGCTTTCCCTCTTCGGCCAGACCAGACCCTTGCCCTCTTCGGCTAAACCAGCCCAAGGCGCCCACCATGCACCACCACAAGACACCGCACTGCAGGCCACCGCAGCAACCCACCCCAGCCAGCAGCTTGCTTTCCTCGGCGAACCAAGCCCAAGCCCAAGCGCCCCATCACACCACACCACACCGCGTCGGACCGCACGGCATCGCACCGGAGGGCAGCGCAGCAACTCCACCCAGCCAAATTTTGCAACCAAGCTCGAGGTAGTGGCCTGCAGCCTAGCCTGCGGCCTAGTCTGGCGACCAAGTCTAGCGACCAAGTCTAGCGGCATTGCGCGGAATTTACCCCAGGGTGCGTGTTACCCTGCCTCAACAATCACCCCAGCGGGGTGTCACCTTGCCTGGTTTTTCTCCCAGGGAAAGTGCCACTGTGCATGATACAACCAAGTCCAGCGGCCCAGTCCAAGCGGCCCGGCGAGACTACACGATCGGAGCCATGCCGATCACTACTCCTCTCTCTCCTTCCCTCCCTTCAGGCAATGCCTGCCTAGTCGGTGAAAACCCGACGCGCTCCGCCCCGGCAATGTAGGGATGCGAGGGTCTTACGGTCTTAAGACTACGGCTACGCATGATGAAGAGAACACACCCTTCCTCCCCCACCTCCCCGCCCCTCCCTACTTCCTAGCCTTTGGCCTTACGTCCGAGTCCATTACGTCTCGCACGAAGATCTGGTCCTTCGGGTGGCTGCGAAAAAAAACGCCGCAGGGTGTACGCGGGTCACGGGGAAGGGCGAACGGGGAGAGGGAGGGGGGAGAGGGGGAGGGAGGGGGGGGGAGAAGGGGAAGAGAGGGAGAAGGAGAGGGCGGAGCGGGGCAGAGGGGGGAGAGGGGGAGGGAGGGCGGAGAGGGGGGGAAGGAGGAGAGGAGACAGGGGTGGTGGTGGGGTAACGGGCGGCTTCAATCGTCTACGTGAAGGGCAGGGGTGTGACGGGCGTCGGCCCAGCATTAGCGGCAGCAGCAGCAACCTTGACTACGGTAGAGCTACTGCTGTAATCTAGAGCTGAAGAAAAAAAAAAAACGTACGTAGAGCTATGGATAGTCTATAGACCTTCGTCGGGACATTGTAAAACTACTCTACTGCTGAATGAAGTGTATACTACAGGAGGGCTACTGTGGAGCCAGTCTAAAGTTACCGGACACAAACCGTAAAGGTAGTCTAAAGCTACAGCAGAAAAAAAAATACTGTACGTAAAGCTAGAGCTAGAGATAGTCTATAGCTCTTTGCAGGGATACTGTGAAACTACCGCTCCATGAAGTATATCCTACTGGGGGGCTACTGTGGAGCTACAGTAGCTGCAACGTCATACCGTGACGCGGGCTATGATAAAGGTGCACCACATTTTTCCTGAGGCTCCCCCCTTCAGCAGCTTAACGCCTTTACAGCTGGAAACCCTGTTTGAAGACAAATTTACTTGAATTTAGTATAGGGAGGGATTTTGGGGCTCAGAAGGGGTTAAGACCTCTCCCGAAAACGGATTTGAGAGAGAAAAAACAAAGCTGCGACCGGATGAAAAATCCATTGCCCTAGGCATACAACAAAACGCATGCAAAATAACTGTCCATTTTCCGACGATGTTGGATCAACGAGCCCCACCGCTCAAAAAGCATTTCAGACGAAAACTGCTACGTCTACTTGTAGCACGCGTCCTGAACATTTGACTGCAGAGGCACTGCAGCAGAAGGGAACAACGGATATTGAACTCACGCGATGGCGCCTTGCTCGAAGGTGTAGGAGGAGGCTATCGCGAGGCGAGTGCCGTCGTGGTTAAACGCCATCGACGCGATGCCCGTCGGGTACGCGCTGGACTGCCACAGCCGCTTCTTGTTCTTCCCGTCCCAGATGTTAACCATCTGCAAGGGAAAGGCAAGGCAAGAGCGCACACAAGGTCGGCGTGGACAGCGAAAAAACAAAACCGAAATATACCGAAATACAACCAAAACAGCCGCTTCTTGTTCTTCCCGTCCCAGATGTTAACCATCTGCAAAGGAAGGCAAGGCAAGAACGCACGCAGGGTCGGCGTGGACGTGGAAAACAACAAAATCGAAATACAACGAAACCCAGCCATCACAAACAAAAACCAACACTAACAACAACACCAACAACACCAACAACACCAACAACACCAACAACACCAACAACACCAACAACACCAACAACACCAACAACACCAACAACACCAACAACACCAACAACACCAACAACACCAACAACACCAACACATACCTTGTCGCAGCCTCCTGTGGCGAAGGTTCCGTATACAGGGTGGAACGCCATCGCGTTCACTGGGAAAACCTGGTCTCCCTTCCGATGGCACTTGAAGGCGTACTTGTTTTCTTGCGCCTCCTGCACAAGTAAGCGCCGGGGCACGCACGAGCGCACACAGACACGCAAAAATTAAGAAAATATAAATAACGACAAAAAGAGAAACGGAAACTAACTATGAAACAAGAAAGCAACACGATAAAACAAAAATTGCACACAAAAAGAATCAAAATTGACGCACTAACACGTCGCTCTTTTCGGCATGGTATGATAAGCGCTGCATGCTATCAGCTACTCGCAGTAACAGTATAAGCATCACATACTCAAACACGCCTCTCTTGCGGGAAAACCAATAAAAACATGAACAACAAACTATACGTACGCCTTCCGTAGAGGCTTGCGAGTCCCGACGCACAACACCACCTTGAAAATATGTTCGTGCAACACCACTGTCTCATAGGTCGAGGTTGGCGTTCCGGCCGCACGTATTTTCAAAACGCCACCGTTACGAGCGCCGGAGCCGCGCGACCACCCATGCTGAGCTGGAGCCCCCCAAGGGCCGAGGTTAGGAAGAGGGTCGTGGTCGGCATGGGACCGGGTTGAGGCCGACGCACAAAATACAGAAATCGACAACAAGTGTTGCACAATATAGGGGTGCCAGGTATCCTATTCTACCGTAGAGGCTCTGAGCCCGCACGTGCGACTACGCAAGCCGAAAAGAGCAAAATACAAAAAACATAAAAAGGCACAAAGCACCAGAAACAAAAAAAAAAATACACACACACAAAAGCACAAAAGCAAGCAAAAAACACAAAAAACACAACAAAAAGCACAAAAACGCTAAAGCACAAATAACAAATCATCGAACCGACCTTGGACGTATCGAAGTACTCCACCGCCACCCTCCCCTCCACCGACCCCACGGCGTAGCCCATCTGATCCGGGAACACCCTCACGCACCGCGTCTGGAACTTGAGGCTGCTCACCCGCCGCTGCTCCGGCTCTACGAGGCTGCGCATGTCGTACACCCAGATGTGCCGGTTAGAGGTTCCGATAACCGCCCGCATATCTGAAACAGACATCGTAAATACCTAACGAAGGGAACGGGATAAAAAGGTCAAGGGTTAGTTATGTATCATTGTGATAAATGTAGTGATGGACATCGATCGAACGATAACAGGGTTCGATATAATACCACATCGATATTTGTAAGATATATACCGAAGATCAAATCGATGAGATTCCGATGTCGTACATCCTGATGCGCCGGTAAAACGTTCCGATAACCGCCCGCATATCTGAAACCGACATCGTAACTACCTAACGTACGGAACAGGAAAAAAGGGTCAACGGTTAGTTGTGAAAAAAGGGTCAACGGTTAGTTGTGTATTATGGTGATGATGTAGTGATGATGGGAATCGATAGAACGATAATAGGGTTCGATATAATACGATATCGATATTTCTACGATATATACCGAAGATCAAATCGATGCGATTCAGATGACGTACACTCAGATGCGCCGGTTGGGCGTTCTGATAACCGCTCGCATATCTAAAACCGACATCGCAAATGCCTTTCGAGAGGACAGAGGAATCTTGTCTGGGGTCACATGTGACATGTCAAGGATCAACTTCCCCTGATAACGGGGCGGGTGATTATCTAATACAAACCAAGATTGCACGGAAGACTCGCAAGAAGAAAATAATGGGGAAAAGCAATGAAAGGAGAAACAACTCGCATAAAGCAAAAAAAAACACGCACAGGTTAGTATACTTGCGGGCAGTATGATATGGTATCCGTGGCAACAAACAAACATATACAAATTACACTATACGATATCATATCATCGCAGCTTGCAAAGATGTGTTAAATCGATCAAAAAACTTTTTGGTCGATCTCACAGCTGAAGTGTATGTTTCCATCTCTTAAAAACAACGTGTAGGAACACAGATCGTTGATCGGACGAGTCAGGCTTCTGGCCCGTCAGGCGCGTTGCACTTTTGTTCCCGAAAAAAGAATTCCTCGTAGATACTCAAAATATAGACACGTGCGGCCAGGTAAAACATACAACAAAACCAACATTATTTTTCGAAGTTTCGAGTTTTTTACAGCGCAGAGGGCCCGACCCAACGGCGAGAGGGGTCAACAATGCCGCGATGGACTTGACAAACTATATATATCGTGCCAAGTATACAATAGTACCAGGGTGCTATATATATATTTATACCGCCTGCACACCCAGAGGACAGCTTGTGTGTTGTGTGTAGTGTGTTGTGTGCTGTGTACAAAATTGAAAAGACGCTACACCTGAGCTGTGAGCACGGTAGAGGCGGCCCCATCCCGTGCCGCGCAAGTCCCTGCAAAAAACAATCCTCCGTGTGTGTGAAGGCTATAAAAACACGTGCTTCGAAGTATGTAAAACCCTGGTACTGAATACTTCGAAGGGTATATACGATATAATACGCGTACATACATACCTCGGAGATACCATAATACGATGGGATACCGGTAGCTCGGAGACGCTCCCCAGATATAGGGTTGCTACAAGGCACAACACTTCAATTTTCTTTACACGCGAAAAAATCGGCGCGCTTTCGCGCGCCTGTCGCTTCAATTTTTCTTTTTGGGCTGCGCCAAGCGAAGGTCGTAGATGGTATCCACGGAAACCGTTGCATTCATGGTATTGTATAAAAAAATAGCCGCTTTCGTCCTAGACTCGTTGGAGCACTATGAATACTGTTGACAGAGGTCGCTGGCACCTGGTGGGGGTGAGAGGCGTGCTGTCGCTGTGGTGCTTGTCTGCTCTGCTGCTGTTTAAGCCGTTTGCAGGTCAACGGAAGCGCGGGCTTCGTTTCTGGGGGTGCCATTATACTACAGACACGTCCGACAATCAAGCAGCATCCTTTTCAACTTGACTGCTAGAAACGACCACGGCTTGAACATCGTGGCACTAGTTGTGGACTGCACAGTAGCTGCCTTTTCATTTTTTTCAACACCCCAAAGAATTGTCTGGGCCAAGAATAAACTGAAACGGACCACCACGCCTTGAGTCGAACCTTACCGAGGGCGTTTTGTTTTCGTCGTAGGCGTTATAATCCCAGGTACGTGTATCTGCAGCATGCAGCAGTAGGTAACGGTACCAGTACCGGTTCGTGGGTGGGTTGTGGGTCGGTGGATGGGTGAGAATGGGCGGGATTAACACGTTATTGTTATTGTACTCCGCTGGAGGCGCAACGTACCCATGATTGTGTTTTCAAGATAAAAAATCAAGTACGGACCAATCGCCTCAGTTTTGCTGGTGTACGTACCAGCTGGTACGCACTGCTGTACTGCTGTACTGCTGCTGTAGCACTTATTGGTTGGAGTGTTTGGCGGTAGGATGGATTGGTCGGTTGGCGGTTGGATGGGTGGGTGGGCGGGTGGCAGCCGTTTCGTGCGTAAGTGAATGCTTTCGTGCCTGTGGGAGGTGGAGCTGTTGTTACTGTATTTGATGCAACAGCAGTAGTTTGTTCTCTTTGCCGTATAACCGGCCTGCTCTGGCGAAGTTCGAGTGCGAAACAACGTATCCGTTTGATGCTGTACTGCTGTAGCATGGTGGGTCGGTTGGTGGGCGGATGGCTTGGTAGGTGGGTGGGTATGTCGTGCGGTACGTGGGTGGTGTTTTGTCGGCGACCTGGAAGCGGTTGTCGTGTTGTTGCGGTTGTTGTGTTATGTGTTGCTTCCTTTCCTTGCCGCCGAACGCTGATGTTGTGAAGTAGGTTTGTGTTGTTCGAGAATCAAGTTGCGCTGAATTCAGCACGTAATTTAATCTGCATCCACTTTGTTAATGAGTATGATAACATGGTAGTCACTGAACTTGCTGAACCGGTGCGGCGGGACTGGGGGATATATCCAAGGGGAAACTCCGGCCGCGCGCGCATCGCCCCTGGATTGGTCGAGGAGGGGTGAGGAGGGGTCCCTTGGCCAATCGGATTGGGGCTCGGAAAACGCAGGGATGAAAGCCATATGCCTACTGTATTAATACGAAAAAACTAAGTACACTCCAGCTGCGAGATCGAAGATCAACATTTCGTCGAAACTCATCTTTGCAAGCTGTGTGTATTACTCCGATTCAATATCTGTTGGGCTTAGATATCGTTTCGAGTTCGATACGATATCGATACGCGATATCGATAAACATGAACAAATCGGTATGATGTCGACATTTAGTCGATACTGATATATGTTATACCTTGAAACATTTCCACAAACCGAATAGATCACGTTAGATAATCTAGATCCTATATATGCCGTTATGGTATGATGCGGACGAATCGTAACAAACAGATCCCACCCGGAAAAAATGTGCGCAGGAGCAGTCTCATGCAGGTTCCAAAAAGGCAAAACATGACCCTAGACCGTGCCGAAATAGAAATTAGGTGCCCATCCCATCCCATTCCATTCCATCCCATCCCATCCTATCCCATCCTATCCCATCCCATCCCATTCCAACCCATCCAAACCCAACCCACGTTCCATCGCATCCCACCTCACCCCATCCCATCCCATCTCAGCCCATCCCCCCTCCTCCCCCCATCCCACCCCAGCCCAGCTCACCCCCTCCACCCCATGGCATCCCATCCCACCCCGTGACACCCCGACCCACTCCACTCCACTCCGACTGAGGCATCTGATGTCCAGTTCATTCCATCCCATCCTACGCCACCCCACCCCTGCCCTTGCCCCCACCCCATCGCTACAGACGACACAGCACCGCACAATATAACAGCAGTACCCCATCCCATCCCATCCCATCCCATCCCATCCCATCCCATCCCATCCCATCCCATCCCATCCCATCCCATCTCATCCCATCCCATCCCATCACCCTTATCCCACCGCATTCGATCCCATCGCTTGACACCGCTGTACCAAATGAAAAAAAAATATCCCATCCAATCCCATCCAATCCCATCCAATCCCGTCCCTTCAACCCACCTTCCCCGGCGCGGGCCTGGACTGCACGAGCGGCTGCTTTGACCTCGGGTCCCACGCGTTAAACTTCGCGTCCCACCCCCCCGTGAGAACCGTTCCCGTGCTGCCGTTGTACTCCACACACCGCACCGGCTTGTCGTGGGAACCCAGCACCGTAACGGCACCGGTCTCGAGGTCGACCCTGCAAGGCAAAACCAATAACAAGTAAGGTCCACGGTAGTGTCTAATATAATATCGAAAGTTTCGATATACCTGAACGATGTAACTACCGTGAGCCTTTCGATATATGTACCGAAACATTAAATATCGATATACCGAATCAAAATATCGATCTTTCGGTTCGTCGTGGGACCCCAGCACCGTAATGGCGACGGTTTCGAGGTCGACCCTCCAAGATAAAAACAGTACGACGTATGTAAGAGGTTTGGTAACGGTCAACGGTAGCATTGGGTATCGTATCGACAACTTAGACATATCCGAGTACATTAGTGTACATCCATATTTCGATTTTTCATCGATATATAACAATATCGAAATTCCGATATATCCGAATATCAAGCTTTCGATATTTCAAAATAAAGAACTTTAGATATGATAAAATGTCGGTCTTTCCGTTTTCATGGGACCCTAGCACCGTAACGGAACGGCGCCGGTCTCGAGGCCGACCTGCGCGTCAAAAACTATTACCAGTGTATTACGATGAGTTGTCCACGGTAGTGTTGGATATCGCATCGAAAGTTTTGATACAGCGCAGTATGTCGAAATATCAAACTTAATACAATACGGGCGACCAGTTATATCGTGTCGAACTCGATTCTCGTTCGATATCCATTTCTAAATCACGGAGTGGATGGTCGCGTGTAGTAGTCCCAGGAAGAGGACGAAGACGCGACGGGATGGTGTGAGGTGTAGTGCTGGACATCGTTTCGAGAGTTTCGATATATCGAACTTTCACGGAGTGGTGTGTCGGCGGTGGTCGCATGTAGTAGTTCCAGGAAGAGGACGAAGACGCGACGGGGTGGTGTGAGGTGGGGCGTTGCACATCATATCGAGAGTTTCGATATACCGAACTTTCGATACAAATCGTATCAAAACATCGAATTCCGGATACAGTAGAGGTTCCTCTATAGTACCAGTAGTTGAGTAGTGCCGGTTGTCTCATACAGTGCCTGTTAAATCGCTTGGCACACATGGCAAACCGCAAGTAGTGGAAATGTGAAGATTAGTGTTGATTGCCTCTACAGTGCTGACATACCCGGCTGGCACATACCCGCACTACAGATGTATATCAGAAGTTCGATATATCCAAATATGAATAGCGATGTGCCGTCTGTCCGATATTCTCCTGCATGCGCAGCAGGATCTGCAGGGCAAACGCCAAGGCCTGCATGGCGATGGCGTAAGTGCCCAAGTCGACCGAGCAGTAAAATATCCCACGGTGTTCGATAAACTGCTCCACAAAAAACAGACAAGACAGCAATGTTGGCCGGCAGGTCAGTACGGCGGTACTCACTGCTTGACTTGCTTGTCCAGCCCGCCACAGAAGCCCGTGCTCGAGGTGTCCTTAAAGCAGCAGTCCAACTGCGCCATCTTGCTGGGTATTACCCGCTTTGACAGGTTCTGCTTCGCATCGTACAGCCGAAGAGTCTGCAGAAGATGAAGGGGAGGGGACGGAGCAGAGGAGAGCACTATTATTAGTATAAACATGGGATAGATCACGATCTAGATCCTATAGATCGTCTAGACTTCATGTCTATCGTTATGATACGTTGTGTAAGATATGTATGGATAGCCTGGGTCCTACTCGTACATCAATCATTATGATATCACATGTTGAATATCACTATGATATCATATGCTATATCATTTATTATATGGCATGTTGTGCAGGAACTGTGTAGTACAGATCCAACCCAGGAAAGATGTGCTAGATCATACAGATCATACATCTCCCGCCCGGCAATACGATCTATAGGCCACACAGATCACATAGACCAGGGATCTGTTTGCTCTGAAAAGCACACATCACACAGATCAATAGGAGTACGATCTGCCCGACGAGTGCACTCATCTAGAAACCCTTTTATCACCGCAAGATATATCCCAATGTATTTCCACGTAATGTATCCCCAGCGATGCTTCGTTTTGTATCTGGGCGATCGGACTTTGTTCATCGCGTTGGTCATTCGTTTTCATCAAAATCGGCTTTTGGGTGAGGTATACCAACCATTGTTTTATCAAGCCAGCAACCTTGCAGGGGAAAAGACAACAATGGTTGGCGCACCCTCTACCGCGGCATGCGTCTCCTCCGCAAAAAGCATCCCACTCTCTTTCCAAGTAGTTAACACATCTGAAATATCAGACCCCTGTCCTTGATCGGTGCCTTTCAAGGCAGACAGGTCCCTGGTCTATGTGATGTGCATGGCCTGTGAGTCATGTTGCTGCATGATCTGTATGATCTGAATGATCTAGCATATGTCTCCCTGGTTGGATTTGTACTGCACAGATCCTGCACGATATGTTTTAACGACAATCATTGGGTCCATATATGATCTATACGATTTACACGATCTAGATCGTGATCTGTCCGATGTGGCAAGTAGTTCATCCCCCAAAACGCGGGTGCACTTCTATAAGGGATAATTGTTAGCGCTTACGAACTGATCCAGAGTCGACGAAATGACTGACAGCCCACTATACGATATGTATGTATGTATAAAACAACTAAAGGCACCGGTCACATGTTGATATTAACGCAGCAGAGGAAATCACCATGGCAGCGTTCACGAACTGCCGAATAATCGGCAAAACGGGTGATCGTCCACAGCAACGCCTCATTACTCGTGCTGTAACAGTAGCAAGATCAAGCCCAAACCAAACCAACCCCTCACCAACTATTTAAATAGGGTACCTTACCCGCTCATCACGAAAACCGCTGACACACGCAATTGGACTATCATTGACGTATATATATCCAACCCTAACCCCTCACCCGATCAAACTCAATCAACCAGCGTGGGGATGGTCTGCTTCGTACCACCTTTCCCAGAAAAAGGATGACATACACACTAAATTATCACCCTAGTCGTAAACCCTACCCTAACCCAAGCAAAACCCGTCAACCAACGCAGGGATAGTTCCTCCGTCTCGTACACGGTCTGCCTCAACCATTTTAAGGAACAAGTGGTAAGCTTAAACTCGATACACCTGTGGGGGTGCCATTCTTTAGATCGCAATACTACTCGTACGTGCAAGCATTTGTGGTCGCTCTACAGTGCCGATTAACCTCTAAAATGCCTGCTGTGAAATCCTTTGACACAGATATCATAGGAACAGCAACTAGTGGCAGTATGCGGAGTAGTGTCGGTTGACGCTATAGTAATAGTGCCGGTATTTCATTTCCGGCTGGCACATACCGGCACTATATAGGGTCTCTACTGTACCTGGGTGCCAAGAGGACGGTACCTTACCACATATTCGAGAAAATGGTTGACACACTATTTAAACTATATTGACTATCTTAACGCTAACCCTACCGAATGAAACGCAACAACCAACCAATGTAGCGTGAAACCCCCTTCTTCTCGTGCACAGTGTGCGTCAACCATGTCCTCGGGTAAGTGGTCATCTCTACTGGTCAAAAGGGTCACTATATACGAGAAACGGCGAAAAAAAAAAAGCACACCTAGGTGCGCACAAAAGTCATGCACACCTACCTATCTTACTCTCGCACTCGTGTGCAAGGTTGACTTGCTGCGCGGTCTGCCAAAGGAAAAGGGTGACAGAGTTGACCGCTTCAGGGCTAAAAATATATATATATATACCCTTAGCGACCCTTACAGGTGTACATAACCCATGCACCCCTACCCAAAGTACTGAACTTTTTACGTGCACACCCTGATCCCACCCCCTACGATATTCGGGCTAGGTTCAGTTAGGGCTTAGCCTTCTGGTCGGGCTGGGACCTGGTACTAGGTATATCAATACACTACTACTGCTATTGCTGTAGTAGTACACTAAACAGGGGTGCATATATATATATATATATTTTTAGTAAATGGCAAATTTTAACTACTACGGCAGTAGCAGTGTACCGATATTCCTGGTACCAGGTCCCAGCCCGACCAGAAGGCTAAGCCCTAACTGAACCTAGCCCGAACATCATATCGGGTGGGATCAGGGTGTGCACATATAAAGTTCAGTAATTTGGGTAGGGGTGCATGGCTCATGTACACCGATAAGGGTCGCTAAGGGTGTATATATATATTTCGCCCTGAAGCGGTCACCATTTCACATTTTTCCCTTGGCAGACAACCTTGCACTCGAGCGCGAGAGTAAGATAGGTAGGTGTGCATGACTTCAATGCGCACCTAGGTGTGCATATATTGTGTCGGGAGAATCGGGTATGTAGAACTTTCGGAGTTTCCAAGCTCCCAAGCCGCGGAGACGGGAGAGCCGGCTGGCGACTAGAGACTACGAGTACGTCTTATAGCCCGGCATACCCCCTCATACCTGGTACGCAAGAGAAAACCACCAACTAAAGTTGGTTTTAACTCTCACATCAGAGCAGCCGTCGTGCTGTCTCTGGCGGTCCACCTTCTGCACGCCGAAATAGCCAGTTGACGGTCTAGTGTTGTCCCGTCAATGTCTCTTCGTACATAACACACTCATTTTCGTGATCACCGCTTAAATCATCGCAATGAGATACCAACAGCAACACCTACAGCAACCAATACGATCTTGCGATGTACCTGGTAGAACAGAGTGCTCGTACTCGTACATATGATATGCCATGTACGAATATATGTACGAGTATAAACGACGGAAACGTGCAGCCGACTTTTGCTCAATACACAACTCCTCGCGACGTGGTCTAGTGGACTACTGTTGTATTAATATATTACTGCTGTAATACTTCGAACTAGACAACTACAACCGCAGAAAACGCCTAGCACAAATGGATGCGAGTCGACGAGGGAAGAAACAGCTGGAATCTTCCCGCCATAAAACTGAAGACACGTGCCGTCGTGGGGAGGGGGGCGAAGAGCCTGATTAATGCCCCCAGATCTGAGCTACATCTACGGAGGGAGAAGAGGAGAAAGGAAAAGCGAAAAGCGCTAAGATTACAAAAGGGATAAGCAGAGAAAAGGAAGAAAAAAAAAGATAAACTCTATATTAGAGGTCTACAGTAGCATACCCAGTTTAAGGCCATCCGTTGAGAGATTTTCCGGCGCAAAAGACGAAGGAGATCGGCTTGTCCGTTCAGAACAAACTACTTGGAATTAGTGGGGAATCATTTTTACAGTAGCGCTAGTAAACGCCAAAATATGGAGATACGACCACTGAAATGGCCCGTCCCGAGGTGGTCTTAAACCTGGGTATATCACTCTGTATCAATAACAGCAGTAGCAGAAAAACCCGCTCGTACACAGGCTACCTACGAGCTGATACAGGCTACCTACAAGCTGTTTCGTACTGTGTACCAGACCGTTGTGTACAGGTAGGCACATGGTATCATACGTGTTTTTTTTTTTTTCCTTCATCCCAAGTATTACACTTGCACTACTCTCCAAGTAGTAACTCAGATCCTGGATCACATGGCGGGCCCTCCTTCCCCCTGCCCACTACGGTACATGCCTTCACTTTTATCGTGAGAATAATTCAGCAGTTTCTTCCCTCATCGACTTGCGTCGAACTGTACCTACACCATGGACCAGGGGCACTACGAGGTACCAGAGGGTACATGATAGGGGTTCGAGAAAAGACGCAAGGGTTGCGAAGGGGTGATGGGAAACCGATATAACTACAGTAAGACGTTGAATTGGCTGGAGTTCCCGGCTAGTTGGTTGGCGTGAGCGAATCGAGCCAGAAAAGCCTCGTCCGACCGAGGCCCCCGCGCTGGAGACGGGGGCCCTCGGAGGGCCCGCCGGAGGCAAAAAATACTGTATTTGGATTCATTTTACCCCCAAAAAAGTACAAGAAGGCCAAGTTTATATCTGATGTAGGCTTCAATTTACCCACAAAAAGTACAAAATGGCCAATTTCATCTCTGATTTTGGTTAAAAAAAAGCAGGTGCATTCTATAGGTCGTCTAAGACTATCGGACTTTAAGGGATGTGCCTGAAATATCGCATTTCCATCCCGGTTTGGGGGTCTCTCACTATTAATAGTATTACGTTTTGTCGTAACGGAGTACGAAGTATACGCGTGCGGCAATAATTAGCACACCCAAAGCAAACAGGGACGTCTCCTACGACACGAGTATAGAGGATAGATGTCCATTCGCCAACGATTCAAGAAAGGATCATAACTGAGATAGTAATTACCATGCCATACCCTTAGTCCACGGGTATTGGATGAGTTACCCACTAAAACCCCAAACTATAAACCGCCCTATGGTATACGATCGTATACGATACGAGTTATCATACCCAAAACACGATCTGGCATATCGTCGTGAAACAGAGAAATAGCAAATCCGGAGGCAACATCAGTGGGCCCGCCCATCGGTCGGCCAACCCACCCCACGATTGCGGCACATTCGTGCACACCCCAAGAGTCAGAACGGCGATGCGTTGGTGCTCCATGAGTCGCAGAAGAAGTATCTCTGTGCTCGCAGCGTGGGGGGATCAAGTGCCGCGGGGAACAAGACGCTCCCCGTGCCAAACAGGCATTCCTGTACACAAGGAAACCCAATTACGAAAATAGTCGGATAGTTGGCCTTACCGCAACTATATTACGCTGTAATACATACACTAAGCTATACACTCGTCTCTGGGTTGGTCAGTGCTACTGGCCGGATTACTTGCGCGGTCGGCGGCTTCATTTTTTCTCTCTAGTTTTCTTTAGTTTTTCGCCCCCCCCCCACCTGTCTTCATCTTGCGACACGCCCGGGATTTTTCAAGCGAACCACGTCCCGAAGCAAGGGGAAGCTTGTAGCCAACTAATGACTAGCTGGCGACGAATTAGAAAAGAACTAACTAAACTTGTTTGGGCTGGTCGGTGTTGCTTGCTCGGCTACTTGCCCGATGGTTCACGAGTACCTAGTACGGGGAGCGAACGACCATGTTCCTCAACCCCTTTAGAGTCCCAATACTCCTATACTACTTCCAAGAAATTTGTCCTCAAAACCGGGTTTCCGGTGGTAAAGGCGTTAACCCCTTTAGATCCCCAAAATCCCTCCCTATACTAAATTCAAGTAAATTTGTCCCCAAAAAGGGTTTCCAGTGGTAAAGGCGTTAAGGTTGCGACACCCCTGGGATTTCAAGTAAACCACAATCCTGAAGGGGAACCTTGTAACTTACTCTAAGCATATTGTCAGATAATGAACGACCCTATATAAAAGTATATGAACGGTCTGCGAGCAGTTGTTTGTCCTTGGTACAAGAGACAAGTTCCTAAGGACAACGTTCATTTTCCACAAGGACAAAAAAAGGGCGGCGAACGGCATGGGAGACTGGATACAACATCCAACGAACGCTGCCGCTGTTGATGCTGCTGCCGCTGCTCGGAGCCGGCAGGTTAACGGCGATACAGAGTATCACTCCGGATGGAAATTTAGGGACCGTATGGGTAGTAATACGAGCACCAAACGGATCTTATATTACCGTCCATAGTCTTACCTGGTACCAGATAGATATCAAAAATGTTGGAGACTATTTCTCCAAAAGTAGAGACCTAAAGAACCGAGAGAGAGGTAAAGGTGTGACGACTACCGACTACTGCTGTGTGCTATAGGGGGTAAAAGGTCGATCGATATACCGGTGACACAGACCACACTACGGCTGCCTGCATGGAACCAAAGATCGATCATTTACATCACTGGGCTTCGATATACAAGAAACCACCATTCGTCGGTCGTTCAGAGTTTTTTTTTTTTTTTTTATCCTCCGGCGGATGGGGAAAAATAAAGCTTTAGCTCACCACAACTTCCACGTATTTTCATACGCGTCGTGTGTCGATTTAACTCAGTTGCTTTCGCAGCCCAACGCTAGCTGGCGCACCCTTCGAGTCCCATTGTAGGTATAGCGTAAGCTGTCCCTATCAGTGGTCTTCGTTACAACCCCGGCAGCGCAAGCTGCCGTTGTATACGGATGCGTGTGTATGTCGACCCGGCCTGTCCCTGTGTGTATGTCGTTCAGAGAAACCAAAAGTTCCAGGCAAGATGTTTTCGATAAAATGCGTCATAGGCGAACGGTTTTCGTGGGCACTTCAAGGCCACTTCTATTGGCCTAAACCTATCATGATAACATGAGCTTAGAGGGGGGCGGACTCCTGAAAGGAGTCAAACCACGGTTTCCTAGGTATGAATCATGTTTGGTACAGAACGAGACACCCATGGGAGCACGCGGGTCGGAGTCCTAGACGCCAAAACACTCCTATTAGTAGAAAGGTCAAAATGACAAAAGAAAAAAAAAAGGAGCGTTAGCATTTCTGTAGGGATGGAGAAAACGACATTATTTCATTAGAATTCTATTTTATTTGTTATATTAATCGCATACCCCCCCCCCCCTGCCTGGCTCTCGACAAGAGGAGTGCGGCATTCGAGTTTTTTTTCATCCCTGGGACACCTAATGAAGAACAGGATAATAAGAAAGGCAGGCTGAAATCTACAGGATCACGAAAATTTCCAGAGCCGCTATACTGTACTGGAGTTAATGTGGAACACACCCTCTCCCAACCAAGAAATCTAGCCAGGCTGGGTCAGTATTTCGATTTCTTGCTCATAAGTAGGTAAAAACTGTACCGCTGCACTGGTATTGGCGCGTCAAAGGTTTATTTTGGCCTTAACGTACATACCTGGAAAAAATAAATTTGTTTCAATCAACTTTTAGGCCCAGGTAGAGCGACCTAAAATGCGGCAAATGAAGTGCGGTTTTATCAGCCTTGTCCGAAGAGACCAATGCCAGTACAAGTGTCTCCGCGCTGCACGTGCGTCTTGCAGCTACACTCGTACAATATATGCATACTGGTACAGCAGCAAGGAAGTTCGGTCGCACCAACTACCCCCAGCAGGTCGTGTTGCTTGCTTTGTGTTGCCGATACTGTACTCAAGTAACTTTTTTCGGGATTTTCGATCTCACATCACAATGGGGTTCATGTGTAGAACATTTTTTTTTTTACATATGAACGTATATCATATCGTAGTGTTAGTGTTGGTGGTCGGTCAAGGGGTCGACTCATGATCTCCCACGTAGCATATTCGGCATTGGAATGTACTTCTCTGTCAATAGATACCACGGGCCGAATCAAACTCGTGCAGTAGTGGCAGCGACAGCAGCAGCAGCAGCAGCGGCAGCAGCGGCAGCAGCGGCGGCGGTGTACATGGTCCTTGGTCCGCGAGAGTGCTCGTATGACCGCAGAGATGGATTGGACTGTTCGAGAAGCGAGGAGTTTGACCGGCTTTGAGCACAAACAAAAAAACAACGACACCAATAGGGGTTCTTTTCGGGGGAAATAACCAGAATGGGTGCCATGATGCTGGTGCAACACGCGATCTGCCCTCTGCTATCTGAGACGCTATTCGGTACAATGTATGGCGGTATGGCGGTATATCAATACCGCCGATAACGTATCATTGCCAAACCTATATCTGGTGGGTGTTATCATAACGGGGGGGTCCGGAAATAAGCACTGGAAAGTAGCAGGCCCCAGCCTGGCGACGTCATGTCCGCGGCTAATCTTATGCTTACTTCATGATATACTACCGTCAAGGCCGTCAATCACCATCTTTGACACCCGGCACAGCCTTGATATCGTAGTTGATAGTATATCAGCTGTCATATAATCACACCCCTGACACATGACGATCTCGATCATCTGCAGTAGATCCGCTTCTGCAGATATCCTATAGAGCGCAGGTCCAAAGCTGGAAACGTTTCCCCTGCAATGCAGATTGTACGGCCCTCACCCGGAAACATGAGCTGGACCATCAAGTGGGATAAGTGATGATGTCCCACGTGTGGTATACGATAATACCTACTGGCAGGGCAATCCGAATCCGGATCCTGATTAGGTTGACGAGGAGTCCAACATGCCCCGCTGGAACCCTGCAACCACGTCGGATGACGGCACTCTCGTCGCTTGACGGACAGCCATGGCAAGCAAGAGCCGCTAGAGGAAATCCCTAGATAAAAATTAGTATATTACGTCTAAAAAAGGCACTCACGGGCCAAAACTAGACCGTAAACTGGAATATTCCATACCTGGCAAATCTTTGACACAGGCTCAAAGGTACTCTTGACGAAGCCCTGAATAACCCAAACCCCGACCTCCAATAATAGGCACCCGGTATCATTAGCAGGGAGGGGTGTTTGCGATTTCCACTCTCTTTCGGTTGGAAAAATTTGAGGGAAAAATTCAGCACGGGATTTTCCATCCGGTCGAACTTTTCAGTTTTTCCCTGTCTGTTTTGTGTCCGCGGGCAAGTTTTTGTTTTTTAACTCCTCGAGTGTGGAGATATGACATTAGACAAAAGGTGGACCTCTACTACTGTAGCGTGCGTCCCTTGCCTATATTATCTGATAGCCGGTCGCCCCGGTGGCGTATCAGGTTATCCTCGAGCCTGGTATAGGTCAGTTTCGTGAGTACGAATCCCCCCGAGTGCATACTCGTATAAATTCGTGGGGAAATTTTCTTGCGCACAAATCGACTTGCGGAAAGCGCGAGAGCGTTAGTTAAAAACACCCGATAAAAAATCGACGGAGCAGAACCCTCTGCACGATAAAAATTAAAGGCAAGAACCGGGGGGAAGAAGGGACGACACCTGTGACCACGGCTTGTCCAGAAGCTGGAAAGTAGATGTGTGTCAATATATATATATTTCCTATCTTATCTACTGCCGTGGGGACAAAAACCAAGCGGGACTGACTGCTTGTGCTGCAACTGTGAACCCACTGATACCCCCTTTGCCTTTTATTTCCCAATCAAAATAAGCACAGACCCCCACACGAGGACCGCTTGTGCTACACCAATCCATTCATGCCTCCTTGTCTCATCTCCTGCCAAAAGAAGCACAGACCCTACGAGGACCGCTTGTGCTTATGCCTAGCCCTGAACCTACCAACGCCTACCTGGATCCATCTAATCTGTCTCATCTAAAAAGAGACCGCTCCGGGATTATCAATGCTGCAGCTCTGAACCTAGCACGGTCGTCCCCGCTCTAAAGACGCATGTCGTTTTTTTGGAGGCGTCTTTAACGCGGGGAATCGTCTTCAAGATTATGGGCTCCCACTATAATGTGTATCTGCGGGGCACCCTGCTTCAGGGAAAAACGCCGTCATTATCGCGGGGAGTCGACTTAAGAGGAGCATCTTTAAAGCGGGGACGACTGTAACAGCTGGAAACGCCGAACGTCAGAACCCAAGGCTAACCAATCCACGAAAAAACTACATGAGAAAAAAAAAGGTAGGAAGACGTAATTCTGATCAAATTATTTGCTGATTTTTTTTGTGGGTTGGATTGACCTGTTGGCCTTGGATCGAGGCAGTTGACGGTTTCAATACTACCCTTACCAGCCCGACAATAAATAGAAGCTCGATAAGAAAAGCAATAGGTGTAAGCTCAGTATGAGAAGCAATAACACAAGCTCGGTATGGCATTGAGGTCATGCCGTACTGCTATCACAAACCCTAGACCCGTTGATATTCGTATCCCCATTCAGATAGATCATAGGATCGAAACATCCATTGGTTGACCCGGGGATGCTCATGTATCACCTACCTAAGATCTCAGCGCTTCGCACATTTTTCAAGCAAAATCAATATTCAGATCGAGCTTCTGTTTATTATCAGACTCGTATATATCGAACTTGTTCATACTTTCTTTCATATATATATATATTTTGACACACCTACTCTCCAGCTTCTGGACAAGCCGTGGTCACAGGTGTCGTCCCATCTCCCCCCCGGTTCTTGCCTTGAATTTTTATCGCGCATAGGCTTCAGTAATCCCATTGCTCGTCGATTTTTCGTCGGGTGTTGCTACTTTCCACGCTCTCGCGCTTTCCGCAAGGTAATTTGTGCGCAAGAAAAGTCCCCACGAATTTATACGAGTATGCACTCGGGGGGATTCGAACTCACGGAACTGACCTACATACCAGGTTCGAGGATAATGATACGCCACCGGGGCGACCGGATTTCATATGTTCCTCCAACTTCTACCCAAACAAAGTTTTGGTATGATACATCGCAAAACACCCTCCTAGTTGTTGTTGTTGTTGTTCTCATATTAACTCGAATAATCAAGTCCGTGGTCACAGGACAGGCTCCAGTAACTCTGGGGCTGAGGAATACCCCACGGAAAAAACACAAACCAAAGTATAACGCAATGACTGCCTTAAACACCCTCCTAGCATAACACAATGGGTGCCTAACCCTAACCCTAACCCTAGCCTGTACCTGGTGTTTATTTCAGTATAACGCAGCCTGTACCTGGTGTTTATTTCCGTATAAAGCAGCCTGTACCTGGTGTTTATTTCCGTATAAAGCAGCCTGTACCTGGTGTTTATTTCCGTATAAAGCAGCCTGTACCTGGTGTTTATTTCCGTATAAAGCAGCCTGTACCTGGTGTTTATTTCCGTATAAAGCAGCCTGTCCCTGGTGTTTATTTCCGTATAAAGCAGCCTGTACCCGGAATATAGCTATAACGGTGACGCTTTGACCAAAGGTAGCTATGACCTGATATGACCGAGCCTTACCATCATAGACCCAGAGGTACCCCACGCTATGTCTAGTTACCGACATACCTCGTATGACAAGAGTCACACCGTGACAAGAGTCATATAGTGACAAGAGTCATACCGTCACACTAATCGTAATCCATTTCGTACATCAAGAATCATACCGTCACACTTATCGTAATCCATTTCGAATATCAAGAATCATACCGTCACACTTATCGTAATCCATTTCGTATATCAAGAATCATACCGTCTCACTAATCGTAATCCATTTCGGATTGTTACTCATCAGGTACCGGAGGGACTAACGAGCGGAAGGCGCGAGAGCGTGAGTTCCAAGGTGGCAAAATTCGATGGAAGTCAACGGGCATAAAAAGCTGAAGAGCGGGAATGCTGAACCCTATGCGCGTTAAAATGAAGGCAAGTATCGGGGGGGAGAAGGGAACACAGGTCCTGTGACTATGGCTTGTCCAGAAGGTCGCTGAGGGTAAAACCTCTCACGAGTTGAGCTGGGGCGTGTAAAAGTGATCAAATTACAAAAAAAGCGAAAAAGAAGAGGAGGGTGTACCATTTTTTTTTTTTTCTCACACACGTCTACTTTCCAGCTTCTGGACGACCCGTGGTCACAGGTGTCGTCCCTTCTCCCCCCCGGTTCTTGCCTACAATTTTTATCGCGCATAAGGTTGAGCAATCCCACTGCTCGTCGATTTTTCATCGAGTTTTCAACGGGTCTTGCTAACTCACGCTCTCGCGCTTTCCGCAAGTCAATTTGTGCACAAGGAAAAGTCCCCACGAATTTATACGAGTATGCACTCGGGGGGATTCGAACTCACGAAACTGACTTTTTATTTTATTTTTCGCACTACTTTCCAGCTTCTGGACAGGCCGTGGTCACAGGTGTCGTCCCTTCTCCCCCCCAGTTCTTGCCTTCAATTTTTATCGCCCATAGGGTTCAGCAATCCCACTGCTCGTCGATTTTTCATCGAGTGTTGCTAACTCACGCTCTCGCGCTTTCCGCAAGTCAATTTGTGCGAAAGAAAAGTCCCCGCGAATATATACGAGCATGCACTCGGGGGGATTCGAACTCACGAAACTGACCTATACCAGGCTCGAGGATAACCTGGTACGCCACCGGGTAGACCGGACAATTATACAGTACCACGAGTAATGTATACGTGGCAGTATTTTCTGAGTGGCAAGCGGTGTGGTCGGGGTTTTTCAGGCGCGAGTAGAGAGACGTATAATATGTATGGACCAGTATGGACCTGGCACATCGTACTCTCGATTTCACTATTTTATATTTTTTCTGCCGGAGGCACGGATTACGTCAGCTATGATTTTATACAAATATTTTAAGGACGTCAGCCTTGAGTTCGACGGATTTCGGGTCAATACTCATCTTTGCAAGCTGCGTTGTTGGTACTTATAATATACTACCAGGGCTCCGCTACGCTCGCGCAAGAAAGATTTCAACTATTAATAATATTAAATGTGAAGGGGGCAGAAAGAAGAGGCCTACGATTTAGTGCAACTAGCGATTTGATAATGCCAAGAGCTACTTGTGCGGAGCTGATCGCCCTGTCTGTGCTGTGCTGTATGTTGGCGATGTCACGTTCTGATCGACAGTAGTACGGGTGTAATTTGCGATGAAAAAATCGCGAATAGAACCGAGATGGAGAACAAAACCAACGACGAAAAGCAAAAAGACGAGTTCACACACGTACCAACGGTACCTGGCACCTGGTACTTCGCCCAATACCTGGTGGTACTTTGTGTGATTCTAAATAAAGCGCAGGGGTCTGCTCCGCAAGGCTGCTGGCGGCGCCCGCTACGCTCGCGCAAGGAAGAATGCAACTATTCAATAACTGAAACATGTAAATAAATGGGGCAGGAAGAAGAGGCCCGTGATCATTTGGTGCGAATAGTGAATTGATAACAATGCCAAGAGGTGCTTGTGCAGAGCTAATTGCCCTGCGCCGTGCTGTGTGCTTGTTGATGTCACGTTGTGAACGGCAGTACGTGCGATATTTGCGGGGGGGGGGGGACAAGGGGACCGAGAGAGGACAATCACCTGAAGAAAGCAAAACGACGAGTACACAAAACACGTACATAAACCTGGTATCTGTATCATACCTGGTACTACAACTACTACTGGTAACTTCTGCCGTATGTTCAAAAGAACGTACAGCGCCGCACGACGTAGCACCGCAAAACAAAGGGCAAGGCACGGCACCGCACTGCGCTGCACTGCGCTGCCGAGGTATATATAGCCGTGCTGAACTGAGCTGGGGGTGCATTGTTTGTTATCTAATAACAACGTCAGATGTACAAACCTGGTGTAGTATTAATAGTACCGATACGTGGTATGATAATCGAATATTATTGGCATGTACGAACTAGTAAAAAAGTACAGCAAAGCACGCAGGATGGCAGAGCACGGCAAAGCACAGTGCTTCGCTCTGCTGAGCTAGCGCTGCGCTGCGGTGCGCTGCTGAGCTGAGCTGCAGGGCATCGCAAGGCCCTGCACGGCGCTGCGTTGCTGTGAGCTATAGCGCTGCGATGGGGTGCTGAGCGGTGTGGAGCTGATGAGCCAAGCCCAGATCTCAGCTGATGAAACTTCGTCAAGTACAAAACAAATGGTGGGGATCAAAGAAAAGCTAAAGCTGGACCTTTCCGCAACTAATGCACAGGCGGCAAATTAGCGGCAAAGGGTAGGAAGTTCCACTTACTAGACAAAAAGAAAGTAAAATCGCGAAAAGGTTCACAATCGTGTTGGCAGAAAAACCAAATGTGCAGGAAGCAGCTGAAAGGTCAAGAAACAACTGGAAAAACGAGCAGAAACAAAAACAATACAGGCCGAGCAAGAAACCAAAGAAAAGCTGGACCGTTCCGCAAGTAAGCTGGACCGTCCGACCCCGGAAATGCCAGGGATGCACTAACCGAGCATTCTCAGCAGAAAGAAGTTAGTAAGTATATCTACATGAGGGTGGTTTTTTTCTTAATGGGAGGGGTCCTATTTTTCGTTTCAATATTTATTATAAAAATAAAAATAAACTCCAGCTGTGAGATCGGATATATTGTCGAAACTCATCTTTGCAAGCTGTGTGTGGTATTCCGATCGCGCGTATTACGGGTTGTGTGTCATCAAGGATATAGCTCGGCGACTCCCCTTGCAACTACAGGCAGTATAGCTATCAGGGTCAACAGGGTGATGTTAGTCAGTCTGTGCGCGGAAACTATAGAACCCGTTTCTGAGGGGGACAAAATTTGACAGCTGTGGAAGGAAATGCATCAGTTTATCAAGTGAATCCTGTAAGTCGAATAACCGGTGAGGGGAGGGCAGAGTGTTTACGGACGTGGGGGCCTAGTTTTGATCAAAAGGGAGCGGGGGTGAGGGGGGAGACGGTTGGGGCAGCTCATTTTGTGTGTGGAAACTATAAATCCTATACCTCGCAAGGGGATAAATATATACCAGGTACTGAAGTATATACCAGGTGTATACCAGGATTTCATTTTTCTCCACTATAATGGTTGTTGGTATTATATAAGTATAAATATTTATATTTTGAGGACGTCATGATTTATGCGTATACCGCTCTTGGTTTTGTTTGTGTTTTTTCCCTGGGGTATTCCTCCACAGCTCCAGAGTGACTGGAGCCTGTTCCGCGACCACGCACTTGATTATCATGCGAGTTGATGTGAGAACAACAAAAACAACAACAACGGTACGCACCAGGGGCCTCATACGAAGAGGAAGGCAATGTTGGGTGCCACCATCGTGCCCATAAAAAATTACAGCCATTGCTGAAACTTTACAAGTTTGCTCCGTGGACGGACAGATCCATGGCCAACTGCTGCTACCGTTTATCTGTGTGCAGTTTGCAAGGCACACAAAACAACAAAAAACTGCTCCAAAAACACCAAGTGGGCTGCAGACAAGACAACAGAAACTGCTCGAGAAGAAAAAAGTGGGCTGCAGCGGCCGCAGCGGCGGGGCCAGGAGCGGGGTGAAGCGTGCACCCTCGCGCCGGTCTAGGCACGGGCGGTCTCGGTCTGGCCGTGCTGGCCTCGCCGTGCCCATCATTCCACTAATCATTCATCATGTAGATGGCGGACACCGCACGCACCCATGGAAAAAGCGCAAAATGAAAAAGCGCTTCTATTAATAGTGCCGCTGTACAAGTAGTGTGCCCCCTACAGCAGTACAGGATCCCAAGACCAAATAAGAAACAGAAACTACGGATCCAGACTGGGTTTCTTATGTGGGAGAAGGTGCATTCTACTCTAACATCCACACATCGGTTCCCGGGTTTCTTATTATTAGCCCGCCTTCTTTCTTGTTAATAGTTGACTTGCACTGGCTGTATTTGGGTAAGAAATGAAGCACATTGTGGTGCATACAGGTTGACGGGGCAGCGGAATCCAGATCGCTTGGCGCGCAACCACAACTCGAACAGAGATGAAAATAAAGCAATGGGGAGGCTGGAATAGACAGCGGGTGCATCCAACTTCGTGGGGAGTCGCCCGGGCTACGTGATGAGTGGCAGTGAAAGATGTGCCCGACAACGCATAGAGCTGAGCTTGCCAAGACGCAGTGGTTGGGCTGTGGCTTAATTTTGGCCTGCTGAACTCAAGCTGTGCATATCGGCCGCCCAAGAGGTGTTTGGTACTACGTGGGCAGACGGTACGTGCTGCTGCACTCGCACTGCTGGTGTGTGTACAAACTACATAGTCTAGTCTACTCGTGTAGTAGTAATTTCGCACTCACAGAGTCCCAAGAAGACGCGAGCAGCAGGTCGCTGGAGGGAGCGAAACATATGGATGATATCCCATCTGTCGGTGGATCGTTGAGCAGCATCTCGTTTTTGCTGCCAGTCGCCATGCTGCTGCCGGCCCTCTTCCACGCGTAAACACCGCCGTACAAGCACCGCCAAGTTGGTTGCAGGCCGTTCTCGCACGCTACACGCTGCGGTCGCAAATAATTAAAGTCGTCCCTGAGGGTTTCCGTACGAACGTCGGCAGTAGCTAATTCGGGAGCTGGGGAAGAATTACGATGAATACCGAACCGGCAGGAGACCTGCCGATATTTGCGGCGATATTTGCGGCGCTCTGGCCTAAAGTTGTTGGTGCTCGTGGGGTTGCGACAGTGGACAGCGGCGCACGAGAAGCACCAGGTAGGTACCGCTACTACGTATTTTTCGTTGTATGGCAGATATGAGCATGTTATGGGTAGTGTTTTTGCCACAAAATCGTCGAAAAGAAAAATCGTAATCGTAGACAAAAGCCGGCATCCACTCACACATGTACAAGGTCTGGTACTCGCCTGTCCAACACAAGAACACGCACAACCGATACCTGGTACCTGGTGTGTACCTCGTACCTCGTGCCTGGTAGCAAACAACTACCAGTACGTCAATCAGCCGAGGACCAACGCCCGAATGGGTAGGGTGGACCGTAACTGGACCAAGTCCGGCGGAAGGCCATCTCCCATGGCCAGGGGTTTTGTTAGTGGGTGAGCTTGCGCAAGTCCCACACTACCCGGAAAGATGACAATCCGGGTGGCTATCTCCACCGACACTGACCCTCAGGGGACACGCCGGGTCGACATACACACGCATCCGTATACAACGGCAGCTTGCGCTGCCGGCGTTGTAACGAAGACCACTGATAGAGACAGCTTACGCTATACCTACAATGGGACCCAAAGGGTGCGCCAGCTAGCGTTGGGCTGCGAAAGCAACTGAGTTAAATCGACACACGACGCGTATGAAAATACGTGGAAGTGTGGTGAGCTAAAGCTTCATTTTTCCCCATTCGCCGGAGGATAAAAAAAAAAAAAAAAAGTCAATCATCAATGCACTTCAACGCGTGGGCAGGGAGGGTTGTTGACGCGCATTACCCGCCTTTGCCCTTGCGGCCAACGTGGCGAATGAATTTGGTGGCTACGACACTACATACCAGGTACAGTAGTAGCTGAAAGCCGGCGGTCTACAGTAGTAGTCTTCGCGCCGATCAATCACCGTTCATTTTGACAGACCCTTTGGAGACATGGAGTTGAGAGCCAGCAGCTTCGTCCGCACTAGCTAGTCCGCTCACAACATGACATGACATCTGGCATGACGACGTAGGATGGCATGATGTTTTCGAATACTCACATTATATGTATACTCGTCCGTCGTGCCGTAGTGCGTTTCTTTTTGCAGATATGTCGCCGATATTTTCGCGCCGATGATACCCGATACGATACATGACGACGTAACGCTGTGCTTGCGAACACCGGGTACTGTACGTTTCTTTTGTAGGTCTCTCGCCCAAAGTCTGAGCGGAAGAAGAACTGGGCACGCGTGTAGAAGCCGCGCATCCCAGAGCGCACAATGAGAACAAGTTTGTGGCCCTTTTGCGCCCTGGCCACGTCGCTGCCAGCCTTTCAGCTATGGGCGCTCATCGGTGTCGCAGGCGGGGAGGAGATGGCTCGCACTCCGCAAGGTACTCGTACCTTCCACAATATTTTCGCAACAGAAACACCGAAACCAAGAGGTCAAGCCCCCGCCACTGCCACCGCTACTCGTAGGATCCGTAACATGTTCGCCAGAGATACGCCGCAGCCCAGAGACCAAGCCTCTGCCACTGCCACCGTTACCACCACTACTGCCACTGCTACCACCGCCGCCGCTACCACTACTGCCGCCGCTACAGCCACCAACGCCATCGCATTCCTCTCGGCACGAACGCGTTCATCACCCACGACCGCGACCCGAGCCCCGACCCCAACAACGCCTCCCTACCCTCGGACTGCGACATCATCTCCACCAATCGCGCGACGCAACCCACGCAAAATTCCCCATGCACCGACACTGCTGGCTGGGGTAATCCTCTCCCCGGGCGACGGAGACAACCTGGCCGGGGTGGGCGGTATCAGCCTGTGGCTGGACATGCGAACGTCACCCCTCCCAGCCGCGCAGACCCTCCAGACACTCTATAACGAGCTACGGGAACGAGAAATCGCGCTCGGACGCAACCCAGACGACCCTGACTGGGCCCTGCGCCGCGTCCCTAACCCTGTCGGCGCGCTGCTGTACGCGTCCGAGGCGGGAGAGAGGCCGGCGGGGGAGATGAAGGCGCTGGGGGGGGCGCTCCCCTTCTTCCAACTGGGGAACGACAGCGACGATGTGTTGGAAGTCGCGAGCGGTGATGTTGTTGGGGTTGGGATTGACCCAGTGAAAGGCGGGGGGGCGGGGGCAGGACCCGCGATGGCGGCTGTTGCCGCCGCGCAACAGACGGTGGGGGGGAAATTCATAGTCTTGCGGGGAGTGAGGCCTTCTGCCTGGGAAGGGGGGGACATGAGCACCGTCTTGCAGATAGTGGCGAGCGCGTGCGTGGGGTCGGGGAAGACACTTGTGGTAAGCGTGCGCAGCGTGGGGCAGCTGCACGATGCCGCGATGGCAGCGCTAGAGGCCTCACAAACGCAGTTGCTGGGTCGAGCCGCTGATGAAGAGCCGGAGGGGGGTACTGTGGTGTTGCTGATCGAGCCTGAAGCTGAGCTTTGGGAAGCCGGCTTGTTGTACCTGTGACACTCCCATCTCAAGCCGCGCTGTACAGCGATGTGAATAATATATTCCACATCTAACGACGGCTGTGTAAGTGTTTTTAGATAGAGGGAACAGAAAGACTGTCGCGATGGCAGCGCTAGCGGCCTTGCATATGCAGGTGCTTGAGCTGTTGACGAAGGGCCAGACGGGGCTACCTTAGTTTTGTTGATTAAACCGGTTTGGGAGCTTTGCGAGGCCGGATTGCTGTACCGATTACATTATGCCACGCTCTTGCTGTACCTGTGACGCTCCCATCCCGTGCCGCGCTGTTATTATGTGAGATTGTACATTTCACATTTTACGACGGCTATATATTTCTTTTAATGCCAGGTGTACAAAGTTTAAAAGACACCTACGCCAGCCGTGAGAGATCGAGAGTTTTGTCGAACCTCATATTTGCAAGATGCGTGTGATCCTTCGATCGCGCGTGCTACGGAATTATTGCCTCGTGCGTTTTGACACACAGAGGGATAGAAAGACTGTTGCCCCGCTTTATCCCAGCTGTGTCGGAATGGCAATTAGGCTGCTACGACTCAAGAGTTGCGAGAGAAGTCGTTTTGGGGGGGCTGTGACCCTGTGGGGACGTTGTCCAGAATGAATACCTTCTCCTGTTTTTTTCTGGATGAATGATCGTTATTCTAACGGGAGTAAAGGTCCAGGGGAAACATGTATCGGGGGTACATGGATACAAATCAGTTCGTTTGGCGTTTTACGTTGGGCGGCTGTCGTGATGCCTCTACTTCAACTAATGATATATCGCCAGACATAGAGCTTTGAAGTCTGCCACACGTACCTATTAATAGTAGATGTTGACCCTGTTAGGACTGCCCCCACAATTGTTGGAGACACGATATTTGCAACTAGATGGTCTCGTGTTTTACAGCTATGAAAGGGCTGATAGTTACTACAGTAGACACATACTAACTGCTAACACAACATGTTGTAGCTGGGGTACACACTCTTCATCGTCAGGGTTTGAAACAGCCGCGCAGTGTGATGGACAGGGAACATTATGTATCCCATTTGTTCGTGCAATTTCCCCGAAAAAACGCAAACACGTTTCGCCTGAATAAAAGCAAACGTCAGGTTTAAGGGCTCTCAACGCGTGCCATCTGTGTTTTTTTATCCTCAAGTCTACACGGACAAATTTTAGCGTGTCGTGCGACCACAGTGTAGATAGTGCCGAGGAATCAACCTGTTCAAAACTGCATCTACAAATTATGGAGGACAGACTAATTCTACTTCGAACTAACCACTACAACATGGGAGTGTTTGCGAAAGTCTGTTTTTTCGAGATATACTTCCCCTCAAAAAACACCCAAGGTAGGATTTGAGGTAAAATCTTGAAAAAATGGGCCAAAGAGTGCTTAAGCGAAAGCAATGCTTGAATTTGACGAAACGTACGGTACAAATTTGCTCTACATATTAAAATTGGCTTATAAACACCGAGCGTCTTCCATGCCTCGCACGCACCACCTGAGCTGCTTGCTGTAAAACTACCAAGACAACCGCTGGGAGCACAGAGGCTCGAGAGGTGTAGCTGTAGTATGACGCGGACGAGCGGCGTTGGGTTGTGCCAGCGGGCCGCCGGTGAACTGCAGTCGGCCCGGTGCTACGGTACGCCCTCGCCCGCTAGGTGTCAGGATGCATCATTCCAGAATGGACAACTCGTACTCGTTCTCGTGACAGCATCATGACAGCTCGTTCGTGTAAATTCCACCATGCTGCGGTAGCAGCAGCAGCAGCAGCGGTGGCGGCGGCGCCCGGCCACGGTCTCTACATGTCGGAGCGCCGGGCGTGCTCGGAACAGAGCACGCCGGCGCGGTGGCGCGCGTATGCCGAGCGCAGCGGCAGCAGCAGCTGCAGCAGCAGCGGCGAGAAGAATATTCGGTCCCAAAATCGATACATTCCAAAATGGAAGCTGTTGGTGGTGGTGCTGCTACTCGTGGTGGTGCTGATGCTGTTTGTTTTTGTTTTGCTCAAGCCGATGCTGCGCCGCTAGCTGCCGCAAGCTGTGCTGCCGCTGGCTGTGCTACTGCTGCTTGCGGTCGTGGGAGAGCAGCGGCGGCACTGTGGTTGACTGTTCGTGCATCATTGCTGGGCTGCCGTGGTTGTTACTCGTACGTACCTTGTACGCTGTGTTTTTGGTTTCGCTTAATTTTTGGTTTGCCGCGTTGCCGTACATCCCCACGTCCCTCCTCAATTTCGGAGGCGTCGCTTGCGGGCTTCTTTTTACCTCTAAAGGCTGGTTTACGTTAAAAAAAACGTAGAAAACCAACATTTTCTTTCCCCCGGCGAATGTCCACGCCGCTTTTTCGGACTGTGAATTTTTGCACACGTCTTCTATGTGCCATTGCAAAGACCTCACCTGTCGTTTTCTCTTTTTGTCCGATTTTTCGTCAGGTACGATTTTTGGAAGATGTCGCCCACCTTAGACGGAAATTTCTCGGCAAAAAAAAACAAAAAGAAAACGGACGCGTCAGGCCTCGTAATGGGCATATGTAGAACACACGTGTGCAAAAATTCAAGGCCTATATCTGAAAAACGGAATGGACATTTTGGCCGTTTGTGCGTAAACATGAGTAATATACGTTATTGCCTTCAAAATACGGAGTACCTGGTTTCAGTCAAGGATCCAGCTTTTTCTTGCTAGATTCTACTTAATGTTAACACAGGCGGGTCAGATTTTTATTCGATTTTTTGCGCGAAACTTCTACAGACATGCCTTGGAGTACCTCCAACCCCGGTTCGTGCAAAATGCTGCGCATTTTATTTTCTCGCCTCCCTTTGGGAAAAGCCTGAATATCATTGAAGAATATGAGGGCCTGTAATTGGTAGATACGAGTTTTGCTCCTAGAGATAGCCCGAGGCAGCTGAAAAAAAGTGGCCATGTCACCCTCTTACCCTCTTACATTGGTCATGGGGGTCACTATGACGATACCAAATATTCACCCTTTTGGCTGGATATTGCGAGCGGCATTCGCCGGGGAGAGATTTTTTTTTTTTTTTTTTTACGTGAACCAGCCTGTAGCGCAAACACACCAAAATCTTGGGTGGGAAGACAATTCACTTTTTCTAGCGGAAGGAGAGTAAATTTCTAAGAACATATTTTCGCAAACACTCCATTGCTAAAATAATACCGGGGACGCATTCGCATTTTTCTGGGGCTTTCACGGGTCATGACCCATCAAATGCGGCTCGGAACAGGAGGTCGCCAAATATCTCGTGGGGCGAGTCGGGTCGGCTCAGGAGGTGTTCGAGACCTCACGGGGCGCGGGTCAGGTAGCGTTAGTAGCATGTTTTAAAATATCGCGGGTCGGGTCGGACCACCCTGACGCGACCCGACCCGTGATCTCGAAACGACCCGAGGGTGTTAAAGCCCTGTTTTTTTTGTTTTTAAAGACCCTAGGTTGACACTGACCAGGTAGTAGGGAATGAGGGTGGGGCCATTTTTGCAGAACTTGTGAGTAAAAGTGTTAACGTGATAACACAGCACCAATCGTGATCCTGTCTTGCGATCAGTTTCGAGTGCCGGGCCCCGAAAATGTTCCGACCCATTCGTTCGCTCATCAGAATTTCCGATCAGACTCGTGTTGTGCTGCAGTGCCGACCGTCTGGTGATGGCAGTGCTTGGCCTAAGTCGTCAGACAAGGAGAGGTGGTCGCAGACGCTGGCCGATGGCGGACTTTAGAGGCTAACGCACCACAGCTGCTGTTAAACAGCTCGAACTTAGCTGATAGATAGCAAGACGGTGGTGTCTCAGGTGTAAGGTGCCGCTCTCGAGGCAACGCAAATTTCAACACGACGAATTTTTGTTGAGAACTCAGAGGCAGGTGAAAGGAGAGCTGGACACGCGCGTTATCTAGATTCATTGGCAAAAAAACACTAATTTGGTATCCTGGTATGTCGGGATCTTGGACCTGGTGGTTGAAACATTCTGGGCGGGCGGCGGGAAAACTTTCAGCTGGTGTGACTGACTTCACGTTCGCCGCTGATGTTACGCTTCGTCCATATAATACAAGCAGTAACAATAACTGCTGTTGTAAAAGCGATACAGCAGTACCGCAGCAGTAACAGGGAAGCGTGAGAGCATATATTTTCAGATTAATGACCAACTTTCCCTTCTGCACAACCTCGTCCGAGCGTCGTAAGCCGCAGACTCCTTAGTACAGCAAAATCCAACGAGAAGAACGATAATGACCGCTGCATCGCATATAAGAGAAGAGCGATAAAAAAACACGAACGGAAGAAGAGGCGTGAACCAACCGTAAATTCCTGAAAATTCGGATCAGAAAAACTAGTCCCGCCCTCGACACCCCCAGCCCCAACACTACCGCGCTGCGCAGTACACAGTCGACCCTAAACACGTCGCCTTAATGCGAATGCACAGCCCACAACTATAGAAATCCACGCGCAAACAACGGTCGCGTTACAGTCGCTGTCGCGCAACCCATTTATCACTGCAAAACTCTTCCCGCACTAATGCCAACAACGTCCCAAGAAAAGTGCGCGTAGTTCAGAAGAGGATGCTAAACCCTTTTAGAAGCATTTCCAATGTCTTACACTAATTCTCAATCGTTGTTAGCCTCCAAATAAACGTGCGCGCTACTCAAAACGGGTGATTTAACTGTCATTATTCACTCCCCCAAGAGTTTGCGTTCGTTTCTTGGACCCCATACTAATTTTCTTGATGTCCACACCAATCCCGTTACCCAGCCGCCGTATAACGAACTCCTGCGCAGGCGTTACGATCGAAATTATTTTTCCGGGTCGGCCCAGCCTTCCAGCTCGTCCCCCGCGATGTACGTACCCCTCCCCATCTATCGGCAGATCGAGATTGAAAACGTGGGTGATCTGAGCGGAGCGAACCAGTCGGTGGCGGCGTGCACGGGGGGGGGAGGGGGGGGGGTACTCATTATCGTGCATGACCATTTTCTTACGACCGTAGACCGTCGCACCCGTACACTGCCGGGGCGGGGCACGGCGAGTGTTCACCGATCAGGCAGGCTGCTACAGCATGTCTCAGGGGTGTACTTCCAAGTATGCAATTGCCGTGCAGCTGTTACCGCACATCTGAGTTATGGTCGAGGGTAGAGTATGGCAATCGGGGGATTTTGCGTGGCCCGTCTGTGGTTCCAGCAAAATTACAACAAGACTGGCCGGAAAACAAACTACAACCTTCCCCGCATTCCAACCAGATAATAGCTCATGGAGGCGGTAAGAGGCTGCAATGATCAAAACCAGCCACCCCACCAAGTGGGAGTCTGAGTCTTTGCACCAGCGCAGAGGGGAAAACACTATACCATGCTTGAAATAGGCACGAGCTGAAGCTTTAACGCTACGCCGCACACGGAACGTTTCGCACCACAAGGACTACGTACTTCTGGGCGATAGACGTGGTAAAATGAATACAACCATTTATCAACAGAAAACACATCACTCGTACGGAAAGCAAGTGTTGGAGACCGTTGTGGAACTACTATGATATGATATAAACACCAAGCGGTCCTTAAACTTCGTCTAAACGTGGTATGCTACATCGAACTCCTCGCAATCTGCCCCCAAAAGATGCTCCGAAGGGGTCAAAACAACAAAAAACATGCAGACAATGCACAACCACGAACCGGCAAGAGCATAACTATCTCATGCCTCTGTCGTAACAATAACTGGCTTACTACGTATGTATACGCTATATGAAGTACTATAATAGCGAGTCGCTAGGAACTCGCGCAGTAGGATAGTGGTAACTGTCGTCAAATTGTCTGCGTTCGTGCATGGGTCGGCGGCGGCGGTCGTGTAATCCGGTCTCAACGATCTCGAAAAGGGCTCCCAAAATTTTAAGGCTGGGTCAAGAAATACGAATTCGCCCGCAATCACCTCTGGAACGTCCAACCCTCTCGCCGCCATGTCCGTCGAGATGAGCAGTCGAGTCTTTCCCTCCCTAAACAGCGACATCGCATCCGCCTGAGGGGTCAACAGCCATGGAAGGGTGGCGCAGAAAAGGAAAAGTCGGTGGTGAGGCCATAACGTTGAAGTCAGCATGGAGGGATAACATCGTCGTCTATGCCATCTGATATTGTTTTCGGATAATGTTATTACTTAACGATTGACCTCCCGGCAATATGCAGTGCATAATTTATCCTAAACGCACAGGGCTGGCGCAATGCACCGAAATACCACAACTCTCACCCAACCCCTTACGATGGAGCGTGTACGTACTTGTGTTGCAGAAAAAAAAAACGGTGTGCAAGCATTATGTTGGAGTGGGATCGAGGTGTCATCGTGCGCGATCGGAAATTTTTCACCGATATAACGGGCCTTTATATATACGTACCTGTGTCAAACCTGGTACCTGGTACATTAGTTACTCGTTCTAAAGCTACAGCAGTTGTCAGATTTTCGCACACGAATATACGGCACACGACGACGGGTAACAGGCGGTCTGCTACTTTCATACGATGGAGGTTTTGGTGTACCTGGTACGAACAGTAGATATTGCTCCAATACTTGTATTAGAGCCTCAGCTGTACAGCAGTACGCACCTGCGGATAAGAACTTGGGGGTTAGGAACACGTGGCTCGAACTTTGCACGAAACCCAAGAAAACATTTTATTAATGCTGAAATTAGTGTCGGGACACACCTTGCCTCACACTAGATTTTGAGCCTGGTCCAACACTAACAGTTTCTTGGGTCATGTCGTGTATTGTCTTGCACTACCGTGTACCAGGTACTACTGTACTGCTTCTACCGCGGTGTGGTACTTGCTCCAGTCGACAGTTATTGGAACCTGTCCTGTCGGGACTGATTCTACGATATAGCCCTTCCCCCAAACCAGCGATTTTCTTCAACGAACGTTTCATCATCATGGCTGCTCGACACAAGGAAGGATACTATTTGAAAAATAAGCATCCATACATTTTCTTGTGTGCAATGGGTCTATCGATCGACGACATCGGGGTGTCGAGGGGACACCGTATTTCAGAAGATACGACCGGGAGCTGCTTCGGGAACCGGCGATTTCGTTAAAGAAAAGTTGGGGGGGGCTACCGCAGAACGACTCTCGGCACGGTCTAGAATATGCCGACGAGCGACCCAGGCGTAGTGGCGACCTAAAGCACGAGAGGTGCGTTCTTCTCGAGGCCCTAGGAGGAGCGTGTGCAAGAGCGGTACAAGTTTCACCATGTGTCTCAGAGTCATCCCACAGCAGAAGGGGTGAAGCGGAAGCTTCTGGGATCCTACCACGAGGAGCTGAATATCTCACCATCATCACCCGACACATCACTTCCAAGGCATGCGCTTGCGCAATCCGACCAACAGATTACATGCGCGCTAGCCGTCCTAATACAACCACACCCCCGTAAAATTATCGTTCCAACCGATAGTTCCACAATCGAGGGGCTCAACCGCACCCTAGAGGGATGTAGTTGCAATCGCCCCCCAAAAACGGCAACCCCCACCGCACTAGAGAGGGATGACTCGAGAGGCACGTCCCTAACAACCCTCTAGGAAAACCGTGCGGCGGTACAAGTGTCACCGAGTCGTTCCGTGGTAGTCCCCCCCCTAACTGTTCTTTGACGAAATCGCCGGTTTCGAAACCAGCTCCCGGCCGTACTTTCTGAAGTACGGTGCCCCTTGCCACCCCGACGTCATCGTTCGATAGTCCTCCCTTTGCAAACAAGAAAATAAATGGAGGCTTTCGTTTAACAGAACCCTTCCTCGTGTCAATCAGCCATGAAACGTTCGCCAAAGAAAATCACTGTTTTTTTGGGGGGGCTATCGTAGAATCAGTCCACCACGTCTCACGCGTGTCGCACAGCTCCTTACATACCGGTTCGGACGCATGCTACGATGGAGGTAGCACTTTTTTTGTCAGAAACTATTGTCTGAATGGCGGGGCTCCTCAAAACCCAATATCATCCGAATCAGTTTTATTTTGTTTACAGAATTTTCGACTTATACTTAAGCCATGGGATATTTCACCCAGTAGCAGTTTTTTCCCGCTCGAAACTATTTTGGGGTCAAGAAGGCCATGTTTTAACCTCCTAAAATGAGAAGTCGCCGAAAAAAAGTGGTTCACCTCTATCGAAGCACGCGTCTTCGGATACGTCACCTAACCCAGCGTCCCGGGCTGCGTCGTTTTCCCCCTCGAAACTAGTTGTGGGTTAAGAAGGCCATGTCTTAACCTCCTAAACTGAGAAGTCGCCGAAAAAAGTGGTTCACCTCCATCGAAGCACGCGTCTTCAGATACATCGCCTAACCCAGCGTCCCGGGTGTGGTGAGTGTTGCCTTTCGACATCCTTTCCCTATACTATAGTCAAGTCTCAAAGGGGTTACGGCGAGAACAACAACTGCTGGGGTACTACGTACCGTGCGGTGCCCTCGCCCGTGCGTTCAAGTCTAGCTTCTTCATAAGAAACTCAAGCCATCGGTACTATTGCACTACCAACAGCTCTACCTGTCTCTAACGCACAATTAATAGGTAGTGTACTGTACTACTCTGCACTACCGCACTGCTAATACCGTGGTACTGAGTACTGAGCACTGCATACGTGGTACCCTCGTGTACTGCACTGCACCGTTCTATTGCACTGCTTACACTCTTTAACTGTGTACTGTGCAATACCCTCGCGCGCTGCATGGCACTACTGTACTGCTTGCATACACTGTGGTGCTGCGTACTACGTAATATCCTCACCCGTGCGTTCAACCCCAGCTCCTCCCGAAGAAACTCAGCCATCGGCGGCGCCTCGGACCCACTCTCCTCGTCCCCCCCTCTCAAGCCCCCGCCCAAAGCCTTATCCAGCGAAGCAGCAATATCCTCCAGCGACTTCGTGGGCAGCGCAAAAACAAGGCCTCTCGTTTCCCTCTTGTTGGTGCGGCCAGATTTAGTCCCCGCCTTGACGTCGCCGCTTGATTTAGCTCCCGCTGCGGACCCCAGCTCGCGCTTTATCAATGCCCGAAGGACCGGGAGCTTTTGCTCGGGGGGGCAGACGACGTAGAAGTGGGTAAGACAGGGGGGCATAGCTTCCTTGGCGTGCACTTGCACGTGCACTGGCTCCGTCAGCGTCCATTGCTTCTGTTGCCGGGGGGGGGGGGCGGGGGTTACAGGCGTGCGGTTTTCCATTTAAGGCAGCGGAGGGCAGGGCAAGGTAGGGGGGACGGCGGGGGGGGAGGGGGGAGGGCGACGTAGAAGTGGGTGAGGGAAGAAGGGGGAATCGCTTGCTATGGCGTGGACTTGCACGTGCACCACCGGCTCTGTCTGCATCCATCGTTTCTGGTTCCGGGCAGGAATGGAGTTGTAGTTGTGTATGCATGTACAACATTCGTAGTCCCGTGCTGGTGCGGTACCCTTCATAGCGGACCCCCTGCTTATTGCGGTGAGTGCGGTAGCCTTGAGTGCGGGGCCCCGGTCCAGTGCATTTAGTGGGAGGCTCCGGTCTAGTGCGTTTAGTGCGAGGCCCCTGTATAGTGCGGTTAGTGCGGTAACCATTAGAGTGGGGTCCCTGTTGTGTGCGGTGAAATCGCTTGCCACGACCTGGTCCCACAGAGTACCGCACCATCCCGGGAAAGCTCGGGGTCCAACGTCAGTGCGGGTATGGTCATCTGGGAAAGCACCTCACCAGTGAGGAACCACAACCGTATGTGGTTCTCCATTTCGGGAGGCGGAGGCCAGGGGAGGGGAGGAGTGGGGTGAGGACAACGTCCAAGATACGTAATCGTGTTTCGACGAGAAATGAAGGCTTCGAGCAGTAGAGGTTCGCCAACACCATGGCAGGCGCTACCAACGAATCATAGTTTGCAGGGTATGGGCAAGCGAGGTCCCCTCCCCGACCGTACGGTTTTGTAATACAACGGTATATGAAGCATATCAAATGAACTTGGGGCGGTCTGACCATCTGGCCTGAACCCTTTTGAAACTGAAAAAAAAACACATTAATTCCAAGAAGAGTGTTCCCAAATTACTGTTCTTTCAAGGGGTTATTTTAGTATATCCACTTACCTAATGCAACCCTTTCATACAGCAGACAAATCAGACATTCATTCTTACCTTTAGACATTTCAGGACAGATAAGACTCCTGATCTGTGATAATGTTAACATATCATGTTACCGGGTTATGGTCGTGTGATCTGCATGATCTGGCACACGTTTCCCGGGTTGGATCTGTGCTATACGCATCCTGTGCAGCACCCCCACAATGGCAGGTGTAGGATCTAGATTTCGCCGGGGTGGGGGATGTGACCAAAGCGCAACGTAGGGAGACGTACGGCACGGGTGCGATATCATCGCCATGCTTTTACCGCTGCAAAAAAAACGAACTCGCTCCATAGCACTCGCCGTTAATTTGGTCGCTAAAGGGGGTCCCAACAAGGCCGAAAAACCTTTTGGGACTTGATTAAAGTATAGCGGTAAAAAAAAACGACGATTGCGATATTTTTAAGCGACAACGTGTAGCGTGAGCGCGCAGCAGCATCTACCAGTAGGACCACGTCGCAACCGTCCTGTACGAGCCTTTTGCATTTGCTGTGTAAACAGAACCACCACCTTTTATCCTTGCCAACCAGCAGTGGCCGATGCTGTAAGTGTCCATTTTCGCCGTCAGTTTTTCCCTCTTAAGTCTCAACGACGATAGTACGAGGCTGTGAGGTGGTTGGATTTGACGACTCTACCTGGTAGACCACGGCTTGTCCAGAATACCACTGAGGGTAAACCTTCTTACGAGTCGAGCTGGAGAGAATAATGATACTTCATATATATAGTTGGGTGGTGAAGTAAGCCAACTGACCGACTTTCCCCGGCAAACCTAATAAAAAAAACATCACGCGTCAAGCAAGACACGCGCCAGCAAGACACACAGACGCATAACCACGCAAACTGCCGCGCGCAACAAACAGTAATGCCCAGCCAACTATACCCAGTCGACGACTTACTATTGACATAGTCAGCCAGCTCACAGGCCCAGCTTATACCTGTACGCACTGCCGAACGAAGTGGTTGTGCTGGGGGACGGTAGCGCTTGCAAACACGGTCTGCCGGTCCTTCACCCTCCTCATCACCGGCGCCGCCGCACCCGTCACCCTCCCCGCACCGGCCGCGATCAATCTCGCCGTCTCCTCCTCGTTCTCCCCCTCGTCGTCATCCGAGTGCGTGGGGGACAAGCTTCGGGCGAGCAGCTCGTGCAGCCACGACCGGGTAGCCTCGGAGAGGAGGCACGCGTCCACCTCGTCGACGACAACATAGGAGACAGCGTTCACGCGGATGGCACCAGTTGCCACCAGTTTCGAAAGGTTTTCTGGGTTCCCGATGACAATGTGTGGGGGGTCCGCCCACGCCCACGCCCGCTGGCGCTTGTTGCTTGAGCCTTCCAAGACGGACATGACTTGCACCTTGCCTCCGGTGGTTTTCCCCGTGGCCGCGGCGAGGCGTTTCGCGACTCCCGCCACCTGGAAGGAAACATGATATTACGTATGATTGCGGGCGAACGGGAGTTTCTATTTCACAAGGCGCCAATAAAAATAGGCACACCTTTCGAGATGGCTCAATGCATTTTTTTAACTTGAATAAACATTTGATTTCGATCGCGGAGCAAACATCACACATCCACCAACGCACACGGCTTGACAATAGTTATACTGTATAGTCTATATACGCAATCTAAAACAAAGTAAAAAAGTAATGAAAAAGACAATCGTTCTATACCTTTACACGGGGTCAGGGTTGGGATTGGGGTCAGGGTTGGGTTTAAGGCCAATTCTTATAAAGTCGGATCCGTGAATCGAAAAGGGCCTTTGCCGACTGGATTTTTTTTCGGCTGGATTCTTCTGGGCCTCCTTCTTATCGTCAGTCGAGTCGATTTTATAGCTTTTGTGCTCTTTCTGGAGGCGGTCGGTGTGAGGGAGTACTGCTGTATGACAGTCGAAAGTCGGTCGGAAGCTCTGTACTTCGCGCGTTCTCGGCGAGTAACGCGTGTTTCATGCGCGACAAGCCCTCGTCCAAGCGGGTTGGTGGCGTTGGACTTGGGACCAAAGCCGCCAGAGCTACGTTGTTCGTGGCGTTGCACTCAGCCGAGAGTCGCGAAAGCTACAACAAGCGTAGCTGTTGTTGGGAAAATGTCATCGATACCGCGCGCTGCTGCCATCTGGCATCGTATGATACACGCTGCTGGCGGGCGTGGCTAGGAATGTGCCACGCTGACTTGCGGCGAGAAGCCGCGGCGGTTATAGAAGCCAAGTCGTTGTTGCAATATATTATTATTGCTGCGTAGTACCTGGTATGGGTGTGAGGGCGTGCATGCGTTTTTGGTGCTGGTGTGAGTGATGCGATGGGTTCGCAACGTTTTCGACTGAGAAATTCGACTGATGCATCCAGTCGAATCGCCGACTTTTTCCGACTGGATGTGCGTGCGAGTCGGACCGCTCATCCGAAAAAGCTCTTTCTCGCCTATTGATCTCCGGCAGAAAGAGCGTTTTCGACTGACGGATCCGACTGCATAAGAATTGGCCTTAGGGTTAGGGTTTGGGCTAGGTTTGGAAGATAGAACCCTCCCCGATAAATTGTATTCATTTACTTCGTTCAAGACAGTAGCTCGCGGGACAATAATTTTTGGGTGTAAACAAGACTTGTGTGCAATTACCATCTCCCTCACCTGGAGGCCCAGCTCTCGCGTAGGGACGACCACTAGGCACTGCACCGCCGCGCGGGAGGGATCTACAAAGGAGAAGAAGGGGAGGAGGAAGGCTAGGGTCTTGCCGCTCCCCGTCTGCGCGTGTAGCACCGCGTCGCTTCTAGCCTCGCCCATGATGACCTCCAGGGCTTGCCGTTGCACGAGGGTGGGCGACGAGAAGCCGAGCTGTTCCAGCCGCGACAATAGCCAGTCGGGGAGGCGGCCCGTGAATAGATCGCGGAATGTCGGGCCGCCTGCCGAAGGGAAGTGTGCGCCTTCGGACGCGTATGCTGTTGTTTCTGATGTTGCTGCTGCTGTTGTTTCTTCAGTTGCTGCTATTGTTCCTGCTGCTGTTGTTGGCGTTGATGCTGTTGCTGTAGCTGTTGCTCCTGCCGTTGCTGTCGTTCCTGTTGTTGCTGCTGTGGTGAAGTCCTCTGTAGACAGGGGTGGTGCCCCCCCTTGTCTTTCAGTACTAGCTCCACCTGCTGCTGCTATTGCTGCTGTTGCTGCTGATGTTGTGGTACTGCTGGCAACACGGTCAGCTGTAGCTTCTCCTACCCTAGAACCTGCTGCGCCTGTTGCGCGCAGCCGGACGTGTCCCAGCGGCCGTCGCAGTCTCTTGCGGCCGCGGCCGGGTGTGGCGTTCCTGCTCTCTAGCGGGCTTGCCGTCACCATGAGGAGGGGCTGGCCGTGATGTTGCGGTCGATGTCTGTTGACACCGGGCCGGGTATACGGTGACACCAGCGATGACACGGCAGTATCTACACCGCAAGTAGCAGCAGTAGTAGCGCCTCGAAACGTCGGTGATGTCTGCGCAGGAGGTGCAACATGGAAGGGAGACACGACGCCACAGAGCGATAGTGCGATGGCCAGCATCCCGACCAGCGTCGGACGTGGTAAGCTCATCGCAGCAGAGAACTGAGACGACGTACACCGGAAGTGTGGTAAGGGTGATGCTCAATCACAGCTACAGCTAGCTACGCAGCCGCGTAAGCTCTCGTAAGCTTGTAAGCTATGAGCGCGGAGCGTGGCCCTGTATCGCCCACAGCATCTACGCAGCTACGTATGCTTGACAAAAGTACAGGGAGTGATGCGTGTGGCTATCCCCACACAGCAGCTACGCAGCTACGGCGTAAGCTTGCAACGACAGGGAGTGATTAGTACGGCCCTCCACCACAGTAGTTACGCCGCTACGCAGGTACGTAAGCTAGTACACAGCAGTGAGTCGTTCGCAACGTCGTACGTTTTCAATTTTAATTTTCAATTTGCATCGCGGGAGTTCCATACATGCCAGGTGGCGTTTTCTCCCGTGAAACGGGATTATTGATTTCGCAATCCATCCCAGCCACCCGACAACCCGACAACAACGGCTATAGCTCGGGACGGCGTCCTTGCCTAGTACTCTCGTCTCTCCAGTCAACGATGTCGGAACCTTGTCAGCCAGCCGACTACTATGAGACCCTCGGCGTTCAGCGGGCTGTTTCCGATGCGGACATCAAGAAAGCGTGAGTTTATGTGGATTTCGAGCCCGAGCATAGTCGGAATCTGTACGTAGCGTCGGGATATCGTGTGTACGTGGTCATACTGCGAGATACGTGGCTCCTCTGGCAACGTCTTGCCAGTCAGCAATGGCATCACCTTGCCACGGCAGTCACCTAATTACTATGCAACTCTCGACTTCCGTCGAGCTGTTTCCGATGCGGGTGTAAGAAAAGCGTGCGTTCTTATGGTAAATTCGATCCCGCACTCAATCAGGATTTGTACGTAGCGCGGGGACATCCTACGTAGCGTACGTGTTCGTAGTCATGCTGCGATGCCTGCCTCGTCCTGCCAGCTAGCGACATCATCGCCATTCCATATCAGCCCGATGAACCCATGGTGTGCAGTGGGCTGTGTCCGACACATATATCAAGAAAGCGTGAGTTCATCGTTCACTAGTCCGGATCTCGACGTACCGTAGGTTAGGGATATCTTACGTCGCGTACGTAACAGCAAAAATGTGATGTACTGTGGTACGATATACCTGACTCTCTTGCTAGCTAATAATAGCGACCCCAGGTGGCTACTATTAAACCCTTGGTGTTTAGCACGCTGTTCCATATGCGGATGCCAAGGAAGCGTGAGTTTGTTGTCCGCTGTTATAGCCCGATCATAACCGAGATCTCGACTTGGCGTACCTAGTCGTACTTTGATGTAAACGTAGCGTTCAGAGAGGTTGCCGGGTCTCACTGAAGCATTCTTCAATTCTGCATGTATGTACTGCTGTTAAAGTAAATAAGGCGCAGATCATGAGTAGTTCATACCTAGTCATACTCCGATACTTGGCCTGTATAGTAGAGACGGACAGCAGCTGCACACGGTCTACATGCTGCCCCTTTGGGTGTTCAGGGGGGGCTGATTCCACGACAGCCCCCGCCAAAAGCAGCGAGTTTCTTAAACGAACGCTTCATGGCTGCTTGACACAAGGAAAGGTACTATCGAAAACGAGGTATCCATACACTTTATTTTGTGCAAAGGTCTATCGATCGATGACGTCGGGGTGTCGAGGGACACCGTATTTCAGGAGAGACGACCGGGAGCTGGTTTTGAAACCGCCGATTTCGTTAAAGAAAAGTTGGGGGGGGGGCTACCGTAGAACGACACGGGGGGGAGGTTGTCGAGAAAAAGTGATGACTTACAGTGACGACAAGTTCGGACTGCCTGGGTGGGGAACGTGCACGGGGTTCAACGTTATGTAGTACACACGCGCAACATGATGACAGCTGTAAAACCAGCAGTGTTGCACCTTCTTTCTCAAGTAGAAGGCTGGTAGGATCCGCATATGGGCGCTTTATACGTGGCCATACCCGGGTCACAATCGGATTAAAATAGCGGTTCGGCAAAGGCAACAAGCATATTGGCGCGATATATCCGATATCTAGCCCCACGCTAATACCATGCGTGTGATACGAGAAAACGCACAGCCCTAACAAATTGTTATTTTGTGTCCCTCCTGCCATGCTCGCCCTCCCACCAGTTACCGCAAGTTGGCAATGAAGTGGCACCCGGACAAGAACCAGGAAAACACAGTGAGTGACCAAATCCCGGGGCGTGATATCGATTGCGAGTATGACACTGGGTGCTGCCCTATGAATCCCTTTGGAGCCAGACTGGTAGAGATCCTAAACATTATAAGTGTTTATCTCACCAATTACCTAGGAAGAGAACACTAGCACACGCAAGTATCACACGATCATGCTCCGTGAGTGTTGCACATTTCCTTCCGTTGCGGTTCGGACGCGTCTCCTACCCCGGTGGAGCGAGCTTCGTTTGGTCGATGCCGAACACGCGTGCTACTACAGAGGTGCACCACTTTTTTTCTGTGATGGTTCTTCAATTTCGGAGCTTAAGACCTCTCCCAAAAACTGAGTTGCAGCCGAATAAAGCTGCTGCCGGACGAAACAAATCCCATCATTAATGGCCTAGGTACACAACGAGAATCACGAAAAAAAACCCGACCTATTTTCGACGATTTTTGGGTTAAGGATCCCCTTCGTTCAGAATCAATTTCAGACGAAAAGTGCTACCTTCCATCGTAGCACGCGTCCGAAGTTGTGGGGGGGGGTTGCCGAAAAAGTTGCCCTTCTGAAGTCCCTGAGGGGTCGATGCATACCTGCTACCTGGTACACCACGGAGAGTCACTACCGTCCCGTCCATCCGGGTAGAGGATATTCTAATTCTTTCTGTGGCCTATTTCGTTGCATGTTTGACCAGCGTTCGATGACGGTATATTCTCCCCTAGGTTCTGGACCACATGTTTGCATGGTACTGATGAATGGTGTGTAGAAGCCTTCGCCGTGGTTCCCGTATGTCAAAGGTTTCTTCTAGGACATTGTGGCGGGTGAGCCATTTCCGTAAGCGTTATATCTAGGGGAGGTGACCTAAAAGCTTGAATTGTTTTGTCCATATGGGGATACCAATGGTCTGTTCACGGTTAGTCTGACATGATCCACGAAAGTATGAGACAAACCAATTTCCTTCCTCTCTATCGCACGGCAACAATACGTACTCGTACTACTGTATACTGCCCCTTGCTGAAGGCTGCCTAGCAGCAGCCTTTCATACAACTCATTCAAAGCCTACAACATGGCTCTCACAAAACTCGCCTACACGGCGTGGGCAGCTGAGCAGCCCTGAGGGTCTACAATGCAGCATGTGATTCACCAGATCTTCAAACATCTAACTCGTACCTGGTACTCTACAACTCTTCAATCATACAATACGCGATCTAGTCTGATCAAGGCCCGTCTAAAACGTCGCCCTGAACCCCCATCTTCCCATATGAGCAAACCTCCCAAGTCGTACGTAATCAGCGATAATGTCCTGTTCTTAGGGCTGTCGTCAACGTGTTTCCCTCGCGACACCTTGATTGCGAAAGGGGCAGAATGGGGCAGGCCAGACCACTCTGCAGCTAATTGCCTTTGGTTATGCTTGATCACTGGCGCGTTTTGTTGGTACTATTCATATGATAGCTCTTTTGTCCCCACGTGAATGCTGAAATTCTGAGACAGAGAGAAAGAAATTCCCCCTTCCAGAGGAATCGTAACGCCTCCGCAACGCTAAAGGGGAAACGGGGGTACCTTAACATCTTGGCGCCCTTGAGAAAAACACCATAACCCCACCCGGGCAGCATAGCTAGACGCTCTAAGCGCCTAGCTGCGGCGTGTGGCTCACAACTGCTCTTGGAATACCGCCAAAAGAGCGGCTCATCTAGTCTTCTGTTGTGGCATTGCCTCGGAAGATGTCAATTACCTCAGCACAGGTTATGGGAACGTATTTCGAGATCGAACAAAACTGCCCTTTTTATATCCCTACTTGAACACGTCGCGTGAGGAACAACTAGGAACGCTCAATGTCAACAGGAAAATCTGGCATGGGATACCCGCGTTCTAACCCTGTTCTCGCCTTCCTTGCCCTCGCTGGTATCCCCCATCTCTTAAATCGTTCGTGCAATCTGACCGGCATATCACAGGCAGAAGCTTCCAAGATTTTTCAGGAGATCGCAGAGGCCTACGACGTTTTAAGCGACAAGAGAAACCGAGCCATCTACGACCAGTACGGCTACGAGGGTCTTCGTGAAGGGGTAGGTGCACGTAGACGATTGTATATAAACACGCAAAAACACACGCAGCGAAAGGCGTTACTCTGCTGTGCTTTTCAAGCGCTTCGTTCCGAGTGCACAACTAAAGCTAGTACCAATATAATACACCGGGATTAAAGTACACAAACTGTGACCCGTTTACTGCAGCGAAAATCGCCCCACACTTAATTGAGCATAAGATGCGTCCGAAAACGTAGGCGTAGGTTCAAAAGTGCTAAATACGTTGTGAAGTGGTGTCCCACTTCGTGTTCCAACGATTAAACAATTCCATACCCGTATCTCCGTCGCGGGAAAACACCCTTTTGCAGTGTCTGCAGAAGGCGAAATACAAGACTATTTTAATAGTAGCATGTAGCAGTAGTAGTAGCTGAAGTCCTTCAGAGCCCTAAACCCCCCGACACTAACTCTAAGTAATTTTGTTCCAAACACGGATTTCCAGCTGTATAGGCGTTAAGGAATTAGTTGCTTCTTTCGAGGAGACGATACCCCCCCCCCCCCCGACCGACGCATCCACAACCCTACGATACAACGCCCCAAATTCGACTGTTCACACTAGTTGAAGACATTCATTGTTTTCCGTTGTCAAAGCATTCGACATATAGACTTCAGACCCCACATTTCACCAACGATGACACGCATACCATGCTCGTCCTGCCGACCCCCCCCCCCCCCCCCCCCTCCCCCCCCCGCTCTGAAGGTGCCTGCGCAAGACGGGAGAAAACCGGAAGGCTACACATACAAACAAAATGGCCAGGTACATCCGTGTGCGGTTTTTGACGCTTGCTGGGCCTATCCCGAGATATCCACGGGTTTACCGGCTTGCAGTGATTCTCGAACTTAGCACATTATAACCGTACCTGGTATTTCTTTATTTCCCCGAAAAGGTCTGACTGAGTTTCCGATGCGGCTCTTATTCATCAGAGGGCCGGGAAGGGGGAGGGAGGACTCATTGTGTTACTGGCCTGGCCTTAGTAGTTTGACCGTTGACCACGCATTCCTCTAGCGATGGAGCACCGCCGACCCTACCCCTAGCAGAGACGCCTCGAGCGTTTGAGGAACGCCTAATAATGTCGGTTTTGACGCATGATACGATAAAGGTGGCAGGTTTTGACTAAAACGTTTACTGACTGACGGGGCTTGTGGACAGTGGAGCACCAGAGAGTACGTAGTGTTGGTGGTAAAATACTACAGCTGACCTTCGTGGTGGTGATTGTCTGCTGAGGATCTGATGTGAGGTGTGAACGTTATTTAGATATGAAGACAGCAGGGGTTTCTCTTTATCCTGTTCTGGATTCTGGTATGGGTATTCGGGGATGAAGTTAAGATCGCTTGTTTTCTTGTGTTTCGGAGCTAATACAACAACTTATCTCTCTCCTTTCCTAGCACAGTAACGGTGCTGACCAGTCTCCTTCAGGCCAAGGGGGAACACTTTCTGGTCAATAGACCTGCAGGCCTAGCCTAGGAGTGTGTGTCTATAACCCTCTGAGAGCAAAAAAAAATCTCTCTAAACTAATTCCAAGTAATTTTATAAAAAAAACGGGTTACCAGCTGAAAGGCATTAACCCAAATTCGTCGGAATTTCACTTGAAAAAAAACCGAGTAATTTCAAACAGTTCCATGTTGTGGATACTTAAGCCACGTTTTTTTTTTAATATGGGCACTCGTGTATCTATATTAATAGCACTCTAATTTTTCCTCGAATCCATTTTTCGGGAGCTATATGTTTGTATGTATGTATGTATGTATGTATGTATGTATGTATGTATGTATGTATGTATGTATGTATGTATGTATGTATGTATGTATGTATGTATGTATGTATGTATGTATGTATGTGTGTATGTATGTATGTATGTATGTATGTATGTATGATGTATGTATGTATGTATGTATGTATGTATGTATGTATGTATGTATGTATGTATGTATGTATGTATGTATGTATGTATGTATGTATGTATTGTATGTATGTATGTATGTATGTATGTATGTATGTATGTATGTATGTATGTATGTATGTATGTAGTATGTATGTATGTATGTATGTATGTATGTATGTATGTATGTATGTATGTATGTATGTATGTATGTATGTATGTATGTATGTATGTATGTATGTATGTATGTATGTATGTATGTATGTATGTATGTATGTATGTATGTATGTATGTATGTATGTATGTATGTATGTATGTATGTATGTATGTAGTATGTATGTATATGTATGTATGTATGTATGTGTGTATGTATGTATGTATGTATGTGTGTATGTATGTATGTATGTATGAAGTGAAGATCCCCAGGATTAAAAAAAAAAGGGTGCAAAAGCTACCGTGTTGCTTTCTCCAAACAACAATCTGCACGAGATTTTCGGCACGATTTACAATCAACCCCCCTTCGCTGGTTGACGAGATGAGAGAGACTTTCGAGAGGACCTTCGTACAAATCCCCTTCGGATCGAGGCTACGCGCGGCAGCGGGGGTACCGTCGTTTTCTCTACCTGGTTTGAGCTATCATACTCGCACGGGTGACTCCTCATCTACCGTGGACAAAAATGACCGATTCTACGATACCCCCGCCCCAAAATCAGTGATTTTTTTAACCGAGACGTTTCATGGCTGCTCGACATGAGGAAGGATGCCCTGAACCGTACATCTCCCCGTATTTTCTTGTTGTGCAAAGGACTATCGAACCCCATGGCGTCGGGGTGGCACAGGGCACCGCATTTCAGGAGACACGGCCGCGGGAGCTGGTCTAAAAAACCAAGCGATTTCGTTATAGAAAGGTTGGGGTGGGGCTCTACCGTAGAACGACTCTTTAGCACAGGGTAGGCATTTTTTTTTGTCGCAGCGTCGCCTGCCATGCCATCGCGGATTGATTTTACGATTTTTTTAAGAAACGAAAGCTCTTAAGATCGAAAAGGAACAGGAACAGGGGGGTTACTCCCGCGATTGTCCCCGAGCCAGCGCAAAAACACGCCCCTAAAGGGACAAAATGGAACTCCCTACCGTACCCTCTGGGTGTTCGCTGATTGCAGAGTGACATACCCGAACGTCCCTTTTTTTTTTTTTTCTTGTCAGGGATGCGTGGTACCTCAGAATTTTTGTGTGCGAACCTCTATCGGAATTTTATCGCAAAAAAAAGCGCAGAAAGTGAGACTCGCCGCCCCAGGTGTCGAGAAGCCTTGCCTGATCCCTCGAAGAGGTGTACGATGGCTGCATCTCCAAAAAGCTGCTTCCGATGTTTTTTTTGTGTTTGTAACGTCGCATGTTTATGCCCGACAAGCGCCCCTTTAAGCCCGACAGATTCCAACAAAAACAAACAAAAACCGTCCACGAAAAATACGTGCGTTTTCAACAAAAACACAAAGCCGAAACCCCAACAATGGTGGAGCTCGCTGTTGCCACAAACATGTTCTCACCTTTTCGTGCTCCCTTCGCCTTGAAAAATTTGGCAGGAGATTTTCGAGAGGTTTTTCGGAACGCACAACCCCTTCGTTGAGTTCGGCTTCGGTGACACGATGCCCTTCGCCTCAAGACTCAAGAAGGAAGGGCCGAAGAAGCCCGCCCCGGTGTCGAGAGACCTTGCATGCTCCCTCGAAGAGCTGTACAATGGCTGCACCAAGTCCTTCAAGGTCACCAGGAAGGCAAGACGCGTTCTGCGATGGATACAGCAGTTTTCGTGTGAAATGTTTTCTGAATGACGGAGGCTCCTTAACTCAAAATCGTCGGAAAAACGCTACTTTTTTTTGTCATGATTCTCGTCGTGTACCTATTAATAGGCACCATGGGATTTGTTTCGTCCGGTATGTAGCAGTTTTATTTTTCCCCTTCCAAAATCAGTGCTTTGGGAGAGGTATTAAGCCCCCCAAATTGAGGAACCTCAGAGAAAAAAAAAAAGTGGTGCGCCTCTATCATCCTCTATCGTAGCTCCCTTCATAAGAACACGACATATTGTAGGGAGGCGCGTTCCTCTGAAGGAACTGTTTTATGGACTGCATATAGGACAGAAATTCGGTCATTCGGCGATGATTTAGTGTGCACGTAGCTCGACAGGTAATTCCGTATGAAGAAAAACTGCGCAATTTTGGGGTTCGAAGCACATGCTCGGTGGGAGGACGGGGGAGGGGTGGGGGGTGGGGGGGGGGGGGGGGGGGCGAGGAAGCCCGCGCCGGTGTCTGCTGAGCCCAAGAGTGTAGGTGTTGTGATGTGGGTTGCTCACTTCCAGCGAAGGCACGATAAATACGATCGTATTTCAAAGGTCCGCGACGGCACCCTTCGTGCGACTCGCCGAACACCTCACGGCGCTTCGCGCTTGGTGCACTTGACGTCTGCCTGATCGGTGAAAACCCGACGTGCTCCGTCCCGACCTGCTAGTGATGCGAGATGCGAGGGTCTACGGTCTAAATACTACCACCACGCACGATACAATGATTACACCGCCCGCCCCCGCCCCAATTTGCCCCCCTCCCCGTCTCCTATCTAGCGCAACCCCCCACTAACAAGTCCATTATTTTTTGTGCAGAGATTTAACGGGGACGGGGAGCTGGGAGAAGCGACTACGCAGCTGACGGTTACCGTAAAGCCGGGATGGAAAAAGGGGACCAAGGTCACGTTTCCGGGGGAGGGAGACGAGGGTCCCGGGGTATTGCCGGCTGACGTCCTTCTGGTTGTCGCGGAAAGGTCAGTTTTTACCCAGTTTGCTGGTGTTCTCTGCGAACGAAAACAAATGTTGTCGGTCCGGCACCCCCTAGTTCATAGCCTCAGGACGTACCGTATTCCCCCCCCCTCCCCATAACTATCCCAAAAGACTGACGCACACACCGCGAGCAGGGGAAATCGATAGCTGACGCACATACAAGCGGCATTGTCTCAACGCTCGGCTTCTCCAGCGCCCGATGCCTTGAACTACGTGATCCCTCCCCCTCCCTGGATCTGCAGTTTAGTGGTAGATCACCAGACCACCGAACGTCCATCTCTACGCGTACCGCATAAAACTAGAACTAGTTTCAAGTGCCGACGTACTCGCACGAGGGCATTTCGCGAGCATCGGGAAACAAGGCGTTCTAGAGGCATACACGGCGTGAGAGATTACCCCCCCCCCCCCCCCCCCCCCCCCCGCCCCCCGCGCGCGCCCATTCTGTCAGTGCTCCGTCCAGAAAGGGATACGTGACTCATGGTCAAGTGACCAAGGCAAGCAACAAATGAGTAGACCCCTCCCCCCCCCCGCCTCACCGCAAAAACTTGCCAGCATGACACGGCATATCATATCTATATATCTATATCTATACAATGATTTTTTTTTTTAGGGGACAAGGATTTGGTCCGGAGTTTTTTTCGTCTCGCCCTCAGTATGGGATTCAATACATAAATAATGATTCTTTTGTTTTAGGGGGCAGGGATTTGGTCGGGAGTTTTTTTCGTCTCGCCCTCAGTATGGGATTCTCGAAACTGGAACTTCTCGGTCAAAATCTCTACGTTCGAGCGCCGTCTTCGGGGGGGGGCTCCAACGCCCCTCGCCCTGCCCTATCCGTTCCGCATCTGGCCGGGACCGGGTATGGGGGGCTGAGCGAGACAAGCGAGAGGTCGCTAGAACGTTGTATTTTGAGGAGGTGCTCTCGAGCCCTCGTTTGTGTCTTGCCGTCTGCAGAGCGTGATAATTTCCAAAATAGACATACATTCCACACGGTAGCTGCTAAGGTTTTGTATTTTGGGGTGGTATTCTCGAGCTTACACAAATAAAACATGGGATTTTTTTTTTGTTTCAAACGGCATCATTTGCCAATTGACATCATTTGCAAGCTTTTTTCATGGCACACGTATTACACCAGCATGTACTCAACCATTAGATATACTTTCGGGTGAATATTACTCAATTATTCCAACAAACGTCAGCTGTGAGTTCGATAGCTTTTAGGGTCGATGCTCATCTTTGCAAGCTGCGTGATACACCGGCCGCCCGTTTTTATTTGACAGGCTGTCATGAGTCAAAACCTAATCGATAGTAAAACTGGAAACTATAGCCTGCAAGGACCCCATGATGGTGACGTTTAACGTGTTAGGTAACATGAAAATCACTATCCATTGCAGTAAAAATAGATAATGTCATACGAATATCGAGGTATCACATACATTTTTTCCTGTTTATTCGTTTCCGCTGCCTTGTTAGCCTCGGCTGCCATAGTCTCCATCGGAAAGTGCGTTTGGTCGTGAGTAAAATATCGCAGAGAGGCAGGAAATACTGTAGAATGAGGGTCCGACCGAGCTCTCTAGGAGGGAGCTCTGACGGCTGCGCGTGTCTTTATTTTCAACGACATGTTCCAAATAGGTCAGCAGTGAGTTCGACCAATTTAAAGGTCGACATTCATGTTTGCAAGCTGCGTGATGCTCCGGTCCCGCTTTTTATAGCCTTTGAAAATATGTAAGTCCCCTGGATTGTGTCAAGGACGATTTCGGTTCATACTCATTCTGCGCACTGGTACTATACAACTCGTATGAAGGGGTGCAAAAAGCTGACACTAAGTACCACCCGGTATTTGTACGTGTCTATATTGTTACTGTTTCGCACACCACCCCGGACGGAAATGCAAGGACGTTTCGGTGTTATCATTAGAACACATACGTTCCTCACGTTTTCAGACAGAGTGATTGGCCATAATGCTCACTAAGACGCATCGAATACATCAGAACAATCCCCATTCCACTATTGTAATTTTTTTGGGGGGAAATATCTATTCCTGAGCTACTGGTCCTTTTCTTGTGGGTTTCCCTTGGTATTCCTTTTTACTTTCCGTGAATGTGCTATGCGCGTTCTACGTCGAAGCTCATGCTACGCGTTGTCGGGTTGTGTTTTACTATTAGACTGTAGAATCATTCATCTAGATACTTTCCCTCGCACAATGATCATGTTCTACATATTCCGGTGCAGATTTTATCCCCGCTTAATGTAATAAACTCCATTAGAAGACATACCGTATAACTTTCTAATGATGGTAGACCCTGCGAGCATTCCCCTATTCGCCGCCGATCCCACAGGCCGCACGAAGAAATCGTGTACATAAATCATGCCTTCTCCTAAGTAAGGTGGATGGACCTCTCATACGCATGAAACTCGTCAGTAGATTATGTCGATATAATCTGGATCTATTTGGTGGCAAGGAAGGCGGACGAAGAACTGAGCTAGGGTGTCCGACCTCGATCTCTGCACTCGCGAATATCCGGTAGATGCGTTACACAATGAAATGCGGCTCAACCTGAGATACTGCGGTGGGACCTAAACCAAGAAGTTTCAACACATGTAGATAATTTCCCACAGATTCAGCGAACCGTACCCATGTTTGCCACCACCGCAAGTTTGACGAGAGCCAGGCCGCGTGGGTACAACAACCTGGTGAACATATCATGCACCATCACGCCTGCTAAGACGAACTCATTCATCACACGTATAACTTAAATGTATTCCTCGTAATCAATGCCGGTAAATCCAACGAACAGTACCCATGTTCGACGCCGCCACTCATGCACGACGAGCCAGGCTGCGCGAGTACGACAAGGTGGTGTGAATGCACAATAGTGCCTCCCAAGTGAACGAACTCAATAAAGGCATAGCACTTGTCAATGCTGGAGGTGCAGATCCAATGAACTACGCCCATGTTACCCGCCGCCACCGAATGGTTGATGAGTCAGGCCGCACGAGTACTTCTCGCGCGAAGGGAACAACCTGGTGTACACGTCGATGCTATCGCTGGCGGACGCGCTCACGGACTGCATCATAGAGGTGTGTGTATCATCTCGCGTTTCATACCGTATCAAGCAGAGGTCCATTTGAAATGGAAATAACAGGGGGACATCCTCCGCAAGTCTCGAGAACACCCACAACGTTGTATCACATCCACAGCGGACAAGGCTACGCAACCACCACATTTACCCCCCCTGCCACTCCTGCCACCTCTCCTACCCTCCTTGCACCACCACCACCGCCACCCTCTGCCCCCCCACCCCTGACCAATCCCCCCCCTCACAAACTTCTCTATCACCCCTCCCCCCGTCCTCCCCCCGTCCTCCCCCTATGACCCCTCCCCCTTTCCTCACCCCCTACCCCACCCCACCGCAACCCCTCTATCACCCTTCCATCCGTATCAATCTCCCACACTCTCCCAACTACCTACCCCATGCCACCCCACACCTTTCTGCTGCCCCCAAATTTAGTCCACCAGGTTCTTACCTTAGACTCCTCCCGCATCTCGGTATGGCAGGGGTGCCGGGGTCTATGGTCCTGACACTACGGCCATGCATGACAGTGACTACACGCCTCCTCCCCTCCTTGCCCCCCCAATCACTCCCCCCCTCCATGCACACGATGTTTGGCAAGTCCGTGAAAACCCGACGTGCTCCATTCCGGCAATAAAGGGATACAAGAGTCCATGATAATACGACTTCGGCTACGCATAAAATGAGTACACCCCTCCCCCCGTAATTCCTCGAACAAGAATCCACTGGTTCCTACGTTAGACCACCCCTGCCCCAAATTCCCCCCTGCCCTCCACCCCAACCCTCTCCCCTGCCCCTCACTCCTCCATCTCGCCCCTCCCTTTCCCTCACCCCCACCTCCCCTCCCTCACCCTCACCCTCTCCCCCCATCCCCCCCTCCCTACCCCCAACTACCCCCCCTTTCCCTCGCCCCCCCCCTGCTGCCATCAAAGAGAAACCATAAGGTTTATGCCCTAGACCCCCCCCACACTCCACTGTAAGGAACACCCAAAAGTCGTAGGTGTCTCTGTTAGGAGTAGGAATGATGATCCGTCTCTAACGGGATGCGTGGTCAAATGGTCAAATGACTAAGGCAGACAACTAAGGAGGGCGCCGCCCCCTCCCCCTCCTCCATCCTTCCCCATCCCCCCCCCCCCCGACCTCACCCCCCGTCCCTCCCTTCCCCCCCTCCCCTTCACGCCCCCCCCCCCCCCCTCCCCCCACCTGCTCCCTCCCTCCCCCCCCTCTCCCCACCTGCTCCCTCCATCCGCCCCCGTCCCCCCCCCGCCCCTTAATCTCCCCTTCTACTGCCGCTAACGTGAATCCACCAGGTTCCTACGTTAGATGGACGGGTGCTGCGGCTCCCTTGTCCGGAAATTGTCAGCCCCGGTTATGAGCGTCGCTTGGAAGGAGAAGGAATGCCTATCAGCAAGAAACCCGGATCGAGGGGGGATCTCCTCATTCGGTTCAAGCTCGTGTTCCCGGCGTTCCTGCCCCAGCCCAGTAAGGTACGATAGTTATTACGACTTCGTACCGATATGGTTTCCGCAAAGAGTAAACAATCAAACAACAAACCCTCTTGGTTCTGAGTAGACTGTGCAAGAAAAAAATACCAAGTAGCTATTTGTATATTGTTTTCTCTGTTCTATTCTCCATTGGGGATGTTTGGGTTTTGAACCTGACTTGCGGCAGCGGTCTAGGTTGTGTTGACGAGCTATTGCAATGACAACAACCCCCCCCCCCCCCCCCGCCCCCCGCCGCCCCTCACCCCCCCGGTCCCCTCCCCCCCTCCCCTCCCTCCCGCCTCCCTAATCCCCCCTCCCCTCGCCCCCCCCACCGCCGTCTCATCCCCTAGGTTAAGCTTTTAAAGCTTCTCTCACCCAGATTGATATGAATCGTGCCACCACCAACGATACGAATGACCAACAAGACTCTAACGGTACCACCATCGTGGGCGACGAAGCAATGTACTACTACCACAACCACCACCTCTATCAACACCATCTCCCCCTTCTCCCCCCTCCCCCCTCCCTCCTCCCCCCTCTCCCCGCCTCCTTCCCTACCTTCCCCCCCCCTACCATGCCCCCCACCACCAAAAACAAAGGCCTCTTATTTCCCCCTCCCAGCCGTCCCCTACCCCACCTGCCTACCCCACCTTAGGTCATCCTTCGAAAACTAATCTCCCCGCAGAATGACACGAAATGAGCCACCACCCCCATCATTAATGACGAACAAGACCCTAACGGTACGCCCATCGCGAACGACGGACTAGCATACCATCATCAATTCCAACACCACGTCCACCACCGCCACCATCAACATCGCCGCCACCAACATCATCACCGCACCGCCGAAAGCAAACGCCTGCCTCCCTCCCCCTCCCGACCACCACCGGGGAATCCGTGGTTAACGATTAAAATAATACTGAAAGCAGCACACGACTGCGCTCCTCCCCCCTTCGATAATCTTCAGGAAACTTACCTCCGGTGACATGCCACGTGCCACCACCCACGTCATTCATGACGAACAAGACTCCAATGGTGCCACCACTACCACCAACAACAGCACCAACATCAACACCTCCACCAACACCAACACCAACACCAACACCAACACCAACACCAACACCAACACCAACACCAACATCAACAACACTACCTCTCCCTCCCCCCTACCACCACTTCCTCCCCTAGGTTATCCTCAGAAAACTTCTCTCTCCGCAGATTGACATGAAACGCGGCACCACCAACGCCAGTAATGGCGAACAAGATCCGAACAGCACCGCCATCGAGGGCGACGAGGCAACACCGGATGGCGGAATGAGGCCAGCAGACGCAGGAGTGGGATTGGCGGAGGGCTCCGCGGCGGGGGGCGGATTGGGGACATATACGGAGGCGTCGGCGCTGGAAGAGTAGACGCGGGGGGGTAGGGGTGGGACGCAAAATGCACACCACAGGGCGTGAAGATTTTGTTTTGCACCCAGTTTGGTATATATTGATTTTAGTGTAATGGCTGATTCTACGATACCCCCCCGAAACCAGCGATTTTCTTTCGCCGAAGTTTCATGGCTGGTCGACACGAGGAAGGATGCTACTGAAAAAATGTCTTCATGCATTTTCTTGTTGCGAAGAACCATCGAAGGATGATGTTGGGGTGGCAAGGGGATCCGTGTTTTGGGAGAAGCGGCCGCGAGCTGGTTTCAAAACCGGCGTCAAAGAAAAGTTGGGGGGGATACCGTAGAACGACTAGTATTGAGGTTTTGCCATGGCCGTTTGGTGAAAACCTTGGGGGATTGGGGACATATCCGGAGGCGTCGGTGCTGAAGGAGTAGACGAGGGGGGGCGGGGCACTAATTGCACTGAGGGTATGCAAAACGACACCTTGTGCCCCCCTCTCTCGTAGACTTGGTCTGACTCGAGGAGTACGGCGGTGGTATCCGTAGCATCTTTGCATCTTTTCAAAAAATCCCTGGTTTCATTCTTTTTCTATTATAGCTTTGTACTGATATGCGACATACCCCACGCTGCTGGTGCTGCCACAGCACCTTGTGCTTCTGTGGCCTGATCGCTGCAGGTGACATGTTTCGACACGACGGACAGATCAGATGCCTAGATTATTCATGATCGATTTTCACGGTGGATAGATCCGTGGTCAATATGATCTGCGTCGCCTATGAATCTTGTTGCCGGATGAGAACCGGATTCTTTGAATGATCTAGCACATGCTTCCTGGGTTGGAAATGTATTGCGCACACCCTGCACGGGCATATCATAGCGACATATGCAGGATCTAGATGATCTAGATCGTGATCTGTCCGATCTGTACACGAATACCGACTCGGCAGGCTACTGGCTACTGCTAGGTGCGAGTGAGGTAGCTATCCTTACCACACAATTCACTCCAAAAATTACCAATATACTTTCGGTCCTGTTAAGCATGTACGGTATTGTTCGTTCTCCAACGAACGCATTACGTTACGAGCGATGATCAAGACAATAACAACATGCCATGCGAGCAGACACGACCGTGAAGCTCGAATCGCACCTTGACCGCGCCGCTGATCAGCTCAAGTGTCGGCTCGAGCTTTTTACACCGACAGATGGGATCCGGTTCTTGCGATGGCGACGACCCGATGTCCGCTGGACCAGACCAAACAACCCAGTGGAGTACTCGATTGTTTCCGCCTCGTGCGATGCTGAAGGTTCGATGTCCGCGCTTAATATATTGCTGTGCGCGCGCCACGCTGCTTTATGCGAGGCTTATAACCTGTTGGATTAGAGTGTGTATCAACACGGATCAGTACTGGTCTCTCTTCTGCTGCGCATGTGCACCACGCTGGTGCATACGAAGCTCATAACCTGTTGGGTTATATTATGTATCCAATACGGATCGTTACTTGTCAATCTACCGCTGCGCGTGCGCCACGTTGCTACAAAGCTCATCGCCTGGTGGATGGCTGTTGCCGCCGACTTGTTCAGCGATTATGCCTGCCCCCTAGATGATCGTTTTTGAGAAAGACATTTTGTTCCCGCAGTTTTCTGATCGGTCACTGTTGTACGTCGAAATTGATGTAAAGGGTCGACGAAGTAGGTAGAGATGATATATATGGCGAGCGGGACATTAAGAGCATCAACTAAAGCAGCAAAAGCATTGATGCTAACGCAAAACATGTTCCAGACAAGAAACGAAGATCAAACATGGAGGGGACAAATTCGTTCATTAGAAATGAAAAAAGTAGATAATTGAAAAGGAAGAGCAAAATGCACAACCAAATGAACAAGTGATCGCTAACACAGAGCATCACGGTGCCACGAGGCTCATGACCTGTTGGGACTAGGTTGTGTATCCAACACGGACCGTCGCTGTTGATAAGTCTAACGACAGGCGTTGGGTTGAGGAGCCCGAGAGCGAAAAACGTGCGTTGTATGCCAATCACACTGCGCGCGACTTTGCTGGTGGATGTTTTTTGACGGAGGACGTCCTACCAAAACTAAATTGCCGCCTTCGCTGTGATCCCGAGACTTTTAGTCGAAACCTATCTTTGCAAGATGCGCGTGATACTTCGATTGCGCGTGTTACGGGGTTTGTAACTCCGTGTGAAGGACATCCAGGTCGGCGACGCTCCCGTGCGGTGGGTTTGAACCTTTGATCACTGCGAAAAGGAGAACTCCAAGCACTTTGTCCCCGAAAAAGCGGGTGCAGTTCTGATGGGGTAAAGGCGACTCCTACAATATGGGTGGTTGCTTTGATAGGCAGAGCGAGTTGAGAACGGTAGCATATGCGGCGCCCGTACATAAGTGTATGATATTTACTACCAGGTATTTAGCACGGAAATGGCCAAAACAATTACTTCAACCAGGTACGACCTATTGATACGGTCACATTTTTTCCGAACACATGTTCTTGGTCGGATTTTTTCCGGATAACTTCCATACAGGTCGGCCCGGGGTCGGGGTTGAGGTGAGGGTTACGTTTTGTGGTCTTTTGTCCAAACTTTTTTTCTCGTGAAACTGGAACGACACAAAATTTATTTTTTCCATGATTTATCCTGTGTTTCTTTACGTGGCCTGCATAGGTGACCCGTTTGCAAAGAAAGCAGCCAGCCAATCCGGGTGGGCCATCGACCTGTACGTACGTCGTACATGTGAAATACTCATCGTTACGACTTCCTCAGCGCGCACAAGTTGCCGGCGCTGCTCACGTGACCCATGCGCCAACATTTCTTTAACAACTCTTGGGAAACAGTGCGCGGCCTGTATCATCCAGCGCAGTCTATAGAAACAACACAAGCGATCAACGCGGGTGGGCCATGGCCCACGGCGCATGGCCGGAGAGCGCCAAAACACCGCCCGACCGCCTACCCCAACGTCGTAAAGCACCTCCTGAAACCTACACGCCCACGGGCAACTGATGCGGTGCTGTTACTTCTTGTCGTGGTCGTTGTCGATATTTTTCTAAAATTGTTAACTCTTCGGCTACAATATAGCCCGAGGTCACAGGACAGATTCCATTACCCTCTACTGCTGTAGAGTGGAAACATACTTCAGGAAAAACAAAAACAACACAACACCGGTACCAGGTGCACACTAATTGAAGCAAATCGTACGCCTCAGACCATGGTATGGTAGACCGATTCGCTCGTGTATATGGCGACGCATAAGAAAGAGGCCATACGAGTTGGGGAAATCCTGCCAAGGCCCTCGCACTCCCTTACGTTGTTTTCGCTCGAGCATTACCATGCACATAATGGAGGCCATACGGAGGGAAATTCATGACAATTACCCCGTCAAGAAGGGTATATTCCACAGGGGAAATCATGATGAGCTGTGATCCATATGCAAGAAAGTACGCACAACATGCCAACGCCTGCCTCACAAGCGCGCTGTAGTGAGGACTAGGCTTACCCTTTATGCGACTCGCTGCGCAACTCACAGCGCGTCGCGCTTGGTACAAGCAATATCTGCCTGATAGGTGAAAACCAGAAGCACTCCGTCCCGGCATTATACGGATGCGACGTTCCATGGTCTCAAGATTACGGCCATGCATGGTATGAGTACATCCCCCCCCCTGGTCGGCGAAAACCCGACATGCTTCGTTCCGCCTTTGTAGGGCTGCGAGGATCTATGGTCTAAAGACTAGGCCATGCATGATAACGATTACACCCCTTCCCTCCTCCCCCCTCAAGGAGACCATACAACAGCGGGAAACATGAAAATCACCCCCCCCCCCCTCGTTATGAACACAAGCTACCCCCTATCCTACTGTAAACTAAATCCGCCCTGCCGGCTGCCGGCCAGTGCCTCCAACTGTAAAAAAGTCAGCGCGCGCAAAAAGCAAAGCAAGCAGCGAAAGAGGAGAGAGAAGGTCGTAGTAGTTCTAACAAAGTGTCCATCACACAGCAGTGTTTGCCTTCCCAGCTCCGAGCACCGAGCGCCTCATAGCCGTTTTTCCAAGTCAAGGAAGAGGTTGAAGTCGCCTTCCAAGATATCGCAAACCTTAACGGAGCAATTGCAGTAGAAGAGGGAATACCCCGACACGGCGGGACAGCATGGGAAGGGGGGGGAGAGCGACGAAGCGCGATCGCTTATCGGTAATTCCTAACGAGCGCAAAAGAAAATCACGCCTCACAACGAAAAAATTGCGATCGTGATATTGGTAAAATGGTCTTATGTCACGTTTCTAAAGAGAAAACACGTTATTTTTGTTAAAGGAACTTTTCAAAAACTGTTCATTGTCACGCCACGATTCGCAAGCATGCATTTGTCAGATATTTTCGTGAAAAAAGTGCTTCGTTCGTCAGGAACAACTCTACGCCGGAGATCACACGAGAAGTAAACGGTTGCGTTGCGGTGGCCTCATTGTGCTGGTTGTAGCGCAGAGGTGCGGCCAGTCAAGAGGATCAAACCGTGATCTCCTACTCGTACGAGTATTATGCATAGTAGGATGCACGAGAGCAGTCGAAGGGCGCGTTTTAGACCAGGTTTTGAGCCGTTTTCGAAACAACTCGAGCTGAAGCCCACCTCTCGGCGCGCTGTGTCCTGGACGTGCCTCACCTTTCTCGCCCTTCCCGACTCTGCTGGGGGCGGCTTCGGCCGTTATCGCTTTGTGTCGTGGCGGCCACTGCTAAATCACGGTTTTGGCCAGATTTATTTTCCGAAACATCAAGTGCGTAGTCGTATGTATAAAAATACAAATGTGTGTCCCGAAAACAAGTCACCGGCAGCAGTTCCACGTTTACACACGAACCGTTAAAATTCTCCAACTCAGGCATTCGAGCCTCGCAGTGAACATTCTTTTTTTCGCAGTTTAAAATATGCTTTTGGGTTTTCTTCCCTTCGGGTTTGAGCCTGGGTGTGTATCCGATATTCTTTTACTCTTTTTCGTTTTTTGTTTTGTTCTTCCCTTTTTTTGGTTCTATACGTGCCGGCTCAAGCAAACATGTTATTACTTATGCATATTATATACCGGATACTACTCGCTGTTTGTCGTTCTGCCGGTGCTGCCGCTGATGCTGTTGTTGAATTCACACGCACCTACGAGCTGTACGGCGGCTGCTGCTGTTACGAACGAGCGTTAACATCAGGTAACGGCATCTTCATCAAGTAGATCCAGGAGGTTGAAACAGAAAGCGGACTGACTGGGGGAGAGCAACAACAACAAACACCTATCAGGTATGAACAACGCTAGTGTGTTTATTGAATTTCAGCGTTCTTCCTCTGCACTTTACCATGAGCTATTACGGAGACTCGCTGTTATTAACAGCAGGTCAACATAAAACACAAAAAAGGAAAGTATCACCACCTTTCAGGCGAGCTCACCTATGCTACGACGGTGTCCGATTAAGGCTCTGCATGCCCGGTAAGACCAGCCAACGAAAAAAACGTGAGTCAAACCCTATGAAACAAAGGTGCTTTTTTTTTTTTCTCCCTTTTGTGCTCTATAATTCATCATCCTAACACTAGATCTCCGTTACATTTGTATGCAGCCTTCTTGGCAGTGATGCTGAACTTACAGCCTCTTTTTGCCAATGGCACCCTCGATCATAACGGACATGCGCGAAGCCGCAGGCGGGCGCCATAAATGCGAGGACAATGTTGTTGGAGGTGTACCCGGTGCGCTCCTCGGCTTTTTTAGACGTAGGTTTCTTGTTTGTCGCGCTAGATCGCTATGAGGGAGTTTCAGACCGAGAGTTAACCGGCCGCTACTGCGCCGGGAGCGGGTTAGGCCGTGGTCGCGTCGCGCCCTCGCGAGCGGTGCTGAGATCGTTCTTGATGCAACATTATGGTTCCGACAGAAGGTATGGATATCAACCGGATCTCAAATTTTGGCACTCCAGATGTGTAGTCCAGGCGAACCTTCTAAAAATTAAGACCCACGACTCTGATCATCCAAGTTCAAATCCGGGCATGCCCATCGTTATCCTTGCTCTTCTATGAGTACGTACACCTTTTCCCGTTTTTTTTGCTGCGAATCTGATGGGCGAAGTTCGAACCCCGGCATGTCCTCGATCTCCCTTTTTTTACTTTGCACTTTTTATTTTTGGCGCGTGGTGCATGCCGACACAATGAAGTAGCTCTTGGATGCGTGTCTATCTATAGTACTGCAAACAACACTCGGAGTACTGTTGTTTCCTCGATGCCGCTTGCTGCTGCTCCTGCTGCTGCACAACGTAGTATCATATGTACGCTGTACTTGTACGGCTTGCCGTTTGTCGTTGTACTGCAGCTCCTGCTACTTGCTGTTGTTTGTTGTGTGTATACGTACGAGCAGTGCTGTTCTGTTGTATATACTTCAACTGCTGCTGCTGCCGCCATACGATGAGTAGTGTATAGTGCTGCTGCTGTACGAACAGCTACGAAAAACGGGAGTGTGTGTTTTTTAATGCTAGGCGTTCTTTCTCTGCACTCAACCATGACAATTCTTCGCACCCCTCGGCAGTACGTAGCGTCGCCCCGGTGGCGTATCAGGTTATCTTCGAGCCTGATATAGGTCAGTTTCGTGAGTTCGAGTCCCCCCGAGTGCATACAGTACTCGTATAAATTCGTTGGGACTTTTTCTTGTGCACAAATTGACTTGCGGAAAGCGCGAGAGCGTGAGTTAGCAACACTCGATGGAAAATCGACGAGCAGTGGGACTGCTGAACCCTATGCGCGAAAAAAAACTGAAGGCAAGAACCGGGGGGGGAAAGGGACGACACCTGTGACCACGGCTAGTCCAGAAGCTGGAAAGTAGTAGTTTAAAAAAAAAAAAAAAACGTCGCATTCACGGCCTCTATTCGCCAATGACACCTTCGACAGTTACGGGCATGCGCGGAGTCGCAGACGGGCGTCAGCCCCTTTGTGTATAGCATGTTTTTGTAGGGGGTGCGTCCATGGCTCAGTCACCTCGAGAAATCCCTCCACGCTTTCCATCCTGGTGTCCTTTGTGACGGCGAGGTTTGCTTTCGTCTTGTTATACCGATACTAGTAAAGCGGGGGGGTCGGCCAAGGCGATCAAACCAGGTCTCCTATATTGATTTTAGTGTAGAGGGTGGTCTCCTATAACACGAGCAATATACCAGGTAGCATTTGATTGGTAAAATCGTGTGTACACCGTTGGGTCAGTCACCTCGAGACCTCTCCCGTCCTAACACATCAGTCAAGCTGGACGTATCAAGGTCTCTTTGGCTCTTATTGCACTGGTAATATTTTTTTGTCGGTGGGCCAGTCACCTCGAGAGCTCTCTCCTTGTTCTCCACCCTGGCTGCCTTGTTGACGGCGATGAGGTCGAACGTAATGCTGTTCCGGAAGGTCATGGCGTCGTCCTTAAGCTCCTTCGGCAGCTTCTTGCGCACGTCTCCCATCATTCTGGCACAGTAAGGACACAACACAAAACAAAAAAAGAAAAAAAAACGAGTAAAGTTACACCGTGTGTCCACGGTTCGACCCGTTTAACGGCCGCCTTCTACACAGATTAATGGGGCCAAAGAAGCCTTGATGCCCCCGGCAAGCGGCAAGGACGCCAGGGGACCGCGGTCTGACCCCTTGACTGACCGCCCACTCTACATGAAAATCAGCACAAAAACGTGAAAAGACGCCTTGACGCGCCCAAGAAAACGGTTTACCATCAAAGAGCAGTCGCGCGGACACAGCACCGAATCCTGCAACACGAGTCCTCCCATAGAACCCGATCGAACCCAACGCAACCCAACCAAAGCTACCTCAAGTCAACCAAAGCCATCTCAAGCCAACCAACGCTAGCCCAAAATACACAGAAATCGTGGACAAACATACGAGACTCACAATTCACACCCTTCTGATCGAAAAGTCTTAATCTGTCACCTTGCTCATCACCCCGGTCCACCGCCTCAACCCATCCCAACCTAACCCAAACACAAAAATCAAGGCACACTAACACCTTTTTGACCAAACGGTGGCAATCTCTGCCCTTGCACCTGACCCCCGTCCACCCCCCCCCCCCCCGAATTCAACCCAACCCAAAACAACCACCGGGGAGAATTTATGGACTCACACCTTTCTGAGAGAAAGGTCGCCGTCTCTGGCCTTGCTCATGACCTCCGTCCACTCCGCTCAACCAACCCCAACCCAGCTCATCCCAACACAAAATCCACTCAAATCATGGACACACGCACACAAATCATGGACACGCTCATGATTTTCTGACCGGAAGGTTGTAGTCTCTGGCCTTGTTCACGAACCCCGCCAACTCCCCCAAATCCAACCCAACCCAAAACAACCACAAATCATGGACACACACCAACCCAACCCACCCTAAAACACGCACAAAACGATGAACACACAGCCAACCAAACCCGACCAAACCAATCCGAGCAAGATTTAAATACACAAAAAAATACAAAATAATGGACGCACGAATGATAAGACTCACACTTTTCTGACGGAAAGATCGTAGTCTCTGGCCTTGCTCATGACCCCCGCCCACTCTCCCTGCTTGGTCATACTCCTGAGCTCGTCCAACACCTTCTTCGTCGTAGCTCGAACTTGCCCAAACTCGGCTTTCCAGTCCACCGGGATTTCTTCCACCTATTCCACATAAGGGTTTCCACATCGGGGGGGGGGATGTGGGGGGGAAAGGCGGGGGGGGGGGGGAGGGGGGGTTAGGTTCACCTTCATGTTATTAATATTATATATCTCCACATCAGGGTGTCCGGGCCAAACTAAAGTATGGGGGGGGGGGAGAAACAGGGTTTCGGTCCACCGGGGTTTCTTCCACTTTTTCCACGTCGGGCTTTCCCCACCCCAGGAAAATATACGGGGGAGGAACAGCGTTCTAGTCTATAAGGGTACTTCTCATCTTGTCCAAACCAGGGTTTCCAGGATAACGCAATTTATTGGGGGGGGGGGGAGAACATGGTTCCAATTTACCGGAATTTCGTCCACATTTTACACAGTGGTGCTGCCGTGACACAAGGCGGCGCGAGATGTCGTGTCCTACGCCTACCGTGGCAACGGCAGCGCGAGCTACCGTGCGTTATGGCTTCAATCACGCTGTCGTGGGTTTCGGATGCGTGAGCATATCACAACATCGCCTACCTTCGCTCGCGAAACCAGATGCGAGTTTACCTCGAAAGCAAAAGCGATGACCAAAAACAAGTGAACCAATTAGTGTTGGTCGCAAGCGCTCACCACGTCTTGCTTCTTTGCCGCCGCTGCCGCCGCTCGCTCCGGGGCGATCACCCCCGCTGCAACACCAACGACGCCCGCCATTGTGTGCATCCCCTCACAAAAAAAGGTCTTCCTGTCGCAGCTACCAAACATCTCGCCGCTGTCGATGGACATAATCGCCCCCCGCGCGCATCCCAAGGCCTTTACGCCCGATGTTGAACATCGCTGTCGAAGCATACATTGTATTATGAGCAGCATTTTGGATGCGATAAGTTGGCGTGTTGAGAGGAACGGGGTGCATATGCGCGGTTTTTACGAGTATAATAGCTGGTACGTGCGGTCGAACTGAGAGACTTGAGATCTTCAAGCACCAACCGTCACGCGTTTGTGTACTCGTTCTTACGCTCGTACTCTACTCCTTGTTGTAATGGTTACAGACGCAGTAAAAGCGGAGTTTGATTCCAACCTAACGATAGCTTGTCCTAAGACGTGTTAACGTGTTAGGTGCATTTGTTACGTGCGCCAGGCCATTCGCAGGCAGCGGCGCATCGTCGCCAGCGCGATCCTTGTCTCAAGTATCAAACACCTTGTCCTATATGCACGTAGTTCAAAAGAGGTTAGATTGCTCCACATCACGGACAGATCACGATCTAGATCATGTAGATCATGTAGATCATGTACAGTTCATCCTGTATCTGCCGTCATGAGATGTCATGAAGGAATTGTATATGGTGAGTACGGATCCAACTCTGGAAAAATTTTGCTAGATTACGCGGATCACACGGCTCCTACCCAGCAACATGCGCTAGATCGTACAGATCTTCCCTGCAGGATCTATATCATCACGGGGAGATCGGTGAACTGTCCGACGTATGGGAACAATCTGCCTGTAATTCACGTGGGGTCAATTTTGGGTGGTGACTTGTGATACTGCGCCGGTGCGTGTGAACCCTCGCCGCCCAACGCGCAATGCAACAGCACAGCACAAAACAGCACGTTTTGGCGTCCGGCGCAATCTGATCTTCGCCACGAAAACCGAGCGCGCTGCGATATCAAACAGCGAGTGTGAGGGGAGGATGCACACGTGAGGGCGGTATGATACAGTACCGCGCTTGGACTGATGCTTGCGGCTCGATGTGGTGTGAACTCTGCTGTGATGTACCGGGTATTACTCATTGATGTGATGCAGACAGCAGTATACACACCACGCGATACATTCGATGCAAATCGACGAGCATAAAAAACTGAAAAGTGGGAATGATGAGCCCTATGCGCGCTATAAATAAAGGGCAGTGCCGGGGGAAACAAGGGAAGACACCTGTGACCGCAGATTGTCCAGAAGGTCGCTGAGGGTAACACCCAATGAACCTTTTTCAAGTTGAGCTGAAGAGTAGAAGCGATGACGGACAACAACAAAAACCTCTTATGTATGGTGTACTGGTATATAGACCTACTTGAAAATATCGATTTCCTGAGCCGCCTCCATTTTCTTCGCTTCCTACACAATTTTGAAGATATTCTCCTCTCCGGGCGGCTGAGCGGGCTCGGATGCCTGAAACAGCGCTTCTCAGCGATCTCAGATTTTGATATATTCAATACCACGTACCGGTACTACACCAGGTTTGTACATACCAGGTACTATGTCGTTGACTCACAAAGCAAGCCCAGCTCAGCTCAGCCCAGCTGTATATAGCTCAGCCGCGCAGCGCAGCGCCGTGCGGTGCCGCGCGTTGCCGTGCGTTGCCGTGCGTTGCCGTGCGTTGCCGTGCGTTGCCCTGCGCTGCGGTGCTGCGTCGTGCTGCACTGTGCTTTCTTTCGAACTGGTACCAGGTACCGTTATATACGTTGTGTACTCGTCTTTTTGCGTTTTCTTTAGTTAATTTCTCTCGGTCCCCATGTTTCCCCCCCCACGCAAAATTACACCCGTAATGCCGATCAGAAAGTGACACCGCCCACAAGCACACAGCACAGCACAGGGTAATTAGCTCTGCACAAGCAGTTCTTGGCGTTATCAGTTCGCTGTTCGTACCAAATCATGGGCCTGTTCTTTCTCGTTCTGTCTGCCCCCTTTACATGTTTTAGTTGCACTATTTGCGCGAGCGGAGCCCTTGTACAGAGCATACATATTATTACGGAGATCGACTGTTAGCAGGATGGAGTATCAAACAAAAAAGTGGGCATTAAAGCACCCGTCTTTGCTTAATAGCGGTTGATTCAAGTTTATTTTGTTGGCTGGTCTCACCAGGTGTACAGAACTTCAATCAAACAATCGAACACACTAGTAGCGTAGGAGAGCTCGCCTGAAAGGTGGGGATGTGGGGATGCTATTCTGTGTTAGAGTGTTATTTCATCCCGTCAACAACGGATGTCCTTATTAGACAGCCGACAGCAACGATAGATGCAGAGATACACAAATTGGCAACGACCCTGTAAACTGGGTATAGCTGCTGTGGGTACGTCAATCGGGTATGATACAGCAGCAGTGGTGCACCTCGGGTATTTTATAGAAATATTTCAAGGACGTCAGCCGTGAGTTCAACGAATTCCGGGTCAATACTCATCTTTGCAAGCTGCGTTGTTGGTACTTGTAATCTACTGTGTGGGTGAGTTTTTTAATGGGAGGGGTCCTATTCTTTTGGTCAAATATATATAGTCTACATGTTTAAGGATATGTATATTAAATATGTAAATTTGTCATTTTTTTCTTTCTTCGGGCACATCTTTTCGTGCTCGCACCTTTGTCCCAAACGTCGGATAGGGTGGGCACAATTCGACCGTCGGGCTCACGTTGCCGGAGGTTTGGGCGCGATCCGTGCAGTGTGTCGCGCGTGGCAAGCCTTTTACACTTTTTTTGGCCTTGGACACACTTAAGGCAAATCCCCGGGTTTCCGCAACATCCCCGGGGATTGGGTTTCTGCATCCCCTATCCCCGTGTACGCACGGAAGATTTGGATGCAAACCGGGCTTTTTTGCTCGTAGAGGGTACACGTAGGCGCATTTCCATATTTTTGCACAGAGCACCGCGCTTCGATTCTGCCGCCCAGCAGCAGTCCAGCCCCCTAGCAGCAGCAGCCTGCAACTCTCTGCACGTGTGGCTGCTGTTGTAGTAGCTGATTGCTTTGATCGGAGCCTGCGCTTCCCGCCTTTTACGCCACTAATTATCGCTGCTGCTGCTGCTGCTGCTACTGTTGCTTTTCTCAAGCGTCGAGTGACATGCCGGCGTAAATTGTGAGGATCATTTGAATATCATATTAGTCCTTATGTTTATGTTCAGTTTGGTGTGCTTCGTACACGTACATTTCCCTATTTTGGCACAGAGCACCGCGCTTCGATCTTGCCGCCCAGCAGCAACCCAGCCCCCTAGCAGCAGCAGCCTGCAACTCTCTGCGCGTGTGGCTGCTGTTGTAGTAGCTGATTGCTTTGATCGGAGCCTGCAATGCTCTACCCGCCTTTTACGCCGCTACCTCTCGCTGCTGCTGCTACTGCTGCTCCTGTCAAGTGTCAAGTGACATGCCGGCGTAAATTGTAACGGAGTTAAATCGACACACGACGCGTATGAAAATACGTGGAAGTGTGGTGAGCTAAAGCTTTATTTTTCCCCATCCGCCGGAGGATAAAAAATAAAAGTAAAAAAAATGTAAGGGTCGTTTGAATATCATATTAGAACTCAAACGGTCCTTAAACTTATGCCCAGGCTGGTGTGCGTCGTACACGTACAATGCATTTCCCTATTTTGGCACAGAGCACCACGCTACGATCCTGCCGCCCAGCAGCAGCCCCCTAGCAGCAGCAGCCTGCAACTCTCTCTGCATGTGGCTGCTGTTGTAGTGGCTGATTGCTTTGATCGGAGCCTGCGATGCTTTACCCGCCCTTTACGCCGCTACCCCTCGCTGCTGCTGCTACTGCTGCTCCGGTCAAGTGTCAAGTGACATGCCGGCGTAAAGTGTAAGGATCGTTTGAATATCTTACTAGTACTCAAACGTTCATTATATTTATGTCCAGGTTGGTGTACTTCGTGTATGAAATCGTGCCGTACCAAGAGAGCACAACGCTACAGCTCTGCCGCACTGCAGCAGCGGTAGGCAACACCATTTATGCAAGATCGCAGATGACAGACAGCAGACAACATGCGGAGGGCACAACGCTACAACCCTGCCGCACAGCAGCAGCGGTAGGCAACACCATTTATGTGCGCGTGGCGTGTCCTCGCAATTCTGCGGCCAGTTGCTTGACAATGTGTCGGAGCCTGTCATTTGTCACCCCACCATACCACAGGTTTCTGCTGTATGTAGATGAAACCTTTTGAAAAAATAATAACAATTTAGATACCAACCAACCCATACTTGAACATTTACGTCCACAGAGGCAGTTTTTTAATGAGTATTTTTTCTGTTTATTTTTTTTGCGAAGATCGCAGATGACAGACAGCAGCAGACAACACGCGGAGAGCAAAACGCTACTACCGTGGTAGGACCATGTGCGCGTGCCGTATCCTCTCCTTACGGCGGCGAGTTGCTTTTGCCATAGCCTGTCACGTATTGTCCTCTTGCTCCCTCGTTCTCAACAGGTGCTATTTACGTAGTATTCTACAGTATACTGTAAGCCGCACCCCACGCCACACGTGCCCCTTGTCGATTCCTGGCGGTCCCTAACCTGGAGGTCGAAGTGTACATATCATACGGTGTAAAAGTTTTGTGTATTGTGTGTATTTTCTCAACAACAGATCGCTCGTGGGCACGTCTATCTCGAGTACCCAAAAAGTGCTACAAGTACTGCTATTGAGTATACCCAAGAAGCACTGCGGGTAAAATGCGAATTCATTATTTTTCCGGGCAAGTTTTTTTTCCATGTACAAACAAATGGTCATTGCGTCCGATAGTGATGATAATCATGTGTCCTTGCGCCACTCCCCTAGGCATTTCCCAGAGGGGAACCTTTAAATATTTCGTTTTTCTCCACCATAAGTGGTTGGTGTTCGTATTTTTACTATTGGTGGGGAATTTTGAGCTAGATCTCAACATGATATCTATTTCATAAATTCATTACTGTAGTTTCCACTATACTGCTCTATCATATGTATGGTAGGTGGTTTGTTTTGTTTTTTCTCCGCTTTAATATCGGGGGGAGTACGAATTAAGAGTATACTAGTTACTTCGTATATCTAATATGTTAATATTAATACGTACGGCGTTCGAGACGGGTATTTTGACCCACGATTGCGATTGCCGTAACTGACACAAGATGTCACCCGTACCAAAGAAATCACACCCCTCACAGGATACGACACCCCGGTGATAATTTTGGGCGTTTCTGACAAACCATCGATTTATCACCCGGGGTACATAATATAACACACCCCGGTGATATCGTAGTGTAGATTTGTGGTTTGTGGCTTCGATTTTTGGTCGTGGTGTCTCTGCGTCACTCTTTTTTGGTCGTACCGATAGCGAGGTAGGTAGCGGCAGCCCACTTTTGTGTGGGGGCAGGACGGATGGCGCAGCCACCGCCTCGTATCATATCGGGCGAGGTACCTTCGATTTAGGTATATTTAATTTTTTTATGCTCCAATCCAAGCCCGTATTTTGTTAGAAACTTCCTTCGGCGTTGAGGGGGTTGAGTCATCGCCGAGGTCATGTGCTAAGTAGTTTCGTCACCTAGGTTGGGCCCCTTTGTTTTACCACAACCCGGTATCACAGGTAAGGTACCTACAGCAGGAATGCGGGGCAGCTGCAAGTGTCCGCGCAGGCATACCACACCCCTTCAAGTGTGCGGCAGCAGCGGTTCAACTAATACCACACCCGCTTTTATCACCCCTAAACACACCCTGCGGGTGTTCGGACGTGCTATCACACCCTCCTTTTACCACACCCCCAAACACACCTTGTGGGTGTTCGGACGTATTATCACACCCCCTGGTCTATCACACCCCCCTTGGGCCCCCTGCGAGCTGCACTTTATCACCCGAGGTACACAAGATATCACACCCCCACAGGATAACACACCCGGTGATAATATTTTAAAATCTTAAAATTTTACCACCGGGGTGTGTTATCTTGTGTCAGTTACGGTATGTTCAAGCATCACCATTGACACGCAGACACGGGGTAGAGCACATGATCAACATCAACATGTCACAGAAAATGTGGAGTGGACCAAACAAGGCTTACGAGTGCACGAAGGTGGGCACGCTCACGCGCCAGGACAACAGCATACCCTGCTTCTCAGTGAGCATCCCTGCACAACGTCCACACGACCGACCACATCAAGAGTAACCATCATAGCTCTCAACTCTTGGTACTTAGTACACCAGCAGCAGCGCTGATCATCAAGGGAGAAGACGTGGCTCTCTCAACAGAAGGTTCAAAAGACAACACTAACAGACCTGTCGCGGCTGTCGTTGTAATTGGTTTCCTCCAGCTCTTGGCAATACGAAAGGCGCCACGAAAGCCTGCGCGGCGCAGAGAACAGAGAGGTGGATCGCAAGGAACAGGCACGGACGCATGGTGCTCCGCTGGTAAGCACTAGGCCTCATGAATGCTTGTTTGTGAGCACACGGGTTTACGGTTCACGAGTTTGGTGTGCGCTTGGTGTGCGCAGGAGTACAATAATATGTTAAGGCGTTTTTTATACGGATTTCGTCCCCCTTGTTCCAGAGGTATCTGCGAGAATTCTCATGTGTATCCGCCAAGATCAACAATTCAACGTGCAGTTGCTGTCCACAACTCTCTACCTCTCGGCGCTCTCACCACCAGCAACAACCGCCGACACCCGCGGGAGCTAACATAATACACACCTGCAGCTGCTGGACCGCGATCAACAATGCGTTCTCCGGCGATCAACTTGATTGCACTCGGCGTATCGGCGGGCGTAATTTGCAGTCATGCATTCCTCAGCCCAATCCTTCTTCCCGGAGGAAGCACCTCCACCGCCCGTCATGCCCGGGCCTATCCCTCCTCTCGAGGCCAACAACACCGGCTCTCGTTGAGACGAGAGTCTGCCATGGTAGCTGTTACTGCCTTGCGCATGTCAGAAAAGGGCGAGGAAGAGGCTACGGAGGAGGCGGGGCCGGCGCCAGAGGGGGAAGCTGCTGCACCAGAAGCAGATGCGGGCGAAATGCCGAATGTAGCCGACCTTATGGAGAAGGCTCAGGAGGCTGACTACGTAGCCCGGGCCACGACGTCGAACGTCATGGGCCCAGCGATGCAACCTCCTGAGGAGAAGAAGAAGGAGAAGGAAGACTTTGAGCTCAGCAAGCCGGAGGAGAACAAGTGGGCGTCAGGTGCTTTCAAGAGGGGGCTTGCGCTACAGGTACAAACATGTGTAACATCGCTACCAGGTAGATATTATAGCGTTCACACACCAGTATGTTCGAAAATATAAGAACCTTTTTACATTATATTAATAATAATATGGTACTTACATTTAAGAATGTTGTGGCTCTAAATCGTGAGATGGTGGGAGTGTGCTGGGAGTGTGCCCTGCTTGATGTTATACCTGGCTATGGTATGGTTTTATAAGCAAGCATTTCCGGTTCTCCTGGCTCTCTCACGCCAATGTACGTAAATGCGAGGACCATTTGATGTTCATAGTAATACACCAACGGTTATTATATTAATGTCTGGAGTGTGATACTGCTGTTGCCTGGTGGCTCATGAATGTTCTCATGCTTTTCATGAGTTACGTATAATATGAGCTGCTTTTGGCAGGCGCCAGAGGCAGGTGTTGTTGGGGGGAATCTTGCCATGCGGAAGGCGAACAACCGACGGTCGGCAGCGCAAGCGTGTTTGCTGATGTAGGACGTGCGGTTTCCGCGTTGAGTTGTTCGTGTTTTTTTACTTACCCGGCACAAACCAGAGGTATTTATGGACTGCACCTCTCTATTTTGGAAATCCAGAGTCCCCCTCGTTTCCTCCCATCTTCGCATCTTGCCCATTTGCCGGCACCCGTATCCGCGTATCCCCCATGTTGATATTGATTTTTTTTTTTTTTTTTTTATCCTCCGGCGGATGGTTCCCATCTGGTATCATGATACTAATCGTACTGCTGTACAGCAGTGGGGCTTGAATAAGGCGATCACTCGTGATAAGGCGGGTCAAAATCGGCTTGTCACGACAGAAAATGCGAATATGGCGGCTACCGCCCTATATTGCTCTGGGCCCCATCTCGTACATATATACGTACCAGGTATGATATCGCCCTAGCGAGGTATGGCCAGTTATCATACATCTGTTGCTGTTGCTGCGAGAACACAAGCACTCCTGGTGCACGACAAGCAATGGGGATAAGCGCGATGCCTTGAGTGGCAGGCGAACTGTGTGTGGTTCCAGCCCTCACCCCCGAGGGCCGCGACGGCGGCGTATGTCGCGGGAAATGCGGTGGTCCACTGCATGGACTCTGTGAAATTGAAGTCGACTGCGCGGTAGTCAGCAGTACGGGTCCGTAGTACGGGTTGAAGTTCTGTTCTGAACGTGTAGCCGTGCGAAGCGTCCTCTCCGTAGAACAGTAAGGCGGTGTGTCTTTGGCGGGTGGTTGTGTGTCTTCAGCGGGCTCTGTCACCCGCAGCTCCTATGTTAGTATGCTGCGTAAGATGCAAAGTGTGTGGGCAGGGCACCCGCGCTCGGCTTTGCTATTGTATGAATCTGACACCCCACCTGTTCACTGGGTTCAGCATTGATACCCGGTACTGCTGTAAAGCTGTGCCTTCCTTCTCCGAGCACGCGTGTCCCCCTTCACGTGGCACTCTGGGTAGTCTTTTTGAGGTCAGGAGCGGTCTGTGCTGTACAGTAAAACGCTGTATTTACTCAGCAGGGTGGTCACCGCCTTGTTGGGACAATACAAAAAGTCGTGTTGTTGTATGCAAGGTCCTCCGTCGGGGTGGGGTTGACTCAAAATCCCGGCAATGACGAAAGTTGAAAAGGGGAAGCACAGGCAAGCAACATACACATGCACAAAGCGAAGCATCGCGGCTGTTGCCAACGAAGTAGCTCTTGCACGGTTGCTATTGCACGCGAGGAGATCCAGAGACGCTCGCTCTCCGTGCCAAGGCCTCGTTAACCAAGCTAGCTGCGGGGTTGTTGCTCCCACGTTGACTCGTCGCCGCAGTCTATTTCGTGGTCGCATAACAGGTTCCAGTATATTGACCGGTTGCCCCGGTGGCGTATCAGGTTATCCTTGAGCCTGGTATAGGTCAGTTTCGTGAGTTCGATCCCCGCCGAGTGCATTCTCGTATAAATTCGTTGGGACTTTTTCTTGTGCACAAATTGACTTGCGGAAAGCGTGGGAGCGTGAGTTAGCAACACTCGATGAAAAATCGACGAGCAGTGGGGTTGCTGAACCCCATGCGCGATAAAAATTGAAGGCAAGAACCGGGGGGAAGAAGGGACGACACCTGTGTCCACGGCTTGTCCAGAAGCTGGAAAGTAAAAGTGTGAGAAAAAAATATATATATATATATATATACTCCGGAGTATATATATATATATGAATCGGACGAAGGCTTGTGCGGGAGAAGGCTTCGTCAACAGTGGGGGTGGTGGAGATTCAGGATCAGGCGTGTGGACGTTGGTCGGGCAAGAAAGGGACTCAGCTTCTTCTGGCAATCCTGATTGGCCGTACCCGAGAAAGGGTTGTGACAGTCACAACCCTTTCTCGGGTACGGCCAATCAGGATTGCCAGAAGAAGCTGAGATGTCACAACCCTTTCTCGGGTACGGCCAATCAGGATTGCCAGAAGAAGCTGAGTCCCGTTCTTGCCCGACCAACGTCCACACGCCTGATCCTGAATGTCCACCACCCCCACTGTTGACGAAGCCTTCTCCCGCACTAGCCTTGGTCCGCTTCGAAGGCGACGCACGGTAGATCGACGACATAGCTGCCGGCTGATAGGTTCTATCGTCGTTGCGAGATGGTGAGTGTGGAACTTGCGCGCATGTATCTCAACTTGCGCCGATCCGGCAAATTTCAACTTCAAATTGTTATTGCCGACCCTGCAAATTTCAAATTCAAATTGTTATTGCAGCCGTCAACGGCAATTCCCTCTCAGCCGGCAATTGGCCAACTTCAAATGTAAAAGTTTTAAGAAAAACAAAAGAAAGGTAGTGTTTGGGAACAAAGAAGTTGCTGAAAAAGCAAAATAAAAAGATCAGAGAGCAAAGAAAGCTAAGAATTTAAGGAAAGCAGTAAAAATATCAGAGAGCAAAGAAAGCTAAGAATTATAAACAAAGCAAGGAAGGCAAGGAACTTCGGGACGGTTCTTTTCCCCAGCAATTAATTTTCTTAAGGGACTTCGGGACGTTTTTTTTCCCCAGCAACTAGTTTTCTTTTCGGCAATTACGGGCTGAGGAGGGCTGAGAGGGGGGAGAATATGCCGAGCGAGACCTCCGAGGGGGTCGAGAACTAAGTACTTATGCCTATACTTGTATGTAAATGTATAATTGTGATATTTTTTTCCCTTCGGGCACATCTCTTCGTGCTCGCACCTTTGTCCCAAACGTCGGATGGGGTGGGCACAGTTCGACCGTCGGGCTCACGTTGCCGGAGGTTTGGGCGCGATCCGTGCAGTGTGTCGCGCGTGGCAAGCCTTTTACACTTTTTTGGCCTTGGGCACACTTGAGGCAAATCCCCGGGTTTCCGCAACATCCCCGGGGATTGGGTTCCTGCATTCCCTATCCCCGCGTACGCACGTAAGATTTGGATGCAAACCGGGCTTTTCTGCTTGTAGAGGGTACACGTTTCTTTCCCTCTTTTTGCACAGAGCACCACGCTACGATCCTGCCGCCCAGCAGCAGTCCAGCCCCCTAGCAGCAGCAGCCTGCAACTCTATGCGCGCGTGGCTGCTGTTGTAGTAGCTGATTCTTTGATCGGAGCGTGGCATTTGTCACCCCACCATACCCCATCTTTCTGGTGCTGCAGCTTCGGACGCATCTCAATTGCGTGTCCATAGATCGCGCCAATGTGGGCGGTAATATAGGAACCTTTTTGATATCAATTGATGTACAAACCAATCCTTACATTTACATCCAGAGAGGCAATATTTTTCCGTACTACTTCGTACATACCAGAGGGGTATTGTTTTGTGTCGGAGATTTTGCTCACGCCACAAATGACAGGTACCAAGCATGAGGACGGCACAGCGCTACGTGTACAACCCTACCGCACAGCAGCAGTAGTGAGATGCATCATGTACATGCGCGTGGCGAGTCCTCGCTATGCTGAGGCGAGTTGCTTTCGTCTCCACGAGGGGACGAGTTTGAGTCGGACGACGATCAAAACAATCCAGTGTAACTTTGCTTGACTATAAAAAGCAAACAGCAGTGGATATAGGCGCTGATGGCACCACGCTACGATCCTGCCGCCCAGCAGCGGTCCAGCCCCCTAGCATCAGCAACCTGCATCTCTATGCGCGTGTGGCTGCTGTTGTAGAAAGCCCATTCTTTGATCGGAGCGTGCTATTTATCACCCCACCATACCTCAAATTTCCGCTGTGCTGCCGCTTCGAGCGCATCTCCATTGCATGTCCATAGATCGCGCCAATTTGGGCGGTAATATAGTAACATTTATGATGGTAATTTAAATACCAACCCATCCTTACATTTAAGTCCAAATAGACGGAGTGTTTTTACGTACATAACAGAGGGGTAATGTTATGGGTCGGAGATTTTGCTCACACCGCAGATGACAGGGACCAGGCAACATGAGGACAGCACAACGCTACGTGTACAACCTTGCCACACAGCAGCAGTAGTAGGATACATCATGTATGTGCGCGTGGCGAGTCCTCGCTATGCTGAGGCGATTTGCTTTCGTCTTCACGAGGGGACGATCAAAACAATCCAGCGTATTTTTTCTTGAATCTAAAAAGCAACCAGCACAGTGGATATAGGCGCTGATGCTCCATGAGAAAGGGCTCCTCTGTCTCAGCGGCAATAGAAGCCCTACAGTTCCTCATTCCGCGCACTCTCTGCGACGAACTGGTGGTGAAGGGGGATGATTGCCCATCCTGGCGTGTATCACTCGTCGTGAAGTTCAATATCTGGCTCAACAAGACACGAAGAGTACGACCTATTCTGAAATTGCTGACTTCCACACGAAACAACAGGAAACGAAGAAAAAACATCAAAACCACGATAGAAAGACGGCGCACGGAACAACTGCTGATTTTGTTTTTTTTGCCGGTTGAAAATTCACCTATTCGTCCTTTTATTTTTCACCACGCAAATTTTACTGCAAAAGAGTCGCCCGTATAAAAAGTCCCCATCGTACGAGCACCGGCGCTTGACACGTACGTACTGATGGGATTACCACTTATTGACGGTTCTCCACCACTACAGCGAGAGAGTGAACCGTACCCGGGAGGGCGCCTCCCCACACTTCGCTTCTCGAGCTGCGGACACGAACATAGTTTTCACCACCACCAGGTACATCTTATTTGCCCACAGACAGTCAGATGTTGAATGTTTGGGTTTCGTTCTTGCGCCACTCCCTTTGGCACTTCCCGGAGGGGAACCTTGTATATGTATATTTGGAGTCAATGCATAACTCTAAGGGAAAATGACGCCGAGGTGTTATGGTGTGACCGCAAAGCAAAAAACTGGTCGTGATTAAACCTCCTGCTGAGCACACTCGACGCGAAAGCAGCACTCCTGTCTCCAGCATTACTCTGTGAACCATGCCTTCTCTCTGCTCCGCTGGCTTTGGGTTTCGTGTCTGCTTCTTGCTGCGTGGATGCCTTCGGGCCTTGTGCTGTGAAAAGTGCTCCTACGTGTGCTGCTTGGTGTGTGCTATCGATTTGAAAGGGTCAAGACATTACAAACAACTTCTACCATGATCCCGATGTGGCATGTAGCGCCTTATGTTTATTTTGCGAAAAACCTACCGGTGTGTACGTAACTGCCTCTTACGTTTTCCCGATTTTTTTTCCACCCCCGTACTTTGTTGAAGAACCCTCTGTTTTGGAACTCCCATTTTTGCAACGTCCGTACCCGCTTGTTTTCTCGATCTTTTGTCCCACGCCTACCCCCGGGTTTGGAACCCCCTATGTTGGAACCCTATTCCTTTTCTGGGTTTCCCGGGCGGTGGTGGTATCCTGTAAATCTCTATACACGTGGCGTGATAGGGTCGGGGATGGGGGATACGCGAAAGTGCTACCAAGGTCCCGATATGGCAAGCAGCGCCCCATGTTTCTTCAAGCGAAACCCTGCCGGTACGTATGTACGTATCCTTTAGTTATTTTTTTTGCTGATCTTCGCCCTAACAGCGTCCCCCGTCCCTTCTTCTGCATCTCTCTTTCTCGGAACCCCCCTCCTTTTTTATGGAACTCCCAGGCGGTGGTTGTATCTTTCGTGATCTTCCTCCAGGTACAACCGCCGGAGGTGAACAGCCTGGCCATCTGTGCGCCGTTTACCAAGGGTGGTGGCTGCGTGGGCTTCGGCGAGTGGGTTCAGATCGTCTTCTTCGGTGCCCCCGTCCCACCCATGTAAAGATATTTGCGGACGAAGACACCGGCTGTAAAAGATTTCGGAGGGTCAAGATATCGGAAGGTGAAGATATCGGCGGAGACGGATATCGGCCGATAAGTATGTCGGAGGGTAGAGATGCCGGCCGGTAATGATATCGGCGAGGAAGGACGTCGTTGGGATGAAGATATCGGCGAATATATCTTCTTGTTTTAGCCCGACCCCCCCTGGACAATTTAAGCGTACGGTTTACACGGCAAAATCGAAATGGCCGTCCAATGGCTACGCGAAAAAGCACAAGGTGCAAGTGGAAGCTGCTCTGCGGTGCTGTGCTGTGCGGCGCAGGGTGGGGTGGAGAAAGACGGGGTTAGTGGGGTGGGGCCATGCCTTGCAGGGCAGTGCTGTGCCGTGTCGTGTCGTGCGGTGCCGTGTCGTGCGGTGCGGTGCGGTGCCGTGCCTTGCGTCGCAGGGCGGGGGGGTGGCACGGGCGGAGCTGTTCCTTGCGAGGCCGCTTTCTATTGTCGGTCCCCGATGCGGTGTCGTACCGTACGGTTTTGCGCATGGCGGTACGGCGCGTCGCAGGGCAGCGCGATGCGGTGCCGCGCAATGCGGCACCGCGCAATGCGGCACCGCGCAATGCGGTGCGGTGCTGTGCTATGCTGTGCGGCGCAGGCCGGGATGGAGGGGGGTGGCGTGGTGCGGGGTGGGGTAGGGCGGGGTAGGGCCGGCCGGGGTGGAGAGGGGTGGAGCGGTGCAGCGTCGTGTCGCTTGATGCAGTGCGGTATGGTCCGTAGCGGCACAGGGTTAGGTGGGAGAGGGACGGGGTGGGGAGGGGTAAGGCGGGCGGTGGCGTGTAGCGCAGTATTATGCGGTGCGGTGCTGCACCGCCGTGTTGTATGGTGCGGTGCAGTGCGCAGATGAGAGGGATCGGATGGGGCGGGGTGGGGCTGGGCGGGGTGGAGCGGGATTGGTCTTACTTCTTGGCGCTGCTGCGGTTGGATTGGTTGTCGTCGCCTCGGGCCATTAGGAGGTAGGGTAAAAGCGGCAGCAAAAGCAGTAGCAGCAGCGGTGGCAGCAGTGTCAGCAGCAGAGGGTAACGCCGCATCATCAAATGGGGGCGTTTCACGCATTGGCAAGCGCCCGGTGGGAAGCGCACGCCCCGGGGGGGGAGGGGGGACGCGAGCGTCGTGTGATCAAGCTGTGGTGGATGGTGGCAGAGGGGGGGGCGGGGGTTGAGTTATCCACTTTTATGGTGTCGCATCCGTAGCAGCGTAACTATCACTTTGTTTTGTCTTTTCGCAATTTTTGTTTTCGATGATTGGTTTTCGGTTGTCGCGTTGGGGAGGCGTTTTCATTGGTTGGGAAGGCGTTTTCGTTGGTCGGTTTTCGCTTGTCGCGCTTGGGGAGGCGTGGGAGGGTAGATCCGGCATAGTTTAGACCTCACAATTTTGGTTTAACCCTCGTGATTAATTGTCTCGATCGCGCTTTCGGGAGGGGGGGAAAGCGGGGGTCGAAGACGCGCTCGCTCGGAGCGTAGTATTGGTCGTGTTTGGAAGTGGGTCCTGCTTGATCGATATTAGCCCACTACGCCGTGTTGCGGTTGCAGCGCCGTTGCTGCCTTACCTGTGCTACAGCAGTATCAGCAGCTGCAGCAGTTTTTTCTTCTGCCGGTGTGTTGCTGGAGCACTGCATTGGAAGTTCTGATAGTGTTGGATGTAGTATGGGCCGCAATGTCCATAGCTGCAACATTATTTTATGATGTTGCAGTATTAGTACGTACCTGGTGCCTGGTAGTTTACGAATAGTAGTATAGCTTTTGTTGTGGTAGTGTGCGAAAATCGTCGGATATTGACGTTCCGCGTCCTTAAAGTAAACTGAAAAATCAACGTTTCCCTTTTAAAAAAGCCTTCGGCATTGTGTGCATTATTCGGAAGCCACTGAACTGAGTGCCACCGACGAAGTGCCACCAATGAAGTGCCGCCGAACGAAGTACCACTGAAGACCGTGAGCTAAATTGAAACATTTGGCTACTCTTTTGGGACTTTTCGAGCGTTTTTTTTTCTCTCGAAACAAATGAAGATTGATTCCTTGCGGGACCAGCCTCACGAAGCAACCCGAGTTGCGCGAGCCTCTTCCTTTTTTTCTTCAGACGCGATTTCGAGTAGCCCGTCACGTGGCCCATATCGCATAACGTTCGACGCTTTGCTGGAATGAATGGTATGCATCCGATATTTTCCCCCGTTGTTTTACGTACGCAACAGCCATATGCCGACATATTATGTTCCCTACGCCCCTCCTCCAACAACATAACGTAGATCTCGTCCCGATGTAAATCGAATATCCTTCCATAAAGTTTTGCAAAATCAATCATCAATATCGTGCTATAACCCATACCTGGAGTCCTCGATCAAGAATCACAGTAAACGAACTTTGTCCCCACGCCCCAAATATGTCGGGTTGATGATCTATATAGGGTTGCGCAGATTATCCGTTGTTTTAATAGGACGAAATTTTGTACTAAAAAAGGTGACAAGTCTACGCCTTTCAGTACAGATCTCCCATGCGACGACGGGATTCATTGGTGTGTGCCCTCCTCCTGTAGATTGTGGGGCAGACAACATAATCACTTGTCCACGAATGGCTACAAATTACAATCAGATCCAAACGCTCGGAGGCCCAAATAGACTTCAGTCTATTGTTTTCCGTGTTTTTGATTCTTTTAGGAGCATCCTCTTCTCAACTTGCTGCTTACGGCATATTTCAATATTTCGAAGATTTGCACCCCCGGCAATGCAGGCACAGCGATTGAAAACATCTTGCACATATATTTGAGGGAGAAACGTGGTGAAAAGTTCGTATAATTCTAGCTCTCTAACGACGTTATTTAATAGTCTCGTGGCCATCACTGTACTACATGTTGCAGCGTGTACTATTAATAGAATTTTTGACCAACGCCATGACCAACGCCAAGACATCGTTAGACTTAACATCCTAGTTCTATGCCATCTACCGTGTATTACATGTTGCTAGTAATATTAATAGGAATTTTGACCTACGCGATGACCGACGCCAAGACATCGTTAGACTTAACATACTAGTTCTAGTGTTGGGACTTTCTTGACGGCTCTCCGTCAAGGGGCAAGAGTATCGTCATTCGAAAGCTTAATATACTAGTTATAGTGTCGATATTTGGTTGACGTGTTCGTCAAGGGGCAAGAGTGCCGTCAAACGACATGTTGGTAACTAAAATTGTAGTGTGAAGAGTTCCACGAACAGTCAAGAGTGCCGTTACCCGACATCTGAACGTACTTTGTACTATTTTTAGTGTGGATGTGCTTTTTTAACCTTTCGGCACCGCACTCTCGACATATGGGGACACAACACTTGGAATTAGAATGTGAAATGTTTAGGAGTTGGAAAAGTGGGCTGTCCATCAAGGACCAAAAGAAAACCGTCATAAAATATATTCAGCATTATCATTGGTGCGGAGGATGCCTTGACGGCTGCCCTCTTGTTCGTCAAGGGGCAAGAGCGCCGTCAATCAACATTCAAACATCGCTACACCGGTTATCCGTCAAGGGCCAAGACAGTCGTCAACCGACATACAAACATACTACTTTAATGTGTGAAGAGTTGCTTGACGGGTTTCCTTGATGGCTCTCCGCCAAGGGCATTTTTTTCGCCAAACGACGATATCATATTGCTATACCAATTTTAGTGTGGAGATTTCCTGGACAGATGTCCGTCAACGGACAGTGCCGTCAACTACATACATACATGACATACTAATTTTAGTGTGCGGAGTTCCTTGCTCTGACTCTCCTTGGCTTTCCGTCAAGAAACGAGAGCGCTGTCAAACGTCATATTAATGTCGAATTAGTGTTGAGAGTTCCTAGACGTTTGTCCGTGACGTCTCTCCCTGACGGATATCCGTCAAGGTAGCAAGAGTGCCATCAACCGAAAAATTATCACCTGGGGTTGGATCGACCGAGAGACATAAAAAAAAACTCGAACGCGGGGGTGTCCGCGGACAAATAACCCAAAGCTCTCGTGAGCATCATCTCGCACCAGAACGCCGGCCCAAGACAAGACCCGAGCAGTTTCAGTCTATCGCGCGTGAAAACACTCGGCTAAATTCAAAACATTTTTTTTAGGTAGTCTAACAAGCATAATCAGACGCCGGCGCGACGCCTTTCAAACCCTTGATAACGTCCGCCACTGCAGCGACGCGGCCGAAAATCCCCCCCTGCGCCTTGACCATCGCCAACCCAATAGTGTGGAACTCTGGGAAGAAGGAGGCGCAAGCTTCGTCCACCACGATGCAAGAGTATCCGCGGTCGTTGGCTTCACGCACCGTACTGTGGACGCAGACCTGCGCGCCGGTTTGGCCGGTGGTTTTGAGGGGCGGAAAGTAGCAGGGGCCATCGCACGAACGGTCAGAGAGTTCTTTTGTGGTGACCAGTGACGGGGAAAGAGGAGAGCGGGCCGCACCGAGGCATCATATTTCAATACCAACAACAGCACCGTAGCCACCAACACCGACACCATCTAGTCGCATGTACCTGGTATACACACTGTTTTTTCCAGCCCCCCCCCCCCCCCCAAAGTATGTATATATAATAGTTGGCCTCGGTTGGCACCGACGCTGTAAAACATTATTATACGAATATTGGGGTTGGCGGTGGTTGGCAACGACGCTGTAAAACACGCAAAGTCAACTGCGTGAGCTAGGCAATCAGGCTACCGTTTTTTTTTTGCGGTCTCAGGTGCCATGATATGGGTTATCGCGAGTTAGATCATATAGTGCAGGGTGTGGAGAACCCCAACTCCCTATAGAAGACGCGTGCTGCACGATAGAGGTGCGCCATTTTTTTATTTCTAATACTACTCCTCGATTTGGGAGCTCAAGACCTCCCTCAAAAACTGATATGGAAAACAATAAACCTGCTTTATCGCGGATGAACAAATTCCATGTGGCCTAGGTACACACGACGAGAATCATGCAAAAAAAAAATGAGCTATTTCCGACATTTCAGACGAAAACTTGTGCTACCTCTACACCGTAGCACGCGGCACACGGTAGGGGGAATGATCGCATCACGTAGTGTGAAAATATTAAGGCACGCACGAGGCAGTTTCATGGTAACATCCATTGTAGCCCCTCTGGAGTGGCCACGCCAGAAAACAAAGTGAGCCATTGGCGCTGTCATTCAAAAGCAAGAAAGTAGCCACAAGGTGCCGAAGTCCGTCTTACGAGCAGCGGTTCTTGGAAGGATGCAGTTCACCCTTCATGCAGCTCGCCGAACTCCTCACGGCGCTTCGCGCTTGGTGCAAGCAATGCCTGCCTGGTTGGTGAAAACCCGACATGGCATTGTAGGGGTGCGAGGGTCCATGGCCATACGACTACGGCCATGCACATACTGAGTACACCCCCCACCCCGACTTTTTCCTTTCCCCCCCCCTCCCCCCCCCCCGGTTCCCACCCCACCTCCCTCCTAGCGCCGTTAATAATGAGCGCCCCTGTCCCTTCCGACCAAAGCATCGTTTCCAGATCTATCGCAAGGAAGGCGCCTCCGCCTGCCACCCTACACCCTCACCCCGCCTACCCGCAACTCCCCCCCTCCCCCCTCAAGCACTGTCTTCCTCGTCAGCGAAAGCACGACGTGCTACTCCATGCCGGCATTGTACGAGGATGCGAGATGCGAGGGTGTATGGTCGTACGACTACCGCCATCCGTAAAATGAGTACATCCTCCCTCCCCCATGTTCCAATCCTCCCCCCCTCCCCCCTTCCCCCCTCCCCTACCTCGGTCGTAACGCCGCAAACAATGAGCGCCTCTATCCCTTTCGAGCGCAGTATCGTTTCCAGGTCCGTGGCATAGAAGGCGCCCTTGCCTGGCTTGTCGACACACAGCTCCGCCGGAAGCGGGTATAGCTCCGGGATGATGTCGTGCCCCTTTTCTCCCCTCACCAGGATGCGTCCCATGGGACCCGGGTCTCCTATGCGCTTGCCTTCGTGGGCTTGCAGGTGTTTGTGTCTGTACGATTTGCATGCATGCGCAGAAAATAATGGAAATTGTTGTTAACACATGATGCCAGGTTTCTGTTTTTGTATGCGCAGAAAATTATGAACATCTTGTTGTTAAATGTTTGACTGTAAAAATTGCGACCACATGCATGATTTGTATGCGCGGGCCTACACGACTTTGTGGCTGAATGATGTGTGTGCGCGGCGTGCCTGCGCTGTATGATTTGTATGCTCGGAGCATGTGGCTGTATGATTTGTATGCGCGCCCTGCAGAACGAGTTTGTCAATGTATAGTTTTTTGCACTCCCTGCAAGATTTTGCCGTGGAGGAATTTGTGGCTGTATGATTTTTATGAGCACTACATTGAAGGAATATGTTGATAACAACATATCAGGTATATACTATTATGCACATGGCGCGAATGCCTTTGTCGCTGTGTGTTTTGTATGCGTGGCATGCAGGATGTTGTTGCTGCAGGATCTGTATGCGCGGCACGTGGCTGTATGATTAGTAAACTCATAAAGCGAAATGACGAAATGTGTTAATATCACACTTCGTACGAAGTACACGATTTGTATGCGTGAGGCGTGCGTGATTATGTGGCTGTGTATGACTTGTATACGCGGCGGGCGGATGTTCGGGGCGCTGTATACGTTGTGTGCGCGTCGCGCAAGAACTTGTGCTGCAGGACGTTTATGCTCGGTACGTGCGAATTTGCGGCCGCATACTTTGTATGCGCAGAAAATGCGGGAACGCGCTGTGAACGCTGAATTCATGAAGTATATTTTGGGCCGATTGTACCCCCCCCCCAAAAAAATAGCGATTTCTTTGACAAACATTTCATGGCTACTTGACACGAGGAAGGATGCCATAAAATAATATCTTCATGTACATTTTTTGCCAAGCACTATCGAATGATAACGTGGGGTAGCAAGGGGCACCGCAGTTCAGGAGATACGCCCGGGAGCTGGTTTCTAAAGCGGCAAATTCTTCAAATAAAGATGTTGAGAGAGAGGTCTACCGCAAAACGACTCTATTTGGATGTGCGACGCGTGGGCGAGTTTTTGGTTGTATGATTTGTATGTGCGCAACGCGCGGGAGGGGTTTGAGGATGCATGAATGAATAGTATGCGCGGAAAACGAGGGAAGGTAGATGTCGAAATTGGTGGACGTGCCCTTCGACCACGTTCGGCTCAAATTGCGACCCCTGATGAGTGAGCATACGAGAGAAGAATCCCCCCCAACAAAGAAAGGGAAATCAATAGCTAGAAATCAACCAACAAAAAGGGAGCTAAAAAGTACTAACATACACTTTAATTTTTCTCTTCTACGTACACATTATATTCACGTGCGGACATTGTTTTTTACAGCTGCAAATTATATTTATTTACATGCTGACGTTGTTTTAAAAGGATTGCTACCCGACAATGTGCGGCATACTAAATTCCTGGTAAGCTCATCAAGTCGGGGATGTCACCCAAAAACAGCTATAATCCTGGAAGAGGAACAAACCCGGGGGAACCAAAAAAGAGGATCTCTACAGCATATTGGGAAAGTCTATTATATTAAAATAAAAATACACATCATCCAGCTGTGAGATCGAAGACCGAAAGTTTATTTACATTGTGTGCTACACGCAGCTCCGTTATTATAAGGGATGTTATCGACGCGAGAGTCGACAAGCGAACAAAAGCCGAAGCCTCAAGTGATCGAAAGTAAGACACATAAAAAGTTTGGGGAGGGTTGCTACGACCAAACAAAGCCATACTACTGCGGTGAAGGGGGAGGGTTACTTTTCGCGCCTTTTGTTTCAGTGACACGGGGTCACTCGCGCGAATGACCCCGTGTTCCTGTGCGCGGTTGCTCGAGTCTCATCAATAGACGAAAATAAGAAGACGGTTGGCCCGTTTAGTACTGAAAATAATGTAGACACCCTCTGGCTGCTTACATAGAAATTTCAGCCTAGCTAGACAGAACTTAGAGCTTAGTACGTAGCTGGTGTCGGATACTAACACCTTGTTGTTGCGCTGTTGTAGTTGTTGTTGCTGTTGCCGTTGTCGTCGTTGTTGTTTTATTTGATTTGACACTGTTATTTCTGCTATGTTTGCCCGCCGACAATGCTGAGCATGTTGTGATGAATGATCAGCTCGGACTTCGATCGCTCACCACACGCACTCGGCATTTCCACAAAAAATGTAGAAGAAAATCGATTGCCCATTGTTTGTCGCACAACAAGGCAACATAATGGATTTCTTCTGCAGATAGATGCTTTCTTCTGGGAATGATGAAAAAATGAGTGATGACGCAATACGAGTAGTTGCCTTCTATTTTCCGGGTAGTGCTGCATATGTATGTTCGGGGGGTTTTAGAGTTGTAAAGCGACCTCCCCATCTCGCCATCCGCACACACACGCCTCGTATCCAGAAATCAGGGAGAATGGGAAGAATATTGTAACACGACGCACCTGGCACCTGCTGGCTATATTGTCTGCGTGTGATTTTTGGGATCGTTTCATCCATCGCATACCAGGGTACATTCTCTGTATGCCACACTACACATTTTTTTTTCTTTTTGTTTTCATCACACTTTTACTTTCCAGCTTCTGGACAAGAAGTGGTCACAGGTGTCGTCCCTTTCCCCCCCCCGTTCTTGCCTTCAATTTTTTGTCGCGCACAGGCTTCAGCACTCCCACTGACTCGTTGATTTTTCATCATCGAGTGTTGCTGACTCACGCTCTCGCGCTTTCCGCAAGTCAATTTGTGTACAAGAAAAAGTCCCAACGAATATATACGAGTATGCACTCGGCGGGGCTCGAACTCACGAAACTGACCTATACCAGGCTCGAGGATAATAACCTGATACGTCACCGGGGCGACCGGTACGATACATATTATGTGCCAGGTATGTATAGTCTACATATGTATGTACGCAATACCAGGTACATGCGAGCATACAAGTGAGCTGATCGTAATCACATCAGCGCAAATTGGACCCGCTGCTCGCACCCCAAACCCCAAGCGCCCGTTGCTCCCTCAGCGCACAACTACACCGACCCGTCCATGGTACAGGCTAATATAGTATTAGAGGCTTTTCTTACCGCTCATTGATGGGCGAAAATCACCACCACAAACAATACAACAAACCATCTTGCAGCAATACAGGAAGACCGGCACTCACTCTTGAAAGCAAACGTGCGTGTCTAATGGCGGCGAAAAGTCAATTTAATAGTATCTGGAGTGGCGGCGGACGACAGGCTTTTAGAAATCATAGCCAGCCCCGACAGAGACGCGCTTACTCTTTTTTTTACTCATTATCATTCCATCTATTATATGTCTATGATTATATTGTATTCGCGCTTTGGGTCAGGGTTAGACATCTAGACTATACTATATATAACTTAGACCCGAGGCCACCAAGCAGGCTCTTCTCTCCCCGCCCTATCACGGCACGATGCCTATTGGACATGACCACTGACATTACACTATTAGTCCATGGCATATACGCACACTGACTGGAAAAGCATGTCGTTGTTTCTTCGTCTTTCTTGCTTGTCTGTTGTCATAGCCATCACTCGATGTCTAGTCTACACGAATGCCAATTTCGTTCGTGGATGATGCTCGACATCCATAGATAGTTGTTCTGGAGACAGATAGATAGAGAAGGACACGCACCTCGGAAGGTCGGAGAGGTCGGGGAGATGACCCTCTCGGGTGTGCACGACCATCATCTCTGCCTGGCGGCAGGCTACGAGGATTTCCTTGCAAGGCAAAATCGCTTTGCGAAGCACGGACACGTCGTTGCCGAGCGACTCTCCGAAGCCTCCGGGTTCAAGGAAGTCTCGCTGCATGTCGATCATGATTAGGGCGGTGTGGGGGGGTGAGAGCATGGCTGCTGTGGGATCTGCCTCGATGCGAAGAACATGCTCCTTAGGATCGGACATTTCATTTATCTATCTGTCTGCCTGATTCTAATGGGGAGAAGGAAACCACTCAGTGCTGCAGCAGTGAGCACTGCAGTGCATTGGGTAACACCAGGTGGTACCATTTTACCCGAGGCTATTAATAGTACCATATATATGGTGGTTTTGCCCGATGGTTGGCTGTTTCCTGGGTGCGTCACCTGGTACTCTTACCATATAATAGAATAGTCTATACTTCGTACCTCGTACTGTACCAGATTTGAGATACATTTCGTGAATATACATTATTAATAGTATAGACTAGACTAGTCTAGACTAGAGGTTTTTCCTTTTTTCCAGGCAGGGGGTTTCTCTTTGGTTTTCGTCTACTTAGCGAAGATAAACGTTATTTTTGAGTATTTATTTGTTATTTTCATGCTTGCTGACCCGACAATATGCAGAGCTTGAGTTTCAACGTGTTGTTTGTTGTGATCACTCACTGTGCACAGCATTCCCTAAGAAGACCACCATCTCGGAAACAAAACAGGAATTTATTTGGTTATTATTATGTTTGCGATATCCGGCAATCAATGTAGCGTACAGGATGAGCTCCGACGTCTATATAGTCTAACTCATCATCTCAGGAACATTCCCAATTGCCTTAAGAGACTACTACTAACACTACTACTGTATTATTATACTTTTTCTGTGTGCGTAGAAGAAAACCAAGCTTTTAGAATTCTGCAAAAAAAGACATCTTGGGAATGAATGCGTACTTACTTGCTAATCGCGGGGGGTGAAGAACTCACAATCGAGTATTATTATTCGTTTATTACTACTACTACTACTACTACTACTACTACTACTACTACTACTACTACTACTACTACTACTACTACTACTTGAAGAATACGTTTCAAGAGTACATAAAACAATATACTAGAACTTTAACTTAGCTTCGCTCGACGCGATGAGCCGTTTGAAGAAACATTCGAGCTCAGTGGTCTTTTTATTTGTGTCGACCAGTTTTTGTGTTTACTACTACGTCGATCCTGAGATTGCAGCATTCAGCGCTACGGTCCGTGGCAACTGTAAAACTTATAACCAATAAACAATCAATGCAATCAATCATTCATAACTAGTTTGTGATCCGCATTTATTTAATGCTACTCTCACGATGATACTAATATTGCAACCGCATTTATTTGGCCCTATCTATGTAGCACATATAGACTAGTCCGCGACATTTAAAAACCATATATACTTTGAAATATGCGAGATACATGCACACCAGTGTTAAGGAATTAGTAGGATATTAGTCCGCTTGACCACTTACTTGCAAAAAAAGGTTGACCAATAGCTTACCCAAACCAAGCCTTACAATACCCTCCCCCCCTGAAACGGCGGGATAGCAGGTCGGCCGGATATACGGGCGGACCTCTCAATTATTATCCAAGCCGTTTCATTTCCTGGGTATACCGGGGAGAGTATCTTTCAAGTTCGACATGGGGAAAGTCTGAAAAAGTTATTATTAGGTGGATGTGGGATTTCAACCCACGACCCTAAAAACCCATGGTCTGTCGACGCCATTTGTTGAGGTATTAGTGGGGTATTAGTCCGTTTGACCACTAAGCAAAAGGTTAACCAATAGCTTACCTTACCCAAACTAAGCCTTATAACATCAGGTACAGAGCAGTTTTCGAGTTTTCACTTCCACGAAAGACGCTTTATTTCTCTTTATTTATATTATTATTATTTAATTTGCCATATTTGACAATATGTAGCGAGAGTGTAAAAAAACATAAACATGTTGAAAGAACACACCATCCAGATGAAAGCGTGAAACGATGTTTCCAACAACCAAAAACTACGAATACTAGATGCACCCTCCCTGTTCACCAGGCCCTGCCCCCTCCAGCCGGAAGGGCCAAGTCCTCCCCCCTTTACACTTCCGAAGAAGCATGTTGTACGACAACCCGCTGTTGTCCACGTAATAGATGGTTGGTTTGTAACTGCTGCGCGTATGTTTCACCGCGCAGAAGGTTGTGCGGTGTTACAGCCTAATGCTATCGGTCGTGGCAAGAAAATAATGCCCACCGTCTCGCTCTCTCTGTGACCCTGCCCTCTTCACCCCGTCCCCGAAAACACTACCACTCCCACCCTTAAGCTTGCGACACCCAACCGCAAGGGCCAAGTCTTTCCCCCCATACACTTCCAAAGAGGCATCGAACGACAACCCGCTATCCATAAAAAAATGGCTGGTTTATCTTGTAAATGATACGCGTATGTTTCAACGCGCAGAAGGCTGTGCGGTATGGTTGTTCAATACCTGGTATCGGTCGTGGCAGGGAAAGAGTCCCCGCCGTCTTGCTCCCTCTGTGACCCTGCACTATTCACCGCCTCCCCAAGAAACCACTACCTCTCCCACCCTCAAGCTTGCCACTTCCAACCGCAAGGGCCTAGTCCTCCCCCTTGCACACGTCCGAAGAAGGATCGAACGACGACCCATATTCAATATAAATGGCTAGTTTGTAACTGCCGCGTGTATGTTTCAACGCGCAGAAGGCTGTGCGGTATTGCTGCCGAATACTATCGGTCGTGGCAAGGAAAGAGTCCCCGCCGTCTCGCTCTCTCTGTGGCCCTGCCCTCTTAACCCCTCCCCCAAAACCACTGCTGCTGCTCCCACCCCTAACTTGCCACTTTCAACCGCAAGGGCCAAGCCCTCCCCCCCATACCCCTTCCGAAGAGGCATCGAATTTATATTGTAAATTGAAGAAGCCAAAACGGTGGGGGGGGGGAGGGCTGCACTGCCCCCGCCCCCCCCCGGATGCATACGCCTCCCCTACCTCTATACAAAATCTAGCAGGAGGGAGGAGGGGAAGAAGGGGCCGTTCCCTCCCTTTCCCCTCTTGCTCACGCCTCCCCCACCTACGCAAACGAAACGCGGTGTCGACCTACCTACCTGTCGTGCTCCGCTAGTGAGACGCCTCCCCTTGTTCGATTTCGTGTGCAAACCGGAGGCCCGTCCATTCGGGACTTCGGAATTGCTAATACGGCCAGGTAATTATGTTTCTAACGGCCCGTGCGATCGGAGACCTACTTGACCCACCACCACTTGTGTGTGCCTTCGCGTGGGTTTTCCGTTTCTAACGGCCCGCTCATATCTGGAACCCGCACGAATGCCAAACGATATATGATACCGTATGTGATTCCGTTTCTAGCGGCCCGTGGGCTCGGGAAAATCACCGTTAATCGACCACTACCTTGCGCTTGCTTTCGGGTGTTTTTTTTCCGTTTTCTAACGACCCACTGCTGTCGGGGACCCACCTCGACTGCCAAACGATCATAGATGTAGTGAGTTCAGTTCTAGCGGCCCGTGCCATCGGGATTATGCCACCAGCCGATCGACCACTATGTACTTGTGCTTTCGGACAGTTCTGTTTCTAACAGCCCGTTCATACCGGGAACCCACCACGATTGCTAAACGACTATGAAGAGCGATGATTCCGTTTCAAACGGCCCGCCCAATCGGGGCTATGCCATCACTAATCGACCACCACCTACATACAAGTGCGCTCGGGTGGTTCCGTTTCAAACGGCACGTCCGAGCGATCGGGAACCCACCACGAACGCCACACGGTTAGTCTAATATGTAGTCTAATGATTCCGTTTCAAACGGCCCGTGTGATGGGGATTATGCCATCAATAATCGACCGTAGGGTGCAGAAGCTGAGACTCTCGCTCGTGGTGGCAGGAGGGTCCCGAGGTATTATATGCTACCGTCTGCTGCCGTCTGTGCAAGATTTCGTATCTTCTGTTTGGAAAATCCATTCGTGTCCCACGAGTTTTCGTTGTCAGTAAAACCGTTCTCTTTTTTCATTTTCCCTATGGGTAGGATACGATGGCTTCCACAAACGTCAAAGTGTGATACACGGTACGGGTATGTTGATAGCTCGTTGCGTAGTCTGAGTGGGGGCCTGCTGGCATGTAGGCCGTATGAAGATCGTTACGCCCTGGGGAGGGAGGTATGGGGACTCGTGGGGGGCAGAAGTTGTGACTCTCGCTCGTGGTGGCAGGAGGGTCCCGAGGTATGATGCTACCGTCTGTGTGTGCAAGATTTGGTATCTTCTGTTGGGAAAATCCATTCGTGTCACGGGTTCTCGTTGTCAGTAACCGTCCTCTTTATCTCCCTCTGGGTAGGATACGATGGCTTTCACAAACGTGATAGCGTGATACGGTACGCAGGTATAGCTCGTAGCGTAGTCTGAACGGGGTCTGCTGGCATGTCAGGCCGTGTGAAGATCATCGCCCCCTGGGGAGGGAGGTGTGGGGAGACTCGTAGGGGGCAGAATCTCGGATTCTCCATCGTGGCGGCAGGAGAGTCCCAAGGTATTATATGCTACCGTCTGCGCAATATTTTGTATCTTCTGTTGGGAAAATCCATTCGTGTCACGATTTTTCGTTGTCAGTAACGGTCCTCTTTATTTCCCTATGATAGGTAGGATACGATGGCTTTCATGAGCGTCATAAGTGTGATATGGTATGGGTAATACGTATGCTGGTATTAATAGCTCGTAGCGTATAGTCTGAGTGGGGGCCTGCTGGCATGTAGGCCGGGTGAAGATCGTTGCGCCCTGGGGAGGGAGGTATGGGGACTCGTATGGGGCAGACGCTGAGACTCTCGATCGTGGTGGCAGGAGGGTCCCGGGGTATGATGCTACCGTCTGTGTGTGCAAGATTTCGTATCTGTTGTGTTTGGAAAATCCATTCGTGTCACGATTTTTCGTTGTCAGTAACCGTCCTCTTTATTTCCCTATGGGTAGGATGCGATGGCTTTCACAAACGTCATAGCTTTTTTTTCTTTTAATCCTCCGGCGGATGGGGAAGAATAAAGCTTTAGCTCACCACACTTCATAGCGTGATAAGGTACGGGTATGTTGATAGCTCGTAGCGTAGTCTGAGTGGAGGTCTGCTGGCACATGTAGGCGGTGTGAAGATCGTTGCGCCTTGGGGAGGGAGGTATGGGGGCTCGTAGGGGGCAGATGCTGAGACTCTCGATCGTGGTGGCAGGAGGGTCCCGAGGTATGATGCTACCGTATGTGTGTGCAAGATTTCGTATCTATTGTGTTTGGAAAATCCATTCGTGCCACGATTTTTCGTTGTCAGTAACCGTCCTCTTTATTTCCCTATGGGTAGGATGCGATGGCGTTCATAAATGTCATAGCGTGATAAGGTACGGGTATGTTGATAGCTCGTAGCGTAGTCTGAGTGGGGGTCTGCTGGCATGTAGGCCGTGTGAAGATCGTTGCGCCATGGGGCGGGAGGTATGGGGACTCGTATGGGGCACAAGCTGAGACTCTCGGTCGTGGTGGCAGGAGGGTCCCGCAAGGTATTATATGCTACCGTCTGCGCAAGATTTGGTGTCTACTGTTGGGAAAATATGCTACCGTCTGTGCAAGATTTCGTACCTTCTATTGGGAAGATCCATTGGTGTCACGATTGTTCGTTGTCAGTAACCGTTCTTTTTATTTCCCTATGGGTAGGATACGATGGCTTTCACAAACGTCGTAGTGTTGTGATACACGGTACGGGTATGTCGGTAGCTTGTAGCGTAGTCTGAGTGGAGGCCTGCTGGCATGTAGGAGGTGAAGCTCGTTGCGCCCTGGGGAGGGAAGTATGGGGACTCGTAGGAGGCAGAAGCTGAGGCTCTCGCTCGCAGGTCTTTCATTTGTCCCTATTATTACCCCGTACCAAACATCCCGCTATCTTACATGAAACCTCCCCCCCGAATTTCATTCTTCTACCACGTCTATCTTTGTACTTTCTACCCGTTACCCCCAAAACACCAGGTTGCCCCAACGACAACCTTCCTAGTTAGCATTCGTGATATTATATGCTATACATTTCACTTGCGTAAGGGCGGTCTGACCGTAGCATCGTACATCCATTCCTTCATTCATTCGCGTTCATTATTCGGTCAATCATTCGTGATGCGCTCACACTTTTTCTTTTGCTTGCTCGTCCCTTCTTCCATCCTCGCACTCTTTGTTCTCCGTACACGCACAACTCAAATCCGGGGTCACTGAGCCCCCCCCCCCCCCCCCCCCCCCCTCCCCACGACGGTACGCGCGCTTTCATAATTTTCTCCAGAAGATTTCAGTTATCTCTTCCCTCGTCGACGCGCATCGAATTGCACATTAGTTCGTGTCATACCAGGTACCAGGTATAATATTTTCACGCACGACGAGTTGTTTTGTTTTTCAATCTCCTCTGGCGGATTGTTACGAGAAGTGGACTCGACCCTTGACTCACACTTCTCAAATGATCAAGTGGCTTATATATAACTTATTGCTACAGGATGCGGAACAACGAAGCTCACCATACATATTCAAGTACATCTAGTCTATATTTTATTGCATGCCATTTCTATTGAACTCAACTAGTTACTGTATCCGCAATCCTTCGCTAGCTGGAGCATATGCTGAGGTTCCAGTGGCAGCATATACGATGTTACGACGAGATTCCCGTCAAAGAACGTTCGCCGCAAACGGGAGAGGCACCACCTCAGACATCGGGGCTTGTACAGCTGCCGCAGCCGCAGCAATAGCCGTGGCCTACCATGCCGCCGATAGTGTAACCGACGGTATTGGATTCACGCGATCTGCAGCCTGCATCAAAGGGACGGTCTCAATCGCCGATACAGCCCACCCCTAGCCATATCGGTGCCCGTCTCGGCCCCCCCGACGACACCGCAACCGCTGTCACCTACCTCTCCACCCGCCAGGCCACCCACAGTACCATCTACAAGTTCGTCAACACCGTCGCCTTCGCCACTGCCGTTGCCACCGTCGCCGCCGACAGCTGGCTATCCCTCTACAGCGACACCTCTCTTGACACAGCATATGGTCCTTGCGCTAGAAAAACCATCGCGGGCAGCGGTCAGGACGGCACAGATAACATCACCAAGGACCATCACGGCCGACGCTCACACGGACGCTGAAGGGAAGGGGTTCGGCACCCCCGCCGACGTCCGAATTGCCTCCGTCGCCGCCAAGGACACCCTCGCCCACGCCGCCTGCAGAAAACCAGATATGGGAGGAGAATCCTCGAAAGACTGCAGTGCATGCTTCGAGGCCTTGGCCTCTCCATTGGTAAATTCTGGGAGCTACTCGAATCGGCTGCAACTTCCGTGCTACGCCGAACTCCGGGTCAGAGCCGGGGTTGACCTGCAATGTCCGGCATGCCGTGCGACCGTAACGTAACAGTCAACGAGGCCGACAGGATGGCGCTCCGTCAGCACAGCAAAAAGGTTGCGGTAGATTTGCTGACAGTTGGGCGGCCAGCGATGCCAGCTGAAGGAGAAGCAAGGCCTGAAACAAGGTCGATAAGAAGAGACAAAAGGCGACGAGCGGTATGCAGCATTTTTGCGACGGTTTGGTTAAGGAAACTACCTGCGTACAGGTGTCCTGCTCGTTTTACGTACACCGCCGTTGGGCTTTAGGCTTCTGAGAGGATGCAATCCCCCGAGTTAGGACTTTCGGAGGAGTACCCCAACACGCCACGTGCCCGAATCCGGTCCTCAACAGGGAGCATCAAGAAATGGATTTACACCCCCTTTTCCAAAAGATTTGTGCTCTCGACATGTCGGTGGACACAACGGAAGAACGCGAGATCAGACACAGGGTCACCGCAGCCGAGCAGCGCCTCCTGAGAGGGGCGCACATCACCCCAGAGATGATGGATTTATTGCGAAGTGCCATACGGCGAGACGAAGAGGGACACCTCGGAGAATGGCGTGGCACGATCCCCCAGCAACAAGTTCAAGCGCCGTGTGAGGTCTGTGGCAGGCACTTGAAGGATGACCAGAGGTTCGCTTTCGGTGGCTGGTTCGTCCACAGGAGGTGTACCATAGAAAGCGAAGCGGTGGTAGCAGACGACAGGGGGGACGACCGGTTTGGGGTAGCTATCCGAGGAGGGACAGGAGTGCCACGCCGGGGAACGTTCCCACTCACGGCAATGGAGCCCAATGTCCACATCTGAGATACAACCGCTTTACCCCGGATGGGGCTCATCAACAGCGGCAGTTAGAGACACTGTGGCGATCACTGACGTCCGGCGTAGAGGAGCGGCCGCGTCGCCAAGGTGAAGGTGGTCAAGACATGGAAGGGGGACTGGAGCAACCCAAAGAATTTTGGTGCATATACACCGGTTGGCCTCTCGATAACTCTGTTGGGGAGTCGGAGGAAAACGATGCTCGAGTACCCGCTCCGTGCGCCCGTGGAGGCTTTGTGCGGACCCGCTGCATGTTGGATCGCGTGGAACACCTCGCGAGAGAGCATGCAAGTTCAAGCCCCTGCGTTGCGTGTCGCTCGACGTGGCCGGGAGGAAGACGACCTCCCCACCCGGCGGAGCTGGCTAGAGGACTATCCATGAACGGGCGTGAGGGAAGGTGGGCGGGGGTGAGGGGTGCCCTACTACAGTTCACCGCCCGCGTTCAACGGCACATCTCCGGACCGGAGTCAGTCAGCCATATGATAACTGGCATTTATGGTACGTTTGAGCTTATGTGTTACGTGACCATGCAAGGAGCCCAACCTCTTCGTTCTTGCTCCCTGTTTCGCGATTCACTGGACCTGTCTCAAGGGGCATACCTCGATTTCCCCCGACCGAGGGCATGAGAAGAGGAGGCCGACCGAGCGCTACCGTATGCTGTTCGCTGCATACACCATCCAACTGCAGGGTATCTTGCTCCAACTTCCGAATCAAGGACTCTAGACGTGGTACCTCACGTACAACAGCCTCGACGCCAACTGTGAAGAATGAAGTGGTGGACCCTCGGGATCCAACGCGCGTTGGAGTCGGGTGATGTGCTTCCTCCCTTTTCAACGGCGATGGCAGCTACACCGAAGAGAACGGAACGGACGCTGGAGAGCGACCATTTAGATACGGGACCAGCTGAACAGGGAGGCGCCGCTAGGAGTGCAGCAGAGAGGCGTCATACCGCGGAGAACAGGGGCGCATCTCCCTGCGCCTACTACGAGCGGGCACTAGAGGAATCTACTGGGGATTCGGCGGTACTCTTTATGGGCACTTGTTCCGCGTCCCCACGGAGAGCAAGTGCATGCCTGCTGCATGCTGGACCGTGCGAAACGCCTCGCGGGTGGGCATGCAGACCCTTAGCCATGCGTCGCGTGTCTGAGGGCCTTCCTAGGCCACGGCCGCGGGCAAGGTGTTCGGCAGTAGCGGGAGCCCTGCAGTTCGCCGAGCTCTTGAAAGAGGACGGCCCCCGGCTGAATCCAGCCAGCTACGTCACGACTGGTTCCCACGATACCCCGTTGAGAAGATGGTGAGGACCCATGCGGGCAGCCCAACCTCTTCGTTCCTGTTGTGATCCGTGTTCGACGATGCTCCTGGCCTGACCCAAGAGGTCTACCTCGGCTTCCCCCGATCCAGGGAATAGCGAGCAGCAGCCGGTCACCACCGTGAGATTTTCGCCGGGTACGCCATCCTCCTGCAGGACACTGTACGCTGACTCCCGGATCGAAGGATCTATATCCTACCTCATGTCCGAGAGTTTTTGGTGGGCCTCGACTCCACGTGGGAGTACCGCCTAATGAGGTGGGTCTTCTGGGTCCGAAATGCGCTGGAAGAAGGAGAAGCACTTCCTCCTTTTACGACGGTGGCGTGGACCGTTAGGTCCCAAAACGTGTTTGAGTCGGGGAACGCGCTGCCTTCTTGCCCGACGGCGGCGGTTGTAACACCGGAAGGAACAGGCCCGGCGTTGGAGAGTGACCCGTTGACAGCGGGAGTAACGCCATCGGAAGGAGCAGCTCCGGCGTGTGAAGGTGACTCGTGGGAAAGGGGGGAGGCAGAGCCCAGAGACGCTGCTTAGGTAGCCGCGGAGAACTGATTCACGGAGGGTGACGCGGATTTTACGGTGCTGGGAAGCTTGGCCCTCCGCCTAAGTTAGCCCAGCGTAACCCGGACAGCGGCGAGGGTCATGGCGGAGGGAACGGGACCGGCGCGGGAGAGCGATCCATTAGCAACGGAGTGACACCACCGGAAGGTGCAGCTCTAACGCCAGAACGTGACCCGGGGGTAAGGAGGCAAGCGGAGCCAAACGATGCTGTTCTGTAGCCATGGGGAACTCTTATACCACCGGAAACAGGGGGCGATAGCGCCGGAACACTCGCCCCCGGCCCTAGCACAGCCCAGCGTCACCCCAGCAACACCTGGAGCGACTGCGTCTGTGCTCACTGGTGCAGTAGAGGGTGGCGGAAGCACAAGAGGAAGACGAGGTCGACCACGTGGATCTGAAAGGGGATCACGAGCGACGAGAGCTGCGAGGTTCCCCCAGCCGCTGCAGCGGGAAGAGTCGGCGGTGGATATAGTGGACTTCGCAGGGAAGGAGAGTGTGGAGAGGGAGGAGAGGGCCAACGCCCAGCGAGGGCGTATTGTAACTTCGCGCTTCCTTTGCAGACAACCAGAGCGGCACGACCTGCGAGGGTTTTAGAGCAACGATTGGTCGGGGACATCGAGTGGTGCCCCTGTGCATCATGTCAACATACAATGCATGCACGGTGCGTGGTTAATCCAGTCAGAGGAGAGGTGGGGCGCAGGCGCCGCTTCTCTGCGGCGCAAGGGGATGCACAGTTCGCCATGGAAGACGAGAAGTGTTGAAAGCTGCAGCTCAGGACGACCCCAGATTGCGTGACACGGCAGCGGGCCTCGGAGGGAGACCTGACGACGGCCAGAAAGTGGGCTGAGATTTGTTTTGCTATCCCTGGGACCAAACCACGTTGGGGATTGCAGGACCGCTTGATGATGATCCCCTATACGACCTCCAACAACACTTTGTCACTGTTGGCAAAAGTGCAGCTGAGGTTGGCTACTGTCCACGCCAAGCATATCAGCCATGTGCTTGGCCTCCTCAATCACGCCCTGGAAGAGCCCCGCAAAAGCACACGATCGGAGACGCCGCACTCACCCTTGAGGTCGATCAAGCTACATTGAAAGTACGGGTGATTGTCAACATCGCGATCGCCGCTGTAAATTGCAGAAGGACGGACAAGAAGTGCACTGAGCAACGGAATATATAACACGAAAAAAAAACATCAGCCTCACACGATGGAATCGACCTTTGAACCTTCAGGAGGATCAATTTAGTTTTCTTACTGTCCCCATATCGGTTGCCTGACAATCACGGCGCACCATACATCTACAACAACCGGCGGAGAAACCTACCCTCATGTCGTCCTGTTTTACCCTGTTCAATATACCGTCGTTTCGGCCTCTTTTCAGGAACTGTCCATTGGGCCCTTGAAACGGTACGGTCCATTTTAAGGGACCATTATGCCCCAAGAAAAGGTTGACTGGCACCATCACTACAACTAATATCATTATGTTGATTATTTTCTACTTGAAAATAGATGCTTGGTCAAGCGGTCAGTATACTGGTTCGATCAGTGTATCTTTGACTTGAGATTAGTCAACAGCCCCCAGTATATGCTGGGCTGCTTCAGTATGATCTGGGGCACGATAGTCTTGCATTCAGAAGCATTATTAGGCCCTTGTTGCGCTTGCAAGCGGTGTCAAATCTTTCGGGACTTTCCCCCCTGTTTCTCCCAATTTCGGTGAACAGGACCGCGAGACTTCCCAGATTGTGGCGGGTGACATGTGTGCAGAGGCACGGCCGCGAGCGCGTGGCCGTCAGGGCCCTGAGGCGGAAGTTATAGTCAGCGGTAACAAAAAAAAAACTGCGGACAATTTTTTAACCGCTTTTCAAGCACAGAATCTGAGATAGATTTCTGAGGAATAATAGGTGAAAAACAAACACGATACTCGTGATCAAATCGCGCTATGACCTCGGTTATTGGAGTATGACTGTAAGACCGCTAATGGCAACGCCACAGTTTAACAAAACGTTTCCGAAATGTGATGTGAGAGTATTTTGCTCAAGAGATTTTCCTACAACAGTCGTTGTGGACCAAAAACGATATTAACGGGTTTTTTCTTGTGTTCTTCAAGTTTTAAACGGCGTAAATTGGTCCATTTTCATCAACCCTCGATCGACACTGTCCACTAACCGCGGTGGACCTTTGATCTCGAGACGGAAACATCCCACGGCCATGCCTCTTAGTGATGGACAAAGTCACAAGAATGCAAGCGACATCGCGGAAGAGTTCAAGTTGACTCATGCTCTAGGGCGTGCAAGGTTGCCCGCCGCGTCCTGGGGTATTCCGTCAAATCCCGTCAAAATCCCGATTTTTTCCCGCTGGGAGACGATCGAGAGTTTTTCTCTGTTTTTTAGTCTACACAACCAGCCGCCAAATAAATGCATTATTAGCAGAAGCCTGGTTGGCGCCCGCCACACACCCGTCGTAGTGTGAGCACTGTACACCAAGGGTGGGTCGGAGCCCCTGACGAGCTCGCCATGTTCAGATTTCACGGCGCTGTGTCGTTGGTTTCGTCGAACGAAGTGTTTGGAGAACACGAAATCACGCCGCTTCTAGTCCAAGATCTGCTTGACAATTTCTCAGGGACGTGTTACCCAAGATCGCCGCCACAAATCTATTTTCTACGGAAAGTTCCACAAGCATAAAAAAACGAACCCACAGGCAACCTTCCGACCGGAGTTTGGCTGGCCTCTTCGGATTATTTTTTTAGTAAACACTTGCTTGCCATGGCAAGAGGGTCTAAACAGTTGCATGTTTTAATAATCAACATACCAGGTACGTGAAAACATTGAAACATTGATTGTGTTGATTGATTTCACTGCTGTCGTACTTGGAGTAGACTCACTCTTGGTCGAGCAGTGAGTATACACTAGGCCCGCCAATCAGTATGTCTTTGGCTTGATAGTACACATCAGCCACCAGTATATACTGGACTTCATCAGTATACTGGGGGCGCCATCGTCTTGAATACAACGACCATAGGCTCCGATCAAGTCATGTAGTCTAAACATTTTGGGACATTTCCCGGGATTGCTCGCCAACCTCAGCGAGCAGGACCGCGGGACTTCCCAGATGGGGGCGAAGGACCACAGATCTACTCGCAGGAAGATGCACGATCTGCTGGTTGCTTACTCTTTTTCTTCTGGTAGGTATGGCTGCGTATAATCTACACGGAGAGACAATGGTTGATCAGAGTGCTGGAACGAGGGAGCCGGCTTTGGTCCACTTCCTTTTATCCCCGCTTCCCGCTAAGTCAAATGTCCCATCTCTGGGTGTTCTTTATTGGTGCATATGTGCATATACTACGACGGTGGGTGGTGACAAGGCACCTTAATAAACCTGCTCTCCTTCTGCCTCGTGCGCGGCCCATGGTGGTGCTGCGCGCTATCCCCTCCTCCTCGTGAGGAAGCGAACCCCGTGCCTAGATTACACGACGCGTGCTACCATACAGGTACAGGTTTCGTCTCTTTTCGTGTGAATTGTTTCCGAATGTTGGGGCTCTCCTCAACCCAAAATCGTCCGAAATAGGCCGGGGGGCCCGGGTTTTACATGATTTTTGCGTGTACACTTCTCGGCCTTGGGATTTTTCACACATCCGGTGTACGAGCACTTTTGTTTTTCTCCAAACCAGTTTTTGGGAGAGGTCTCAAGCTCCCAAATCGAGGGGTAGTATTTGAAAAAAAGTGGTGCGCCTTTACCGTAGCACGCGTCACATCAACACACCAACACGGGGCGGGGGACGCTCTTTGAGGTGATACAGCCGCGAGCGCGTGGCTGTCGGGGCCTTGAGTGCGGCGGAAGTTCTAAGCCGCGGTCTTAAAATAACTGCCCCCAAAAACTGCGCCATATTCCACTTCTTACAAGAAAAGATACATCCGTCTGAGCAATAGCCAAAACAGAAACTACAACAAACCCTAAAGGGGATATAAATATATACTGGAGTATAATATATATATAAGTCCTATTTTTTATAGTGTAAAAACGATAATGTTATTTTTTTCCGACGACCTTGGGTTAACCCTTGTAGCACCGCAGTCCAGACATGGGGACAACACACCCGGGAGTTAGACTAGGCTGACCTTAAGGAGTTGGAAAAATGTGCACCTTTATTCAGGGGAAAAAAAATGCCAGAAAAGGTGCTACCTCTATATACCTCTATCGAGGCACGCATCCTTCGTGTGGTCGATGCTGCAACCGTCAGCTTGCTTCGACATTTTTCCACAAAAGCACAGGTTGTTTCTTTGTAACAAAAGCCATGACGACCCCCTGCTTCACTCCCCGCCGGGAAGAGTTGGATGCTGCCTGGTGCGGTAACATACGTCTGGTTATCGCCTACTGAAAACCCGAACAAAACTAAACCCGCACAATCGTCTTCCACCCCTCGCTGTCTCAAAGCAAAAAACAAATTGTAAAAACAAACTATTAATAGACCGATATTCTGTCACGAAACGACCATGTAGTTCTCCGTCCCGCAAACGACAGATTCTGTCGGCTAAAACGACCAATTTCGAAATCCTTCCGACCGATTCCGTCACAAAAACGGCCGATTCTGTCTCAAAAACGGCTGATTCTGCCTCAAAAAACGACAACCTATGCCGCACAAAAACGACAGATTCTGTCGCAAACAAGATATAACCCGCCACAAAAGCACTGATCAATGCCGACACAAAAACAACCGATTCTGGCACAAAAAATGACAACTTCTGTCCAACACGCCAGTTTCCAGGCATTCACGAAAACCAACGTTTACATACTCTTTTTGGGTCAGATTTTGGGTCAGATTTTGGGCCAGATTTCAGGCGAAAAAACACCCCCCCCCGGCCGCGACAACATGCAAGCAGTGTTTGGTGTTTGACAAGTCATCACCGATATGAGGACTTTTCGGGAACCTTCACTGAGAAACAAACCAGCCACCCGCCATTGGCCCTCCCTCTCTTCTCAGGAGAATTTGCATCTCTCTTTCTCTCTTTCTCTCTCTCTGTGGGACGCGTTTTAAGATAGAGGTGCACCACTTTTTTTCTGGGTTTTCCTCAATTCGGGAGCATAAGTTGACCTCTCCCAAAAAAAATTATTTGGAGAAAAATAAAACGTGCTACCGGATGGAACATGCCGTGATGACCTATTAATAGGCACATTCAACGAGAATCATGAAAACAAAAAAAATGTCGTACAAAACCTTTCGACGATTTTGGGGTAAGGAGCCCTCGTCATTCAGAAAAAAAATAGCCAAAATAAGGTATACCTCTATCGTAGCACGTGCCCTGGCTACAACCATGGTACATTACACCCCCGTGCAGGGGAACAAACTGCCATAGAACGCAGCCGATTAGAAAAAAGAAGCACTCATACATATAATCATTTGCACGAAACCGTCGTTTTCCAACATGCCGCATCTCATGAAGAGAAGACAAAAAAAAGTGAAAAAGAAAAAGGAAAAAGGAAAAAAAGAAAAAAGGAGAGCAACAAACGCGAGCGGAAGCAAACAGAAAAGGAGACAATAAACCAAGCAAAATCAAATAGGAGAAACAAACAAAACACAAACCCAAAAAAACGAAACAAAACGAAAAAAACAACCCAGCACAGCCCCAGCAGTGCACAACCCAGCACAGCCAGCCCCAGAAGAGCGGTGAAAATAACAGAAAACGGTCCAAACAAATCTACATTAGCAGTGCAGTTAACAAAACAGAGAAAACGCCCGAAAATCTAGAACGGCGTTTTCGAGTAGGGATTTCTCTAGTAGGCGTTTTCGAAGAGGGTTTTCTAAAAGGCGTTTTCGAAAAGGAGGTTGGCTGCCATTTCCGCGTTTTTATCGCACGCAATGAAAGCCTCGATCACCTGATCCCGCCCGACCCCCGGCACCATAGCCATCAGCTGCCAAAAACAAGCAAGAAAATACAAGACAAAAAGCAAAATGCGCCCGAACAGACCAGGGGGTGGGGTGGGGGTGGGGGAGGGATGGAGGGCGTGGGGCATCAGGATTAAGGGAAGGGGTGAGGTGATAGGGTAAGGGAGCGAGGGGGACCCCGCCCAACCCTCAGCACCATGGCAATCAGTTGTCCACACCAGTCACCGACAAGACAAGACGAGACACGATATTGACGTTCGAATAAAGGGAGAGGGGGGAGGGGTCACGAAAAGAGGGGAGGTGAAAGGGGGGGGATAAGGGGGGGTGTACTCATTGCGTGCATGGCCGTAGTCGTATGACCATATATTCGCATCCCTACAACACCGGGACGGAGTATGTCGGGTTTTACCGACTAGGAAGAGGGTAGGATAGGAGGAGGGGGGGGGGGAGGGAGGGATTGTACGGGGTTGGGGTGTGAAAATATTAATGCAAGGGTAGGGCCATGCAGCGGCAGAGAGAGAAAAAAAGCACACCCCGGGACAGAGTTACTGCCGGGACGAACAAGTGAACTGTGATTGGCCTGCTGAACGGTACCAATTCAGCCGCTCATCGGCCTGGAAAAAAAATGTGGCGGAGACAGCCCTTGACAGACAGCGAATTCGCCTAATATTTCTTTGACAGAGACCACACTACTAGGGTTGAGCGGAAACACTCGGCCCTACAATCTTGACGCGCGCGTTTTCCCTTGCTTGACATTTCTCCTGACCTATTTGGCCTGAAACGGATTCTGCCGTTCGTAGGCCAGAAAACACAGGCACCGATTCCGGCGCCCAGGAAAGCGCGGACATGACGGGAAACACCCGGAGCAACTAAAACCAGCAGCAGCCGCCGCCGCCGCAGCAGCAGCAGCAGCGGCAGCAGCAGCAGCAGCGGCAGCAGCAGCAGCAGCAGCACGGGCAACAAAGGGGACCATAGTCGGCAGTAACAGCAGCAATGACAACTACTGAAAACACCATCATCACTACAGCCACCAATGCCGCGTAGAATAACAACGACAACAACGGTACCCTTCCCAACACTACCACCATCATCACCACCGCCACCAATAAAACAACAGCGACAACGACGGCAACGCCAACACCACCACAGCCACTACCACCACCGCCACCAGAACCACAACGACGACAATGACGGTCACGACAGTCGCACCACCACCATCATTAGCACAACAACAAGGACAAAGACAGCAGAGCCAGCAACACCTCCATCACTACCAACGCCACCCCCACCTCCCCCACCACGACCACCGCTACCAATAGAACAACAACGATGGCAACATTATTAATAGTACCACCAACACCATAACGACCGCAACTACCACCACCACCAAGACCCTCATCCGCACTACAAATAGAACAACAAGGACAACGGCAGCAACATCAACGCCACGTCCTCCTCTTCCACCACTACCACCACCACCACCTATAAAGCAACAGCAACGGCACTGGCGACAATGACATACCACCCCCACCACTGCCATTGCCACTAGTTCCACCCACACCACTAACACAACAACTACAGCGGCAGCAACATCACCACCATCAATAGCACTACAACGACAACACCCCTACACTAAACAAACAAAATTCCAACAATGACAACCACACCACCCCCCACAACATCAACGTAATCAACACCACACCACCACCACCACAATACCACAATACCACAACCCCAACAAAACAATCAACTCAACCACAAAAAACACAATCCAACGCTTTGCACCGCAGTGTCCTCCTCTTCCGTGAGCTCGACCGTCACTTGCTGTTCCTGTCTCTGCCCCTGCCTGCCCTCGCCTCTGCCGCAGCAAACCCCAATGTCAACCACAACAACAACAACAGCAACAACAACAGCAACAATCAACAACAGCACCAATAACAATAACAACAACAGCACCAACAACAAAAACAACAACAACAACAACAACAACAACACCCCCAGCATCAACCACAGCAACACCGCCAACCAACAACACCCACACCACAAACACCAACAGCAACTCCACTCCCAACACCCCCCCCACCACCAACATCAACACAAACAAAAACGTATACAACAGCAGCAGCAGCACCACCGACCACAATACTTCAGCCCCAACCCCCAACAACCAACCAAACAACAAAACACACACAATCCCACATTTTGTACGGCAGCATCCTCTTCTTCCGTGAGCTCGACCGTCACTTGCTGTCCCTGCCCCTGCTCCCCCTCGCCTCCCCCCGCCGCAAACCCTGCAGCAGCCGCGTCTGCCTCCTCGTCGTCCTCCTGCTCCATGCCGTCTATTAACCCTTCGATCCTGGAAACCCGGAAGTAGTTTACGTCAATACATATTTTTCGTTAAGATACCCATACATTTATTTTGTAGGTAAGATCGTTCAATTACGCAGTTTTTTTATTGAGCTAGTCACATATTAATAGTCAACCGGAAAATCCGGTAATTTTGTGCACCAACGCTTTAGGGGACACATTACTTGGACTCGGTTCAAGACAATTTATCCAGCAGTTCAAGGGTGACGCCTTGACTTGGTGTAGGTTAATACCAGGGCTTTTCACGGGTCGGGTAATTTTCTCACGGGTCGGGTCGGATCGGGTCGGGTCGGGTCACCTTTTTCACGAGTCGGGTCAGTTCTCACGGGTCGGGTCGGGTCACCTTTTTCACGGGCCGGGCCAGTTTACACGGGTCGGGTCGGGTCAGGGTTAGGGTTAGTTTACACGGGTCGGGTCGGGTCAGGGTTAGGGTTACCCGATCCGTGAGAACTGACCCGACCCGCGAAAAGCCCTGCTGAATATCTCGAGCGGTTAAAGGGTGACGCCTTTATCATCAGCACTATTCGCGATGCAACCCCAGCAGCAGCCGCGTCTGCCTTCCTCGTCTTCCTGCTCCATACCGTTCATCAACCTTGTTCGACCTGAAGAATCGAACGCTCAATATTTACCAAGTAAAACGATATTTTATGAAACGATAACATATTTTAGATACGCCAGCTACAAGTTCGATACATTTAACGGTCGATATTTGTACGTACCACCTTAGGGGAGCAAGCGGATCGGAATTCCAATACGCCACATTCCTAGAAACGCCAAAACGAAAAACAAAACAAAACAGAGGGTTGGGAGTTCTGTACGACTCGAGAAAACGACATTGTTTGTCAAATTCTTCTAATTGGTTCTAGTATATCCCCTCCTGTCTGGGCTCTCGAAAAGAGGAGTGTGGCCTTCGAAAAAAAAAAACGTGCTCCACTGAGCACTTTTTTTTTTTGGTAATTACGGGTAAATAATTATCGTTTGGGCCACCCAGGATGGAAAGGTTGATGAACGGCATGGAGGAGGAGAACGGGCGACAAGGAGGCAACCGCGGCCAATGCGGGACTTGCAGCATAAACATTCCTATTATACTGCAGCAGTGAGTGGTGTTCTCGTACTCGCTTCAAGACCACCCCGTCACAAGTCAAGTAAGGCGGTCTTACCTCTACAAGGGGCATGGTCTTGTGTTTTTCTACTCCAAAATGATCATATACCAACCCCCAAATAGTTTACTTCCGTACATAACAGGCCGGTTTACCTGGTCTTATCTCCCGAAACGTCTTAAACAGGGTGGTCTTATAATGGGAAAGACTACACTACTGAGTCGTAAATATCTTAATTGCACCCGCGTGTTGGGGATAAACCACTTGGAATTAGTGTTGACGATTTTTGCGTAGTTCATGCGAAAAGGCTTTTTGACAAACCGCTTGGAATAAGTGTTTGATCGTATTTGCGATACTCACAATAAAAAGCCTGTTACTATTAGTGCTGCGAAAACTACCACAACACTAATGCCAACTCAGTAGCCCCAACAACATGGACGCAGTTTTATATTTTTATGATTTAATACAGTGTGATATGCCATATATCGTTGGGTAGGAAAACTTACAATAATAGTGTTGAAACCGACAAAACCCAAGGCCAACCCAACCCACGAGAAAGTAGCTTTTAAATTAAAAAAAAGGTCAACAAGATTTTTTTTTTGCTAACCTAGCTTTATCGAGTTTTATCGTGGGTTTGCCTTGGGGTTTACATGGCCATTCGCCTGTTTCATACTATATAAAGTCTTTGCGACATTCGTCGATTTCAATACTATTACACCATATGTTCGCGGCAGTCGTCGGTTTCAATACTATTACACTATATGTTTGTGACATTCGTCGGTTGCAATACTATTATGCCATATTTTGCGACATTCGTGGGTTTCAAGACTACTACACCATATGTTTGTGGCATTCGTCGGTTCAACACGATCATACCACATGTTTGTGACATTCGTCGGTTTCAACAATATTATACCATACGTTTGTGGCATGCGTCGGTTTTCCATAGTATTATACCATATGTTTGTGGCATTCGTAGGCTCCAACACTATTATACCACATGTTTGTGACATTCATCAGTTTCAATAACATTTTACCACATGTTTGTGGCATTCGTCGGTTTCAATACTATCATACTATACCCTGTGTTTGTGGCATTCGTAGGCTTCAACAATACTAATACACCATATGTTTGCGGCCTTCGTCGCTTTCCGTACTATTGCACCACACGTTTTCCTACGCAATCCTGTCGTATTCCGCCGGCAAACACCCTACTACTGTTGTGTTGTTTTTTTTGTTCCAGCGGACTTGTTATCTGCCAGCGGACGGGAATACATAAAAGCCTGACCCTTTAAGAACGGCACCCATCACGGGGACGAAACTACATGGAACATTGCGTGGAATACCTACTATCCATAAAAGGGTCACAGCCAGCATCGGACAGAAAAGACTCCTAGTGATGATCTATAGGGTCTAGTTTATGCCTCTCAGGGCACAGACAGATCCCTGGCCTATATGATCTGCATGGCCTACAGATCATGTTGCCCAGTGAGAGCCGTGTGATCGGCATGGTCTAGCACATAATTCCTGGGATGCATCTGTACCACGCAGATCCTGCACAATATATCATGTCATAACGACAGATGTAGGATCTATGATAGATAATCTAGATCGTGATCTGTCCGATATGCGAAGGGGTTACGCCCCCCCCCCCTTCAGAATTGCACCTACGTTTTGGCGAGAAGCAGCTTGGAAAAAGACTAAAATCAATTCTGCAGCTGAACCCAAAGGATTCCAGAGGAAACATAAAACATCAACGTAACAAGTCGTCTGACGTCGAAGTCATCCAGTTTCTATTCGTTTCGCCAGGCCGAGGGCGAGAGGATGACCCCCCCGATCTGCCACACACCCCCTTCCCCCCTTCCTCTCGTTGCCTCTCACTCCCCCCTTCCCCTTCGAAAATATGGATATCCCATTTCCTCCTTTCCCCTCATCAACATCCTACCCCGCCTTCCCTCACAAGTGGTTCTTGGCAGGATGCAGCTCACCCTTAATGCGACTAGCCGAATACCTCACGGCACTTCGCCCTTGGTGCACGCCATGTCTGCGTGGTCGGTGAAAACCCGACGAGCTCCGTCCCGACATTGCGGGGGTGCGAGGGTCTAATAGTACCACTATGGCCATCCGACTATGGCTAGGCATGAAGTGAGTACCCCCCCCGTCCCTTCCCTTTCTTTCCATATCTATATCCCACACCCCCTACGCGCCTTCCCCTCCTAATCCCCCCCCCCCCCTCCCTTCCCCACCTTATCTATATCCCCCCTTCCCTCTGTCCCTCCTCCCCTCCCCTCTGTATCTTCGCCCCCCCCACCCCCCCTTCTTTTCCCTTCCTTATCTCTCACCCCATGTCCATCATAGCCTGCCCCTCCACGTCAGGGGGCTCGTTCATCAACCTCAAGAAGTCCCCCTGGTTCTCATTAATCCGTTCCATTAGTTCCTGCCGACGATGCCAGTGATACGAATAAGAATAAGAACACGAACCAGAACATAAATAAGGACACGAACAAGCACGAAAACAGTAACAAGGACAAGGGTTAGCGGATAAGGACAAAAATAAGGGAAAACACACGGGCAAGGGAAATGGCAAGGATAAGGCCACGAATAAGCAAACACATGAGGATCACGACAAGGATAAGGATAATGCTAAGGCTGATGATAACGTCACGGATAAATAAAAGGACAAAAAAAGTAAGGATACGGGCAAAGGCAGGAGACAAGGACGTTGATAGGGACAAGTAAACTGAAAAGGATAACGATAAGAAGCGCAAGGCGCGGATCGAGCGAGCGAGTGATCGAGTGATCGCGCGGATCCATGGTTTGTCGACAGCGATGTTATGTTTTTACCAATAGTATCGAGTATTCAGAGCAACGCAAAGGGACCTACACATGATACACCGGGTTCACCAACTATCCGGTTCAAGTTTTGTTAGTTGCTGCTCACGTCCTCACGTTAACACATCGCCATCAATAATCTACCAAGATTCCGTGCTAACGAGATTCCTTGCTTGGGACATCAAACTTTTTGGGACACCAAATCCATCATGGCACACACACAAACACACACAAGGCTTCCCCAATAAGGCGGTCATATTGACCACGTTTTTTTCACGGGTCATGATTCGGTCTGCGGGTCGGATTAAGAAGCTTTCGAAAACTCGCGGGGCTAGTCGAGTTGGGCCAGGAGGTGTTCAAAATGTCACCGGTCGAGTCGGGTCGGGTCAAGAATTTTTCAAAATCTCGCGGGTCGGGTCAGATCGGATCAGGAATTTTTTAAATCTCACGGGTCGGGTCGGATCATCTTGCCTGATCCGACCCGCGTGAAGGGATCCGACCCATGGAAAGCTCTGCAAGTTACTACCTGGTATGATACTCCTGGGGACCACAGTACCCAGAACCCACCATATCCATAAAACATACCTGGTACACTTATTGCCCTGTTTTTACTAAGCAGGTTTGATCCTGACTACCAAGTCCCCATGCAATACTGGTAGAAAAAATACTCGAATGGACACTTGTTGCGGCGCAAATGGTACAAGCGGCTGGGTTGGTTACACAGCAGTGATGTAGTCTACCCATTTAAAGACAATCGTGTTTAGAATTTTCGAGAGATAAAACCATACTAATCGGCTTGCCACGAAAAAAAATCTACTTGGAACTAGTACTTCGAATAATATAATCATTGTTCTAATGTTCTAGTAACTACCAGTGTGGGTATAAGCCCACCTAAATAAGCCTGTCACGGGGTGGTATTAAACCCTTTACATCCCCAAAACACCTCCCTATACTAATTCCAAGTGTTTTTTCCTCAAAAACGGGTTTCCAATTATAAAGGCGTTTAATGTGGGCACACCACTGTAGGGGTGGCTTCTTTTCCCCCGAAAAAAATAATCCGTTTCTCGTCTCACCGGGCTTTGGGCTCCTAGCTGCTGTAGGACCTGCGGCAGCATCGCGGGGTTGTCCCGTACCAGACCTCGCAGCTGCAGGAATAGGCAAGTACAATATCCATCCATCAACCCAGCCGGTATACCCATCCGGCGGGTGTATCGTATTCATCCAACGGTCGTATCCATACATACGTCCGGCCGGTATATCCATCAGTCAGACCGGTGTATCAATCCGCAGAGTATATCCATCCCACGGGTATATCATTCCAGCAGATATATATCCAGCAGGCATGTCCGTCAGCAGGGTAAATCATATCCACCCGACGGGATGTTTTTGACAGATCCAGATCCAGTTTGAACGCGAATGCGGCATCGAGCAGCAGACATAGCGGCATAACGGGATTGCTCGATGGGTTGGAGGTACAACAGCAAAGTCGGTGTTCGGGTAAAGCATAGAGCTCCTCACCTTTCGATGGGAACCCGAAAACGACGCCCTCTTTCTCAAAAAGTAGTTGTTTTTGGAGGGATAGAGCTCCCCTCATCATACAACACAAACCTGGTCATCTCTACACATTACGTACCGTGCATTTATCGCAGCATGATATCAGCTACCATTAATAGACCAATTAGGGTGTTTGCGACCTATATATACCAACTTTGGTTGGGTGGGAGTTGGGTATGAAATCATATAATGCCATTTTTAGTATTGAAACCGTCGAACGTCAACATCTCAGGCCAACCCAACTCACGAAGCATCAGCGAAAAAATAAGGATACGAACAAAGTACAGTCGACCCCGCTTTAAAGACGCACATGGGTTTTTTTTTTCAGGGCGTCTTTAACCCGGGGAATCGTCTTTAACTTTCCGGGGACAATAACTCCCCTTCCCCGGGGTCAACGGAGACGTAACCTACGTCAAACGAAGCGCCATTTCAGCAGGAATACTGGCATGACAGGCAAACGCCGAAAAAGAATCACCACGCCGTTGTAGGTATGTAGAATTTAAGTTTTCGCGGACATCACCTCCACCCGCGCCAACCTGAGAAACTACAACCTTGGCGCTGCACATAGACTACTTGCGTGTGTGGACTGCGCGTGCTTTGCGTTCGTATTTACAAACAAGGGAACCTGTATTCGAGTACATTTAGTCTCTCGTTGGCCCACTTGAAAATCACTCCTCTGAAGCCTACGCTTGATGTAGTCACCACATGAAAAATGTGCGTACTGCCGTTTCAACGTCACGTACCAACCAGAGAGCCACCTGCGCCCGAAACCACACAGCTCGAGTACAGGGGAAAAATAACACCATGAAGCACGAAACACGCACAACGCTGAAACAAAGAGAGCTCACTCCACTGCAGTTTTAAAAACCGAATCCACACAGAGCATGAAACATGTTTGCCGAGCGAAGCAAAATCACAGATCGCACAAGCGACCTTAGCCCAAAGAACGGCATTCCCAAACTACGACTTCCATGCATCACGAAGGGTGGACTGCACCTCACCCCTCCCCTTCGCTCTACGCTTGACTTGAGTTTCATGTGTAAACGAATGAACGGTTCTCGAAAGAAGGAATAGCGATTCGCTGTATTCGCCGTTTCCCCCTTTCGCGTACAAGTAGGAACGAACTTCCTCAAGACGAGAGCGGACTTCGGCTTCTGAAAGGGAGGTTGTGACGCACGAGTCTGTCCTCTTCTGGCAATCTGTGCACTCTCTCTGCTGCCCGTAGCCCTCGTCTCCGATGCCCCGACCGCAATACGCGTGCATGGGTCGCCCGCAAGGGCACTCATGAATCGATGACACAAGCATAGACTTTGTCGTGCACGTTGGTTCACCACACGGCCTCAAGCCGGCGGCAGACGACCCGCCAGTAGACGGGAGGAATCTCTCCATACCCACAGGTAGCAGCGTCGAAAGCAGCAGACCGCTGTCTGAGCAGCTTCGCGAGATGAATTTTGGGGGGGCCGTGGAATGGAATTGGAGAAAAAACGACACCCCCCTACTGTATGTCCTATCTGCGGGCCACCATGGTTCTGTAAAAAATGTCGTCTTTATAGCGGGAAGTTGACTTAAGCCGAGCGTCTTTAAAGCGGGGACGACTGTATGTCTTTCCTACATTTTCGAGTTTCATTTTCTGACTTCCCAATCTTCCCGTATGTTGGTTGGTCTTCGGTTAAGACATTCGGTGGCTTCAATGGGATTGATGTATTTTTCCTAATGCGAGAGAGTTTGGAAATCGCAAAACCCCTGTCGGGCAACTAATGAAAGTCTACTACATCTACACATGAAAGACTGCTATAACATTTCTCGTAAGTTGGTTGGTCTTCGGTTACGACATTCGGTGGCTTCAAAAGGATTGATGTCTTTTTCCCTAATCCAAGAGAGTTTGGAAATCGCAAAAGCCCTGTCGGGCATATAATGAAAGGCTACTACACCTACAAAGAATAGACTGCTATAGACGCGTACCGATTTCTAGCAGACTAGGCCGATCCAAACAAGACCATGATACCATATAAAAAATGGTACATTAGACCAATAAATAGCAGGCTGGAGCGTAAGAAGCGAAGAGTGGCTCAAATACTACACAATTTACGTCAGCGTAGCTCACTAGATGAGAAAGCCATGAGCGACACATAGGTGACGCGTGGGCCAGCATCCCGCACACATGGGGGGCCCGTGGGCGATCCGTCAACCACCATTCCAAAACCCACGGGATACAGCAACCCTATTGACCCGACAATGGAATACCCACGGCACTGCATGGGCCACCCTTACCGGTTCATGGGCCGTCCACAGGGCCTCTCATGGGCCACGCTTAACCCCATGAACCAAGCATGGGTCTCCCATGGATCTGGCCATGGATCTGCCGTGCACGGCGGCAAGTCGACCCCCTTTTACCCTCCCCAGTCCTTGAAGAAGCCCAATCTCATAGGGGGGGGGGGTAGAATTAATCAAGTGCGCTAAAGCGGGACGGGATAATGTACAGGGGGAGGGGTTAAGTTCAACTACAGTACTTCATACTAATTCACCTTAAATATTCGTAATGGCTGAGGGAGACGATAGAGTAGAAACTACGAGAAGCGCGAATCCACCGAAATCAAGCGATGCTATTTTACAACCTGTAGACTACTCTGTAAACAGACTTACCAACATACTACCACTGTAGTATTCTACAAGAGGTAAAACACACCTGATCGAATTGAGGGTGAAACCTCATGAAATTCAAAGGGTTGCCTCCGCCCTCCACCCCGAGCCGTACGGAAACGTCCTCCTCGCCTTCTTCGTCTCCGTCACCTGCCCGACCCCCCGCCCGTATGAGACAACCCAAACAAAAAAAAAATGGAACATACGGCAAAAACGAAACGAGCGCCAAAACGATGGAGGTATCTCTACGACAATAAGGAGTAGGAACGGTGCTCCGTCTCGAAAGGGACGCGAGGTCAACGGTCAAATGACGAAAAGACAAACAACAAACGAGTACCTCCCACGCCCCTCCTGTCGAGCCTTGAAAAAAGTTTCGGGGTCGTTACTTTTTCGTACACCCTCGCCTACAAACAACCAAAAAAAAATCAACAAAGGTCAGCCACCCGAGACGTTACTCTGGCAGGGGATAATGCCATCCCCTCCCCTCCCCCAGCTCACCCTTCACGTGACTCGTTGAACACCTCACGATGCTTCGCGTTTGGCGCAAGCAACATTTTTACCTAGTCGGTGAAAACCAGACGTGCTCCTTCGCTGCAGAGTAGGAAAGAGAGGGTATGCTACTGCGGTCTTACAGACTACGGCCATGCCCAACAACGATTACCTCCGCCCCCCTGTGGGCCTTAAGAAATAACACGCGTCATCGGACCTGTTTTCGTGCACTGCTTACAAGAAGACAGAAAAACGACAGGTCAAGGTCACAAGTCACCAGAGGCGTTAACTTTGGCAGAGGGGATAATGTCGTTTCCTTCCCTCTCCCCCCTCTCACCGCGTGCGTCGGATGCAGCCCCTCCCGCCGTGCCCGCTACTCCCTTATCTGCAGACGCATTGGTCTATTATGTCTCCCCCCAAAAAATAGCACTCATGACAAAAAAAGAAAACGGATCAACTAAAACAAAACACTCCAAAGGTCAGTCATCGACGCGTTATCTGGCAGGGGACAATGCCCCCCCCCCCCCCTTATCACCATAGTTAATAGGACTGCATGTGAAAAAACAAGAAAAGGGCAATATGGAATAAGGTGGGGTAACGTACTCGAGAAAATATGTAAGGATTTACGGGGGGACCAAGAAGAGATAGTGTCCATAGAGAAGTTAGGCGGGTACAAGGCAGAAGTAAAAGAAACAGTAAAAGAAAGGGAAAGGCAAACGCTAAGAAATAAGCTGAGAGAGAAGCACTTAGAGATATACGGGGGGTTGAGGGAAGGTATTGCAAAGAAAATGTATCTGCACGGCCCAATGGACTACGCGAAAAAGCTGAAACTGCGATTTCATGTAGGGGACCTGGACTTACCAGAAAGAGGAAAGAGATATACCAGTAGTCGGGAGGGGGAGGACGTGGATACAAATATGTGCCCGTGTGGCACAGCAATAGAGAGTAGGACTCACATAGTAGGAGAAAGTGAAATATGCAAGGAGGAACGGGATGCGTTAGAGGGGGGGGTGAGGAAATTGGACGTAGGTGACATGGAAGAGTTTGGCAGACCAGAGAGTAGCGAGAAAACGATCGTTATCCTATGAGATAGATAGCGGCCGCAGACGGCGAAACAGGACGGGGATAGGATGAGCAAACATTTTCTATGTAGTATATGGAAGAAGCGTAATGAGCGTCCAAATATTGGGGGTGTCTCTATTAGGAGTAGGAACGGTGTTCCATCTCGAAAGGGATGCGTGGTCAGTGGTCAAATTACTAAGGCAAGCAACAAATGAGTACCCCCCCCCCCCCTCTCACCGCGTGAGTCGGACGCCGCCCCCGCTGCCACCCCGGCCTCCGCCACCCCTTCAGGAATGCCCTCCATCAGATAGCTCGCCGCCCTGCTTACGTCGTTGAACGCCGCGCGTAGAGCCGCCCTCGCCTGTATTACAACAACACAATACCGGGTGGTAACCCCCAAAAAACGGCAAACACGGGGTTCTTCAATACCGGTTCCACGGCGCCTGTATTGTCACGTGCGGCCCGATTTGAGGTAGAGAACCCTTGACGCGCGGCTGCCCAAAAAACAAGATGATCCGCGTTCTACAGGCCGAGGCTACTCCTACGCTAGGCGAGCGACGTTTCGGGGCTCTTTTTGCTGTGGCTCGGGGCCCCTCGCGCTAGTGACTCCCTAGCTCCTTGGCGGTCTTGGGCTTTGGTGCCGTTTTAGCTTGCCGATATGAAACCGTGCTGGAACGGTAAGGCACGCTGCTCCAAAAAAATGATCGCCGAAAAAATGTCCTAGTCCGTGGGGTACAGAGTCCGTCATGCGAGTGGAAAACCCCCGGGGGGGGGTGGGGGGGGGGGGGGGGGGGATAGCCCTCCCACCCTAGCCTCAGTCCACAACGGCTGTGTTACAACGTGCGGTGGCCCAAAGTAGAAAGAAAAAAATGCAGGGCTGTTGACGGGTCACGATCGGATCCACGGATCGGGTCAGGAGGTTGCCAAAATCTCGCGGGTCGAGCCGGGAGACAGTTCGAAATCGCACGGGTTAGAAGCGATCCGGCCAGCAGCTTTTCACAGCTCACGGGTCGGCTCGGGTCATCCCGACCCGCGAGCGGTGACCCGATCCGTGAAACGCCCTGTCTAAAAATGGGCTATTACCATATACCTGGTATCGGTTTCACATGGCCTGTACTATAATGCGCCCCCCCCCCAAAAAAAAAATGGTGAACACGAGCGAGCACCAGTTTCACAATGTATTGAAACATGCGGTGGCCCCAAATATATGGGACAAACGGGTTGCTACATACCTGGTACCGATTTCACATTTCTTGTGTCATAACGTGCGGTGCCTCGAAATAAAACTGGTAAAAAGCTGGTTCTCATATGTATATACTCGTATCGGTTTCAGATCAGCGGCATCAGAAGGGTGGCGGTCCAAAATACAACGGAGCAACGGGTTCTTATGTACGGGCTTCACAGTCTGTTACTACGGGACAGCGGGAGAACAGGGAGGCAGGGGGAGTGGCACTCTGTTCACTTCGTACGCGGACAAAGGCGGGGTAAAAGCGCAAGTAGCTGAATCGAACCGGACCCAACCTAATCTAGCCCAACCCGGCTCCATCTCACACAACCGAACCTAACTCAGCTCAACCCAACCCAGCTCAAGGCAAGGGTACCAAGCCAAGCCACACCAAGCCAAGTCAAGCCAAGCTAAGCCACGCCAAGCCAGGCCAACTCAACCAAACCCAGCCCAACCTAGCCCAACCTAGCCCAATCCAACCCAACCGAACCCAATCCAACCCCAATCCAACCCCGCCGGCTATGTCCTATCCTTCAAACGTATTGCAACCCCCCGCCCGCCCCGCCCCCCCCACCCCCGAGACCTACTTCCCTTTCTCTCAAACAAAGCCAAACAAAACAAATCCCGCCCAAAGCGACAAGAAACCCCGCGCCATCCGCCAACGACCATCATCGTCAACAACAATAAGACATGCATTAGGCGAGAGCGCCCATACCCCACCCACCCTCCCCCCCAACCCCAACAAGGTATGCACTGCGCAAGAGAACCCCCTCTCTTCCTCCGTCTCTTCCCCTCGTGTCCCCCCCACCTGATCTTCAGGAAACCCCATCGCCGTCAGCCTTTCCACGCTGGCCGGGTCTATTACTAGCTCCTCCTCGCCGGTGTTAGCCACCGCACGCGTCGCCCCTACCCCCCCTACCGCTACCGCCTCCGCCGTTGCTGCTGCTGCTGCTGGCGCTGGCGTTGTTGCTGCTACTGGCGCTGCTGCTGCTGCTGCCGCTGCTGCTGGCGCTGCTGATGTCGATGCTGTCGGTGGTGGTGGTGGTGAGACCGCGGCAGTAGCAGCGGCAGCGGCGGATGATGATGATGTTGATGCCGATGACGACCCTGCGGCTGCTGATGCGGATGATGACGAGGGCTTCGTCGCGACGGGAGTTGCACGTCGTTTGGCCTGTAGAGGGCGGACAGATTCGATTTTTGTTGGTTAAATTGTCGATTATAATAATCGTGTTTTCGACCGTAATCGCGATTCTAAGATTGAGTAGTTATCATTAAAACAACTGTTTTCTCGATAAATAATCGTTTCCGGGGACTTGCGCGTCGCTTCGCCTGTAGAGGGAGGAGAGATGCGATTTTATACGTCAAGTGTTCGTTAAATTAAGTGCTGTTTTTTCCGCTTTACGATATCGTTTTACGGTTTTGTGTTGGTATGATGAGATAGCAGTATCACAAACACACACAAAAAAAACAAGGCAGGAGAGGGGGATGGGGGATACACACAGTGATATAGCAGGTACGGTACTGTGCACTACTAGGCTGGCGAGAAAGTGAGCCACCGACCGACCTTAACCATGAGAACAAGGAAGCCGCCAGCCGCCACGCTGGAGCTCAGAGCGTCATCGTCCTTCAAGGTCTTGCCGCCACAGATCAGGACCTGCGACGCCGGATCGACCCCACGCTGCTCCGCAATTTTAGCCTTGACGTCGTTCATCTGCGCTCGTGATGAGGGGGGAAGGGGAGGGGAGGGGAGAGGAGGGGAGGGGACGAGGAGGTCAAGTGCTGCCGCTTTTGGGACATGATTTTCTTGAAGTAAGTCCTTGTCCGTGTCGGTTCTCTGTCCACTACAGTAATACAACATGACGTAGTAAGACAGCACAACAGCAGACATACAACAGTGTGTTGCCTTCACATTCATACATACTACATACTACATACTGGTACTAAATACGTACTATACTACATACCCAACGACATCAGTACACCCAGAGTCCGTGCTGATTCTTCGTCCTAAAGAGATACAAATTCTGTGGTCACAGACCGTCAAACAGAGTAAACCAAACAGTCTCAACTAATCAAGGAAAATCACGTTGAATGTTAGCGTACCGGGTACAAGTATGAGGACACAACAAAATACGCTAGACGATAAAAAAAAGAGAAATAAAGAAGAAAAGAAACAGAGAAGAAAAAAGAACACAATGCAAATCAAACGACAGGTGTTCTGAAGAATGTGATGCAAGGAGATCGGAAAGGAAAGGAAAGGCTGCAAGAACACACGAACAACATACGTGCTAAAGAGGAACAGATACCTGTTGCACGGACAAAACACGAAGAAGATAACCGCTGTTGCAAGGACAAAACACGAAGAAGATAACTGATGTTTCACGGACGAAAACAACACGAAGAGGAAGGATGCGCCGGCATAAGGTCGGTGAGGTGGGAAACAACGGAGCAAGAAAAAAAAAAGAAAGAAAAAAGAAAAAAAAGAAAGACGACAGCAAGTCATTACCGCTATCGCTTTCAGTACAACACTACAAAAATACACTTGAAGTGAACATTGAATACTATTCCAACATCGCATAGTAGCGCAACCGTAAAGTAGAAATACCACATGGCCGATCGATCGGGCTGTGATTTGTTTAACCTTGATTCGCTAATAACTCTCTAGTTGCGACATGGGCGGCGGTGTAAAAAACCACAACTGACGCCGCCTTTTCAAGTATGGAAAACCACCACACGTCGAGCCACAAACACCCCAGAAGTGTGCCACACCAGAGGTACGAAGTACTTTTTTAGGCTCGTCCGGTTTTGGAATGACGGGGCCAAAATTGCCGTCGGAATTTCATTTTTTTCTTTTTGGTGTGATACATTTCTTCGGAATTTCAGCTTTTTTTTTTTTGAGTGATCCACATATATTTCGTCGGAATTTCAACCTTTCTTTTTGGTGATATATTTCGTCGAATATCTATGCCGTGGGATTTGTGATAGATTTCGTCCAAATGTCTATTATGCCAATGGGGTTGTTCATCGGGGGCCCCTTACTTGTCGTTTTCTCCGGATAAGCTTTTGCCTTAGCCTCCTTCGAAGGCATAGGGATCCTCAAGTGAGTAGCGCCACGAAAAAAAAATGGTGCACCTCGACCGCGGAAGACGCGTGCTACGATAGAGGTGCACCACTTTTCTTTCTAATACTACCCCTCGATTTGGGAGCTTACGACATGTCCGTCTTGACCCCAAAAAATTGTTCTGGGGAAGAATAAAACCGCTACCGGATGAAAAACCTCATGGCCTAGGTACATACACAACGAGAATCATGAATAAAAAAATGGCCTATTATTTATTTTTTTTCCGACGATTTGGCTCGGTCATCCAGAAAACCAAAAAGACAAAAAAAAGTCCCCCAAATCGGATGCAAAAACGCGGCACTTGGCAGAAATTTCCGCACGCGACAAATGGTGATGTACAATGAAATCATCCTCTTCACCCTGGCAACATCTAAAGGATTCGCATATCTTCAAAGAGTAATATACTTCCGTAGCAACGCGCGATCGGAGTATCACGTAGCTTCCGAAGACGAGTACCGACCCTCAAATGAATCGAACTCACAGCTGAGGTATTTTGATTTTTTGAAATAAATCAATACCCAGTAGCCAACTACAAACTAGCCGGCGACTTATCGTCAACCACCTCAAAGCCCTGCCGATCGGCTACGTTGCAACAGGCGCTCGGCCATGTATACAAGGGAATGGCTACGTGTACGTGTCAATCTGCTGCTGCTGCTGTTGCTGCCGCTGAATTGCTGCCACAAGGCCGCTTCACACACGCTGCATTGCACTGCGTTGTATTGCACTGACTGCTACGTTGCACCGCTGTATTGCCTTGCACGGCAGCAGTACCGTAGTGCACCCAAGATACCACACCCCAACACCCCTCTGAGGCAACTCCAAGACGATTTTCTCGGCAGCGGGAAGAAGAGTGCAAACGCCGAACGATGCATCTATGGCAATATTCCGACCAGATCTTCCCTCTATGGAAATATCTCGAGGACATCTTCCCAAAGGACCACCTTCGTTGTGCTTGCAGCCCCTCCTGGTTTTGGGAGAAGAGTCGCTCTGAAAGACATCGCAGGCGGTGTGTTTGCAATCTTGGGTGATACGCAGCGAAGTATTTCATTGCTGCATCGTTTTGTTACAGTCTTTGATGGGTTGCCGTACTCGTATCGCACTGGCTGCTGCCTGGGTGTTGCAATGAGTTGCATTGCGTTTACTGCACTGCGAACGCTGCTGCATTGCATTGGACTGTCGTATAATCAGAACTGCTGAACTGTGTTGCATTGCTTTGCCGCATCGAGCTGCGGTGCTAGGTGTGTACTTCTTAAACCACCCCTTTTACTTTCCAGCTCAATTGGCGGGAGGTTTTGCCTTCATCGGCCTTGTTTCTGGCTTGTATTGCAATTCTCGGTTGCGCTAAGTGCATTGTCGCATTGCTGCTTCTGCGGCTGCTATGGCTGTTGCAGCAGTGTAGTACTTGCTGCTCTTGCTCTTGCCGCTGCTTTGATATCGCTTGGTGCTGCTGTGGCTGCAGTGGCTGCAGAAGTGACATCCCTCCATAGCGCCGGTTGAGTATTATGTTGCTCAGCAGATGAAAGCTGATGGTGAGCAAAGTGGAGTGACCACGTGAGGGCGGTGCCCGCAATAAGCGCCTGTGACCTCGCTTGGCATAGATGAGAACCACAACATCAGTAGTGGCAGTATGCGGAGAAGCGCCGGTTGCCGCTGTATTTGCGAATACTGGTGATGCCATGGTTGGCGTCGCTTGGTGCTGCAGTGGCTACAGTAGTAGTGGTCTCGATTCTATAGCGCCCGTTGGGTAGTGCCTGTTGCCCGCTATATGCGCCTGTGTGATCGCTGTGGCTACAGTAGTGATCTCTCTATATCGCCTGGGTGATCGCTTCGCACAGGTGAGAGCCATCAGCGACGGCGTTATGCGGGGTAGCGCCGGTGACCGCTATGCTGCCGGTATCTCCGGCTGGAAACATACCGGCACAGTAGGGGGTGCACGTCGCACACAGACGGCATTCGCTTCGGCTTCCAGGCAGGACTGCCAGGAAGAGGAAAACCATTGTACGAAGAGCGCGTTTCGTGATGTCATTGCTGCGCATGTGAAAGTTGCGATGAGAGCTAACACCAGAACATCAGATCGCATGGCAACCTTTGACCAAAGGAAAAACCCACGCTCTGGTGGTGGTGGTGGTGGTGGTGGTGGTGGTGGTGGTGGTGGTGGTGGTGGTGGTGGTGGTGGTGGTGGTGGCGGCGGCGGCGTTGGCGGTGGTGGTGCCGCCGATATAGTGTAATAAGTGGTCTATTTAATACTCTACAAGAAGACATATACTGCTGTAGACTACTCATAGACAAAAGGTGTCAGATGTTCATATCGTAAAACTTAGTACTGCTGAATGAACTCGTTTTACCTCAAGGACTACTATCAATACATCGAGCCGAACCGGTCGCCCCGGTGGTCAAATGGTTACCCTCAAATACTGCTAGCGTTGGTCCTTGAGTTCGACTCGCGCCGTGGTGAGATTTTGAAAATATTTGCAGAAATGCAAAAAAAAAGGATCAGCTGTTGAGAGCGCCTAGCAGCGCGGGTAGGCACAATTCGACGCGAGTCGGCGAGGGAAGAAAATGCTGAACTATTAGGGAGTTAGCGCAGAACGAAATTTCAACACAGCACTCCCGTCGGTAGTAAAAACAAAAAATGAAGTTATTCCGTCTAGCGCTACAGAAACTTTGAAGTTTGGTTTGAAATTGAGATCTTCGCGGAAAGCGAACCGAAGGTCGTTCGATCTAATAAAATGATTTACAGACGCTATATGTAAAGGGCCAGTCTCGTATATCGCGTTGTGTACCCAAAACATCGTTGCTGCCGTTGTTGTGTTCCTGAGTGTGTGAGTTGATACCGCGAGCCCTCCAGAGGCGCCGAATGCGACCGCAGCACAGCAACGTACATCATAAATCATACATCATAGCAGACTACGGCAAACCTTCTCCGCACGGCCTGCGTTTCATCGATTCCCCACGCCCTGCCGCCCTCGTTCCAGCAGATACTATAGTGGCCAAGGAAGAAAGCTGTCAGAAACAGAGCAGCAAGAGGCTGTGCAGGCTCTATGTACGTACGCGAGTACTCGTATTTTATACCGGGTACCATGGTACCTGGTGCCGGTACATGGTTACGATAGAAGAACTCACGGCAAAAATGCGGCTTCAGACACACTACACGATGAGCAGAGACAGGGGAAGGAGAAGAAGAAGCACCAGACAGAAAGACGGGCGAGTCTCCGATCCTCAGAGAAGCTGTACCCGGCGACCACAGCTAGCTCTGTTATTTTTGCTGTCTGTCTCGTCGGAGCGGGCCGAGGTCGTCTATCTGCTCGCAGCCACAATCCTGTACAGAGCTGCAGCGTGCTGCTGCTGCTGCTACTGCGATGGGTCCCGCAAACGGCAAGGTCCACGAACAAAAAAGGCACAAAACGCGCAGGGAATCCGCCACCGCCACATCTCCAGCCCTCCCCCCCACCATGGCATAGCTCGGCCGAACGCCTATCACGCAGACGAGGGCCGTGTCGATACACACCGTCTTGCACGAAGGTCAAGCGATGCTGAGCGGCAATGAGTCACAAGCCAGCGTCTTTTCTTGCTCTGTTTTCCCACCGCCTACACAACAGTATTAGTTGGGTGTACTTGACTAACCACAGAGGTGATTAAAGGGTCGGGGAGACGTTGACCAACCGTATAACGTGGTCGTTGTCTAATTCGGCCCTCATGTATATTTTTGTGGCTCTATGTAATTTTGCCTTTCAATTTACATAGCAGCATAGCAGCAGCGAAACTGTCGGTAACGGGGGAATATAAGTGGTCGTTTTAGTCAAAAATTGAAAAAGCGCTAACACTTTATTCTCGCGATAAAAAGATAAAAAGTGAAGGCAGGCACCGTAGTGGGGAGGGGGGAGAAGGGCCCGCTATGTGACCCCGGATCTGAGTTACTACTGGGAGGGAGCGCGAGAGCAGCGCGAGGATAATAAATGGGATGAAGAAAGAAAGAAATCGTATACTTTGTTGGCCTGGTGAGTATTTGGTATGAGACGACAAATGCACGCTGTAAACGATTGCACCGACCAGGTCACGTACACCAGTACCGGTACAGTCGGAGCTTCAACCACCGACTACGAACGTCAAACCTAACAACTACCAGTACCAGGTACCAGGTACTTGTACTATTAATACTACTGTATCGAAGGGTAGCCCAAGCCTCCGGAGATAGGACGCGATGGACTACTCAACATGTGAACGAAGATTCGGCTTTTGTACCAGTACGTTTGTCTTATCCGATCCGCCAATGCAGCAGGCATAGCAGGCATGAGCTGTTGTTGTTGGCAGCGAGATTCTGTGGGCCACGACGGTAAACACTACTACCACCATGTACTATGCTACGACGTACGCATATAATATTAATAGTAGTGGTCCCTCTATAGTATACGGAGTATAAAATAATATATAGTCTAGTGCTGGTTGAGTCGTGCCGATCGCTCGCGATGATGTCTGTGAAATCGCTTGGCATAGCTGGGAACGATCAGTACTGACAGTATGCAGAGCAGTGCCGATTCCCGCTACAGTGCCGTTCCGGATAGCGCATACCGGCACTATAGAGGGGCCACTGCTGTAGCTCCTTTAAGCTAGGTTAGTAGGGGCAGGGAGCACCAATATGCACGGCGATCCATGTGTGGGCGACCTCTCTGCCTCTGCGGGGGGTTAACGCTGACTGCACGTTGAGGTGATGCACGGCCTTGCACTCTCCGCAATGAGCACTTGAGGTTTACGTTCACACCACTCAACTTGAAACTTCACAACAGCACAGACATTATAGGTGTCTCAGCGTAATGATGTGATATAAAACTGCTTAACATCACCCTGTTGACCCTGATAGCTACACTGCTGTAGTTGCAAGGGGAGTCGCCGACCTAATATATCCTTAATAAGGACACGCAACCCGCAATACGCGCGATCGGAGTATCACACACAGCTTGCAAAGATGAGTTTCGACAAAATATTCGATCTCACAGCTGGAGTGTATTTTAGTTGTTCATAATAATATACCAGGTACCAGGTACCAGGTACAGCAGCAGTAGTAGTAGTGGAGTCTATGCACTAGTATGTGCCAGCAGTGGTGCGTGCGCTCTGTACGACTACGATCGTATACGTATCATAACAGAGTCGGGCCGGCATGCGCCGACCGGGAATATGATACCTACAGGTACTGCAGCGGCAACCGGCGCTACTCCATATACTGCCACTCTAAAATTGCACGGGGGATCCCATCTGTGCCAAGCGATTTCACAGCCGCTCCATGGCGGGCAACCCGCATGACTCAACCGGCGCTATAGAGGGACCACTACTGGTGCTGTACAGCAGGCGACGCAAGAAGCATCGACCGATATGTACGCCTTGATCGCGATGTTTTTACTGGACAGCTGCATGGATCACACTTTGACTTACCACGGCCTCCGGCGCCACCTCTATCTGGAAGGATTCTCCCTTGAGCGTCTTCACTTTGAGAGATCGAGCCATGGTTGCCCTCCGGTTGCGCGTATTTCAGGCCCACCTTTACTCTGCTGTGCACTCCCGCTATTCCTCGCGGCGCTTCTCGTGCTTCTTGCTGCGGGGACATTCCTCCAAAAAATCCAACACAGTAAACCCTTCGCAACAATGGAAACCCCAGTTTTCTCGATCTGATCAAAACACGCCACACCGCACACACCCCGGCAGCGTCTGCCAAGTAGGCGAACACTCAATCAGGTTGGGAATACCACTGAGAACACATGACGCGCCTCGGAGCGGTGCTGGCGGGAAGCCTTGCCTTGCTGGCCGGGCCTCCTCATATGGCAATATATGGCGCTAGAGCGGAATCGGATACCTCGGGTTCGACGGCTTTGTTCGACAGCGACGGGCCGGTTGCGACGTTGACGCGCTCTACTTTCATCAGGTAAGCACGGCATGGCGAGCTCGACGATGAGGCATGCGTGCGATGACACGATATGCTTAATCGCGGATAGCCTGCTCTCTGGGTTGGTTTGCGAAGGTCGGCCAGGGTCACGCTGATTCTGTCTCCCGGTAGACTGCTGCAGAAGGACACAGATCGTTTTGCGGCGGAATGATGATGTTGGACTTCTGTGCGCGCCTAAAACCACCGCACCATACAACACAACACAGCATAGCAATGATAGAGGGCATGCGAATTCTTCAAGAGCATCCTGCTGGGGCTCGGACGTGCTAGTTTCTATCGAGAGGCCTGCTTAGAAAGATAGTCGGTGGTGTGCTTGCTTTGCTACGTGCAGCTCGTCTGCCCTAGCTCTTGCGCACTTTCCGCTCGATCCGCTTGCGATATCCTGAGTTCCTGCCAGAAAGAGCAGCCCTGAAAAATATGCGGCGAGATAGCGATAGGTTTTGTTGGTCCAATCAAATAAGTCCGTGTGTCATACACAGCCAATAGGTAGTGTCACAAACCACAGTCCGATGTAGAAAAGTATTTACGTAGAGTTTCGATGACTTGATTAGCATGAGCTACTATTAATAAGCTACACGCTGTGGTATTTTTACCATGTGCTGCTTGTATGTACGTATGTACCCGTTCTAGTCGAAGCGTTGTCGCTGCTTGGTGCATTCACCGCATGGCCGCTTCCTTGGTGGTTTGGTTGTCGAAATGATGGATGTTTTACTACTACTGCTGTACATTTAACACTCCCCGCCCCCACCCCCACCCCACCCGACGCCGCCCCACTCAATCCCATCCCACCCCATCCCATCCCATCCCATCCCATCCCATCCCATCCCATCCCATCCCATCACATCACATCCCATCCCATCCCATCCCATCCCACCACACTACATCACATCCCATCGCTATGTACACTTGTAATATCACCCAATCTATTCAAGGTACGTATGTACTTATGGCATGTTAGTCGGAGCAGCAAAACAAGGATTCACGATGGGGAAGATACGGTGTCGGGGTTGATGTTTGCGGACGATTTCGTGGGGATATGAGAAACACCCGAAGGATTGCAGGAACAGATACAGAAAGCGCTAGAGTACACTAGGAAATGGAGAGTGAAATCGAACGTGACAAAATGCGCAGTAGTTGTATGTATTTAACGAAGATAAGGTGAATCCGGTAAATTTCAAATGGAAGGGGGGAGAAGATGAACTACCAATCGTAGACCAACATATGTACCTTGGCGTAGAGATCTCAAAGGGCTGCGCTTGGGATGGGCACATAGCGAAAATAATGGGAAAGGGTAAATCACAAGTGGGCAAGATTGATGCGATCCTAACAGAAACGCACCTTGACAATAGGATAAAAATATGTATTCTGATGAATGTGATTGTATATACCAAAATTAGAGAATGCAGGAGAAGTATGGGAAGGGAACGCGAAGTTCGTAAAACAACTGGAAACAGCAGTGCAGATGACAGCAGCTTAAAAAATACTAGGATGCTCAAGTACGACGAGTATTACAGTATTTAGAGCAGAGCTAGGAATGTACCCACTTGAAACAAATAGAGACGTGAGGAAGTGGAAATGACAATAGAAAGTAAACAATATGCCAGAAAAGAAAGTTGCCAGCCATAGTTGCAAGCCATAGTTGATCGGGCTGTATGGGAGAAAATAACAAAAGATGGAGGTGGAACAAGATGGGATAACGTAGTCGAGAAAATATGGAAGGGTTTAGGGGGAGACCAAGAAGAGGTACTGCTGTCTACAGAGAAGTTAGGCGGGTACAAGACAGAAGTAAAACAAATAATAGAAGAAAGGGAAAGGCAAGCGCTAAGGAATAAGGTGAAAGAGCAGAAGCACTTAAGAGATATACGGGGGGTTGAGGGAAGATATTGGAATGAAAACGTATCTGCACGGCTCAATGGACTACGCGAAAAAGCTGAAACTGCGATTTCGTGTAGGGGATGTGGACCTACCAGAAAGAGGAAAGAGATATACCAGTAGTCGGGAGGGGGAGGACGTGGATACAAATATGTGCCCGTGTTGCACAACAATAGATAGTAGGACTCACGGATAATGTGAAGTATACAAGGAAGAACGGGATGCGTTAGAGGAGGGGGTGAGGAAATTAGACGTAGGTGACATGGAAGAGTTTGGCAGACCAGAGAGTAGCAAGAAAACGATCGCTATCCTAGGAGATAGATGGCGGCCGCAGGCGACGAAACAGGACGGGGATAGGATAAGCAAACATTTTCTATGTAGTATATGGAAGAAGCGTAATGAGCGTCCAAATATTGGGGGTGTCTCTATTAGGAGTAGGAACGGTGCTCCGTCTCGAAAGGGATGCGTGGTCAATGGTCAAATGACTAAGGCAAGCAACAAATGAGTACGCCCCCCCCCCCCCCCATCCCCCCTGCCCCCCCGCCCCCCCTGCCACCCCCGACCCCCCGCATGCCCCTCCCGACCCCACCCCACTCCATCCCCCCCCCACCCGCCCCGCCTCTCAAAAAGCTCGGTGTTAGAATCGGACAGTCCGGCGATGGTCGTTCTCTACCACGGGTCAGACTGCCCCCAGTGCGAGGAGATGTCGGACATCGTCGAATCGGCGTCGGGCAAGCTAACCTCGTGGGGGGTGTCGGTTGGAGCGGTGGACTTGTCAAAAGAGCCGAAGTTGGCGAAGGAGCTCGGCATGCGAAAGTCTGCTCCCATGATTTTGAAGGTAAATTGAGGTATTCATTCGACAAGTCCACCCCAAATGAGGGATGTTTTTTGCCACAAAGCTGCCCCCATGGTTTTCAAAGTATATGAGGGCGTGTTTCTACCCCGGTAGTGTTCTAAGTTAATGAGACGTTTTGCGTCTGCGGGTTTGCTCCCATAGTTTCCAGGGTAGATTAGGCGTGTTTTTTAGACAAGTCTGCCCCCATAGTTTTCAAGGTACAGGAGGGATGTGTTGTTTACTAATTATATTGAGGGTCAATCTGATTTTATTGCGTGTGCTATACACCCACAACAACAGTGGTAGTCGGGACGATTTACAAGTATAATAAAGCTTGAGCTCACCACACTTGCTTCCTCATATTTTCGTTCACATCGTGTGTCAGTTTGACTCTTGCGTTGTATTCGCAAAACCATTTTACTACAATTGGCTGTTGATGTTCACCCTGACAAGGTCCGTAGGACAAATGAGCGGCAGGTGTATCACGCAGCTTGCAAAGATGAGTACCGACCCTAACTATAATATATCAAACTCACAACTGACGCGTTTAGAACTTTTTTTTCAAGATTATATTGACGGTCTGCCTGCGTGGTGTTCAATCTAATGAAGGGATTTTTGTATGCATTTTTGCATGGTTTTCAAGGTGAATCGGGGATGTTTTTTTTTTGTGCGAGTCTACCCCAAAATATTTTTCTAGATAGGCAGATATGTTTTTCGTGTGAGCCTGCCACCATGGTTTTCAAGTATTTTCCCTGGGTTTTCATGGCGATTACGTGGTGTTGTTTTCCACGAGTCTTCCGGCATGGTGTGTGTTGTTTTACATTGATACCTTAGTACAGCGGCAGTCGTTAGTAGCCATTAGGTCGCTGCTCAGTGACACAATCGTGTGGTGCAATACGATACACTACCAGGTATACGTCAACAGGCGCGTGCTGTCTTCGCATGAAACGGTTCTTTCTACGCAACGACAGCACTAGCACACTCAGTGTCCTTCCTGATTGTTTATCCTGTCATAGGGAGACATGTATGATCTATCTATTGTCACAGACGGATGATGTTCGAGACGACGGGAGATGGTTCACCTGCAAGCCTGCTCCCATGGCGTCCAACGATGTCCTTATAATTGCTAGGTATCGTAATGGACACGTTCACCGATCAAACAGTATTTTCCCGACCGCCGCCTGCCGCTGCCCCCCCCTGCTGCATATGATACTTTTATGCTCTAATCATCGCCAAATATTGGTCACTGCTCTTAAAGGCGCGCAGTTATGCCAATGCTTTTAAAATCGCCCAGTTATGCCATTTTTTATGTTTGCTCATCCCTTCAATTATCTTTCGCGCTTTTCTTTCCTCTTCTACCTCCCTAGACGTACTTTAGATCCGGGGTCACTGAGCAGGCTCTTTTTCCCCCTCCCCACTACGGTTCGCGCCTTGATTTTTATCGCGGGAAAACTCCAGCTATTTCTTCCCTCGACGACTCGCATCGAATTGCGCAATGCTAACACGATGGATGTAAACCTGTCAACTGATTCACCCCTTCCCGCGCCTGCTGCTTCCGCCGCCCCTGCTTTGCAGGTGTACCACTCGGCGAGCACCCCCAACCCTTACGGTGGACTTCCCGTCCGATCGGAGGCCTACCTCCAAGCTTTTGAGGTTAGAGACAAGACACGCAAGAGTAGTTGCTAAGTGCTAGCCCCTTCACAGTTGCGCCCGCGTTTAACCCCCTTTTCCTACCGTAAAAGTATGCCATAGGCTAAGGTCAAGCAGGGTATCGGCAAAAAAGTGAGTGTAGGTGGTAACGCGTCAAGGACAAACCCCTCGGAAGGAGATTGTGCCAGCCTTGAACGTCAGAGAGCAGATGGAATGTTGACGCCATCCAACACTGCATGCCTGGTACTCGTACACGTTTTAAGGACGAACCCCTTGAAATTCAAGGTGGATCACTTTGACAGTAGCCCCCCCCCCCCCCCCCCCCCCCCCCTTGTATACGTATCCGTCTCGAAAAGGGTGCGTGGTCAATGTTAAAGTAACTAAGGCAAGCAACAAATGAGTTTCCCCCCCCCCCACTTGTATACGTCTGGTTCATAGTATCCCCATTGCTGTCTCTGGACGTGGCCAAACCAGAAGGCCAATAAGTAAGTTCGCGTCTGCCGTCCGATATGCCAGTGTGCACGAACAAGGTGCGGAGGTCCGCCAAAACAAGTAGTTCCTAGTGCGAGGATGCGGCTCACCCTTCATGCGACTCGCCAAACACCTCACAGCGTTTGACGCTTGGTGCGCGCGATGTATGCCTGGTCTGTGAAAACCCGACGTGTTCCGTCCCAGCATTGCGTGGATGCGAGGGTTAGTGATTTCAAGACTAGGGCTATGCATGAAATGAGTATACCCCCCCTGTATACGTCGCCATGGCCGACTGCGCTGGAATATGAGCGATCACCGCTACCCGGCGAAACGCCATGGCCGACCGTTCTATTTTGGCGCACGATATTTGCTGGCCATGCTACCCCGTTCCCCTCCATCCCCTGTTCCCTCCCGTTCCACCCCCTACCCTCTACCCCAACATTCGTTGTACTCCTTACCGCCGCGTTACTGCCATTCCCTATCTCCCCTGCCCTCGTGTCCCACGTCCCGTATTTCCATCCCATCCCCTATCCCCCCATCTCGTCCTCTACCCCCTCCCATATCATCCCTTATCCCCTCCCATCATCCGTTCATTCGCAATCCTCCCCCATCCCTTATTATCTTCCATATTTGCCCTATCTCCTTCCACCCCTCCTGTTTTCCTCTCCCATCCCCTATCCCCTCCCTCTCCCATCTCACCCCCTATCCCCTCCCATCCCCTATACCCTTCCTTCCCAACCCCCGTCCCCTACCCCCTCCTATTCCCCATCCCTTCCCATCTCATCCCCTATCGCCTGCATTCCCCTAGTATTCGCCCCCTATCCCCTATCCCTTCGCCTCCCGTCCCATCCCCTATCCCCTCCTATCCACTACCCCTTCCTATCCCCTATCCCCTCCCACCCCATCCCATACCCCCGCTTCCATGCCATTCTCAATCCCCTTTTCCCTCCCGCTTCCATCTCCTATGCCTTACCATCCCATCTCGTCTCCTATCCCCTCCCATCCCCTATCACATTCCTTACCCTAACCCCCCCCATATAGTCCTCCATTTCGTCGCATCCCCTACCCCCTCATGTCTAATCCTCTCCCTCCCCCCCCCCTCCCATCCTCTATCCCCGGTAAAGGATGTGCGTGCTCTGCAAAAGAAGGTTTTGTCAGCTGTCCCGGACCTGGTGGTGTCGGTGGACGTGGGCACTGAGGTTTCGTCATTGAAAAAGGCGTTGTCGAAAAGGGATGAGGGGTTCGCCGCGGTGCTATTCTCGGAAGCCGGGTGAGGGGCTATTGCTGCACGGTATACTTGACCACTGACCAATGCATGTTTTCCACCGCCCCTCGTTCTTGCCCCCCTCTGCCGTGGCCACTCGCTCTTCAATGGAAACCCCCAGACTGAAACTGGAAGGCTTCCCCTGCCTCGCGCATCCGAACCTAGCGGGTTATGCGGGATAGGGGCAACGGTTCAAGCGCGCCTGCCCGCCCAAGAATCTTCCTCCTAATTCTGAGTACCTTGATGTATAATCTGATCACTTAACGCCTTCCACGACTGGAAACCTATTTTTGGGAACACGTTAACTTGGAATTAGTATATGGAGGGTTTTTGGGGCTATAAAGGGGGTAAGCTCCAGTCCAAACCACTAGTCCGAAACTCGCTACTAATAGTATAGCGTAAATTGAAACTCTCTACTAATAGTATAGCGTAAGCTTCTATTTTTCTATCATTAGTTACTCAAGCGCTTTGAAAATCCTTGAACCGAAAACAGGAAAGCTTCTCCTGCCCTGCGCATGATAGCTAGCGGATTAAGCGGGAAGGTGGTCGCGGTTCAAGCGCGGTTGTCCAAGAGGGGATCGGAGGAGGAAGAAGAGGAGGTGGAGGAAGGGGAGGCGAAAGACGTGCTGTCAGGGTGAGAGCGGGGTGGGGGGGTTTGTGCGATAACGTGAGGCGGTTTTGGATCCTTTATGCTGCTATATGCAGTTTTTTTGGCATTGGTAGCCGATTTAATCTTAGACTTGCAAGAAAATTGGAGAGTAGCTGTGGTTGAAGCGCGGTTGGTTGCCCCCGAGGGGATCGCAGGAGGAGGAGGAGGGAGTGGCAGGGAAGGAGAAATACGCGCTGTCCGTGTGAGAGGGGGATGGGGAGTTTGTGGGGAAACGCGGGGCGGTTTGTATCCAACATGAATTGTGTTACTGTATTATCAGCCCTTTTGGGTCTTGAAGGGAAAACCTTTGGAACTGTAGTGACGATAAAGAGTTGGTTGCAGCATCGGCCAATGAAATCAGGCCGGGGTACTTGGTAGGATGTGTGTCCTAAGCTCTCCGCGCCGGGGTCGAGTAACGCGGGGTTTCAAGCGTAACGAGCATGGTGGGGGGGAAATAGCTTGAAGCATGTACTATTTATGCATTTATCCGACAAGAAACTTGAAAGCGACTGGGACAAAAGAGAAGAAGTAGATTACCATTTGAACGGAACCGCCCGCCCGCCCTCCCTCCCTCCCTCCCTCCCTACGCCCACTCTGGTTGGTGCTTGCAGCCTTCTGGAAGGCGTGTTCAGTCTTCCGGGGGGAATTCCCTCCGTCCCCTCTCTAGTTCTCGTTGATAAACAAGCTGGCACGGGAAAACTATACGCGGGCGCGGTCGACGATGCCCAGGTATGATACACTAAGCACTAAAAAATAACAGTTCACACATCGGGCAGATGTTGTATAGATCATGTAGATCATGTAGATCATATAGATCATGTAGATCATATAGACCATGTAGATTACGTAGATCATGTATATCCCTATGGTAGTTCATGCTTTAGATATTTCGGGGCAGATGGGTTGCTGATTTATATCACGTGTGCGAGCTAGATAATGTTTGCCGTGTCGGATCTGTACTTACTAGTTCGACAATAAATAACGACATGTGCGAAACCCCAATGTATTAGGTAGGGGATGATAATTAAACATCCCCGGGTGAAACAATGAATGTTTCAGTCGTTTGATCCATCTGCATGGGGATACGATAATTGCTGGTTCTTAGGTTGATGATGGCAGTACCGCATGGCTTCAATTCCTTATTGAGCTTATATTTACTTTTTTTTTTTTCCAGCTTATGCTCACTGTCGGACGAGTATTCCCGATTCATATGATCTACACGATCTAGAAGACGTTTGTCGGGTAGGATACACAATACACGGCTCTTGCGCACACGATTACCGGATGGGATCAATTTTGAATGGATCTTACATGACATTTCATAGTGGCGAATAATGAATCTAGCCGATTTGGATCGTTATCTGTCAGATGTGTAGAATATTTACTCTTTTGGGACTTGAGAGGGAGGGTATGACGAATACAATGGCGACCATCGCTCAAAAAAAAAAATCGAAAAATGTTTGGGAATCATTAGTTTAGGCGATGATGGCCTTCGTTCGCGAGGTGGCATCTCTCGATCGTCGTCTACTTCAGCTCCAACATAACCTTCAACTTTGACTTACCTTAAACTTCAAGTGAACATTAACTTCAACGTTAACTTTCACTTTTACTTCTAGTTTTAACCTTCATGTGTCGCTATTTAACTTCGACTTCAACTTCAACTTTGACCTTGGTTAACTTTAATTTAAATTCTATTCAACTATGAGATAACTTTAATATTTCAAATCCAATTTCGTCTTCGAGTGCAACTTAAGGTTCGAGTTTAACGTAAAATTTACATGAATCCAAGTTGAACTTAAAAGTGCGGCTTAAAATAAACTTTTATTGCTACTCCAACTTTTGCTTGTTTCAATTGGAGCTAGAACTTCAACTTGGGCTTCAACTCGACCCTAATAGCAATGGTTGAAAACGTCGCTTGCATCTTCCACCCCCTGCGTCTATCTATCTATCTAAGTTTGCCGCACCCGTCACCATGATGGTTATCGAGTGAGATCATATTGTGCGGGGTGGAGAACCCTAACTCCGCACAAGGGGAATGATCGCATCACTTAGTGTGAATATGGTAAGGCACCCACGAAGCAGTTACATAGTAATACCCATTGCTGTCTCTGGAGTGGCCACACCAGAAAACAAAGCAACTCATTGGCGCTGTCATCCGTAAGCAAGAAACTACTGTAGGCACAAGGTACCGAATTGCGTCTTACGAACGGTTCTTGGAAGGATGCAGTTCACCCTTCACGCGACTCGCCGAACACCTCACGGCGCTTCGCGCTTGGTGCAAGCAACGTCTGCCTGGCTGGTGAAACCCTACGTGCTCCGTCCCGGGATAGTAGGGATGCGAGGGTCTATGGTCATACGACTGCAGTCATAAACAAACTGAGTACGCTCCCCGCCCCCCCTTCCGCCGCCGCCGCTGCCACCGTCACCACTTCGATCTTGTGCGTTGGTTTTATGATATCCCTAAAAAACAAAATTCGAAATCCCGAAAATGAAACACAACGCGAATTCACAGGCGATGATGGCCTTCGTTCGTGATGGTGCCGGTATCTCCCAATCGTCTAGTTCATCAACATCAACATCAGGCAGCGGAACCGGAATTGAGTACGGAGGCGTGTTGAGCTTCGACCCCGACCACCTGGCGGTGTTGGAGAAGAACGGCACCGAGGCCCTTGTGGTGGCGTTCGTGAACGGGGGAGATACATCTGTCATCCCCGGGTGGGATGACGCCGTCAAGGGTCTCCAGGGACAGGTATGAGGCGGAATGTGGGAGGGAGGTTTCCTGGGATAGGGGTGAGGTGGAAATGAGGGGGTGGGAGGTTGGTGGGGATGGGGGGGGTGGGAGGGGGATAAGGGGAGGGACTCCAGGGAGGGAGGGAGGAAGGGGATGGGGGGAGGGGGGCGAGGGCGTGGAAGAGAGGCGGAGGAGGGAGAGGAGGAGAGGAGGGAAGGAAGGTAGGTAGGTTTTAACCGCCCTCCCAAACGATATCTGAAATATTGCTGCTGTAGACCCAAGCTACTGCAAACTTACTTGATCACACGCCCCAGCACCTCCTTTCGCCCATAACGCCATAACATATCATACCAAAACTATCGTACAAAAGCTGATGTTGTACATAGATTCAAGCTGACGTGGTTGATTGAGAAGCCCACCCTTGGCCCTGCCAGGCAGCGGAAAATTCGAAAGCTCCGAAATATTTCGCAACCTCAACCCCCCCCCCCCCCCGCCGTTTCCGTACGGCCATCACATATCATACCAAGACTGCTGTAGACTAGATACGAGCTGGCGTGGTGGACGGCGAAGCCCACCCTGCGACTTTCCAGGGAATGCGTATGCCCTCGCAGAAACATGTCACAACCACCCCCCCTCTCTCATACCGCCATCACAAATAATATCAAAACTACTTTAAATTCGAGCTGGTGTGGTGGACTGCGAAGCCCGCCTTTCGACCTTCCAGGAGGCGGCAAATCCCGCCCCTATTATTTTTTCTGCTTTAGATTCAACTAATCGTTGCAAGGCCCACTTCTTCACAACCCCCCGCCCGTCCCCAACCCCCATCTGCCATAACGCCACGACGCCTTCTGCTAAAAAATCTGTGCTGCTGCTGTAGATTCGAGCTGGCGTGGTGGACTGCGAAGCCCACCCTTCGGCATGCCAAGGAGCGGCAAGAAACAAGGCTCCGCACCTTCGAGTATACCCTCATGGACACGGTGCGGATAGTGACACCCGTAGCGTTCCGTCGGTGTTCGCGCCTTCTCAGGTAAGGGGGGGGGGGGGGAGGTAGAGGTGATATCAATTTTAACATGCATACCGGTATGAATTACTTCGACCGGTATCTAATGTATTGTGTGTACGTTGTGTACGGACGATCGTATGGGTGTGTTTTAACATGCCGAGTACCTCGGCTGCTGTCCATTTTGGACCACGCTAATAGCTCGTCTGGGCTGGTCGGTGCTACTTGCCGAGTTAGTTGCGCGGTGGCTACTTTTTCCTTTGGGTTTTAAAGAGTTTCCCCCCCCTTTGACACCCCCGGGGCTTCAAGCCAACCCCACCCCCAAGGGGAACCTTGTACAATATATATATACATATATTTTTATGGGGTTGGCATGGTTTTCCAGATCACGGAGGCGGTTTGCGAGGCGGGGACGTAGTAGCCGTTCTTCCCAGCAATACGATTGAATTATACAGGTTACAGTTTGCTTGGATGTTTTCTCTGTGGCAGAATCGAACCATCTTATGGCAATATTAAAACCAACAACGGTTGAAAGCCAAGCATAATGATCATGAACGGATGTACCGGGGTCACTATCACTCGAAAACGGTTCCGATTTGTTTTTGTCCAATCGTGTGCCTCGTGGGGTGCGTTTTTGACGTGATCTTAGAATGTGCCCGTTTTGGAGCGAAGACGGACCGGGTGAGTGAACCTTTGTTTGGCTATTGCGCTAAACTAAACTATACGGTCGTTTTGGGCTGGTCGGTGTTGCTTGCCTTGTTGCTTGCGCGGTTCGTAGTAAATGTTTGTTCTTTAGTTTATTGAGTGATTTTTTGTGTTGTACCTGGTGTACAGCTCATAGGAACGCCCGCGCTCCCCGTTTTCAACTTGCGGCACCCCCGAGATTTCAAGCGAGCTACACCCGAGTCGTTCTGTAGACGGCAGCCGCCCCCAACTTTTCTTTAAAGAAATCGCCGGTTTTAAAACCAGCTCCCGGCCGTAACGCCTGAAATACGGTGCCCCTTGCCACCCTCCCAGACGTCATCGTCCGATATAGCCCTTTTGCAACCGCGAAAACACATGAAGGTGTTTTTTCATCGTGTCCTTCCTCGTGTCAAGCATCCATGAAACGTTCGTTAAAGAAAAAAATGAAATAAAACTCTGGTTTCGGTGGGGGGAGTATCGTCGAATCGTAGAATCGAATCGTAGAATCAGTCACTCCGAAGGGGAAGGTAGCATGTGTCCATCATGGCTAATTTGCTAACCTCAACTGCTTCGCATGTTTATTTGTGTTAGTACGTGAGCATTTAGTTTTACAGATCAAGGGGGAGGTGTTAGAGGCGGAGGCGTTTCTCCCTGACACCGTGGCCTCTCTTCCGGCGGGAACGATGCCACCATGCGAAATACCTTGACTGCTGGGTTCCTTTTTATTCACGAGTATACAAATGAACTGAACACTAGATGCCTCAACTGCTGTGCATGATATTTATGACTATGTTATACGACTTACACAGAATATACGTGATGAACTGATGCATTCCTGCCACAGCCGTCAGATTTTGTCCCCCTCTAAGTTAAGGTTTCCGCGCACAGATTGATTAACATCGCCCAGTTGACCCAGGTACAAGCTACACTGCAGTTCTAAGGGGGGTCGCCGACCTATATCCTTATTGAGGACATACCCAGAAATGCGCGCGATCGGAGTGTCACACACACAGTTTGCAAATACGAGTTTCGATGGAATCTTCGATCTCACAGCTGGAGTGTGTATTTTTTTTTCATGTATATCATATGAATGTGCTCAACATGTTACATGTTACATGTTATGTCTGAATAATGAATGCGGGTTCCCAGGTGAAGGAGGCGGTTTCGGAGGCGGGGACTTCTCTTCCTGACGCCGTGGCCATCCTTCCGGCAGGAACGAGCGGAATGTCGCAGGAGGTGCAGGGGTTTTTGAGCAGCGCTCTGATGGTGAGTGAGAAACCAACACATCGGGCAGATCGGATACCATTGCAGATGATCTTTGTCTTTCATGACAGATAGGTCCCTGGTCTGTTCAGACCCCTTTGTGTGATCTGTGTGATCTGTGTATTTCAGAGCAGACAGATCCCTGGTCTGTTGAGACCCCTTTCCATGATATGTGTAATCTGTTTCTTTCAGAGCAGACAGCTCCCTGGTTTGTTGAGGCCCCATTGTATGATTTGTGTGATCTGTTTATTTCAGAGCAGACAGATCCCTGGTCTGTTCAGACCCCATGACATGGTCTGTGTGTTTCAGAGCAGACAGATCCCTGGTCTGTTCAGACCCCTCAGCGTGATCTGTGTGATCTGTTCCTTTTAGAGCAGATAGGTCCCTGGTCTGTTCAGATCCCATTGTAGATGAGCTGTGTTTTTCAGAGCAGACATCCCTGGCCTGTTCAGATCCCATTGCATGGTCTCCGTCTTTCACAGCAGACAGATTCCTGGCCTACATATGACCATCATGGTTTATATCATGTTGCCGGATGAGAGCGTATGATCGGCACATCCCGGCACATGCTTCGTGGGTTGGATATGTACTGCACAGATCCTAACAACATAGCATGTCACAGTGACAGATTTAGGATCTATTTGATCTATATGATCGCTATGAAGTCTATGGTCTCTATGATCTATATGGTCTATATGATCTATATGATCTATGTGATCTATGTGATCTTTGTGATCTGTATGATGTATATGATCTTCATTATATATATATGACCTATATCATCTATATGATCTATATGGTCTATATGGCATATATGATCTATGTGGTCTATATGGTCTACATGATCTACATGGTGATCTGTCCGATGTTCGAAAATGTTTCAAGGCGAAAATGAAATGCGAAATGCGATGCACGCTGACTCTGTGTTGTTGGCGGTAATGAGCTGGTGCTGTACCGCTGTACTAGCAGTAAGGCTGATGTGTTGATAGCACTACAGCGGTAGTACCGATGTAGGACCGCTGTTGTGGTACGTTGGACAAACGTAGTAGGATTCCCGATGTTTTAGAAGCATTGCTGTAGTCATACGAGTAGTGCTCTTGTACTGCTCCTGCAATAGAAATACTGCCGCAGGAGTAGTTTATTGATGAAATGGTATATACCGTTGTCGTATCGATGCTGCTGTTGTGGTACTGTTGTGACAAGTACTTTTCGTCCGTCTCCTGTCCCCTTGTTCTTTCCCATTCCCCTGCCCCCTTGTTTTCTTGTCCCTTGTCCCCTTGTTTCCCGTCCCTTTACCCATTGTTTGCTATCCCCTATCCCCTCGTTTGTTTCCGTCTCTTTTCCCTTTGTTTCTCAACCCCTGCCCGCTCGTTGCCTGTCCCCTGTCCCCTTGTTTTTCCTTTCGTATACCACATTGTGTTTGGTTGCCGTCCCCCGTCCACTTATTTCCCATCCCCTTTCCCCCTTTTCTCCTTCCCCTGTCCCCTCGATCCCCATCCCCTGTCCCCTCCTGTTTCTGCACGGCACAATTATTTGATCCTCTTGTGCGCCTACTTTTTGTAGCAGGGGGCGGGGCCGATGGCGTTATTCGTTCTGAGCAAGAGAGATGAGCCTAGTCTTGTGGTGAAGACCATCGCGGCGGAATTTAAACCGGCCCAAATTGGCACCATGTTCATCTCTAACCCAGATCAGGTGAGCTCTTGACATACATCAATGTCAGACAGTAGTGGTAGTGGTCCTTCCATAGCGCCGGCTGAGTGGTACCGGGTCGCCTGCTATAGTGCGATGTGAAATCGCTTGGCGACCGATGCTACGCTAGAGGTGCACGCTTTTGTTGTTGTTGTTGTTGTTGTTGTTGTTGCTGCTGCTGAGGCTCCTTCCTCACTTGAGGAGCTCTATCAACCCCCACCTTAAAACGCCTTTCAACTGGAAACCCGTTTCTGGAGCCAACTTACTTGGAACTTGTATAGGGAGGGGTTTTGGGCGCTCTAAAAGTTGTATATGGAGGGGTTTTGGGCGCTCTAAAAGGGTCCCCCGACCTTCAACGCCTTTACAACTGGAAACCCGTTTTGGGGTGAAAAATACTCGGAATTAGTATAGGGAGGGGTTTTGGGCGCTCTAATGGGGTTATAGAGCGGACTCGGAGAAGACCAAAGAAGTTCCCCCCGATTATTTAACCCTTGTTCCAACTCCTCAAATGATCCCTGTCTAACTCTATGTGTTTTGTTCCTTTTTTGGGAGTCCAGTGCTAAAAGGTGCTACAAGGGCTAACAACCCCATGGTCTGGCTATGTAGTACGACGACGCCCCGACTCGAGAGAACCAAGACTGCGGCAGCGGGAGGGTGTTAATGCCCCCGTTTTTAGCCACAAGGTTTTGACGGCTCGGAGGCGTGACTGTATACCGCACGGACAAAATGCTTGAGGCGGTTGTTTTAGAGCAGCGTAGCTTACCGTTAGCATTGCGGGTTATATCGCAAAAATAAAACGGCGCACGGAAGCTCAACGCCGCAAAGCAACGAGGGGGGGGGGGGGGGGGAAGGTCACTCGCGCCGGTGACCCCGAGCCCCTGCAAGTGGAGGCCTCAAGAGTCAAGAGTGACCCCCCCCCCCTAGCCTGGGTTAATCTCCCCTTAAAAGCCCCGAAAACCCCTCCCTAGACTAATTCCAAGTATTTTTCACCCAAAAACGGGTTTCCAGTTGTAAAGGCGTTAAGGAACCCCCGTTAAGGAACCCCTGTTATTCGGAGAATAGTGTAGCTCCTAAGTGCTACCTCTATCGTAGCACGCGTCTGTGCTGCGATAGAGGTAGCACGCCGAATACTGCTTTTAATACTTGCTGGCACGTATAGTGTCGGTGTTCTCGGCTGGCACATGCCGGCAGTATGGAGGGAGCGCTGCTGTGATGTGTAGCGTAGCGCAACCATGTAGCGGGCTGCTGCCGCTGCATGTTTTGGCGCCGATTTCTTTGGATACAGGTATGGATTTTTTGTGGTGGAAGACAATAGCAAACAGAGTTTAACGCCGCCGGCATTGACGCCGTGGTCAATTTCTAACCCCGATCAGGTGACATGCCAGACAGTAGTGGTCCCTCTGTAGTGCCGATTGAGCAGTGCCGGTAGCCCGCTATAGTGCCGATGAAATCGCTTGGCACGAATGGGAAGTAACCAGTAGTGGCAGTATGTGGCGTAGCGCCGGTGGTCCCTCTATAGTGCCGGTTGAGCAGTGCCGGCCGCCCGCTATGGTGCCGATGAAATCGCTTGGCACGGATGAGAAACAAACACAGTAGTTGCAGTATGCGGAGTAGTGCCGGTTGCCGCTATAGTGCCGGTTTTTCTGGTTGGCACATACCGGCGCTATATAGGTAGTGGTCCCTCTATAGTACCGGTTGAATAGTGCCGGTTGCCCGCTATAGTGCCTGTGAATTCGCTTGGCACGGAGGGGAAACAACCAGTACTGGCAGTATGCCGAATTAGTGTTGGCTGCTGGTATAGTACCGGTTTTACCGGCGGTATGGAGGGGCCACTGCTGTAATAGTGTATGTAGCCTAGCGTATGCATGTTGCGGGCTGCTGCTGCTGCTGCTGCTGCTGCTTTTTTGGTTCGCCGATGTTAGAATAGAAGTATGGATTTTGACTTGTGGTGAACACCATTGCAAACGGTGTTTAATATCCCGGTGCTGGGAATTGATTTTATCTTGGTTATAGTGTACACACCCAAAGCGTTGAGCGCGTGATCAAATCAAGCGTCTAGGGAAAAAGCGTGAGGCAGCAGTCCGAGTATCATCATGCCTCACGCTTGTTGTTGCTTTACAGGCTCCTGATTTGCGCTACGAACACACATCCTACACCCCACCTGCAGCTCGGAGTGCTTCATGTGACCGATGCTGTAATCGGAAGTTTTTTTTCGTCGATTTTTGAGTCAGACCTCTACGGCCGACGTTGACATTGACACCATTTTCATTTCTAGCCCCGTTCACGGCAAGCGTTACAGTAGTGTAGCGTATCGTGTGTGGCGGGATGTTGCTGCTGCCATTGCCGCTGCTGCTGCTGCTGCTGCTTGTTGGCCCCGACTTTTGAACACAAATATATGTTTTGGCTGTTACCGCTGTTTTTTTTTTATTTCTATCATCACTTGTACTTTCCAGCGTGTTGCCACAAAAGTCGTGGTCACAGGTGTTGTCCCTTCTCCCCCCCCTGGTACGTGCCTTCATTTTTTTACACAGAGGGTTCAGCATTCCCAACGCAAGTTGATTTTCGTCGAATTTTGCTAACTCGCGCTCTCAGCGGTGTATCATGCTGTGTACCACCGAGTTTTGGTATGCACAATGTAAACGTTAGCGCTTGCAGTTTTTTTACCAATATGGAGGAGCTCCTAGGTCCTTTTCGCTCAACAACAGTATTTTCCTCAGTGTAGATAAGAGACTTGGGAAACCACCTCAAGTTAGCGTAAAACTAAGCTGATTAGCTAACCGGACCACTCCATTACGTCTATGATGTCTGGTCTCACCCTCCCTCCCTCCCTCCCTCCCTCCCTCCCTCCCTCCCTCCCTCCCTCCCTCCCTCCCTCCCTCCCTCCCTCCCTCCCTCCCTCCCTCCCTCCCTCCCTCCCTCCCTCCCTCCCTCCCTCCCTCCCTCCCTCCCTCCCTCCCTCCCTCCCTCCCTCCCTCCCTCCCTCCCTCCCTCCCTCCCTCCCTCCCTCCCTCCCTCCCTCCCTCCCTCCCTCCCTCCCTCCCTCCCTCCCTCCCTCCCTCCCTCCCTCCCTCCCTCCCTCCCTCCCTCCCTCCCTCCCTCCCTCCTCCCTCCCTCCCTCCCTCCCTCCCTCCCTCCCTCCCTCCCTCCCTCCCTCCCTCCCTCCCTCCCTCCCTCCCTCCCTCCCTCCCTCCCTCCCTCCCTCCCTCCCTCCCTCCCTCCCTCCCTCCCTCCCTCCCTCCCTCCCTTCCCCCCTCCCTCCCGCCTCCCTCTGCCTGCCTGCCTGTCTGTCTGTCTGTCTGTCTGCCTGCCTGCCTGTCTGCCTGTCTGTCTGTCTGTCTGTCTGTCTGTCTGTCTGTCTGTCTGTCTGTCTGTCTGTCTGTCTGTCTGTCTGTCTGTCTGTCTGTCTGTCTGTCTGTCTGTCTGTCTGTCTGTCTGTCTGTCTGTCTGTCTGTCTGTCTGTCTGTCTGTCTGTCTGTCTGTCCGTCTGTCTCTGTCTGTCTGTCTGTCTGTCTGTCTGTCTGTCTGTCTGTCTGTCTGTCTGTATGTCTGTCTGTCTGTATGTTTGTCTGTCTGTCTGTCTGTCTGTCTGTCTTTCTCCCCTTCCCTTCCTCCCCCCTACGCCCCTTTTCGATGTGCGTCAGGAAACGATGTCGAGCATGGGCGTGTCTAAGTTGCCGGCCATTCTTCTCATGTTCCAAGTGCCTGAGGGGGCGAAGGGGCACCCAGAGCAGCCGCCTGCCAGAAAGGGAGAAACGGTGGGTTCTCATCTGACGTCATGCCACACAGCTACATTATTGACACACTACGCATGGAAATTCTGTGGTGGTCCCTCTAAAATGCGGTTTGAGTAGGACCGATTGCTCGCCATAGTGCCTGTAAAATCGATTGGCACAGATGAGAACAACCAGTAGTATCAGTATGCGGAGTAGTGCCGGTTGCCGCTATAGTGCCGGTTTTTCCATTTATAGTGCACATACCGACACTACTGTACGTATGAGTGTGGTGAGCTTGAGCTTTTTTTCTGTCTTTTATCCGATCAAAACCGTTTTTGTAGACCCACGCTTATTCACAGGCACCGGCACATGCACTCATTCATACACGTGCGCGCACGCACAATCACAAACACATGATATGCACACGTTTTTTTTTTGTGGAGTTGCACCTGCTTTGCCTCGCGGTTTCTTTTCTTTTCTTTTCTTTTCTTTTCTTTGTTTTCATGTTTCTTCAACCCCCCCCCCCCCTCCTCCCTATTCACTCTCCGCCGCTAACACTCCATCGCCCCTCCCTTCGCTTCTCTCGTTTTCTCCCCTCCCCTCCTCGCTTTTGTTCGCTCTCTACCTCGCGCCCCTCCCTATGATGCTCGCCCCCCCCCATCCCCCCCACTGCGGCTCCTCTTCTGCCTCTCCTTCTACACCCCTTTCTCCCCCCTCCCTTGGCGTGTTTCTCTTCTGTCTGTCTGTCTGTCTGTGTGTCTGTCTGTCTGTCTGTCTGTCTGTCTGTCTGTCTGTCTGTCTGTCTGTCGTGTCTGTCTGTGTCTCTCTCTGTGTTCATCTCTTCTGTCGCCTCTTTGTTTTTTGTTGCATCTGTTGGTGTGTTTTTGCTTCAGTCTTTGATGACCGCGGTGTATTCTTCTGCGCAGTTTGGTCCGTTGAACCACCGGCACGTATCGGACTTCATGCTGTCCCACCTCAGGTAAGACAACACGATATAGCCTTCTGTTGGTTTGCAATTGCTGTACTTTGTAGCACAACTGTGAAGTGTACGGAATTGGGACAGATCACGACCTAGACCATGTAGATTATACATATATAGTATATAAGATATTGTAGCTGTCGCTAAAACGGGCGACAGATAGGTGATGGATGTAGCTGTCGTCAAACGTGTGCGTCCACGGGCCATTGGTTCGTGTGATTGCGAGGGGCACCATGTTCGACTTGCAATTGATCGGTCGTACATCTGCAGCAGGAGAGGAAATCATTGGTTTCCTTAGGCGGCGTTGAGGACGCCCATGCCCGTGTACCTTACCCTCGTGCTCTGTAATTGCGTGTGTTGTCTGCTGTGCGTGTGGTGCTGACTGCTGTGCGACCGCTGTGCGTGTTGGCGGTCGCTTGTGTGCTCTGTGTGCTCATGTGTCCCGCTGTGCTGTTGTGCTGTTTTTTTTCTTTTTTTTCGTTTGGTCCGCCATCACAGCACTCATGTTTATAGTGACCCCACAGCACTCATTTTTCTAGTGACCTAGTCTAAATTCAAGTTAAATCGTACAAACACACAAACACACGAACTTTTTTTTTCGAGTAGAGCGCTAGTACGCGGGGACCGCAGGTGGGAATTCGAAACTCGCTTCGCTCGAATAATATAGATCTTATATATCATGTAGGTGATATAGATTATATATCATGTAGATAATATGGATATATTATAGATAGCATATATCAATAGATACCTGGTACTATATATGTGGTTATGATATGTAGGATCTGTGTAGTGCAGATTCCACCAAGGAAACATGTGCTAGATTAAGCAGATCTTCCAGCTCTCATCCAGCAACATGATCTATCGCCCCTTGCAGATATAGACCAGGGATCTGTGTTCCCTGAAATACTCAGATCATGACTAGGGATTTGATCTGTCCGTCTAGATCATGCCTGTCGCGTGATTGTTACTTTCTAATTCCGATTCCTTAATATATGGGTTCATATACGGTTTATTTTTGTGTTTTTTTGTCTATGGTACTTGATTTTTTTTTCTCCGTTTTTTTTTCCGTTCTCTGACCTTCTTTTTATGTCAGAGTATCTCACGTTATTAATAGTACCCTCCGACGTTTTTGGTTTGGTCTCCGGTCGTTTACAATCTCCGATCCTTTTTATCTCCAGTCTTTTTTTTCTCATCTCTGGCAAATTAGGATCTCCGATCTCTCTCCTTTCTTGGTCGTGATCTACGTTCGTTTTTTCTTCTTTTCTCCTTTTTTTTTTTCGTCTTCGAGATTTTTGTTCCGTCATGCTACATTATGTGTTTATTTTTTCATCACCGTTTCTTCTTATTTTGATCTTGGGTTCATTTTTGTATGGTTTCGATTAATGCAGGTCGTTCCTGCCGTTGATCTTCAATTTTTTTGGGGGGAATGTCGTATTTACGGGGATACATTGTTGGCATGGAATCCAAAACAAGGAGGGGAAACGAAAACATGTCCGTGGTTGTGTTTTTAGCTTTCAAGTCGACATTATAGCGTTGTCTTGCTTGGTTTGCATGCTATACGGCGCCACACGAACACAGTCGTCACGTAGGAGAGGTCGACCTAAACGCGTAGATGCTTCGTTTGGTTTGTGATTAATGTGCAGCAATAGTCCTACTAACGAAGGGTCTCCGTAGTAGATATCACAGAAATATTTCCGATTCGTTTGTTTTTTCGTTCCTCGGCACAACCTTCTTTGTTTTCGTTTTTTTTTTCTACAGCAACCTTGACAAAGAGACAGACTTTTGCTCACTTTTTCGCTTTGTATGTTTTCGTTCCCCGGCAAAATGTTTTTCGAATGCAAACCAATACGAGACTTCGATACACGATATCTGTCTGTTTTAAGTTTGTTTTCGTACCTTGGCGTGCCTTCGTCTTGTTCGTTCTTGATTTGTATGTCCGATCCATTTTATTTGTTTTTGTTTACTTTTTGTGGGTTCGTTTCGAGTTTAGTTCGTTTTTTCTTCCTTCTTTTCGTTCATTTCTTTTCTTCCGTGCAAGTTGTCTGGCTCGCTGGCGTGCTTGTGTTCCCGCTTTTGTATTCATTGCGTTCGATATTGCATGGCCAAACAACCATACTGTATTCGCTATGTGTGTCGCTGTCTAGCATCTTGTTCCCACACCGAGAGCTCGTCCCTCTCTCTCTAGGAGGAGGCATTGGGACGGGCACTGGTCGTGCTGATATAGATGAGCGGGAGTAACAGTTTAAAGCGAAGCACATACATACACACCGGGTGTCTCTCGTTCCGAGGCGTGTGTCGTCGTTTTCGACGGCAATCTGAACAGCTAATTTGAATTTCCGATCCTCCCCTTTTGTCTGTTTTTGTGTGTTTGCGGCTTTTTTCGGCAGCAACCTAGACCGAGAGAAGTTCTTTGATCAAGTGAGGGAGATGGCGGCGACGGCGGCCCTCAACAAAGAGAAGTTGACGCCGCAGCTAGACAGGATCTTGAGCGAGGTGGGGGGGGGTTGTTTTTTTTTTTTTTTCTTCATTTCCGTTTCTGTTTTCGTTTTTGTTCGTTTCTTGCTATTGTTCATCGACGGCGGCCCTCAACAAAGAGAAGTTGACGCCGCAGCTATTAATAGACAGGATCTTGAGTGAGGTGGGGGGTTGTTTATTTGTTTGTTTGTTTGTTCGTTTGTTTTTTTCATTTTCGTTTCTGATTTCGTTTCTGTTCGTTTCTTGCTCTTGTTCACTTCTTGTTTTTGTTTTTTGTGTTGTGTTTTTTGTTCTGTGTTTTGTATTTTGTGTTTATCTGTTTTTGTTTTGTTTGTTTTGTTTTGTGTTTGTGTTTTGTTTTTGTGTTTTGTTTTTTTGCGTGTTTGTCTTTGGTGAGCGGGATGGCCGAGACCGCCGCGGCCCTCATCAAACAGAAGTTTACGTCGCAGAGAGAGAGTATTTTGGGTGATACGTTTGTTTTTGTTTCATGTGTGTTCGTATTTGTTTCCGCTTCCGTTTACGTGTTGCGTTATTTAGCTCGCCTGAGTTTATTGCGATTTTTCGCGTGTTTTTGTTTTGTTCTCCTTGATTTGTTGGTTGAGTGTTGTCTTCGTTTCTGTTTCATATCGACTGTCTCTTAGCCTTATCCCCCCCTCCCAATACCCGTCCAATATTTCCCAGTACGGCAACGTCGAGGAGGAATCCTCTTCTCCGGGGGGAGGGGATGATCTCGCAGCAACCCCTTTTCAAGGAATCCCTGAAGCTACCGCGAAAACTTGGGCGTCCATGGTGGAAGGGGATGCCAATGGCGGGGGTGTTCCCCGCGCCGTAAGCGTGTTTCTTTTTGACCGCTACTCAGAAAGTTTCAGTTCGGCTTTCAAAGCGGCGGAATTAGGGGCGGAGCAGGCGGTGGCTCGGCTGGCCGGAAGGGGAGGGGACGTGGCGGGTGGGTTCGTGTGGGTGGATGCTCCCTGCCAGGAGGAGTTCGTCAAGACGCTAGGCGTGTCGGACACGTCTGTGAGTAAAATGTGTTTGTTCTTTTTTTTCTTCCGCATTTGTTTTTGTTTTTGTTTTTGTTTTCGTTTCTTGTGTTTTGTTTCTGGCTGTCGCATGCATGTTACAGCTCCATTTGGGTTCGTATTTCAGCAGGCATAATATAGAGTGATGACGATACATACGCGCACCATATTGCACCCATTCAACAGCAGAGCAGGAGTGATTTCAAAGAGCACAGGTTGAGCTGAATCCTGTGAGTTTTTATTTTGTTTCGTTGGCATTTTAGGCAAGCCCATCTCACTGCAAAGTTACCTCGAGTACGTTCCCACTACCGCCACGCATAATAATGAGTACCCTCCCCCCCCTCCCCCCCCCTACACCTCGTCTCCAGGACGTGTAAAGCTGAACTGGTGGTGTTTCTCCCTACCTAAAAATGAGCGCGGTTTTTAAGGCTGCATCGATTATGAAAGGAAACAGGTTAACAGCTTCGATCCTTGCGTTGGATTCATGTTTGTCCCTGCCCCCCCCCCCCCACCCCCCGATTCGTTTACAAGCCTGTTTTGCCGAAGGGCAAGGGTTAACGTCGACTATGCCGACCTCCTCACCCCCCCCCCCCCCCTCCCCCCTCCCATCAAGCCTCCAATTGCAGGAAGTATCTGTGCTGGGGGTGATTTCTCCGAAGCACGAAAAGCCGGCACCATTTTTAGGATAGCTGTGCGTTGGAAAGAAAACAGGTTAAATATACAGCAGTGCTTTAGTTTTTCTTCTTGTTTTTGCTATTAGGAAGTGTTTGCCCCATTGCCCTCCCCCCCCCCCCCCCACACACACACACTTTCACTTCTTTTTTTCAAGCACTTCTCGCCGAAATGTAACGGCGAACATGCCCTCCCCCCCCCCTCCCCTCCAATGTCGGCTCCAATTTCGGCTCCTCTTCTTACAGGAAGTACCTGTACTGGTGGTGTACTCTCCCAAGCACCAGAAGTCGGCGCGGTTTGTGGGCGCCTGGGAAGATCGCAGCCTGACATCGTTCTTGGCAAAGGCACTGGGGGGACGGTCGCCAATGTTCCCTATCGGCGATAACGCACCAAGGTGGTGATTTCGTTAATGATTTCTTGTTTGCCATTTTTCGTTGCGACAATGAATGCCAGTCCATCTTGAAGAAGAGATAATATGGCGCGGAAGTAAGGATAAACATATCACATGTGTGTACGCGTACTTGTAGTTCATACCATTTATATAAATAATCAGCTTGGCATCGTTCTTAGGAACGGCGCTGGATGGGACGGGCATCGATGTAACCCGTCCGCGATGATGCCGCCAAGGTGATTTGATATAGTTTATTTTCGCACCGAATGCGATGTTTTAGTTGACACCGGACAATGATTAGAACAGAGGTATTACAGTAGATGTATTACAGTAGTATTAGTAGCACCTTTTGACTAATAATGATGATTTTTTTGTGAATGACGGGGCTCCCGTAGACATCTTAGCCCGCAATCGTGGGAATGTTATTATTGTTTTGCACTACTATTTTTTTTTTATGCATACGCAGGCCATCGGGTTGCAATATCAGTCTCACGACTCAAGATCAGTTTTTGGCTGAGGCATGTAGAGCTCCTCAAGCCTAGAACCTTGCAGGAAAAATACACAACAATGGTTGGACACACTTGCCACAGCAGAGGTGCACCGTTTGTGATACTAGTATTCACAAGCTAATATGCTACGATAGAGGGGAAAGGTGTACCTTTTATTGGCTATTATACTGTTTTTTGAATAACGCGGCTCCTTAACCCAAAATGTTCGGAGAAAAAAAGAATAATAGACCATTTTTGTTCATGATTCTCGTTGTGTACCTAGCCCAAAGGATTGTTCATTACAATGGTTGCACCTTCAGTTTCTGGTCTGCTATTAATAGTAACTCACTTGTTTCGGGTGAGGTGTACCAACCATTGTTTCATCAAGCCAAGAACCTTGCAAGGAAAGAAACAGTAATGGTTGGCGCACCTCTGCTGTGGCACGTGTCTCAAGAGAGGCGCTGGGCGGGGGGGCGAGGCCGGGCGTCAATGTTAGCCGTCCGCGATAAAGGCCACCCAGGCGACTTCAAGAATTACGTTCCGAAAAACAATCGAGTTTCTAATTGACAACATGCCAGAGAGTCGATAGCCCTGTTGAGATAGCGCCGACCACGGTCTACCACCGACCGCGGTACAATCTCCGAAAATAGCTAGGACCGGCGACTTTTTTGTGTTCGACCAATTATGACAAGATCGCACACCAATGCACAAAGGTTGACGAGAGTTACATACAAGTGTGTTTCTGTGCGTGTTCCTAGTGACAGCTACCATGAGCTATTGCTTCACCGTGGTTGCCTTTCGGCAATGTGCAGCGCACGAAGTTTCAGCGGTGATGACTCGTACCCACCCCCCGAAAGCAGAGCACATTGGTTCATGCTTGATGCGGATTGCAATAACTGCGAAATGAGATTTTGGTTTTTGTTTGTGCGTGTCCTGCACAAATCGAAGAGTAGTGAGTCCGTCGCTGTCGTATGTGTATGCGTTTTGTTTCTTTTGTTTTTCGTGGTTTTCGTGGTTTTCGTGGTTTTTGTTTTGTTTTTTTTCGAGTTGTTCTCGTTTTCATTTTTGTTGTCGGCTTTGTTGCCGTTTTTTCTTCTTTTTTTTTTCGTTTAGTTCTTACAATAGAGTTTTTAGACCCGCCTCGCAGTGGAAATGGGACATATTGACAATGGCGTGAAGTGTAATCAAGCAACCAGTAGCAATAACAGGAGCAGCAGCAGCAACAAAAATGACAGCTGCAGCATCATCGCACGCGAACTGGATTTTAACTCGCTCTGATGCTCGCGAACTCAGGCTTGCGTCGATCGACTGCTCGGAGAGGGCCGCTCCCACGTGGCTAAACGGCGGCGAGGGGGAAGAGGCAGGGGGGGAGGACGACGACATGGGAGACTTTATGGCAGAAATTCTGGCGGAAGAGGTAAGGAGGGTGTGCAAATCGCGCACCAGGTTAATGCACAGCAGTATTAAGATACACTCGCACACTGCTCATTACCTATCGTACGAATTGATGCCGTTGTTTTCGTTTGTGTTTCTTCATGTTCTCGCTCTCGGTTTTGTTTTGTGTTGGGCGCGTCCGTATCTAGTACGTAATTTCACCGTTTTTGTGTTTTTGCCGGCACATAGTATTATTTTGTATTGCGTTTGCTGGTACATGGTATTGTTTTATTGTGGTTGCCGGTACATACTATTATGTTGTATTGCGTTTTGCCGGTACACAAGACCCGTGCTACGGTACAGTTGTTGCGCGGGTTTTAGGCGTTCGAAAAGCGACTTCCCATCGGCCGCCGTTTGAAGGTCGCCGACGAGGCATCCCATCGTGTAGGGGTTGCAGGTTTTCGGCGAAAAGAGTTCCTGCCTTCTAAATGACCCCGGTTGAGGCGCTCAAGACTCAATTAAGTGACTTCAACTGGGGAACCAGGGGCTAGTTGGTATGATAATACTACCGAGTGTACTTGCGTTGGAACTACTATTCATAGGTTAATAGGACTAGCGCGTAGAACTGTTGGTTCGGGTTGCGCGAAGGGGTGTCTTTGAAGTCAAGAGTCGGGTGATGGTGATAGTGATGTTGATATCGTGCTAGCTCCTCTCCTCATGTTAGGAGGTCAGCAATTTCTTGGAATATGCTGCACCCAGGGATGACTGCGGACGTTCTGCGGATTTTTCGTCGGAGCAGACTTTTCAAAATGTGTTCAGGAGGTGTGTCTTTTCCCCCCACCTTCTAGATCTAGGCGAAACGGGGGGGTCCCGTTCACCCTTTTACTCCGCCCCCGTGAGAAGTCGTGAGGGAGGGGGAGGACGTGACGTGGATGCACATATGTGCCCGTGTGGCACAACAATAGAGAGTAGGACTCACATAGTAGGGGAATGTTAGCACGCCAGCTAATAATAGCGTTGGGTTGCGAAAGCAACTGAGTTAAATCGACACACGACGCGTATGAAAATACGTGGAAGTGTGGTGAGCTTGAGCTTTATTTTGCCCACCCCATCCGCCGGAGAATAATGAAAAAAAAAAGAAAAAGGTAAATATACAAGGGAAGGAGGAACGGGATGCGTTAGAGGAGACGAGGAAATTAGACGAATGGATGTGACAGGGAAGAGTGTGGTAGACTAGACAGTAGCTAGGAAACGATGGCTGCCCTAGGAGATAGATGGTGGCCACAGACGGCGAAACAGGAAGGGGATAGGATAAGCAAACAGTTTTTTATGTAATACATGGAAAAATGAAAAGTGTTGGAGGTGTCTCTATTGGGAGTAGGAACGGTGCTCCGTTTCGAAAGGGATGCGTGGTCAATGGTCAAATGACCAAGACAAGCAATAAATGAGAACGCCTTCCCCCTCGCTTCATCTCAAAAGGGGTGTGTGGTCAAGGGCCGAATGGCTAAGGCATGCAACGAATGAGTTCCCGCTCCCGATCTCTGATCCCCGCTCCCTTCTCCCCACGATTCCCTCCACCCCACCCCCCCCCTATTTCCTTGTAGGCGAAGGCAAAGCGAGAGTTGGAAGCGGAGGTGGCGAAGGGATTAGAGGAGCAAAAGGAAGCGGACTTGGCTGATGAGGCACCTAAGAAGAAAACCAAAAAGATCATCAAGAAGAAGAAGAAGAAGAACACGAGCAAAGCGGGGTCGGAGCTTTGAGCTACGTAGCTGCAAACAACTGAGATTTGGGGAGATTGGCGAGCCATTATATAGCTGTAATTTACGGGATTTTTTGGGGGCAAATTTGGCGAACGTTTATTTGTTTCTAGTCTGCGGTAGTTTCTGTGCTTTTTTCGGGTTTGTCAGAGCTCTGAGAATGAGATCAAGGAGCAGTTTGATTTGCGAGCGCGTTCGTTAGGCATCTAAAAAGAAAGCGAAAAAGGAACAAGAACAAAGCGGGTCGGAGCTCTGAGCTACGAGCAGAAAAAAAACAATCTTTTTTGGCGATTAGTTTCTACGGTACTTGTTTTGTGATTTTGGTGAGAGATTGGCGAGAGCGATATAAAAATGAAAACGACATCTCATCTCAGCAACTGCTGTGAGAGATGGAGACTTTCGTCGAAATCCCAACCTGGTGCAGTCTTGATGTCTCAGTAATGCGGCGCCTTGCCAGATGACAATGCGCGCACTGTAGCGGGACCTCGCACTATCACGGTACGAGGTTGTGACTACAGTAGCGATTTCCACCGCACTAAACTGAGTTCCTGCACTAGAGGGTACCGCATTAACGCGGAAAGATGGCTGTACTCAACACGCTATCGATTACTTTTTTCGATCGCAGCTCCTGAGGCTTGAGGCTTCTCTTTTCTAGTTTTAGGTGCAGAGTAATGGTCACCCTGTAGCGCCGGTATGTACCAGCCGGAACTACTGGCACTATGACGGCAACCGGCACTACTCCGCATACTGACATTACTGGTTGTTCCCATCAGCGCCAAGCGATTTCACAGGGACTATAGCGGGCAATCGGCACTACTCAACCGGCACTATAGAGGGACCACTACTGTACCTGTATGATATAGCGCCGGTATGTGCACTATAGAGGGAAAAACCAGCCCCATAGCGGAAACCGGCGCTACCAAGTCTACCGCGCACTGCCGCTATTGGTTTTTCCCGTCTGTGCCAAGCGATTTCACCGGCATTAAAGCGGGCTACCAGCACTACTCAACCGGCACTACAGAGGCACCACTGCCTCTATGGCGCCGGTATGTGCCAGCCGGAAAAACCGGCAGCATAGCGGCAACCGGCACTATTCTGCATACGGTCACAACGGGTTGTTCCCTTTGGTGCGCCAAGCGATTTCATCGGCACTATGGCGGGCGACCGGCACTACAGAGAGGCGACTACTGTAGCTAGGGAAGACGAGTTTTGGAGAGATTGGCGAGCAATTCTTTGTTTTGAGTCTGCAGTGATATATGTATTTTGCAGGGTTTAAGGGTAGAGGGTTGTGTCGGGTCGGGTCGGGTCGGGTCGGGTCGGGTCGGGCGAGACTTTTTTAGCGGTGGATATCTTACCCAACACGACCCGCGAGATTTGGAAAACCTCCTGACCCGACCCGTGGGTTGGATTATGAAGAGGCCTCGTATATTGTTGGTTGTGTCGGATCTTGTCGGAGCTTTAAGATAAATTTGAGGAACAACTTGATGAGCGTTTTTTTTTTTTTTTTTTTTTAATGAAAAATGCACCACCTCACCTGTGAAACGAAAACCAAGAAAGCCAACGAACTGAGGAAGAACAAGCCAGGGTCGGAGAGTTGAGCTGCTAACTGTAGCTATATACGTGAAAAAAAATAAATGGGAGTTGAGAGGATTCATTTTTTTGTTTCGTCTGCGGCAAACTCTTGTGTGTGTTTTTTTTGGGTGTTCCGAAATGTAATTTACATAATTCTTTCAATTACACCAGCTGCAGTTTCGGCCGGTTATATGGTCCATACTCTATTTGATGAGGCGATACAGGTGACGACCAGCTTGATTGGTGACACTATTGTTTAATAAAAATGATGGGAGACTGTCGTCGACGAAAATATACATACATTTTGAAAGCTGCGCACGGGGATACTTTTTTTCTCGCGCGGCACGTCAGTTGCTGCGAGATTGATGATGCCGTCGAACCTCGTCTTTGCGAGTTGCGTGTGGTACTTTTGATGGTTAACGCGTGCGTGCTACGATGTAGAGGTAGCAGCACTTTTTGGATACATGATAGTTTCTGAATATAACGGAAGGTCACCTTAACCAAGAATCGTTGGAAAATGCCGTTTTTCTGTGGGGAGGGGTTAACTTTTGCTGACTGGGGTATGCACTTAATATTGAGCGATCGGTTTGTTCATTTGGGTTGCTGTGCGCGTTTGATTCTACTCCATCTATTAATGAATCTTTTTTTCGGGTGAAGCATAGAGCTCCTTGAATAAAGACACCTTGCAGGAAAAAAAACGGTGACGACCTCACCTCTACCTTATTGTGTGTCCGCGCTCCAAAGCGCGTGCTGTGGGTGTGATTTATGACCTTATCATGGAGGAAGCTGCACCAAAGCTACACCTGATAATATAGTTGGTTGTGTCGGAGCTCTTGACCTATAAGAAGAACGCTTAGGATATAGAAAAAAGCGTTATTCTGCGATTGAGCATCAATTTCGGCAAGTTGGAGGTTTTCTTTTTGTCTGGCGGTAATGCTACATCGTACGCTGCAACTGATTGTTTCGCGGGTCTGAGATATATATCTCAAGCTACAACAGTCCTTTTTTTTTCTGCGGAAATTCTTCAGTTTTGTGCGGTTGGTTGTTGTACTTATTAGGACACTGAGGCCGACAACTACCCATAGGAGTTTTTGATGGCAATGCATATGTGGTTGCCTTGCGCTCATGCAGTGTATTTCTCCTATCTCTGTTGCGACTTTGTGCTCTCGCACTTGTAAGCGAGGATGGCCATGCCTATCGGGAGGTGCGAGGTGCGGTACCGCTTTTGAGATTTATGATGTACATGGCTATTCTCTGTCCACCAATAAACACAACGTTCTTTCCTGCCGCACCAACAAACATGCCACCATCTTTCCACCAACAAACACAGCATTTCTTCATATTTTCCAACAAAACATTCTGTTCTCTCTCTGACAACAGCCACAAAAAGATTACCAGGTACATTCGTATTTGTAATGTCTGCGCTGCACAGGTCGGACTAAAGGCTACGTACAGTAACGGGGGTCACTTTCCTTGGGAGTTCCTTCCTTCTCGCAGTATGTAGCTCGGGGTCAAAAGTGCTTCCCCTGCGAGTGATTCCCCTCCCCCTTTCTTCGCGGTGTTGAGGTTTTGTGCAGTTTTGTTTTATATGCGTTGCAAAACCGCAAAAAAAGGAACGGTCAGCGTCCACACACTGCGCCAAACAAGTATCCTGCATTTTTTTTTTTTACATGAGAGGGTGTACAGAGTCACTCGGGCTCGCCAAGTGGCTCAGACCCGCTAGTGAAAAAAGGACTACCCCCCCCTACCGGTTAGCCCTCGTTGGTGGTATTATAACCTCTGGTGGGACACATGTTACACGGCACAGCTGCACCGGCCATTGTCGTTTTCCCTGTGCAAGGTTGTTGACTTGGTAAAGTACGCCATATACGCCACACCCTCACCCAAACAACCGATGCTGAGCAAAAACCGAGCGAACCGCACGTGCGACCCGACGGCCAAGGCACGTGGAAAACATGTTCACGTACAAGTTGCAGAAACAAGAACGGCGCCTTCCGACAATTTTGGCTAACAAGAGAGTCGTTCCACAGTAGCCGCCCCAACTTTTCTTCAGCGAAATCGCCGGTTTTGAAACCAGCATCCGGCCGTATCTCCTGAAACACGGTGCCCCATGCAGCCCCGACGTAATCGTTCGATAGACCTTTGCAAGCATGAAAATGAGTGAGGATTCTTTTTTCATAGCACCCTAACTCGGGTCTAGCAGCCATGATTCAATGAAACGTTCGTGAAAGAAAACCGCTGGTTTCGGGAGGGGGGGGTATCGCAGAATCAGTCAAGAGAGCCCCGCCACCCAAGAAAAGTTTTAGCCAAGAGATACCTTTGACTGATTCTGCGATAGCCTCCCCCCAAACCAGCGATTTTGTTTAACGAACGTTTCATGGCTGCTCGACGACACAAGGAATAACACAACGTAAAACAAAGTATCCATTTATTTCATTGTGTGCCACAAAGGTCTATCGATCGATGACGTCGGGGTGTCGAGGGACACTGTATTTCAGGAGATACGAACCGGAGCTGGTGTTGAAACCGGCGATCTTGCGTTCGTTAAAGAAAAGTTGGGGGGGCTACCGTAGCAAGACTCCTTCGCCCCCGTACCACGCACCGTCGCTTCAGTCAAATAATCATACCGCTGGGAGATGGCTTGCTCACGCGGGCCACGATAGAGGCAACTGGTATACGGTATACCCTTTTTTGGCAAGAATATTTTCTGAGTTGCGACTCGTGAGGCTTCTTAACCCAAAATCGCCGGAATCATAAGGAATCCTTGAACATTTTGCTACATAAAATTGTATCATATTGTTTTGTGTGTACCTCTCTCTGGCTCACGAGTTTGTTTTACCCCAGATCTGGCGGTTTTCGTCAGTTTGTGCTCAAAAACAGTTTTTGTGTCGTATGTGTGACGTATATTTGCGAAAAAGAGCTCACTCAAGAAGAGCGAAGAACTCTGCCAGAAAAAGAAGGAGAAAAAAATCGTGGTGCATCTTTTTATCTCGTAGCACGCGCCTCGCTTTCCCCCCCGGCATCGTGCAGAGTTTTGCGAGTTTATATGTTTAATTTTTTTTATGAAATATTTTCAGGACGTCAGCTGTGAGTTCGACGAATTTCGGGTCAATACTCGTCTTTACAAGCTGCGTTGTTGGTGCAGTACTTGTAATATATAATTAGACTATGTGGGTGAGTTTTTTATTGGGACAGGTATTTTTGTTTTTATTTTTTATGTTCTACGAACTGGTCCTGCCGACGACGCCATACTGTAAGATAGCGATTGATAAGGTACGGGCGACTCCTTGTAGACCTCCCCTACTATTAATAAGTAAGAGAGTCCCCACGGTGTCAACACAAATGCGCATCCTTCGAGAAGCGATTTGCATTATTCTTTGTGTCATCTTGGAAGAACTAAAACTGTGGGCTTACAAATTTCCTCAATCCATTGTACCCATCCCCTTTTTCCTACACACATGCCTTCAAGGGCATGCACACATGCCTTCAAGGGCATATATATGAACGCCGTCCATCCCGAATCCGTATCCCACATCTCCTACACCATTATTATTACTAAGCCTTTGCCAGGTTCCCAGAACAATACCCAGACATGATCCTCTTCTTACGCCGCACAGTTTCACTGCTTTTTTTCGTTTTCGCCGCTTTAGTTTTTAGTATTTTAGTGTTATAGGTTTTGCATATTATGATTTTATTTTGTGTTTTGAGAGCGGTTCTTGGACTGGTAGCTCTAATGTTAGATCGCCACTCATCTATGGATACATGCTGCGGCAGCTGGGGACACATACTACTATCTAATAACAGTATGCCAATAGAACGGTGGAGGGTCCACCCTTAAAATTCTTTTCTATGGGGCTCCTTACATGAAGACCTCTATCTAACCTTATCTCAAAAACATGTTCTGAGACGAACATGGTACGAGGCGCTGCAAGCTGCAAGTCGATGAACAATGTCATCTATCTAACCTCACCTAAAAACACCCTCTGAAACAAAGCACGCCTGCTACGATAGAGGTGTGCACACCCCTTTTTTTCTAATAATACTACTCCTCAATGTCGGAGCTCAAAACCCCTCCCAAAAACTGAAATTTGGAGAAAAAATAAACCTGCTTTATTATCGCGGATGAAAAATCCCACGTGGGGCCTAGGTACACAACGAGAACTACTAGGCAAAAAAAAAAATGGCCAATTTTCGACGATGCTGGGCTAAGGAGCCCCATCGTCCAGAAATCATTTGAGAATAAAGTGGCTACCTCTATCGATGCATGTATGTGCCATTTTCAACAGTGTTACGAAGCGCAAGCAAGTCGATGAACAATGTCATGCATGGCCATGGCCATGCAGGTATATAACTAACACGAAAAACACTGCGATTTCAACGACATTTATTTAACACCCCTCGCTTTCGCTCGACGATTTTGGTTTAAGGAGCGTCCGCCGTCAAACCGTTTCACTGCCGTAAATAAAAGTGCAACCACCTTATTTTTTCTGGGGCGCTCGTGACTCGACAGCAAAAGGCATTGGAAGCTTTCACGAGAGACTGTTTTAACGTTGCGATATATGAAGCCGCAGCGGAACGGTAAGCTACGCTGCGCCGAATCAAATCGCGGAAGAAAGTCGTTTTTTCTGTGCGAGACAGCAATTTTTTCTGTGCAAGGCGTGCGAGTGGTGAACACCCGCTTGTCTATCGAAAATGACGGTACCCCACCTACCGTAGCCCTGATATTTTTTGTTCTTGTCAACTTTGGATGCGTGCTACGATAGAGGTTGCACCACTTTTTTTACGAGGTTCCTCAGTTTCGGAGCTTAAGACATCTCCCTCCCAATGAAAAAAAAGCTGTTTTGGGAGAAAAACCAAAACTAGCAGCTACGGAACGGACGAACGAATCCCATGGCCGAGGTACACGAGGAGGACCATGCAAAAAAAAGAAAATGGCCTGTTTCCGACGATTTAGCCCAGGTTAAGGAGCCCCGTCATTCAGAAAAGATTTCAGACGAAACGTGCTCCCTCTATTGCAGCGCGCGTCTTAAGAAGATATGTAATATTAGCATTGAAGCCGCCAATCGTCTCCACAGAATGCCAACCCAACCTACAAAAAATAAGAGCATTTTTTTCTCATCAGATATACGACTAGTTTTTTTTTCCTAAAAAATGTTTTTATTTTTGTTTTCTAGTAACCTGCTTTTTTCGTGGCGTTGATTGGTCTTTGGGGTTATATGGGACGTTTGGCGACTTTCAATACTGTTCTTTACAATTGTTTTCTAACTCAACAGAGAGGTTGGAAACCGCAAACACGTGTTGAGCGGGATCGGCTGCGCAACCGAAAATTCTTGCGCGACCTACCGACGAGGTGGATACGCTTGCTCACCTCGTTCCTTAAACAGAGGACCGAGCTTGTTTTTACCCCCGCCAAGGAACTCATTGTGCGGGAGCTTTTAGAAGAGCTGTATCAGAGCCTAAGATCCTGTACCCTAACTGAGACGACGCCACTGACAACTCTCGCCCTTCCGTCCTCTATCGCTACCGCGATGCCAGTAAGAACGGTTGCGGAGCCACTTTTGAACGCGAGGAAGACAACCTACCCGTTCTTCCCATCCATCTTGTTCAGCCGCGCTACAATCGAGTCTGAATGTCATTGGACCCGGGGCCGCACTCGGTTTGAAAGCGGGCAGCATTGTCGGGAGCAACACGCGCCTTCTCGGTTATTCACGAGGAAACATGCCCCGAATCGGTTTTTAGACCCCAATCGCCAGAAAGTCTCAACAAGATTGCGGACCACAACCTGCGCGTCAAGCGATGGTTGAAATTTCTCACCGTGCGTACAGGTATGTATACGTTTTGGATTATCGCAAGGGCAATGCCAGCATAGACGCCGACTTTCTGCCTCGCTTACCATCACCCGCCACCGAGAGTGGCCTTACCGGCGGCGGTGGCCTAACTCCGTTAAATGAAGAACGTATTTTCCCCGTACGCCGCCATAGTCTTTTGCTCGGTGGACCCTCCACCATGCGTGTCGGTTTGGGTGGGCTTCCGCTCTCCCTGCACGATTTTTGATATTTTTGCGTACACGGTTCCCGAATGAGGGTTGACGACCTCGACACTCCTTCTGGATAACCAGTTACCCGTGCCCCCTTTGGCGTCACCCCACGATAGTCCAGCTTTTTTTTCACTTCCTCAACACGGGCCAACGAATATATCGTCGTCTCCGTGTTTGCAGGACCAGTTGCACCCTCGCTAACTCCAGCGAGGGGCGCGGAACTCGGTCAAACCACTGTATATCCCGAGCCTTCCCTCTCACTGCTGATGGTGCTTCGGCCACCACCCTCGACAAAGCGGCGTAGGGAATTATCCCTTCCGCCCCCCTTGTCCGTACGGACCCAGCTGGGCGTACAACGGACCTCGGTCCTCAGACGCCCTCTGTTTCGACGTATTCAGCCTCGCGTGTCGTTGGGGCCACCCGCTTGGTTATGCCCTTGGCTCAGCTTCGGCTGTAGACCAAGGCTACGGTAGGGGGGGTACCCCCATTTTCACTGGTGTGTTTGAGCTACACGCACGAGTAGCTCTGTACCCTACGGATGAAGATGGTTTAGGAACTTGGTTTGCCGCAGCTCAGATCACCTTTGCATTGCGGATTGATTTCGTCAACGTAAAACGTAAAGAAAACGTAAGATTGCATGGGAACAAAGGGGTTACTCGCGCGAGTGACCCCTAGCCACTGAAATAAAAGGCCCAAAAGGGGACCCCCCTACCGTAGCCTGGGTCTGTACTCACCTGCTCAGACAGCCGTGCTGTCTCCTTTTCTGTCGGATCTTATTTGGACCCCTACGCGACGCTGTCGAGCCGCAGCCACTGGTACGCCCCAGGTTGCCATGTACTACGGATTCAACCACACTTGGATCGTAATTTACCGGTGCCACCCGACCAGCCGCCGTGTGCACAACGTGCCTGCCTTGGATAGTTTTGCCCTCCAATGTTTCATCCAAACGCCCCATCGGCCCTGCTATTTAGTACCGATCTAGCGCGCCACTTGTCCAGTCACCAGTGCTACACACGCTTGCTAGGTGTGCTCCTCGTCTGACAAACTTTCGAGCGGCATCGCTCCAGCCGCTCCCTCCGAGATACCCACATCGACACAAATCGAGTGCGTCAAATCCGTCGGGCGATACTCGCACAACGACTGGGCGCGTGAACAACGCACCGAACCGTTGTGTGACGCCGCCATCTGGTACCTCATCCCTGCATGCCCCCCGGTTCCACCGAGCGATTTTATCTTACATGTTCCGACCCAAAAGCACCCTGTTGCCACAAGCACGCCTTTTACCGAAATAAAAGCGCCCTTACGCGGACGACGATGAGAAGTCCTCCCCCACGTGCGGAAATTGTCCCGACAAACCCGGCGGGTGTGCAGCCCGCCTCTCAGACGTCGAGTCCATGGGAACATGTGCCTCGCCGCTCATACGGCCGTGGATTATGCAAGCACGCCGCTTTAAGGTGTGCTGCCACCTCGGCGTCGCTCACACACGTTCTATGCTCGAAAACTTTACTGGTGGATCGACATGAACGTCTGGACACGATGTCAGTTTCGTCTCGGACTCGAGCACCAGGCGCGAAGGCCTCTAGGCGGACGGCACGCTGGCCAATTGTCGCATTTTTATTGCTGTCCCCGGGGTCCCGGTGTCGCCGTGAGTGTCGGCTACTTGGGCCCTCTTCCGGCTATATCACGGATCGGTTCAGCCGACGCACAAAAATGCAAGAAATTTCTGCAGTAGGTTCACGGCGGAAAGCGCAGCCAAATTGTTTTGGCAAACCAGTACATCCTTCTATGAGGATGTCCGGCCAGCCTGCTACCCCGATAACTTCCTTCAGCTAGCGCTCCAAACTGGCATCCATATAGTGTATGTATAATTTCAAGCATGCGGAACATCGCGTTTGCTCCAAGCTGCCACTCACCATGTACCAAGCTTCTAGGCATGCATGTGGAACATCGCGTCTGCTTGAAGCTGGCACTTACGGCGTTCGCGTTTCCTGGGCTAGCGGAAAATTGTGACAGGTACCTACCACCGCCGGGTTGGCCCCCCATCGAGGACCAAGACTGCGGAAGGGGTTCACTTTTGGGGCCTCCTTCTTGCAGTGACTCGGGGTCACTCGCGCGAGTGACCTCCCTTTTTCTTTGTGGCTTTTTGCGATATAAATCCGCAATGGAATGGCAAGTAACGCTTCACCATAAAAAATTCCTAGAGATATTTTAGTCCGTGGGGCACAGAGCTACTCGTGCGAGCGTTGGCTCAAACTCGGTAGTGAAATTGGCGGTATTCATTCCCCGCCCTAGCATGTCCTTGGGTACGAGGTGAAAAAAGCGTGTTAATCGCCTCCTCCTTCCCCCCCTGATCATCTTCGGGCGTCTCTACGCTCGCGGCCGATAAAGGATCGAGCGCGATCACCTCGAACTTTGCGAGCTCGTAGCTGATCGCCAACGGCGTGCGTACGGCAAGGTGCGCCAACTATACACACGCTTGCGTAGAGAACCGTATTCAGCGCTCTCTGGCGCACTCAAACACGTTCGTATTTATCGATACCTTCAATGGTTGGGCGTGAATTTAAAACTCCATCGCAACCATCCACCATGTTGCCGAATCTGACACTGGCGCCAGGCTTCTCAAGGCGAAGCTTGGTGCTCAACTGGAACCCCCCCTCCCCTAAGAACTTAGCCGTTGACCCCGCTTCCAACGCCTCTGGCCGCCGAGTTGCTTTACTTGGACTTTTCCAACGACATGACGGACCTGGGGTGCCTGCTGTCATGTTTCGGAAGCACGCTGAAAACCCTGCGCCAACCCACACGATACCGACAACCTCCCACGATACCTTCCCAAGGGACTCACATTCTACGTCGTCTACACCTTTAACCCCAAATCTCCTCCCTACAACGTTGCTTTTCAAACTTGGTCTCACCGCTTCAGCTACACCATCTTCCCCGTCGTAGCTTGCTTCTGGTACAAGGCCAGCGATCGTCTCTGGTGGCTCGGATTTTTTTCCGCGCTTGTTCCGTCTTCGCGCAAGTACGTGGTGTGCTTCCTGGGCGACCCCGGGCCGGTCACTCTCGCTCTGTCTCCGATGGTCATGCCGTGGTCACGATTGGTCATGCCATGGTCATTCATAGTCGTGCATGGTCACCCATGGTCGTACATGGTCGTGCATGGTCGTGTCATCCATGGCCATGGATGGTCGTGCCATGGTTATGGATCGTCATACCATCTGCTCTGGTCGTGCCATCGCATGCCGTCGGCATGGTAATGCATGGTAGTGCCATGGTCATGTATGGCAATGCCATATGTATGGACGACCATTGTCATGCCACGGTCATGCATGGCCACGCATGGTGCATCCATGGTGAACCATGGATGATGCACCTGCTGGCACCTGCTGAATGATGGATCATACCATGGTCGAACCATGGGTCATGCCATGTCGCACCATGGTCATGCATGGTCATGCATGGTGCATCCGTGGTGCATCCATGTACGCTCTTTGTTTTTGGTTCAATATGTTCATAGCATGAGCAAGACGCAAGCGGTCGCACGCGCTCGGGCGAGCGATTGGGCGACGGTCTAAATCGACGAAATCTTGGCCCTTGAAAACCCCGAACGAACTGTCTATCGACTATGAACGGTCGTGAACGAATAAGCGCCCGACGTTGCTCGACCGGCTTGGAGGAGCAAACGACTGCTTGCTCCTGTCTTACGTACATGGGTTCAAACCCACACCCATAATAAGGACACACACCAATGCTAAACGCAAAATCTTACATGTATGTGAAATAAAGCACGAGAGCAGGATTATTATGACAACAAAACAATGTGGTTCAGGGCTCAATGTTCCTTTGGCAAACTGAGCTCCTTCCAGCACAGTTTACGCTGCTGATTGTTCTTGGCACATCTTCCAATATGCATTTTGGTGCAAATGTCGCGCTCCTCGGTGTGACCACACGTTATCTACTCATCCTACGTAAAGCATCTTTACGCTCTGTATCATTAATGCCGGCCTATAGCACGCGCATGAAACGAGCATGTTTGTGTCGCTCATTAGATGAGCCTTCGATAGAGGCTGGCCCCTTTGGGTACCCGCCACGAACGGGTACCCCGCTAAATTTTAGAGGCCGGATCCTACCCTACCCGCCAGGTATTGACATTTTGGCGGATGCCCGGGTACACGGGTACCGGCTGGTACCCGGCGGGTACTCGGATAGTTTTCGACGTTTATTGTTTGAGTCGCACGAGGAGTGTTGATGAGGCGATAGAGTGGAGAATCAAACCGCCTGATCTTGCATTCTAGTGTATAGACTACACAAAGTCCTTGTGCAGGCACACTATCGGGGGCTTGGATGTGGTAAAAATGGATACGATTAAGACGGGGGTTCGTGTTACTATTTGGGACCTGGTTTTTCCAAGCATTCTTATACAAACACGGGGACGCTGGTCCACGACCCGCCCCCACGGAAGACTCTAGAACTCACTGTACAAACACGGGGACGTTGATCCGCGATCCCCCCCACGGAAGACTGTAGTACGGACGGGGCGTGTGACGGAGGCAGTGTTGTTAGTATGGTAATACATACATGTATTGATGAAACCAGTGCAACTCCGCAACAAATCATCACAAGGATTGCTCTCTACGGCAGTGTACGGACGCCCGGAAACAAGCGGCCACGTGGCTACCCACACGTCTGCCTCTGTATTCAGAAGTCATCCGGGGCCAGTATCGCTGCACACCCTGCCAGGTGTGTGCACTCGCAAAAGAGAAAATACGTACGTGTAGCAGAAGATGGTTTGGCATTACGTGTGTGGCCTTTCCAAGTCTCTACGAGCATGTTGGGTACCGTGACCTACAGCCACAGACTAGAGACACCGCTGCTACTACTGCTGATACTAATATAACTAAATCACCACTACTACTACTGATACTACTACTCTACCTCTAGCACTGCTACCACTACTATTAATACTGATACTACTACTCTACTTCTAGCACTGCTACCACTACTATTAATACTGATACTACTACTCTACTCCTACCACTACTCCTACCACTGCTACCACTACTATTACAGCACTGAGCCATCCCACGGTGGGGTTGCAGCAGATTCTAGGAATTTTGTGAGCTCCTAACATGAGGAACTCACTATTTTCCTCACCATCACCATCACCGCCACCCGAAACATGACTTCGAAGGCATTCGTTCACGCAACCCGACCAAGCTTCTAGATGCACCACTCTAGTCTAGTCCAAAAACAAATATGCCCGTCTAAAGTTATTAGACTAACCGGTAGTTCCTCCCTTGAGGAGGTCAACTGGCCAGGAGGTATACCTTTTTTGGGCTAAAAAATGCAACCCCTACTACTACTATTAAGAATTGCTACTACTACCACTACTGCGGTTGTTAATAAAAACAGCAAGATCCTAGCCAGGGCATAAAGGTCGAAAATGGCCTCAGCCACATGTGAATAGGTTTTCTAGAGGTATTGCGAAAGAGTAGGGAACCGGGGGTCTACAAGACAAAAGGGGTATCCTAATATCCGCGGGTACCCGGGTACCCGTGGCGTCATTACCCGCAGGATCCAAATACCCGCGGGTATTTAGGTCGGACCCTACCCGTTGAAACGGGTAGGGTCCGACCGGGTATACCCGCCCCGGGTACCCGGGTAATAAATGGAAGGGGCCAACCTCTAGCCGTCGACTTCGCGAACGACCTTTGAGACGACCGTTACGCAGACGCACAAAACGTTGCGTCGTGTCTTCGTTGAATTGCGCCATGTGCCTTTCGCTATCGGTATTCCCGCCACGACAGAAAGATGCAGCACGTCGCGGGACGGCCACGTCCGTCAATTCCGTGCGCATGGCACAGTAATTCGGCAATCCAATTGTTTATTTAGTGAACGATTCGACCACCACCTGCACCCTGGCGCAATCCACACACCCCAAATCGCACCACCATGACACGCCCCCCCCCTCTGTCATCAGCCCTGCAACCCAGCACCTTGCCTTCGATCCTACCTACTCTGCAATAGACGGGGCTGCGGATAGCCATCTCACTAGAATTCACCTTCGGATATTGTTAAGCTTGTGATCCGACAGTGTGAACCATGAATGTCAGAACAACTTGAAAATTACGAAGAAAAATATTAAATGTCGAATAAAAACGGTGGAAGTACGACAATGCACACCCATCGCACGCACAGAATCGTAGCTGACGCCAACACGCCCCAGTCTCTCATTCCTCAACCAGCAACACTGAGCAACCTCCCGCACCCACCTATACTAAGCACCTACTTGTGATCATCACCCAAAGAAACGCTAGCAATAGAAATTACTGTTGAAAACTGCCAAGTTCAAGGTCACCGGATGCTGACACGAAGGTAGATAATTCAGACGTCGGCCTTTCTGACACGCATTTCTCTGGATCGTGATAACGGACGTCTCCCGGCCTTCAGATTATCTTCGCAGCTCGACCTCTTGCACCCCCCCCCCCTCCCCCCCCACCCCTCGCGCCACTAGGGCAAATACTGTCGCTACTTTATTTACCGTTGAGGCACCCCCTCCCAAGCAAACCAAGGGCTCAGTGCTCTCCCCCGATAAAGCACTAAGTGACGTCGAGAATCAGCCGTTTTCTATATAAATGACCATCTTGTAGTTGCAAGACGCGTCTTTTCCACGCTCGCTAGGCAGTACGTTGCCCGTGGTACACTGATATTCGTCGTACCATCCCAGCGTGGTAGGCACCTAGGCACATCCGCCTTGGGTGGTAGCGACGGAAAGGTCTTTGTTCAACTCCACGATCTGCAGCCAATCAGATACCCGCCTTGCAGCTATGGTGATCAGCCAACCTGTCCAAGCCCTCATCCGATCAGCAACGATCATGCTCCGCCTAAGTAATGTTACGGTCAGCAAAGGGCCCGATTCGACACACACAGCCTGCTGATGCAGGTACAGCTATCGCCCTACTCCACCAACAGTGGGTATTCCAATTCCATCGAAGGACGGCGAGAGTGTGGGAGAGGCCCACTAGCCCTCTCACAACGCCCTTATTCAAGCGTTGAACCTTGGGTTCTTGGACAGTAATTCCTCGGATAACAAGAGCTCATTGTGGATAAGGATGTTCGTTGTAAGCACAGACTTGCAAAGCACCCGGGGCATCTTCTGGACGATGTGGCCAAACCCTGACACACGGCAACGGTAAATCAAGGTACTTACGGGGTGTACAGCTGTTTATTTCCGAGCCTTGGGACCTATATGCCCACCACCTCGCAACGTAGTTATCTCACAGTGTCACGTACTTAGGGTAGAGTGAGGCAGTGGAAAGGCCAACTGTAACAGCTGGGAGAAGGCGGTTGTGATGGTGTTTGGGAGCACACCACAAACATTCAAAATTACTCAAGGGCGACCAGGGTGTCTCGACCATAACGAAACATTTTTTAATTGTGTAGACTAGACTATAGTCTAGTCTATGCCGTTGGTTAATATGCACGTAGCCTTAATGCAAAACAATGTTTGGGTATCCAGTTCTACAGCCTGGACAACCCACTTTAAGGTTGGGCCGATGTCATTGTGCGTTTCAGGGCGTCGAAAACATTACACGGGTGCCTTATTATAGCTGTTGTTGCTTCTTATGTAAACGTCAACGATACCCAGCGGTTCGTCGTGGGCTTGGACCTCTCGTCTTGGTAATAGAAATATGCTGGTCAACAGTAGGCTAAAATTGCTTAATCGTATGTGCAAGACTGTTTTGAGACAACTTTGCCCTCCCGTAAGTTCAGCCGACACCATGGATAGGGTAGTCGTGCACACCGTTTGTTGTTGGTCATTTTCATCTTATTTCCTACACACCTTGATAGTCCGCGCCAGCTACAAAGAAAAACTACCTTCTTGTGTCGTTGTCAAGTAGGCGTGTTCAAAAGTTCCGTTCCTCCTTCCTGGCGGCGCGTCCCCGTCGTTCTTTCCGCACAGAACATGAAAACTGTGCCCACCCATCGTCTAAAAGTAAATCGTGTTTTGCCAATACGTGACACACAGTTGCGCTTGAGGCGCCGGAAAAAAAATTAAAAAGCGCGACTTGAGTATGAAGTAGAAATGTCTATAGACAAAGTATGGTGTACCCTCATCGCAACCCTCAGCATTGCAAATTTAACCCGCTGGAGAAAAGAAAAGGAATGAAAACAGTAATACAGAAACACAAGCTGGATGCGCCGAGTAGCCATCGCATCGAGACCACCCTATCCATCCCTCTGCTGCTATTTGATATACTCTGGTTACCATGAAGGAATGCCTTCTTCGATTCGGCGATGCTGGAGTTCCAGATGAAGTGCGCGTTATTGCTCTCGTCTTGGTGCCACGTTGGAGGGTGGTTGCGCCTCTCGCGGGAGCAGAACTCGGCGCAGTCGCTTTCCTCGTGACGGACGAAGGGAAACCTAGAGGGTACAAGGGGTGCGGGATATCATCGTGTCAACGCCAGTAGTAAGATGCTCTTAAATATTTCCGACAAGTGTGCTACGCAGATTGCAAAGATGACTATCGATCCAAAAATTGTCGAATTCACAGCTGACGTTGTTAGGATTTTCTTTCAAAGTACACCCAAGCCACTGTTTGAATTCGGGGCAGATCAAGCGGGCGAGTACGATGAAGGCTGCCTGTTGATGACCACGATCGAGGATCGATGGGGGAGCGCCGATACTAAGTCGTGGCGCTGCTGCGTTATGCCCATCAGCATATTGCCCATACCAGCTCCTACTCAAAAAATTCCTGTGGGATCGCCCGTGCCCATAAGACTAGCATGCGCCGGCTTTATTTTTCATGTCATAGCAATAAAAAGAGAGGCATTGAGACACCACAGCACGCAGGGGCGGTGATACGTCGGCCATGTTCAGACCGACTCTCCAGACGGGTACCCATTGCTGTGAAGTACTATTGAACCGCGGCACCTCCCTGGCGACATTACGCCCTGGCCGTCGCGGTGACTGCTGTCCATCCGAGGAGGCCCTGCGTGTCAGAACTCGCAGCCGCGCCGATGTTTGAGAATACAGCCACCGCATCAGTAGCGAGCGGAGCAGAGGGTATCGTGACGGAAGTCCCAGGCATCGGCATTCTTCGAGCGAAATACGGGGTGGAGAAGCGAGCGTAGGTTAACAACAAGTAGAGCGACCACAGCCGCAAGGTTAGTACCGGCTACAACACAGGCAGTCGATACGAAAGCAAGAGGAGGCAGTCAACACAGCGTACTGAGGTCGCCCCGCCGAACAAGCGCGAGCCGTTACGACAACGACGGCGGATCAGCAAGCGACACGCATAGAAGCCACCGCCGCCGTCGCGAACAAGGTCACGGCGGTGCTAGCTCCCCAAGCCGCCGCCAGCAAACCGGGAATGGAAAAGCGCCAGTGCACCGGCGTAATCCTTCCGGTCAGGGCGGCAATATCGCGGGATCTACCTGCGACCAGCAACGAAGCCGCAGCCGCTGTTTGGACGACAGATTCAGCGGCAACAGCCCACAGAGCCGAAGCCATGGAAAGGGGAAAGGAAAACCGCCATTGTACAGGTGGAAAACCTATGGCCGGAACAGTAAAGGCTCCGGGTGCCTGAACCCCGAGGCGGGACGCCGGTCCCGGAGCCGGGGTCGGGTCCGCGACCGCTCCAGTAACCGCAGCCGGGGCAAAACCGCTACAGTAAGCGAACCTGGGACCGAGACAGCTCCAGTAACCGCAGTCAAAGCCACCGTCGCAGCAACAGGCGCAACGGGAGCCGCAACCAAAATAGCACCGTGAACGCCGCAGCAACTGCAGCCGGACTCGCAGCCGGACTCGTTGAGGCAGCGACAACCGCAGCCACACCAGCAGCCAGACAGGTTGTCGCAGTCGAAGCCGTGGCGAAGGCAGCCGGCACGATGGCCGTGGTGCAAGTCGCAACCGCGGCTGCAGCAACCGCCACCGCAGTCGCCATCGCAGCCGCACAAGCAGCTGTAAACGGAGCCGCCGCCTTGGTGAGGGTAGCGGGCACGCCAGCTGTTGCAAAATCCGCATCAAAGGCTTCAACAGTAGCCGCGACCGCCACCGTAGCTGCAGCCGGAATCGTAGCGAGAACAACCGGCACAGTACGCGTGGCTCGAGCTGCAACCGCAGCCGCGCCAGCAACCGCAACCGCAACCGCAACCGCAACCGCAACCGCAACCGCAGCGTTGTCGAAACCGTAGTCGTGGTGAAGGCAGCCAGCGCAGTGACCGTGGCGCCCAGGCCTGCGATCGTCGCGATGACGGCCGCAGCGATGGCATACCGTCGCGTCGTGGAAATGGGGAGACCAGCTGCGACGGCGAAAGTCGCCCCAGGAGTGACTACAACGGATAATTCATGGAAGGTCAAAGATGCGTGTCCATGGAAGCCGTGGTCCCCCTGGAGAATGTCAACCGCGGTTTACCGGTGCTCGGGGCGAACCACCACGGTCTGCCGCCGCCTGACAACTGCGACCACGGCTTCACGCCCCCCGTGACAAACAACCACGGTATTTCGCCCCCTGGGACAATCGGCAGTGAGTTGTCTTAGCACTGAAATACTACATCGGGCAGACGTACATTGTACTCGTTGTAGTCGTATTTGGGAACCCGCTGGATAAGTTTTAGACCTTGATAGCGAGCGTTTCTTTGTTTTATTGCCATCAAGCCCAGGCACGAGTGGTTCGTAAAGTTTGCAATAAAGCTGACAACATTTTTCTGTTTCAGAGTCGCTCTCCAAGTAAAGATACGGGCAAATTCATTTTTATTCAATCGACGCCAACAATACGTGTCAAACCTACACACAGGCCCTAAATAAAAGTACCCCCCTCTTCTCCGTGTGCACATACCGTATGTATTTATGGCCGGGGTTAACTTCCCAGATCTACGCGCCTTCGAGGAGTGATGCGAAAGGGTACACAGGAACAAGAAGGCAACCGTTGGCGATTCCTAGAAACGACAGCAGCATTGAGCTCCTTGTATATGGCCTGCCGTAATCCCGGACGCTCGTCAAATAAGGCTGAGATCAATTCAAGCATCGCACCTGGGTGCAACCCGACCGCAGCCAAGACAGTTCTTTGTTCGCGGTAATGTTATATTTGGTGTTTTTTCTGGATTGTCTTCGAGAGAAAGTGGTACATACTTAGTATTGCGGGTGTACAGAACACGTTTAGTGTATTCTGCTTCAGTAGACTAGCTCCACACCCCGATCCCCACTCACTTCCGCCTTTCTATGTTGCGAAAACTCTTGTCCAGAAGTGACACCCTGCGGCAGGTTATGGGGAACCTATTAAACTTCGTAATATAGACGGCACCGCGAAAGGGAAAGGGGCCCTTTGCAAAAATAAATGACAGCACGCGGCATCATGGTTGCCGGGAATACGAAATAACGGCTCCCCGCCCCTAATACAACACAAATTAGAGCGAACTAGATGCAAAGCCTATTCTGTACTACGATCGATGCCGCTGCTGCTGCCGTTGTCACCGCCAGTTGACAAGTGAACCTTACTTAGATCTTCCTACGCATTTTTTCTGGCGCACTCCAACGGTGTTTGCTCGTGGGTGGACTACGTAAGTGATGGCGAATGTGTTGGTTTCAAAGATGTATAAAACATGCATACAGTCGACTATCTTCACGCGTTCATGCGTTGACCACGGCTACAGCTTTTACATTTCAATACTCTCGCGTTCTAATTTGCATCGTTGATTAACGGCACATTTTGTGCGCAGGTGGTGCAGGGAACTTGCGACAGCGTCGGCAGACGAGAACCCTACGAGAACTTTCTAGGATGCGATTGGCGACACGGTATTAGGTAGTTTGTAACCCTATAGTCTAGGTAGGGCAACGGCGACTTTATTGCGGGGATGGGATGTGGGTGGAGCTATAAGTCGTTGGCATCGGGTATGCTCTTCGGGGAAGACTTGGACATGGTGGGGGTCGCAGTCAATAAGATTGTGGCAGTTTCTGCACCCACCCGTGCTTTTCACCGTGGGAAGTTCAGCGTTGAAGCCTTCGGGTGCTGTTAGGGTGGGGTGGGAGGGCTCCGACACGGGATAGCGCGGTAGCTCATAAGGAAGCGGTCTGCTGTCTACCATATCGTCGTTATGATTCCAAACCCCATAGTCTATGAATTAGGCACCAGTTGCACGAAATACTATTAGGGACGGTTTATACTGGCATTTGTCTACACTCGAGCTCATCGCGTGCCGCAACTCATAAGTGCCAGTATTTCCCCCCCCCCTTTTCCGGGGTATTTTAAGCATGCCATTTCACGCCTGGTCTTGCTTGGTTGCACGTCTTGGGTCCAAGGGCGGGCACAAGGATCGCGGGCGGTGCTTCGGAGGGTGCACGGTCCTCCGTACAAAACTTGAATACACGTGCCGCAATAGCAAGATGAAAGAACATAAGACGTTAATAGCGCCGGTCGATGATGTCCTGGGGTCGTTCCTAGCTTCAGCTCGCAAGCGCCAGAACTTTGTGCCCCCTTTTCCGCGTAGTTTTTTTTGTGTTTGTGTTACGTCCTTTCTGTTTTCGTATGCTTTGTTACAAGGAGAGAGTGCCATGTGGGGCAATATATTCCGTCGCTAAAAAAAGAAGGGGGGGAGGGATTTACTGACAATGTTTTGACCGAAACTCCAAACACAAATACGTGGGCGGCAGTTGCGCCACAAACGAACAAATACCGACTTCATGACGCGATTGTATAACGGTTCGGGGTATTTTCGTGCTGTAACCCACAAGCAAGCCAGGAGCGCATATGCCCTCGTGGTCGTATTACGTTTCCTTTCAAGTTTCCTGTAACGCTAATGTGCGAGGGCGGGATGGCGCTGCGGAAACTAGGACGGGCCTCTCCTGTACGTGGTTTCATTTAATGTCATATATGCAACTATGCAGTTTTGTTCTTGGCCGGCGCGATGAACTAGCAAGGATAGTCGCGGACGAATTGGTGTCGTTGTTTGCGGCATGTACAAAGCGTCTCTGATTTCAGTTTCGTTCCGGAAGTGGACAGTCGCGATCGCGATAGTCTATAGATAGAGATGTTCGCGCGCGTGGTTTTTACTCTTTGAGGGTTTAGGGACGGGGAGACGGGCTGGCGGCAGTATGAAGTAGCAGACAAGTAAAATCGTCAACCAACTTCAGGTGCCCACGGTTGGCACAAAAGTTGGAACCATAGTCTATGTTTGCTACCAATTACTAGGGATGTCCATGAAGCGACCTCACTCGTGTCATAGTCCCCGAAATCCTCGACGAGATACCAGCGTGGAGCGGAAAAAGTTAAGAGGATAGGCACAATGCCCAGGACGCGCTCGCCAAAGGACATTCGTTTCCGGTAGTTTTGCCAGGTGGGGGTCGGGGAAACGTCGCGCTGACTGCGCCGCGCATGGTCACAGTGCTGCAGGGGCACTTGCGAGCGGCCGGGCTGCCCATCAAGTTCACAATGTATTCATTTCGCTCAGGCGGTTCCCTGAGTAAGTCGCTAGCAGGAACCCCAATGGATGAGATCATGCACATGGGCGGCTGGAAGACGGAGAGCATAGCACGATACCATATTGGGTCTACAACTAGTACGAGAGTAGCAGGGGCTAAGCGGCAACGGGAGCAGGCTTGTGCCGATGCCCCCGGCTTACCACTGTCACCGGCCTTCGCGGAAGATTTTGCTGCATGTTCGCCGAAGTTCCATTTTAAGTAATGTAAGTTTGGGTGGGTTAAGGTAACATGGCTCCAGGCTGGTGGTCAGAAAAGAGAGAAGTTCGGGTGGGACCACCGGCGGGAGCAGGAAGCCTCATCCAACTCAATACTTAAATGAAACGATCGGTAACAGAGTTAAAGAATACCGCAGTATCATACAAGACGGAAATTCCACGTTAAACGAACATGAGACTTGATTAATGCCCATCGATGACTTCGTGGGGTCGTTGCGAACTGCCACTTATACGTGCCAAAGTTAAATGCCTCTGTCCCTAGGTTTCTTCGTTTTGTTTTAAGCAACCCATTTTCTTCTTTGTTAGAACGAGAGGCTGCAAGGGTGGGACAAAGGCTTCTGCTGCTAAGCAACGGGGGGCAGGGCTCTACCTACGCCGTTTCAACGTAGTTTCGAAGTGCAACTGCACAGGCTGCAGTCGCACAACAAAGGAACATAGAAAATTGTTACGACGCGCTCGTAGGGATTTTAGGGTCGTTGTTTGCGGACTCAGAAGCAAGGCAGGAGCGCCGCTTCTTTGTTGTTAGTTTTTACGTTCGATTATTTTCTTGATGCATTTATTTTCCGTTCTGTTGTACGAAATGATAACGTGCAAGGGTGGGGGACGGCGTGAGAGTAAATAAACCAGGTTGTTTTGTAAGTAAGTTCGTTTAGTGCCAATAACTAAATCACGTGGCAGCTAGACGAAGATCGTACAACCATATGTCTAGTCTTCCGGGCGTCGGCGACATGGCGTCGTTCCCTTCGGCCTATCGTAACTGCAGTATTTCGTCGATAGTTTTTGGTGGGTTTTATTTTTTTGATATATTTCAAGCTGTCCGTTGTTGTATTATTCTTGAGGGTGGAAGGGCGGGAAGACAGGTCGATTTACGGTAATAGAAAAATAGTGGTCAGAACTCTCTTGAAAGTGCTTTCATGTTTTCAAATACATGCCATATCGAGCTGCACGACGAATGAATGCTTGTACAGTGTCATAATTGCCCGTTGATCACGACTTGTTGATAGGGTGTCGCGTGCTGCAACTCACAAGTGGCTGTTTTTTGCTCCTCGGTTTCCTCCGAACACATCGCAGTTCTCATGTGGTTGAGATACATGCTACGGTTTCCTGTTGTTTCAAATTTGAGGTTGCGAGGGCGGGAAGAAAAGTAGAATTCCGGGTTCAGACCTCTTCCACAAGGGTTTTCATGTCTTCAAGTACAAGAGTGGGCAGGTACAAAAGCAATACAAGCGTGGTGTGTTAAAGGTCCGTTGATGACGAGCTGATGTTGTTGCGTGCTGCAACTCACAAGTGGTAGTGCTTTCTCTCATTTTCAACAAGAACGTAGTTTTCATTGGTTGAGTTTCAATGTATGTTTTTTCGTTGTTTCAGTTATCGGACGCAAAGGCTACAAGAAAGTAGAAACACGGTACTTCATGGGGGAGAGTGCTCCCCTATTTGCGTTTTGATGCACTGTCACAACACCAAGCGTCAGTTGCACGAGGAACGCATCATACATGTTTTGATGCCGCGGGAGTAGATCGAGTGGAGGTGTTCGTTCCGCAACTGACAATTGCCACATTTTTTTCCCGGCTGTGATGTTTTTGTTCTCCCCTTGCAGATTTGTTTTTGTTCGCTCACACGGGTCGGCATATAGCGGTGAAACGTAGTGGAGACGACCCGGGCGCGTTTGTAAATACCACAGGCCTTATATTTAGCGCTAGGGTAGTGTTCGCGACCGATTCAGAGCGGCAGTGGTCAACAATGGAACATGTACGTCTTCGGTTGCCATTTACTTGGGCTTTTCGCGTGCTGAAACTCAGAAGTGACGCTGTTATTCTTGTTCCCTCTTTTTTCAGGTAGGCAGTCTTACCAACGGTTGTCACTGCGGCCGATATGTTACGGTACCCACAAATTATGTGATGTGGGTGTCAACCACAAAACTGGTAGAGATATGAGGGTGCCTAGTCGTCCGGTCGTCAATGGCTTCGGGTCGTTAAGGGCAGCACATCGAGAAGTGCCACTTCTGTAAGTGACCCTTTACGTACAGTAGGTTGTAGGTTTTTCGTCCATTGGTATTGATGGTTTGTTGAGCTTTTGAACGGGTCCGCAGAGTAACGCCGGGGAAGAAAGTACATGGCGACACGAAATAAAGCGCGGGGGTCACCTCAAAGTGTCCATGCGTTGTTTACTAGTGATAAGCAAGGTGGCAGTTGCATGGCGAACGAATGTAGAACGTTTGGAAATGACGGTTGGCGTCGACGTGGGGTCGTTGCGTCCTGCGTGCAACCTAATTGACACCTTGTCAATTTTTTGTTTTTTTTCGTGTACATGTTGTTGGTAATTTTTCTTTTTAGTTTGTCTAGCGTTTAAAGAAGGCACAAATTCCTGACTTGGATGGACAAACCAGCAACTCCTTCACGTCTACCCGTGCTCGTTACAGGAGCTCGTGCTTGCTCGTGCCCGGCGTGGGGATGCTGACCTACGCTCTATGCCTTGCTTGCAAGAATGCGTGCGAGGCTTTTTCCTCCAAACCGAACTTATTCTATCCCAGTTCCCGATACCGACATGCTACATTCTCTTTACCAATAAACCCCGCTTTGTCCGTTACTGCGTCTGCGGGGGGCCGTTACTTCGTCTACGGACAAAACTACCCTTTCGCCCCCTGGACGCGATTTCGTGTTTTTTTTCTCGTGCAACGGGGGGAAGACGGCTTGGCGCAGTGGCAAGTAGAACGCGACATTCATGTTACTTGGTTTAGTGTCGACTACAGACAATGCTAGCAGTCTGTTGCGCGACGAACGGATGGCCAGTCCGCCGGCAATAACGGTTTTGCGTCGATGTGTGCAGCAAGTCGGAGACCCGTAGTCGATATTTCGCCTTTTCGCAAATTATGAAAACACTCTAGTTCTAGTCAGCGTCGATTTGATTTATACGAATGTTGGGATGAAAAGGGAAGGAGACCAGCCGGCACGGGTTGAAACTATCAAGAGCGCTGACCCATCGTTTGCGAGCGTGTTTACTTTGTATTTCTAAAACCTAGTCCTCAAAATTTTCAGGCGGTGCAAGTTCGAAGGAACAGCGAACTTTTCGTCGTTCGATCGTCGATACGATGGGGTCAGTGTCCGTACTTTGGGTATCAGAAGTGTCTTCGCTAACGTTGTCCGTTTCACTTTGGACTACTATTAATATATATTTCATTCTTGTTGACTTTGCTGTCTGTAACTTGTCTTCAGAATAACGTCGAATGGGTGCAAGGGCTGTCAGGCTTCCATACGCGACCGACTAAAGTACGGGCTTTCAACGAATAACGCCCAGTTACTTTTACATTCCGGTTAATAACGTTCCAAGTACGCGGTTGACCTATGTACGACCACGACAATATGCTGACTTGTCTTCCGGTCGGCGGTGACTTGGGGTCGTTGCGTGCAGTACGTCGGAAGTGCCGCTTCTTAAACTTGCCCCGTTTCGAATTGGCGTACATTTTGTACTCCGTATATTACTTGTAGGGTGCAAAGCCGCGGAGGCGCCAGGGCGGCATTAAATGGAAGACGTGAAGTTTTAATGAAAAGTCTTTCATGTAGCTGCATTGTGGTGAAAATTGGTGGCAGTTCCACAAAAAACAAGTGTATCATATCCCTAGCACGGCCTTAGTTACGGTAGGTGATGAGCTGGTGTCGTAGCGCACTTCGAGACGAAAATCGGAAGTGATTCTTGAATTTTCATACGTACAAGTCTTCCTTTGTCTTGTAGGTTTCAGGTCGACATACTCACGCATCCGTATATGACGGCAGCTTACGCTGCTGGAGAAGTAACGGGGACCACCGGTAGGGACAGCTCGGGCTATCGCTACCACGGGAACTGAAGGACACGCCAGCTAGCGCTGGATTGCGAATGCAATTGAGTTACATTGACACACAACGGGTGCTACGATAGAGGTGCACCACCTTTTTCTTCTGAAGTTCCTCAATTTGGGAGCTAAGACCTCTCCCAGAAACTGGTTGGGAGAAAAATATGACTGATACCGGATGAAAAACCCCATGCCCTAGGTACACGACGAGAACCAGGCAACTTTTTTTTATCGATTTCCGACGATTTTGGGTTAAAGTGCCAGGGCATTTGGACATAATTTCACACGAAATGTGCTACCTCTATCGTAGCACGCGTCACACGACATGTAGACATGTATGGCAATAAATACGTGGAAGTGTGGTAAGCCTAAGCTATATTCTTTCCCCATCCGCCGGAGGATGGACAACGAAAAAAGTTAGTTTCGGGCTTTAGAATGTCATTTAACAAAAACGGGCAGACCCCCCCGGCGCAGCAGCACCAAACCGTACGGGAATCCCGTGTTTTTGTGTTTTACAAGCACTTATTAGATGAAGAATATAAGCTAAAAATTACTATTAATAACAAATGTTTCTCTTTGGTCTGACCATTATCATTGCATGACACCACACAAAAAAACAACCCAAAACCAAAACAAAAAAATGAAAATCGATAACCTGTCTGAGGCAGGCTGATGGTGGTCTGGCACTTCTCCCTCTCCCTAGCTCGCGATCGTTTGGGTCTAGTGGTATGGCGTATCCTGACCTCCGAACCTCGCTCAACCGCATGGGCCCCTCGCCCCTTTCCCTTCTTCTTCCTCGTTCTCTTCCTCGCAGCTATTATCGCCGTCCTCCGTTAGTGGCACCTTCCCGTTCCTGTGGGACGCCACGTATTATCATCGGTATGGTATCTCTCGCTCAGGTGTGCAGGCTAGGCATGTTCACGCAGGTCGTTCCGCTTGTCGCGCAAGCCCTCTTGCCGACACGCCCTCATATTCTGCTTGCCCTCGTGAAGCAAGGCTTCTTGCTGTTCATGTGAGCCCTCTGGCTCACTTTCTCTCTCTTGGTTTGGGCGTTTCCTCTGGTCGCCCGAGCATGTCATCTTGCTCTAGGGTAGGTATACCCTCTGGTACGGTGTTCGGCTGGACTGGTGGAACTTTTTGCTCTCGTTCACCAGGGAGTAGCTTTATCTGCCCTGCCCGCGTAATATTCTCTTGCCCGAGCAGGCTTTCCTGCTCGTTAGTACCCTCTCAGCCTGCTCGTTAGTACCCTCTGGTATTTCCTTTGGCTGGTTTTGAGAAACATTCTGCTTTCTCTCACCGGGCAACTGCGTCATCTGCCTTGCCGGCATGCAATCTCCTGCCCTGCCGAGCAGGCCCTCCTTCTCGTTAATACCTTTTGGCACATGGTCTCTGTCTCTCTCTTTCTGCATTGTCCCGTGCTCTTGCGCGCGTGAATTGCCGTTTTCCGCTTGCGCAATCCCGATATCTGCTCGCGCCGTGCAGTAGTGGCTCAATGGTTGACTTGGTTTCGCCTCTTCTTCGCTTCCAGCACTCGGAATCACTCGGATCCAAACCTGCTGCCTTGCATGCTGCTGCTGCCGCTGCCGGTCCTGCTCGAACCGCTGCTGCTGCTGTTATTGCTGCCGCTGCAACTGCTGTTGAAGCTGCTGCCGCTATTGCGCCTGCTCGAACAACTGCTGCCCCTCATGATGATCGAGCCACTGCCGCCGTTGGTTTTGCTGCCGCTGTACCTGCTGTTGGTCGAGCCACTGCAACCGCTCCTGTGGGTCGAGCTGTTGCTGCCGCTGCGGTTGCTCGATCCACTGCTGCTGTCCTTGCCTCCTCTGCCGGTCAACGACCCATTTTTGTGTTGGTAGCGATGCCAACGCGGTGCTCGTGAGGACACAGCTGTATTCAATGTAGCGATAACCGGGCGGCAGTTCTCCAGCGTCGAATTAGATATGAAACGATAGGCTCGGAGCCTCCCTGAGTTGCACCACTGCCGTGCATTGGGCTAGGACATGGCCATAGACCTGGCACGTCTTACATCGAATCACGCCCATATTGCTTGAGACCGTCTCGCTTCCACCCGTAGCCGAACCAAACATTTTCCCTTGCAAGCCCCCACCAGCAGATGCTGCAAAGTACTTATACTACCCGCTAGCGTGTCGAGATGCGTCCACTGGTAGGTGCTCGCGTGGGGATAGGTTCACGGGTGGGTTCTCATGGTGGCAGCAAGGGAGGTGTACATGTAGACACGAAGTCGAATATAAATATAGGAGTACAAGGGTACATATACCACGATATGAAGATGAATTAGTGGGGACCTCCCGAGATCCATGAAATGCGCCTCGGGAGAAACATCCCTGTTGTCTCCACAAACCCCCTGACCGTTTAATAGCCATCTCGTACGCTTCGTACCATCGACAATTTTTTGTCGTTGTAGCTGTAAAGGTAGCTTGATTTTCGAGGGGAATCCGCGTCCATGTACTCTCTCGGGCATTTTATGCACCCGCAACTGGGCAGAGGCTGTTGACCGATGCGATAAACCGTAAACACGTACCTGGTATTGGTAAGTCTGACGGCAGCCCGTCACTACCCTGTAGTCACAGAACAAAGGAATCTCATTGCCGAGAATTCATGGCCGCAAGTACAGATCACGGGTCTTAGATCCCAAACACTCGCCACCACTCAATATCCGTGCGCGTCATCGCCATCAACAACGACAGCCTGACAGGCCAGCCGGAGTACGGGCAGCCCTTGCACTATCCAATGCTTCTGCGGTACGGGGGTCCCTTTTCGGCCCTTTTTTTTGCAGTGGCTCGGGGTCACTCGCGCGAATAACCCCCCTGTTCCTTGCGGTCATTGGCTTTCGCTCTGCTGTTTAAAATTTACAATACGAATCCCCAATTGATGGTTTTGCTACGCTGCGCCAAAAAAATCGGGTAAAGTGTCCTCGTCAATGAAGCACAGAGTCACTGGTGCGAGTGGCTCATACCCGGCAGTGAAAAAGGGGGGACCCCGCCCCTATCGTAGTCTTAGCCTTGATTACATATAGGCACTCTTCGCACAGTCAACTGAAATAGGTGCCAAATATCGCTATTGTGACGCTTGTTCGTCCATGGACACCGAGCCGCTCGCGCCCACTGGAGAATACCTAGATGCGCTCCAGCAGCAGCATACCTGCAAGTTGTCACGTCCCAGAGACAACCGTGCGAGCGCGCCCACTGAAGGATCTCGAGGTGTCCTCCAGCAGCAGCACTGCAGCAGGTGCCTTCGTCCCGGGCGCGGTTGTTTGCACGAGCTCACTGAAGAACGTTCAAGTGCCCTCCCTCAGCAGCCGCATAACATGTCCTCTGATCCCATGGGCAACCGGTGGCCCGAGCCCACTGCAGCAAAGCACAGTGCCCCCCTCCAGCAGCTCCGTAGCAGGTATCCTTGCCCCATTGGCAGTCGCTGGACCGTAACCAATGCAGCACATCATCATGCCCCCCTCGAGCAGCTCCATAGCAGGTATTGTCGCTCCATGGGCAGTTGCGTGACCTTGGCCACTGTGCCATGACGAGATGACATCCGATCGCAACCCTAAGAAACCGGTAAGCCGTTTGCATGTGCCCATCGGAGAGCGAGGAAGTGCTCCGCGCGGGCAGCCACAATGCAAGTATCGTTGGGCAAGAGGCAGCCGCACCTCCGTCCCCATTCCATGACGTCAACATATCCTCCCTCTGCAGCCTCGGTGTAGAACAAATTCGACCAGGGGCAGCCATACGCTCTAGCGCATTGAGAGTAGATCCAGCCTTCCCACTCTCGCAGCCGCCCCGCACACCCTCCGCTGCGATAAACCACTTCCGAGGCACTGCAGCAGCTGGGACACCATTGTGTGGGCTGCACGAGTGGTTAGGAGGCGCTCCTCCTACGCCATATTCCAGGTAGTCGATACTGGCGCGAAAAACAGATAATGCTCGTCGTCGACAAAGTTGGCCAAGTGGAGGACGACATCAGCGTTTGTCACAAGAGGGTTGGTCATGAGTGCCGTGCAATGTGCCTGTGTTGTAAGGGTGGTGAAGCGATGGCAGGTTAGGTGCATGCTTCGTACCTGGTATGTAGCAGTGATCGGACTTTCTCCCGAACGTGTTAACAGCAGACGCAGAACACACCCGTGCACGTTACAGTAAACAAAATGTGCACCAGTGGCATATCTTGGGTACACAACCTTCTCCCTCGCATTTAGACCCCAAGACAGCTCTGCTGCATGAACATATCCAAACCGCTCACAGAGAAGCATGTAAGTATTGACAATTTAGAGCGCATAAGTTGAAACACGGTGTGTCGTAGTTAGGGGCCGTGTACACAGTTTTAATTGTAGTTGTAGCAGTACAAAGGTTTCCCCGTGGCGGAGCACTACGCATACACGTGTTCCTCTGCTGCTATGCGTTTCATGCCATGTACATAAATACTACCGGGTACCACTCAGTGACTACGGACGGAACTGCAAGGACCGCTTGGACTTCATACTAATACCCCAATGGCCCATATACTTGCGCTCAGAGGTGTTCGTCATAGCACACTATTAATACGACGAGTACTACCATGCCCTACCCTATACTATCGCCATGGGCAACGCAGATCTTGTGTCATGGGCGGAGCCGTGGCCGGACCGCTAGTACGTATATAACGCTGCGTTGCTACTTTCGCTGCTGCATCATCATTATCGTAGAACGTTTAGCGGCAGGTATTTAGTGAGATGAGCGTACTTCTCTGCGATCGTGTACAATCGCTTTTCCGGCGTCGGGTGTACCTACATCTCTTTAATACTGCGGGTGCACGCGGCGGAAATGTCACTTGGTTTGGTATGAAAAAAGAAGCAAGGCGTCGCACACATATTTACCCGCTGCAAAAAACAGTGAGAGATGGTACGTACGGAAAGAGCATTAACTAAGGAGAAGGACGCACCGCAGATGAAATATCGCCGATCATGCGCAAGTTTAGCGACGAAATATGGGTGAAGACAACAGAGCTCGTCTCTCCATGAGGCATCGCCACGGATACTGGTTGTGCTGGATGCAGATGGGTGGAAAAAGAACTGTTCAATGTGAAGAATACACACAAAGGTAGACGAGGATTTCCTACACTGCTGTAGCGGCTCGCTGATATGCTACGTAGTGCCATGCGAGACCCACACCACAACACCCATTTCGCGCACAGCACCTCCGGCTCTGTCAAATCCTTCTCCGCGTGTTGCCACCTGTGAATGGAGGTTGTTTCGATTATTTCTCGATCCCTTTTGCAACACTCAAGAGGATAGTTCGTCTTCGACAGAAACTTGTAAAAAAAAACGACTGCTGTATACGTGCCCTCTTCTTGTATTGAAGGCTCGACTCAGGTGTGGGATCCACCTGTAGTGTACCATAATACACGCACGAGGTCGCTGTACCGGTCTCAAACCCCCAAACACCTACCTGGTACCTCGTATGGCACTGCTGTATTATGGTACCTGGTACCTGGTACCTGGTATTGGTATGGCATGTTTGGGGATTTGAGAACGGTACTACCCGGTACCTGGTACTGTTTTTGTTGTTTTTTTTTGTAAAAATAATTACGAGTTAGGACATCAGCCGTGAGTTTGACAAATTTCAGGTCAATACTCATCTTGGCAAGCTGCGTTGTTGTACACTACCACGGAAGACATCGATACGAACAGAACACATATCTCACCAACATCTTATCCTAATTAAGCTGAAACGAATGCCATTCGAAGCGACAGAAATTATGTTCGCAGTGAAAACGCTGTAAAGAACAGAACTGCCCAAGACAGCTTCGTACCGTGCCAAAACAACGTGACTCGTACTACTGCTGTATGATATACATGGTACGTACGTATGTGCAATACGTTTAAATGCTCGCCTCCTATTTTCGACGATTGAGACGATACACCGCACCGGGCAAAAACGAGCAGTCCGCTGACCTGAAACTGGGAATCGAGGCTAGATCGGCGTCGCCACGCGTTTGTGTAGCTGGCAGACGACACGCGCGTGTGCGTTTCTTGGCAGAGCAGACACACAGGGCCTCCAGGTTCTACCTCGCGCTTAGGCAGTCGGGATAAAAACATGAAAACCTCACATTTTGAATAAAACGCCTCCGTGTTTGGTACGAACTCCGTGAGTTCGAATTCTTGAGGAAGGCACCCCTCAAACCTGCAATGATGACTTCTTAGAACATGTTCACGGGGCCATTGTCATAGGCGTCCTGCCTGCGAGCTACACAAGGATACCAATCTGCCGGACCCAATCGAGTGATTTACCCTCAGGTCGGTGCAGCATTGTCGTTTGGTCGGTGCACTGCTGTGTCCTCCCAATCAAGAGAGCATCAGCATGGATTATGTCTGATTGAAACTTTAACTGCTTGTAAACGGGGCAAATCTGCTGGTTGTCCACTGCTCTACAGCTGTGTCATCGCGAAATTCCTATGGTGTCGAGGGAATTCGTATCAGGTTAGCATGGGAGGTGGTGTCCTGTGTGACGAATCTAAAAGTATTCCGCGGTGTTGTAGTGTAGTACAGCCGAAATGGTCCACATGAGAAGCACAGTGGAATGCGGCGTTGGTTTCGGCGCCCACAGCTCGAATCTTTTGTCGCCAACGCAACATAATGGAGGCTCATGTTTTAGCAATTCTGCTCTTCTTAGCCGTAGCGCAATGGCCGAAATCGAATCGGAGGCCGTCATTCGACTTCGTTTGGGGTGGGTGGGTGGTGACTTGGTCGAGTTCCCCATTCTTTTGTCTTTTTCGTTCGGGAATTTCTGGATTTAGTTGTGAGCTTCGGAGGGTGAACACGACTAGATATTGCTTCTTTGGGGTCACAGGGGTGACGTCACTCTGAGATCATCCCTATCCCTGTTCCGGATAATCCAGCAGTATCTTCGCGCCTGTTTTTCCTCCGGAATAGTGTGGGTCGAAACAATGGCATCACCTCCGGTGTCGCCAACGCCCCCTTACTTTCTGCGATCGTTTCCCCGATGCGAGACCTTTAGTGCGTTTTTTTTTTTTCTAGGCCTCTGGCTGGGAAATGGGCGCGTTTATTGTTTCTCCCATAGACTACTCATTTGATACAATTCGTATCACCCGTCTCCCTCAATACAACGTAGTTCGGCCCCTTGAGCGCTTGCTCAAGTCTTGGGTTGTTTGCGAAAGCCGCCCTTAACCTACTGCACTCTTTCAGGGTGATTCATTGAAATCCCTGTTGTGGATCTCGGAAATACCCTCAACCCTGACATCTCCATCCCTACCCGGGCAGACTAACTCCCTTAGACGCATGTACGTCGAAGCCGTTCGCGGGTTTTCCCGGAACCGTTCTGTAAGTAGTGGTCGACGTCAAGTTCGCCAGGTAACGCCCTTGAACCCCGATGTCCTGACCGGAAGGAGTGCATAGAGACCTGAGTGTGCTCGCCTGCCTTCCAGGGGTGATATTTTAGTATTGGCGGCATTGGTTTCGCTGAACGGCTGCGACCCTTGTATTGGCCAGTCATGGCCTTCATCAATCATAGTCGTAAACAACGTATTGTGTTTTCCCCTTGGTGCCGAGTGTCCAGGACTTTCTTTTGTCCTCCCGTTTGTCATTCCGGCGCCACTCGGTCCCGCGTCCCTCACCATGTGTTACTCGTACCAATGACGTCTGGGAAAGGGCGTCCCCATACGCCCCCCTGGTACGGTTGGAACACTTACGATTTTCTCCTGTCCTACTCAACGTGTGTGTACGCTGACCAGCAGCTCTTGCCGGGCATGTTGCCCGGATCAACTGCTCTACTGCTCTTACTGAGCAGGTTGTGAAGCGTGCCACCCTGTACAGTACCGTCCGCCAGTGGTCTGCACGGTCCCGGAGTCTTTTGCCTCGCTGGTAATCGAGCGTAAGTCCACTGCGGTTGCGAAGCCGTAGTATACGCTGGCAGGCCGACGTCCGTGGCAACCTGAAATCTGGCATGTTGCCCCTGAGTGGACCGGCCAAGTGTGATCTATTGCTTATCGTATCACCTCTTCCGACCCTTCACCCGCTCTGCTGTGAGTTCAAAACCGACGGTGTTCGTGCACACTGGGATCTCAACTAGGCCCTCCGGTGTCGTGGTTTGCCTTGTACGCGTTTTTTTTTCGCAAAGTACTTGTGATATTGTAATGTATGCGTAAGCTTGTCAACGAAACTGGTTTGGAGGCGCGATTAGCCAAACCGGAGGGCGACCAATTTGATCGCGTGGCCCGAGTACCAGATCACTATTTACTATTGAAAACTGTCCTCTCGTATTGGAGATGCATCCCCGCACTATTGGGGGAGGCTTCTATATCTTGAACAGAAAGTCTGACTTGCTTAAAGGGACTGCCAATTTGACACTGGTTTGTTTGCTGGTCAATACGGAGCAGCCGATCACGCGATGCTCATTTCGCCGATCTACTGACTCTTTAGAAACTAGCGTGGCCCAAAAGCCGTACTCCTGCTTGAAATGATATCTCTGACCTGATGATAGCTAACTGCGGAAATAAATTGTCCGTCATACGTTCCGATGTCCTATGTGGACGGCTTTGTATTAATAGTCCGCAAAACGGTATTTATTGAAACCATCTCGTTGCGTTCTGCGGCTCCTGTCTTCGGTCTGCCGACAAACTTTCAGGTGTCTCAAGTGGACGGTTTGGCTGTCCGTAATCGGTGATATATTCAACCAATCTAGCCGCGTTCCCCAAAACCTGCCTTGAGTCCGGGATATGTTGGCTTAGGCCATTCGCCTCAGTCGAGGTCGACCGTTTGGTGTGGTGCATGATGCTATCTATATGAGGTGCGTGACTTTTCACACCTTGTTGACGATCGAGGTCAACGTCGATGCGTTTTTTGTGATTGTCTGGGCAAATACGAATACGCATTGTTGTAATGATGCCTAGATGCCTGTATTGTCCGTAGTAAATGTTATACCTAAACGTTGCTAGCTAGTGCTCACGCGCACACTCAACCGTCCACCGACGTCCAAGCCGAGAACCGGCACGGTTCAGGGGTTTCAAGGAGAGTACACAGCTCGCTGTTGATGCTTGTCGTATGGGGCAAGCCTACCTGTATTGCTAAGATTATTGACGCGCTTGACATGTACTTAACCTGGCTTCCCCACTCGAGCTTCTTGTTCCTTGGCTGGGAACACAAATAATTACGTATATCTTGGCTTCTGCCGCATGACCTTTGTGAAATTATCGTGCAAAGCGGCCTAAAGTACATAGTTGTCGCCTACACCGCACGCGAATTTGTGCATCGAAACGGTGTGTTTTAGCAGTCACCCTTGATGCAGCACCCAGTCTCATCGCTAAAGGAATCACCTTCGGTATGTCGTACCGTAATATATACGCGGATTGATGCGAACATACACTACTTTGGCTCGTAAGTTGTTTATACGTGTAAATACACATAAACTCGTGATTACACGTACAGGTTCTCTCTTAGATTCCTCTCCTCCCGTCTCTTTCTGTGGCTTCTGCGTGATGGCTGTACCGCAGTAGTACCTCCACGTTAGTGCGCACTTGTTTTGCTGCGCAGTAACGCGAAAACAGCAGCGAAACAACACAAATAATATTTTCAAGCAAAACCTGCGCGTGCTAGCGAAACTTGTCTCAATAGAAAGAAATAACATTCCCCCTGTGATGAGGACGTCCCGGAGAGGAGACCTCTCCTGCTGCCACATGGTTCAACGATTGTACTGAACGATTTACGGACGACCAGAGGCACGTTTTCTCCCCCTGGCCATGAACCCATCCCCTGCCTTTAACCCTGCGGAATACAACGCCCTGAGTACGCTGTGACTTGAGCTGGAGCCTAGTGAGCTACACACGAACACATCGTCGTATCGTTCAAGTAGTCACGCGGCCGATCATGTAGTCATGACCCAAGCATGTAGTCTCCGCGCCTGATGAACCGTGCAACCATCGCTAAACATTTACATTTCCGCTGCCACCGCAGCGAGTGTGGTATTCTCTGACTGTCCTCGGGAACCACGGGCGTAAAAGCCCCGTAGCTCATCACTACCCACTCGGTAATAAACACCGCTGATTCAATGCGCCCACCGATGGGTCCTCCTACACCACCCTGTGAGTGGTTTCCGCCATAGTCTTGGCTTGCGCGGCCATGGACAGTAAACATGCCTTTGTCGTAATAGCAGGCAAGACGAGGAGCGGGTTAGATGGAGGAGATATATGCCGAAAGCAAAGACCTCAACCGCGACACACCATTATCGGGGGGTATAACGACACCGTCACCGTGTAGTGGCTCTGGCCGAGAGCTCTGGCTAGGTATATATTATAGGTGAATGTCCGAGTTAAGTCTCCTTGCCGGAAATCACTCGTTTGTATAATTATATACATGATCATTCTTTTTTGCGGGGATTCGGTCAGGAGTTTTCGTCCTGGCCTCAGCATGCGATTCTCTAAACTGGAATTCTCGGTCACATGGCTTCGTTCGAGCGCCGTCTTTGGGGGGCGGCTCCAACGCCTCTCGCCCTGCCGTATCCGCTCCGCACCTCGACGTGAACGCGGACGGATGCTGAGCGAGACAAGCGAGAAGTTGCAAAAATATTGTATTTGGAGGAGGTAATCTTGAGACTTCGGTGGTATCTTGACGTCTGCAGCGCCTAGATAATTTCCAAAATTGGCTCATTTCCAAACGGTAGTTGCTAATGTTTGAATTTTGCGGTGGCATACTCTCGAGCGTTTGTTTTGCTTGACGTCTGCAGGGCTTGAACGAAAACTAGAATTTCTCGGTCAAATCCCTTCGTTCGAGCGCCGTTTTCGGGGGGCGGCTCCAACGCTCCTCGCCCTGCCTTATCCGTTCGGCACCTCGATGTAAACGCGGATGGATGCCGTGCGAGACAAGCGAGAAGCGCGCAAAAAAATGTATTTTGAACGGTACTCTCCAGATAGGCTTCGGATCTTGATGTACATGTGTATGGAGAGGTTGATATCATACAACTTGGCAAGACATTATTTCCAAATTGGCGTCATTTTGTCCCAAAACAAATAATATTTACTGTTAAAAAATCCCCATGGTACTGCGGTAGGTATGATATCATAGCAGTAGAGCATTTCATTATTGAATTGCAGTAGGTACGTACGTACATGGATAAACATAGCAAGCGCACGCATGATGACTAAAACGAGGAGGTAGTGATTACGATTACTGCGCCAGAAAATGCCACACAGCAGCACTACGATTGGCTGCGTCCTCGGCCTCGAGAGTGTGGTAGTTCGGGCACATCGACATAGTTTGTACTCGTGCAAGTAATATAGATACGAGTAAGAGCACAAACACACACTTGCGCTCTATTACACGCACGCTTTTTGTCTGACTTATAGCAAGGGGGAGGGTGTACCAAGAAACAGGGAATCACTTTTCGACATTGTTAACAAGGGAAAAGATCGTTCCCGTTGTTAAGCTGCGCCACACGAAGGCCGTATAGCAGCAGTACCATATACAGGCGGTATCAACGGAAGAAACCAGTAGCATGCATTTGTCCCGGCATTTCATCGTTTGGTGGTTATTTTCCCCGAGAATACTCTGTGGAGAAGTATCGACAACGTGGGAGGGGTGCTTTGCTGTTGCTGTGGTGCCTCTGCCTCCGTTGCTGTTTTGGTCGTTTGCCGCGGTCAACTGGAAAAAGAGCGGTCGTGTTGGTACGTAACTGACGAATAGTTTTGTGTTGCTTCCTACTTAACGTATTCCTTGCTGATGATTGCTGATTAATGATCTCTAGTGAGTTATATAGAGCCGGTCGCCCCGGTGGTCTATCTAGTGGTTACCTTCGAATACTACTACTAGCGTTGGTCGTTGAGTTTGATTCCCACTGTTGGGAGATATGATAAGATCAACCAACTGCTGAGAACGCCTGGCAGCGTGGGTAGGTACATTTCGGTGTCGCATAAGCTGCAAAGAGGTGATTATAGTATTCCATGACTATTCGACCATTATTGCGCGGGTCAAATACGCACTGTTGTTTTGGCCTCGTTTCAGGCTTTTTTTACGGTTATTATGCTCGTGTTGTGCCAGTGTTACTTCTATTTATTGTGTCATTTTGCTTTGAACACCCCATTTTTTTGTGTTTGGAGTTATGTTTATAACCGGGGGGCCATGAATCCTGGATACAAATCGCTCTAATTCGTTCATTTATATTTTGTCTTTGGTGCTGTTGTTGCTGTTGAAGTGTTTCTCACCCCCATTTTGAGCGTGCTTGCTCGGCACACGCCAACCTGACATGGGCTTAAAATCATTTTTTCGTGCGACCTATCATGCAAATAACTGGTCAAACTGCGCTTGCATTGTAAATGTTTGCCGCGTACGGAAGTATGCGAGAACACCCAGTTCGGTCGAAATATTTGTGAGCTTATTGGGTCAACGCCTATCAGCAAATCACGAATAAGCCAATGGGGTCGGGGTTGACACACGCCGTGCGGGGAGTTATCGACCCGGGAGATGATCGTTGTGGTTCCCGCGTTGTTGGAGCTGTAGAGATTCGGAGAATTTCAGAACCGGGGATGGGGCTCTATCTCCCCCGCGTGCGACGGAACTGCCCCCCATTGGTTGGTGAGCCTCTATCCGCTCAGGGTGGGGCGGCGCTGTGGAGCTCGAACCAATCAACGATTTTAGCCAACGGAGTCGGGGCTTCCACACCGTTAGGGACGGGGACGACCGGAGAGAAATCAGTTGTATCCCCCGGTTTGTCTAACTGTTAGATATATAGAATGATCTCTGGACGGGGATGGGACACTATCGTCCCCGGGTGGAGCTGGCTTTACAATATACGACCCCCAGCCAATCAGAGATCGGCCGGTTGGTGGGGTCGGGGATTTCCACACTGTGCGGGGAGATATCAATCCTGGTGACATCCACCCGTATTTGTTCCCGGGTTGTCGGAGTTGTTTATGTATGTGTGGATTGATTATGATCCGGGAATGGGACGCTGTCGTCCCCAGATGACGGTTACTTTATGCACGACCCCCGGCCAATGAGCGGCCAGCGATCATATAAAAGGCCATACCAGGTAGTAAATGTTTTTTTTCTTCGTCTGAAGCTCGAGCCTGAAATTCTTAACTGCCAAATTCTTACTTCAGTGCTATCGCGTACTACTAATAATACTCTATCTACCTGAGGCAACAAGTAGCAGCATTGTTACTAAAGTAGCATTCGAAGAATTGAGTGACGAAGGCAGCGACACCGTGTTTCACGCCTCGAATACCGTCAGCAAGTCTCTCCACAATCAGACTATACAAACAGACAGTTGGTCTGCGAGCGTCTCGGATCTAGATACTAAATGATGCATGATGTAGCAGAAGCTGGCTCTGTGCGCGCCTCTCAGTGGCCACGTAGAGAACATGCAGCATACATGGCCACCCCTTGCTGGCCCTGGATGCTTGGTTGAGTCAAAACATCAACAAGAAACGCACTCGAAACGTCTCTTCGTGGCCAGACGAGAAGGTCAGTCTGCGCGGGCTCGGATCCAATCCTATAGAAATATTGTGATGGAGTTCGGAATCGAATTCACGCAAGAAACGGCAAAATTAAATAGTCCACTGTTAGACTGTATTGATCTCTTGGCATTACTTTACCTTCTACAAGCGTACACTATGTGTTGCGTAGTAGCGGTTTTTACTCTGTCGGATATTGAATCGAACAACTCGAAGTGCTGCCCTGCCCGACCCGGAGCATGGGTGGCGGCGAATGCGGACACCCATGCGGAGCGCTTGTATCAAAATTGGAAAAAGCTTGCGGTACCTCGGGGTACCTCGGGGTAGCTGATCCTTCTTTCTGAACGCATGCATTTCTGGCATAAAAAGGGGAATTAATGGGTGGTAGGGTCGATAAAGTATGTGCGATAAATAGCTGCGTTGGGATATCAAAATTAGCATAGTTGGCGCTGTTCCAAATAACGATTGAAATGTTTTCGATTAACGATTAAACGCGTTTCGTGACACGTTGGGCCACTTTTTATGCAGTCAGATTCCGTCAGTCAAAAAGGGCCTTTTCCAACCAAATACTTTTTCTGCTGCATTCTTCGGGGCCTCCTTTTTGTTGTTGTTGTTTGTTGTTGTTCTCACATTAACTCGCATAACCAAGTCCGCGGTCACAGGGCAGGCCCCAGTCACTCTGGAGTGGAGGACTACCCGAGGAAAAAAATACAAACAAACCACAAGTGGTACACAAATATGTCACAGCTGACGCAATTCATGCCTCCGCCAGAAAAATATAAAAAAGTGAAATCGGGAGTCAGCCGACGACGTGCCAGATCCGTACTGATACATACGCCTCAAAATTTGCGTCTGAAAAACCGACTACACCGCATGCCACCCAGAAAAGACTATCACGAATATATTGCACGTACTACCTATCACGCGCATACGCACGGCAGACTCGAGTCAATTGAAAAAACAAGGAAAAGAAAACATGGAAAAGAAAGAGAAAAGGAAACGAAATAACAGAAAATACAAGAAAAGACTTGAAGAGGAAGCAAGGAAAGAAAAGGAAAGAACGCCATACTAGCAGACCCTAGGAACTCACTAAAGACGGCATTGGGCTCATAGAGGGTACCAAGTGCATCATCAATGGCACTGGGGGGAGAACGCAACAAGGCGAAGAAGTCCGAGCGGCGTTACGCTAGCTTGTGACGGCCATTGGGAGGCCCACAAACTTCAAGGCGATGATGGCCAGACCCAGACTTCAATCTCTTGGGCAGGATCCCCCCCTCTCTGCCCCGCTCCCCCGTCCCCCCCTATCGTCGGTGGAGCCGATTTTACGGTTATGTGCTCGTTGTGGAGGCGGTTGGCGTGAGGGAGTACTGCTGTAAGGCAGTTGAAAGTCGGTTGGAAGCTCTGTTTTTCTTTCGTTCTCCGTGAGCAACGCGTGCTTTACGAGCGACGAGCCCTCGTCTAATCGGGTTGGCGGCGTTGGACTTGGCCCGAAGCCGCCAAAGCTACGGTGTTCGTAGCGTTGCACTCAGCCGAGAGCTGCAACAGCTACAACAAGCTTAGCTGTTGTTGGGAATATGTCGACAATAGCGCGCGCTGCTGCCATATGCCACCGTATTATACGCGCTCTTGGCGGGCGGGACTAGAAATGCGACACACTGACTTGCGGCGAAAGCATCAGCATTTATTATAGCAGCCAACTCAGCGTCGGCGTTATTGTACGATACTGTGGTGTGGTACCTGGTATAGGTGCTTGGACGTGCGTGTGTTTTGTGATGGGGTGAGCGATGCGATGGGCTCATAGACGTTTTTGACTGAGCATGTCGACTGACGCATGCAGTTGAATCGACGAGTTTTTTCGACTGGATGTGCCAGTCGGATCGCTCAGTCGAAAACGTTAGAGTAGAAAAAGCTCTTTTTCGACTCTGTATGAAGCCCGATGTGATCTCCATTCGGAAAAGGCCCTTTGCGATTCACGGACTCGACAGTATAAGAATTGGCCTAGAGATATAATATTATATATGGTGGACATGTTGACGGACGGCTTGCCGATCGTTACAACAGACAAAAAACAAAATCGATATGAACCCGGGAATCAAAGCCAGATATCCCCGGTTCTCGATGCTCATGCGTTGATCCGCACGTCTGTCGTAGAGATGGGTTTTTCCTGTGTGAACCCTGTGCTTGAAACGGGTCGGGATAATCTCATTGTCAATGCGGCGGCTACTGGACGTTTATGGACCACGCCCTGCAAACGTTTGCCGTGTTTTGGAGTGGAATTGACTACAAATGGCACGAATATCTGCACTCACCAATTGTGTTGTAAAACACGCAATGGTAAAAAAATGGACAGTTCTGAAAGGCAAAAATATCGAAAACACGAAAATCAAGCTAGTCCCAATACAAGGGAGACGGATACACTAGAGCCGCAGAGTTCTGGCAACTACTGAAGATTGGGTACCAACGCCGTTGCCGGTAAAAGTGTCTCATTCAGCAGGCGCTGGTACTACGGCAGCAGTGTCTCGCGATCGGCGTGGCTTACCAGAACGTGTGTAGGCTTAAACGACGCGGGCAATCAACACCAACACCATCCAAAAATATAATCGCGTTTCTATCGAAAAGGCGACGCGATATCGTGGTTTGAACGAAAGTGACAGTCAATTGGCACAGACAGTTAGTTGAGAGATTTACCGCATTATGGCAATATCTTTTTTTACCTCGCCTGGCAAATCAGCAGCTGTCATTATTAATAGCGCATTGAAGACCGCTACGAGTGGGGCTGCCTCAGAGGAACCTCTCCCTGTCTTTCCAATGTTCGTCCATATGCTGACGCATGCTATCCGTGCTCGTTTATTCGTGTGTGTTGTTGCTGATTTCGTGCTGCTCTTCACGTACGACCTCTCGTTGTGTTTTATGTAGCTGGCCCACACTATTCTTGGACCCCGTACATCAGAAGGTACCTGGTATGATAAATGGCTGGTACGCTGTATGAGTATGACACGAGTGCCTCGTGCCAATATTAATTTTGTTTGGCAGTAGGAGGACCCCCCTTCATGTTTTTTTCGCTTTTGATCTACGAGGTATATCATTTTGAATCGAAGGGTTTTGTGATAGGTAAATGCCAGGTAGGGAGTACAGTGTTTGCGAAAAAGGTTTTATCTTCTCCACGTATACCGATATTCGCACTTGTGTATATTTCCCCGCATAACAACATGGCCGAACGTGAAAATTGTACGCATGATTGGCACCTTGTGTGTGCGCGAAATGAGCTACGATAAACCTCAGTACCTACGCAGATACGGGAACCGGGGGACCACCCTGGTCAAATTGCTCAAATAGTTGTGTTGCTTGGCGCTAGGGGGGTATGGCAATCACGCCGTTGAGCTGTTGAAACGCCCAGCAGTAGCGATAGCAAGTTCAGCAACAAGCGTACCAGCGGCAGCGATAGACCAAATCAGAGATAGATAGCAGCTGAGATAGGCATAAACAAAGACGAACGTATTGCCTGCAAAGCGTTTAAAGCTGCAGCAGTAGAAATTGGATCACGCGAGCTAACAGCATCGATGTTATCATCATAGCAACAGAACTAGCAGTAAGGCTTTACGCACCACTCACGCACTTAGCCGAAGTATATCAACATGACCAGCAGCAAAACTCGACCCAGCAGCCGAGATAGCGGAAGCAATGCCAATGCGGCTGTCCGACCACCAATGAACATCGCACCAGCATAGGATCCACAGCGGCACAGCAGTAGCAACAGTACAGCAGCAGTGGCGACGATGTCACAATTAAGCGGGTGCTGTCTAAATCCGTCACCTAACGTTAGTTCCCGACAGCTATTCGCCTATCTGCGAATGTGCTGATCGCTACTCGCCTGTCTGCGAACATGCCAAATCGATGGGCATGCAACCAAGTTCTGCTGGTGACTCAAAACTGATTTGGGTCCATCACATGCCTCGAAATCATGTGCTTTCCCGACGCGTTGTACGATATTTGGGCAGCACGTTTTCGCCTCAATCGCTCTGACAGTCGGGGCTTCTCAAGTTCAAAAATACCCGGTACCAGTATGAATCATTGGAACACCGCAGATGTGCAACATAATAGTGCTTCGTTGCATACCTACGCCATGGGATAATCTATTGCGTTGCTATTTCATTGTTCTTCGAACTGCTGATTAAGGCAAGAAGGTGAGAGTTCCTTACTTAATGAGACCTCACACACTGTAGGTGCACCGCTGCTACAGAACATACACCCGCCAGAATGGACACGTTTTGCTGTGGTTTGCCCACTCGTACGCGAAGAGGTGGCCTTCCAACACATCCCTGTTGCCCCCCACTGCGCCAAAAAACAGGTACACTACGCAGCGCTCATGGCTAACCCGCTGGTGGAAAGTGCTGATGTTGTCCTCCACGTGGCTGACTTCGTCGACGGCGAGCAATACCTGTTTTTCTCGCCTGTTTCGACTCTCTGGATGGAGGCGTGGGGGCGACGTCCCAAAACCACCCGTGCGATTATGGCTCATACCACGGAAAACCAGTTGTTCGAAAGCTTCAGCAGTGGCCTGAAGCAGCACGGAGCTGTGTGTGAGGCAGCTGCCAGCCTTGGTAGATTGGATCTACTCGAATGCCTCAGGGCGTATGACTACCGCTGGCCTAAGTCGTTGTACAGTAGAGCTGCGAAGGGGGGCCATGTTGACGTCATGGCATGGGCACGGTCGCACGGCTGCCCCATTGAGAACGATGCATGTGATATGGCTGCTCGTGCGGGGCAGTTTGGAGCTCTCCGGTGGGCCCACGCCAACGGCTTTCCTTGGAACAAGCAAACTTGCAGGAAGGCTGCATTCGGAGGGCATCTGACAATCGTGCAGTGGTTGAGATTGAACGGCTGCCCATGGGATGAGTATACTTGCTACGGATTTGCTCGTGCGGGTAATCTAGGTGCGCTTCAGTGGGTGCGGTCAAACGGCTGCCCGTGGGATTCGTCTACATGCCATGGGGCTGCTGGGAGAGGGCATTTGGGCATTCTTCAGTGGGCTCGGGCTAACGGATGTCCCTGGGACGAAACTGTTTGCAGATGTGCTGCTCGCGGAGGACATCTTGAGCTTCTCCAGTGGGCGCGCGAGAACGGTTGTCCCTGGAATAAACATATGTGCCGAGCTGCTGCCGAGGAAGGTCACCTGGGTGTTCTTCGGTGGGCACGTGCTAATGGCTGTCCTTGGGACGAGAACACGTGCCGTGCGGCCGGTTGGTCAGGCGACCTTGTTATTCTTCAGTGGGCACGCGCGAACGGCTGCCCCTGGAACGAAAGTACATGCAGAGCAGCTGCTAGTGGAGGGCATCTAGACGTTCTGTGGTGGGCACGTGCGAATGGCTGTCCATGGGATGAGGACACATGTAGCTCTGCTGCTCTTGGAGGACATCTAGACGTTCTCCAGTGGGCGCGTTCCAATGGCTGCCCTTGGAATGAGGGGACCTGTAGACGCGCTGCTGGTGGCGGGCATCTGGAAGTCCTTCAGTGGGCGCGTTCAAATGGCTGTCCCTGGGATCAGGGAACTTGCAGACAGGCTTCTCAAAAAGGGCACCTCGAGGTCCTCCAGTGGGCGCACGAGAACAATTGTCCTTGGGACCACCAAACGTGCACAGCGGCCGCTGCGTCGGGTCACTTGTCCGTTCTTCAGTGGGTGCGGACTAATGGTTGTCCCTGGAATGGAATGACGTGTAATACCGCTGCACGTAACGGACACCTAGACATTCTTCAGTGGGCACGGTCTAACGGTTGTCCCTGGGATGCTGATGAAGTAGTGCGGATCGCTAGCGATACGGGGAACTATGACGTTGCTACGTGGGCAGCAGCTCACGGATGTCCTGAGTATTGAGTAATCGCTTCTAATCGGATTTTTGCATCCGCCTACGAACGTGATGTGAATCACGGATGATGGGCCGGAGAACGCGTGACCTCGTTGTTTAAGCCAGGCTAAACTTCTCATATGCAGGAGCGTGTGACACGTCCTAAACTAAATGCAGTGCAATACAACTGTTTTCTTTCATAAATTTGGGCAATAGAGCCAAACTTGTTTACTTTTCTTCGTTATTGTACTCCCGCCCCACCCCTTCAATCCACGTCTCAGTTTCTCCAAGCAATAGTGTGCACAGTGATGGCGAGGGGGCGAGTCAAGTACGGACTCGCCCATGTAAACCGGACTGTGCTATAAACAACGGGGACCGCGGAATGGAGTGGAGAGTGGAGGGTGGTTAGCGGACAGCGAATATTGTTAATACCCGCGATTCGATAAACATTCGTATATTTTGGGTAGGTATTTGTAAAGGGTAGGCAGTTGGGGGCTGTTATACTGCCTAGAGGAGGGGAGTCGATAATACGGAATAGCAGGCAATAGATGCGCTACACACATACGTGGAATGTGAATTCGTCGGTGATAGATTAGACGACGGTAGAAGGCGGTAGAGGATTTTTGGTGTTGGGCAGGCGGGGAATATGGAGGGGGCGACAAGGCATGGATGGAGGGGAAGAGGGGTCGCGTATAAGACGGGAAGGACGGATGCGTATGTGCGTACAACGAACAAGGCTATCATATTAGATATTATATACTGTACAGTAGGAGGATGACGTTTTAGAATATATTTTCAGTGGTTGACAGCCACTCACGCCGGTGGTTACTAGGGAATAAAATAGGCGCGCAACACGCGCTTGAGCCGTGTGTGGCGCACCCCACTGAGGGGTCCGGAGAGCCAACGGAACCCCCTGGAAGGCCGCCGGAAGCCGAAACCTCGGCGATGTTAGCTCTACGATACGTCCGACAAACGTTTCGATTGCATTTTTGCTGGCTGATTCGAATCAACAAGGTTGGTAGATAAACCTAGAGAATAATGAACTACATAACGAAGTACAATAAGATGCGTCGTAGTCGGCGATGTTAACAGTTCTCAGCCTCTACGTCGGTTGCATCATAGCTAAATCCGCGGATATTTGCTCGGTTGGCCCCTAACGCCGCTAGCCAATGTGCCAACTCGGGACCGCGGGCCCGGTGGTGTCAACTCCGAGGACTTCCCCTCGTAGGCTCGGAGTGCGGTGATCCACATTGAAACAGTTCGTTATCACACGGAGAAGTGCAGTGCCATCGGCCATGGACCTTCCCTTCCCTCTCTCAAGAGCTCACTAGAAACGAAGCAGCGAAAGGGGAACTCCCTGACATATTGTATTCAGCCACTATGCCCAATGATTCGACCACGGCGGTACAGCACCCTCCAAAAGCCCATCTCGGGCTATCAACCACAATTTTGCTCAACCCGAGTAGCTTTAATAAGCATAGCTGTCCGTACGTTGGGCAACGATCAAGTCCAACAATTCGTGGTCAGTTTCGTCACGACCTAGGCTCCACCACGTCTACCGACCGTGAACCGTGACTGTTCAACAGCCGCGTCGTGAAGGCATCTTCAAGCAAACCATGCACCACCCGTCACACCTCCAATGGCGTATGCAGCTTGCTGAAACCCAGACCAAACATAGAATGCGTATTTTAATACAAAACTCACCCGAAACCGCAGCGTCAACCTCAGACATGCTCTGTCCACACACAGCTTCGGCGATGAACCGCCAGATGTGGCTTCGTCAGGCACTATCAGCGCTTTTCGTAGAAACCCGAAGTCAGAATAACTAGAAAATCAAAATCCAGCGAAAAACTCAAAATCAGCACCTCAGAATCTGGGACTCCCCCCGAACCACAATATAAGCACGAACGCAGCCCATACCGCTGTACGAGCCCGCGTCTGCTCCGCCTTCAGCCGCGGCGCCTTAAAAGTCGTTATGCAGCACGGTGCGCGTCATGGAACACGCGCGACACCGTCTCCCAGCCCCCAAGTGCTCTCCGCCTCCTCCAGTCCTTTCAAGGCCATCTCGAAGCCGATCGTCGTCACCACCGAGCGGCAGTTGCGGGAAGACTCGGCCGCGTTTCACGGTAGGCGATTGCTTTCTAGTGGGGGCTTTACCCGCACGGACGCCGCACCTGGCTGAAGCCGCACCGTCATGGGCTCCACGCGTGTAGGTGGATCGCCCGACGGAACACGTCAAGATGCGTGCGAATAACGATATCCCGCAGTATCTTGGCACATTCCGGCGGTAAGCCATGGTCAATTCAGCGTCATCGACGGCCATTTCCAACGCGCCCACACGATCCTGCATCTCCACCTCGGAATCCTGGAACATCATGGGTCGTATAGACAGCAGCGTCAGTGTAATCTCTTCATCCACGTCACCTGGCGCGTCGCCGCCCGGCACGAACGCCATGACAGCCATCGCAGTTCGCAGCGCAGAACCAGCGTTGGGCTCGCCCAGAACAAGCTGTAAGCTCCACCCCAGCGTCATCTTGACGCCCGTGTGCCTTCAGTACAGACGCTTTGAGCTGCGTCATGGTGTCGATACCAATTTTCTTCCTCAGCATCTTCTGCTCGATAATAACCACATCGCCTACCCCAGGGAGCACGAAAAACGGCATGGTAAACCGGTCTGGTCCCCATGGAATTTTGACGGTTATGTGGAGCGGACACGATTGCGTCTCAATATCGCACTGTTGGCCCGACCACGGCACCACACGCGCATGTCCAACAAATGCCTGCATTAATGCGGTTTTCATAATCCACGGCTGTCCCCGCAGAGCCTCTACTAGCTCCGCCGACATTGCTGTAACCCCTAAACCAGAATCCATGAACACTTTGACCTCAGCAGCCGCAGAAGCACCGGGAACCGTAAGACGCGCAATATGCTGCGAAAGCTCCTCCAGATGCAATTCGGTGTCTACCGTGTCCACGCTCGTATCACCACATCCGCCAGTCTGTAAGAGCAAGACACGCGCGTACGAAATGGTGCTGGAATCACCACGACACTGCTCCGACGCGGGTGCCGGCAGCTACACCGGAACGAAATGAAGAACTGGAGCTGCATTCTGTGACCTAGCGTTCTGGGAAACCTGGTGCTGCACCGTCTCGATGAGCCTGTTATCCATTGGCGTCACCTTCTCCCGCGGCACGCCGATGTACACGTAGTCTTCGTCATTCTGCGTAGACGCTTCAGGCGCAACAGGTTCGGTCTCCGTAACCACCGCTTTAGAGGTGGCCTTGTGCCCACTAGCTCGACGTGTGGCAGACGCAGGGGCCATCCCGGTTGCCCTTGCTCCGGGTACGCTGAGTGGGACCTCTTGTGGACTGCTGCTGCTGCTGGGGGGCCTGGCCTTGGCTCTGGCCGTGGATGCCTTTCATCGCCTTACCCTGCTGGCTTTGGGGGCAGTCCCGCTGCTTGTGACCTTGCTTGCCACACACAAAACACTCGTTGCTGTCGAACCGGTGATTCCGCCCTGCTTTCACACCAGCGGCGTTGGCACTCTCGCTTGAGTCGTGCTCGTCAGCAGCACTTCCATGCGGCTTGGTCCCCGCAGCAGCCACCGACCTAGCGTCACGCCGCTTTGCCGTTTGCCGGCGTGCAGCATCGTTGGCCTCATTTACAGCTTGGTCCCGTTGCTGCTTGGCAAAAATATTCAACAGTGCGTCAGGATCATGCATTACTGCATCTTCGTTTCCACCTTGCAGCGGAACTCGGGTGGCTCGATTCCCGCCGATATTGCCTCAACTAGCACGTTGCCATGCTTCAGCGTGTACTGCCGACCATTGGGTTTCACCACCTCCGTGAGCCCGCTGTCCGAAAGATATTTGTGCAGGGCATGTTTTTGCATGAAAACCCTGCTATCTATCGGCAGCTCGCATCCATGTTCAGCATGCGGAGTATCTGGCGGCAAAAATCCTCATCACTTGTCTGCTGCGCATCAACGCCAGCATACGTTTTGAGCCCTTGTATTAGCTCCTCCTCGGAGAGGTCGACCCAGGGCTTGTCATCGTAGAACTCATCAGTCACTATAGTTTGGGTCGCCGAATTCACCAGCTCTTGCCTCCTCGCAAGGACCCCATTTGGGCTTGTGATATGCGTCTGCCGCTCGTATTCCGAAGAGGCAACAAGATATTCGCGCATATCTTCGAAGATAACAACATCACCACCCAACCTAGGCGGCCTGTTTCCCCCTATCGCCACCTTGACGTCCGTCTTCGGCCGGCCACCGGCTCGGCCTCCACCTCTGTGGTTACCCCAATATGCATAATGGACTCCGCCAACGCCCTGCGCTCGCGTTCCTTCTGCTGCTTTAGCGTCTCGCATAACTGTTGTCTGGTGTCCCACACCAACACGCAAAACAGTGTTGTCCGGCCTCCAAAAAGCAAATAGACTAGAGTGTCACGTTTGGACAGTAAGCAGAACTTACTCAACTCAATTGAATAATCTTTGATAGATCAAGGCTACGGTAGCGGGGTACCCCCAGTTGTTCACTACCGGGTCTGAACCAGTCGCGCGAGGGACTCTGCACCTCACTGACAAAAACACGTTCGGCAATGTGTTTGGTGCAGCGTTGCTAGGCATCTCTTTTCGTATTAATATCGAGAATGTTAAGCAGCACGAAAGCCTACCACCGCAAAGAACAGGGGGGTCGCTAGCGCGAGTGACGCCGAGCCTGCAAAATTATCTGAACCTATTGTACGAATTAAATAGGTATCGATAGATAATTTCAAGTACCTATCCCAATGCAATAGCCTATTGCAGAAATCAGGCTGAGCCTATTGGTCGAAACAATAGGTATCGATAGACAATTTGAAATACTTATGCCAAATGCAGTAGCTTATTGTACAAAATTTCTGAACCTATTCAACAAATAAATAGGTATCGATAGACGATTTCAAGTACCTACGAGTATGCCAGACACAATAGCCTATTGCACAAATCAGTCTGAACCTATTGGTCGAAACAATAAGTATCGATAGAGAGTTTCGACCTCCTATTGCAGGGAGCAATAGCTATCGATATGGAATACCCCAACCTATTGTAAGACCAATAGGCATATTCTATAGGTTATTGTCCGGGGTGTGATACACCTACCCTCGTACATTTGTGTATAATTTTTTTTGTCAGCAACTACTTGCTGATATCATATTGGCGTCTAAACGCGATAACTTGTTTGAGCGCAACCTATGCCACTGGTACATGTGCCTCAGCCAGTATTTGTTAGGCTGCTCTTACCAACTCGTACAAAAAAACGTCAAACTGTCGTCATGACCCATCCAACCAGCCCCTTCTGCACCTCCCATCAAAACTGGCACACTGCGCGGAACTCATGGCCAACCCGTTGGTGGCAAATGCTGAGGTCGTCCTGCAATTGGTCGAGATCATCGACAACGAGCAATACCTCTTTTTCGTGCCTGTTTCGACTGCCTGGAAGAAGGCTTGCGGCCGACGTCCCCAAATCACCCGCGCCGTTATGGCCCACACGACGGTGCGCCAGCTGTTGTTGCAGAGCGTCAAAAGCGGCTTGGAACAGCGGATAGTTTGCGGGGCGACTGCGAGGATCGGCAGGCTGGATCTACTCCAATGCGCAGAGCGTATGGCTGCCCCTGGTCGCAGTCATTGTACAGCAAAGCAGCCGAAGGGGGTAACGTTGTCGTCATGGAATGGGCACGGACCTACGAGTGCCCTTTAGGGGTGGATAGTGGCCATGTGGCTGCTCGTGCCAGGCACTTGATGGCTCTTCAATGGGCGCACTCAACGGCTGTCCCTGGGGAACGGAAACTTGTTGGAGGGCTGCGGCCGGGGGGCATCTGTCGTTGCTACAGTGGTTGAAGTCCGAGGACTGCCCATGGGATGAAGGAACACCCTAGAGAGCTGCTCTAGGGGGGCATTTGGCTGTGTTGCAGTGGGCTCGGGCTACCGGCTGCCCCTGGGACGAGAGGACATGCTACGAGGCTGCTAGAGGAGGGCACATGGGCGTTCTTCAGTGGGCTCGGGCAAACAGTTGCCCTTGGGACGAAGCGACATGTTGTGAAGCTGCTGGGACGGGGAATCCGGGCGTTCTGAAGTGGGGTCGGGCAAGCGGCTGCCCTTGGGACGAGGAAACGTGCTACAGTGCTGCCTTTGAAGAGCAGCTAGAGATCCTCCAGTGGGCGCACGAGAACGGTTATCCCGGGCACGAAGCAATGTGTCGCGCTGCTGTTGTTGGACGCCATGTGGATATTCTTCAGTGGGCGCGGGCGGCTGGCTGTCCCTGGGACGAGACCACGTGCAGTCAGGCCGCGATGTCGGGTAACCTCGGCATGCTTCAGTGGTTGCGGGCTAACGGTTGCCCCTGGGATGTGCGAACATGTTGTAATGCTGCTGATGGGGGGTTCCTGGACGTTCTTCGGTGGGCACGTCTAAACGGCTGTCCCTGGGACATGCTAACATTCAGTACGGCTGCTAGCGAAGGACACCTCGAGCTCCTCCAATGGGCACGCGAGTGTTAAATGTAGCTTATATCAACCAATATAGCGTGGTACTCGGGGTAATACAGGATGTACGGTAGCCCAGGAATAATATGTGGAAAGTCTGTTGGCTATGGCGAACGGGACATTGCGGGGTATCCGCCATAGTGAGAATTGTTACATTGTGGCCAGTTGATGGACATTGTATTTGTGGTTTGGGGAGGTACGGGGGGTTATGGCTCGTGGGCGAGCGTGGTGGGGAGAAGCTTGTGCCCCCCTCCATCTTACTCTTCTCTACACTCACCTCTCCCCGTCTTCTCTCCGTTTTCGCTTGGGTGCTGCTGTAATATTCCAGACGTAAACACCATCTTCTTTTATCTCGGGCATACTGCAGAGGGCAGTACTTTGTCTAAACACACAGCTCGGGGCTGTTGTTGCTACTCCGTCTCCTGAACATCACTGTCATTGAATACGTTCACGAAAAGTTCGAACTTGACGGTGGTTGATTTTAGATGGGGGAACACGAGACCACAGAAGATTTGAAGGAGCAGCTCGCTTCGCAGGCAAGGCTCTTCGAGGAAAGGCTGTCGGCGATCGAGGCGAGTCGGGAGAACACTGGCGGACTGCAAGCGGCACCCACCGATGGAGCCCAGCCCTCATCAGGGGTTGAAGGTGCTGGGACTAGTGAGCAGGCAGGGTATGCTTCTAGTCGTAGATTTAAAGTCGCCACCGATAGTCTGCTGCAAACAATTAGTGATGATGTAGATATCTCAGGGGGTAGCAGCCTATCCATTGGACCTACGGAGATCAGTAGCATCAAATCGACTGTTCCCAAATTCAACGGTAGCGGTGTGGAATACCCTCTGTGGAAGCGACGTTTTGAAGGCTATGCAGTCACTAGCGGTTGCATGCAAGCCTTTACGACTGTGACTGATATGATGGTAGGTGATCCATCCGTGACGTCCCGTTTTTTGCGAGACCAAGGATTTACTTAAATTAGCGTGAAGAGGTCCCGATTAGCTTGGACTTGCATAACGGGGAGTATTACCGACCGCGAGTTGTTGAGCAGAGTGTTCGACACTAATTCTCCTAGTGTAGCTTGGCGTATGGTCAATGACTGGTTCTTGCCGAAAATACTAGCTGAGAAGTCTAAGTGTGTGGAAACGACAGTTCAACGATCTGGTCATGGAGAAGAAGGAATAACCGATAAGATTTTTCGCTCGTGTAGACAAGATTGTCGGCGTTTTGGGATCCCTGGGAGCGCACTTACTTAGAGAGGATGTGAACGTCAAAATCGTAGAAGTTCTTACTGACAATTACGAGTTCGAGCAGCGTACCATATTGTACCGAGATAACATCACCCGGGCCAAGATAGAGGCTATAGTCAGGCAAAGACACACAATCATGTCAAGAGGTGCGAGCACCAAAGTTCGAAATGTAGGACAAGCCCTAATTGCGAACAAGCCTGGCCGCCGAAATCGTAAGCAGGAAGGCAATGGAAAGGGTGGTCGAGCTGGTAAGGGTGTTTCCGATTATGTTGTTGCAGCCAAGAACGACAACAGCAGCAGTACGAAGGTTGGGTAGTACGACGACATGCAAAACAAGTGTCACCGATGCTTGGAGCCAGGCCATCGGTGGTTCAACTGCACCGGGCACGTCATCCCTGCCGCAAAGAAGTCGCAAAACGGCTCTGGTGAGATTATAGGGTGTTTGGCGATTGGTATGCTTGGTGAGAGAGATGCGGTAGGAGAGAGCGAGCAGGGTACGGACGGTACAGAGAAATGGATAGCTGATAGTGGAGCGACCTTTCACATGACTAGATCAGCTGACTTACTCCGTGACGTGCAGCCTTTCGAGGACAAGGTTAGGTTTGGCAATGACACCCTGGTAGACGTTGAGGGTTACGGGTCGCTGACTGTAGTTTTCCCGAACAAGGCAGAAGGTGTCGCTGTAAGGCTAGACAAAGTGGCATACGTACCTAGCTTGGCTTTCAACCTTTTTTCTTTAATGGCTGCGCAAACACGAGGAGTAGGTTTCGCAACTGACGATAAGGGTATGAGCGTGACCCTAGCGGATGGGCGTCTCAAGGTTTGGAGTGATGGATCTGGATACTGTAACTATGGAAGAAGGATTGATCCCGATGACGACTACATCCCTTTTCCTCTGTCGGTTCCCGAACCCATCGAGAACGTCGAGCAACCTGCTCACCCCATTTCCTTGGAGTTTCCTATTGGAGCCCCCGGTATTGCTAACTCGTGTGAGACTGAATGGCGCGGTAATTTGACCTTCTTGCACGAAAACCCCATGCAACCTGCCCATACTATTCCCCTGGCGTGCCCTGTGATAGCCCCCGGCAGCGCTAACTTGCATGATACTAGTGTAGACATCAACGTCTTCCGCTGCGTACACGGCCATGCAAACGAGTTTTTGTTGAAAGAGACAGCAAAATCCCTAGATGTAGAGCTACTCGGTAGGTTAAGACCGTGCACTGGGTGTTCCATGGCCAAGGGGTATCGTAAGTCGATCGCTAGCAGTACGAAATCACGCGCCACAAAGAAGCTAGGAAGAGTTTTCGCGGATCTCAGTGGCCCTAAGAGTATTCCTTCGTTGCTTGGTAAGAAATACGTCATGATAGTGAAGGACGACTTTACCCGGTACGCATGGGTATACTTTCTCGAGCGTAAGTCCGATGCTGCTGACGCCTTCGGGAAGTTTTTGGCTGACATGCGTGGGGATCGTGTGCCGTCGGAAGTAGAGAGAGTAAGGTCTGATAACAGAGGAGAGTTTTTTGGGGGGGAGTTCGGGGACGTGTGCAGGCAGTATTGCGTAAAACAGGAATTCACCAACGCACAAGAATCCGGAGCTAAACGGCGTCGCCGAGAGAGCTCTGGGTATCAACCAGAACGCGGCACTTGCCGCGCGCATCCAAGCCCCCATCCTCTTCCCTCACGTCGAATTGCCACCGTCGGACACCCTCTGGGCCGAGGCAGTACACTGGGCGTGCGAAGCCTTGAACCGCACCGCGATCACGTCCAACCCGGGCAGCAAGTCGCCGTACGAGATGTGGCATGGTAAGGCAGCACCCGCATCACCGCACCCGTTTCTTCGTCCGGGATATTGCCGCTGGAACCGTCCGTCGAAGTCGTTCCCCAGGTGCGAGAGTAGCTTCTACCTCGGGCCGGGCATCGACCACCCTCGTGACTCATTGCGGATGCTGACGCGGGCGAACAAGGTGGTGGAAACAAGGGACGTCACCTGGAAGGCACCACCGGTCATGGAGGTGCCGCCGGTGCAACTGCAGCAACTGGTATCGCTGGAGCTGGCAGGGGTGCCGGAGCTGGGAGGGACGTCAGGACAGGGAGGGGCATCGGAGCTGGGAGATACGGCTGAGCCGGGAGGGCTAGATGATTTCGATTCTGGCCCAGCGACTCGATTGCCGATGCTGGGGAAAAGAATCCCCCATCGACCTCGGGTGGCTTCTCCGGCGGGGAGTGTGGGCAATGGTGGTCAAGGTGAGCGGGGTTCTGTTGACGGTGTTAATCTGCCGGCCCCCGACGCTAAAACTGCCCCGTCAGGTGATTATTTGTCGTCGGTAAGCAGTGAATCTTCTGTCGACTGGGAAAACCCGGGCGAGGCGTCATCATCTGACGAGAATGGTCCGGTTACTTCGATGGCGCGGACTGCGGCGCGCCAACTTGAATCGCACTTGGTTGGACCTGGAGATGGGGAGCAGCTGGGACGGACTAGAGCGCAGACGCGAGCGCTCAATCAAGATGCAGCAAGCCTGGTGAGTGTGTTTGGGCCCGATGAAGGGGGCGAAAATCCATGGGCTACTGGCGGTACAGGAGATTACCCGTAAGCCGGGCGAGTTGCCTAAATGTTTCGTCCGGGAAGCGGGGCCGGAGCCTGTTTCGTACCCTGCGGCGTGCTCATCGGAGTACTCCGACGTGTGGATGGAGGCAATGTCGAAAGAGTTCGATAGGCTCGTGGCGGCCGGAACCTCTGCGGAAGTGACCGAAATTCCTGGGGGCTGCAATACCGTGGATGCCAAGTAGCTATACAAGGGGAAGGGTGATTCGCATGGTATAGTTGATAGGGCAAAGGCCCGTGTGGTAGCTATGAGGTACAACCAGGTAGAGGGGGTAGACTACTTCGAAATGTTTGCGCCTACGGCCTCCGCAACTTCTAACAGGTTGGTAGCGGCCATGGCATGTAAGCTAAACTGGGACCTGAGGCACTTAAATGTAGACCAGGCATTCATTCAGTCGGAGTTGGACATCGATATCTACTTTCGTCTTCCCCCCGGGTGTGGATCAGTATCTGGCAAGGCAGTTCTCCTCAACAAGGCCCTTTATGGCCTGAAGCAGAGTGGTCGAGCGTGATACCAGCTGTTGTCGTCAATTCTGGTGGAGTGTGGTTTCGAGCAATGCTTGGTAGGTCCCTGTGTATTTCGTCTGATGGTTGCTGGTGACGTTGTGGCGATGTTGGTCTTCCATGTGGACGACATCAAGATTGCAGCCATTGAGAAGGTGACTGGGGTGGTAGTTAGTGCCCTCAACCGGAGATTTCCCACCAAACATCTCGGGGAGGTAGAGTGGTACATGGGCAGTGAGAACAAGAGGGATCGGGAGAAAGGTACTTCGGAGATTTCTCAGACTCAGTTTATTCAGAGCGTACTGAATCGCTTTGGCGTTTCGAAATCCAGCCCCGTCCCCGCAACCCCTTCCTTGGACCTCAGGCACGTAAGCGAGGAGGAGACTGTGGTGGATGTCCCGTTCCGCGAGATCGTGGAGAGCCTGATGTGGATCGCGAACCAGAAGATACCCGATATCGCGAATGCAGTTCGGGCAGTCGCCCGGTTTTCTCATTATCCCAATCCGATTCACTACAAGGCGGCACAGAATATACTCGAGTATCTGAATGCCACGTCGAATTTAGGCTTAATTTTCAGGAGGGATAGTGACTTGGAGTCGGTGCAGATGGAGTTTGATTTAGAGACGTACGTAGACGCAGACTACGCCCACAAGGCGGAGGACAGGCGTTCCGTTTCTGGTGTAGCAGTTTGCTGCGGGGGTACGCTAGTGTCTTGGTTCTCTAGGACACAGAAGTGTGTCACCCTATCTACCACTGAGGCAGAGTACGTAGCAATGGCAGATGGGGTCAAGCAGGCCCTATATGTGAGGGGTTTACTGGCATTTCTGATGCCCGGTCTGGAGCCGATGAGCATCAGCGTGTACGAAGACAACAAGGGGGCGATAGACTTAGCTAAAACCCCCTTTAACCCGTCCAACAGTAAGCACGTTGACGTACGGTACAATTTTCTCAGGGAGCTGGCTGCCAGTGGTGACATCTCAGTGCAGTATCTTCGAACGGAAGATCGGCATGCGGATATCCTGACGAAATCTATTTGTAGGGAGAGTTTCGAAGACACCGCGATTCCTTTTGGGCAGGAGTTAGGATTCAACATTTTCCTGGTCTTTCTAGTGGATCCTGTTATTTGCGGTAGGCTTTAATGGTAGGCGGTTCGATCTACGTTATCCTGATACCCACCGTGTCAACGCCTAGTCTTGTTAGTTGATACACCTAGGGAGGGTGTTAAATGTAGCTTATACCAACCAATATAGTGTGGTACTCGAGGTACTACGGGATGTACGGTAGCCCAGGAATAATATGTGGAAAGTCTGTTGGCTATAGCGAACGGGACATTGCGGGGTATCCGCCACATTGAGAATTGTTATATTGTGGCCAGTTGATGGACAGTGTATTTGTGGTTTGGGGAGGTACGGGGGGTTATGGCTCGTGGGCGAGCGTGGTGGGGAGCAGCTTGTGCCCCCCTCCATCTCACTCTTCTCTACACCCACCTCTCCCCGTCTTCTCTCCGTTTTCGCTTGGGTGCTGCTGTAATATTCCAGACGTAAACACCATCTTCTTTTATCTCGGGCATACTGCAGAGGGCAGTACTTTGTCTAAACATGCAGCTCGGGGCTGTTGTTGCTACTCCGTCTCCTGAACATCATTGTTATTGAATAGCGAGAACGGGTGCCCGTGGAACGGAAGTACGTGCGTTCAGGCTGCCATTGGTGGGCACGTACGCATTCTTCAATGGGCCCGGGCTAGTGGTTGCCTCTTGGACGCCCCCGCAATGGAGATCGTTTTCCGTGTGGAGAACGCTCACGTGGCTGCATGGGCAGCAGCAAACGGTTGTGTTGGGTCCTGAGTGCTGCAGGTTGTTGTTGTGGTATGCATGTGTCGTCTAAGTGCGAGCATGCGTAGATTTCGCCGTAGCACGCATATTAAGCTGTTGGTCGTTAAAAGGGGTCGCACCGTGAGAGGCTGCCAGCACTCCGGCTTGCTCCGTATGCTCTCATTGGTCGTGGCCATTGCATGCGTGTGTTTTGACTGGCGTATGATAGGCGCTGGAGGCCAAGAAACGACAGCCGAGGCTATTAACTGTCCGCGCGGTGTGAGCGATTTGTTCGCGGAGTACAATAGGGTCAACCAGCTGTGAAGCGTACACGTGTGCACTGGCAATGCTGGTAATGGTTCATGGTTCACCCCACGCTAGGGGTGTAGCAGATGCTAAGAATTTTCTCTGAGCTCCTAACGTGAGGAACTGAATATCTCACCATCACCATCACCATCGCCACGAAAAAAAACACGACTCCGAAATCATCAATTCCCGCAACCCGACCAACACCAATTGGCATTTCCATGCGTTGGTCCTGCAACAAAACAGGTGCCCTACGTTTAAATACCACCTATTAAAACATCAATTAACAAGAGGTTACTAGAGCATCAAAGTGTTCAGATAATTATTGGTATGTTAATTGGTCATATATGATAGGTAACATAAATGTTATGGTATTTCCCTGGTAAGGTTCCTGATGCCTTCAACTCCGTCGGGATAGATCAGAGTTTGCACGCGGGATTCAAAATAACGTAGATGTCTTGAGGCACGGACGTGGCTAGTTGACGTGCAGGCCACACCACTGCCCTCGAGTATTTTGATCCGGTTTTTCCGGTTTTGAATTTGGCTTTTTCGGGGGAAATTCGTTTTGTTCTGTTTTTTTCATTCAGTTTTCCTGGGGGGATTTTCCTGGTTATTCTCCGCCCGGGTTCGACGTCGCCCCCGCACGGTGGGGCACGATGTCCATTCCGCGCGCACGAGTTGGGTTTCGTACGTAGCGCGTTCTGGTACGTTTTTGCGACCGCTTGGGGTTTTGCTCGCGAGGTTTTTCCCTCTTCCGCCGTCGACCCCAGCGCTTTCGTATTTTGTTTTTTTGTTTCAATTTTTCTGCATAGTTCTCGTTTTCTATTGTTTCTCTGCCCCAGTTTCCCTCGCTAATCTGCGGAAGTGATATCTCTCGCGCCTGTCGATCCCGCTATTCGCTGGAGTGTCCTGAACCTTTTTTCAGTCTTCCGTTCTTCGTTTGAGGTTTTCTGCTGTAGCATTTTTTCTGAGGCTCCGTAGTCTCGCAGGGTAGGGGTGTGGAAGTAGGTTGTGAAGATCCGCATCCTGGAGTTATGTTCTAGACCGTGGAACCGGTGCTTCCCCGAATATTCCTTATTTCTTCATATATACGGCTCATCAGGGTGGGCTAGTGTTATGGTATTCCCCTGGGAGCCTAACAAGGCGTAAGATATGGGACACGGCTGGATATGAAAGGGTTTCACATGCCTTTGAAGGCATGTGCGTATAGGAAAAAGGGGATGATGCTTTTGCCTCGCGGAATCGAGCGCCATTCAGTTCGTCCGTGACGTGTGTGGAACTAATGCGAGAGCTTATCTTATACAAGTGAGTGACCACCGTGGAACCTGGCTAGTAGAGAACGCTGTACAGAAAGGGTGGCCTGTGTCTGTAAGAGCCCCTTAATATTTTTATATAACACCATAGACTATTGATAATATCATCTTATATTAGGTTTCAGTTTATGAAACTTTCTATTGATATAATAAAGACGGGCGATCGATATAGTACGCAGCTTGCAAAGATGAGTATTGTACTGCTGTGGTCGTATCATTGGGCATTTTACCTTACATAGAATGGTTGGATACATTTTGTCAGGGAGTTCAATTGCCGCTTTGCAAAGATGAGTATTGTACTGCTGTGGTCGTATCATTGGGCATTTTACCTTACATAGAATGGTTGGATACATTTTGTCAGGGAGTTCAATTGCCGCTATTGGCTTTTCTTGTGAGCTCTTGAGATCTTGATATACGAACGTGAAGGTCCATGGCCGATGGCATGTCACTTCCCCGTGTGATAACAAACGAACTATTGCATTGTGGACAAACGCACTCCGAGCCCACGAGGGGAAGTCCTCGGAGCTGATACCACCGGGCCCGCGGTCGCGCGAGTCGGTACGATTCAATCAAATTGGGTAAGTTCTGCTTACTGCTCAAAACGTTAACAATTTGCTTTTCGGAGGCCGGAAAGCAATGTTTTGCGTGCTGGTGTGGGACGCCAGCCGAACGCAATGGAAGACCCTATGTACAGCAGCAAGGGGAGCACGAGCGGAGGGCGCTGACGGGATCCATTCTGCAAGCTGGGGCAACCCCAGAGGTGGAGGCCGAGCCGGCGGCCGGCGGACGCCGGAAATCAAGGTGTCGATCGGGGGAGATAGACCGCCTAGGTTGGGTGGTGATGTTGTTACCTTCGAAAATATGCGTGAATTTCTTGTTGCCTACGTTCGGAGTATGAGCAGCAGATGCATATCACAAACCAAGATGAAGGAGACCGGGTACTCGCGAGGAGGCGAGAGCTGGTAGATTCAGTGACCCAAATGATGTGGCTGACGAGTTCTACGATGGCAAGTCCTGGGTCGACCTCTTCGAGGAAGAGCTAATGCAAGAGCTCAAAAGGTTTGCAAACTTGAGTGATGAGGATTTTTGCCGCCAGATATTCCGTGTGCCGAAGATGAATGCGAGCGTGCCGGTAGATAGCAGGGCGTGTACGCAAAAACGTGCCTTGCGGAAATACCTTGCTGACAGCGGGCTCACGGAGGTGGTGATGCCCGACGGTCGGCAGTACACGCTAGAGCATGGCAAGGTGCTGGTTGATGCACTAGCGGCGGGAATCGAGCCACTCGAGTTCCGCCGTAAGGTGGGAAAAAATATGCGTTTCGATCTCGTAACGCGTGACCCTGACGCGTTGTTCAGAATTATTGCCAAGCAGCAACGGGACCAAGCTGTAATTGAGGCCAATGATGCTGAACGTTGGCAAACAGCAAAACGGCGTGACTCTAGGTCGATGGCTGCTGCGGGGACCAAGCCGCAGGGACGTGCTGTTGACGAGCACAACTCACGCAAGAATGCCAAGGCCGCTGGTGTGAAAGCAGAGCGGAGTCGTCGGTACGACAACAACGAGTGTTTCGTATGTGGCAAGCAGGGACACAAGCCGTGGGATTGCCCCCAAAGCCAGCAGGGTAAGGCGGGGAAAGGCGTCCATGACCAGAGCCACGGCCAGACCCCCACACAGCAGCAGCAGTCCACAAACGGTCCCGCTCAGCATACCTGGAGCAAGACAACTGGGGTGGCCCATGCGTCTGCCACCCCTCGAGCTAGTGGGTACCAGACCGCAACAGCGGTAAGACCGAACCTGCTGCGCCTGAAGCGTCTACACAGAATGATGACTACGTGTACATTCGCGTGCCGCGGTAGAAGATGGCGCCAGTGGATAACGGGCCCACCGAGACGGTGCAGCACCAGGTTTCCCATAGCGCTGGGCCACAGAATGCAGCACCAATTCTTCACACCGTTCCGGTGCAGCCGGCGGCAACCGCGTTACAGCAACGGCGTGGAGATTCCAGCACCATTTATTCCGCGCGTGCCGCGGTCGTGCAGTCTGGCAGATATGGTGAGACGATCGTGAATTCGGTAGAGAACGAACCGCATGTGAAGGTTCTGACGCAGCATCTCGCGGGGCGTTTTGCGGCTCCCGGTGCTGCGGCGGCTGCTGAGATCAAGGTGCTCATGGACTCTGGTTCAAGCGTCACAGCAATGTCGGAGGAGCTAGTACAGGCCCTGCGGGGACTGGTGGGGATGGCGCAAACCGCGTTTAAACGCAGGCAGTTGTTGGGCATGCGCGTGTGGTGACGTTGTTGGGCCTGGAGTGCGATATTGAGACGCAACCGTGTCCACTCCACTTAATGATCGATACACCATGGGGGCCAGTTCGATTTACCATGCCGTTTATCGTGCTCCCTGGGAGAGGCGATGTGGTTATCATCGGGCAGAAGACGCTGAGAGAGAAACTCGGCATCGACGTCATGGCGCAGTTTAAGGCATCTGTACTGTGTTGGATTAAATCGGTTATGCGAAGAATAATGTGCTCCCAGCAGCCCAGTCTCAGGGCGCGAGCTTCACTGCAACACACAGTGTGAAGAAGATGGTATATAGATGTCTTTATTAGCTGGTCCCGGATGCTGATAAGAGGGAAAGAGATGGAGTGAGGCGAGTGGGCGAAGCCATCTCGCTCCACACCAGGCAATATTCTCAACGCCCCAAATTCCCAAATACTACAGGTGCTACATTCTCATATTTCCACGTGTTCCTAGATTGGTTCCAGGAACAGTCTACAAGGACCTTCGGGACTATTCCACGTGTCCTTCCCATGCTATAATATTCCGCAATGCACCGTCGGGTAATCCGACAATACCCCGTCGGACGATCCTTCGTGACCATCGTTGTTCCTACTTTGTTCGTTGAGACAAGCTATATCGAACACCCTCCCTGGCGCTGGATCAACTAACAAGCCTCCAACAACACTGGCAACTCCCAAAAGCAATTTACGACGGAAAACTTATATCCCCAACAAAAAGTCACGGTGTTTCTCAAAACTCTCCCGAGCAATCGCCTTGGTGAGAATGTCCGCATGTTGATCCTCCGTCCTTAAGTACTTGACGCATAAATCTCCTTTTCCCACCAACTCGCGCAGGAAGTGGTACCTCACATCGATGTGCTTGCTGTTTGACGAACTCAGTGGGTTTTTGGCCAAGTCAATCGCCCCTTTGTTGTCTTCAAACACTCCAATGCTCGGCGATCCAAGACTAGGCATCAAGAAAACCAAGACTCCTCGCACGTACAGGGCCTCCTTCACCCCGTCGGCCATCGCTACGTACTCGGCCTCAGTGGTGGAGAGCGTAACGCATTTCTGCGTCCTAGAAAACCAAGATACGAGCGTTCCTCCGCAGCAAACAGCTACACCAGATACCGAACGCCTGTCCTCGGCCTTGTGGGCGTAGTCTGCGTCTACGTACGTCTCTAGGTCGTATTCCAACTGTACATCCCCCAACTTACTCTCTTTCCTGAAAGTCAAGCCCAAGTGGGCTGTAGCGCTCAAGTACTCGAGAACCTTCCTAGCAGCCTTCACGTGTACTTCCTTAGGATCGTGCGAGAACCGCGCAATCGCTCGCACTGCGTTTGAGATGTCAGGTCTCGTCTGGTTCGCAATCCACATCAAACTCCCCACAATTTCACGGAAATTCGCGCCCACCACAGGTTCCTCATCACTCACGTACCTGAGGTCCAACGACGGTGAAGCGGGGATGGGGCTGGTCTTAGTGATACCGAAACGGTCGACAACGTTTCGGATGAACTGAGTCTGTGAAATCTCCAAGGTTCCCTTCTCACGGTCCCTCCTGTACTCGCTACCCATGTACCACGTAACCTCGCCCAGATGTTTTGTAGGGAATCTCTTATTGAGATCAGCTACTACCGAATCCGTCACCCCCTTGGTCGCTGCGATCTTGATGTCGTCCACGTGGACCACCAGCATCGCCACAACCGCGTCATTCAACATTAGTCGAAACACGCACGGGTCTACCAAGCACTGCTCAAACCCACACTCTACTAGGGTTGACGACAGTAGCTTGTACCATGAGCGGCCACTCTGCTTCAGCCCGTAAAGGGCTTTGTTGAGTAGGACTACCTTACCGGACATCTCGCCACAACCGCGAGGAAGTCTCAAGAAAATCTCGGTATCCAACTCTGCCTGAATAAAGGCCTGGTCAACGTCCAAGTGTCTCAAGTCCCAATCAAGCTTGCACGCCATTGCTGCAATGAGTCTGTTAGACGTGGTCGAGGCAGTGGGGGCAAAAGTCTCGAAGTAGTCAACTCCCTCTACCTGACTATAGCCCTTAGCTACCAACCGTGCCTTAGCTCTATCAATCATGCCGTGCGCGTCGCTCTTCCACTTCAAGAGCCACTTTGACTCTACGATATTGTTACTGGCGGGAAGTTCAGAAACCTCCACAAACGTTCCAGCAGCTTCGAGTCCATCAAACTCCGATCTCATCGCGTCCATCCAAACGTCCGAATGCTTCGACTTACGAGCTGCGGTGTATGACGTTGGTTCCGGTTCAGCCTCTTTGACAAGGCAATCCGGCAACTTCGTCTTCTCACACTCCGCTTCATTCGCCGCCAGTAGCGCCTGGAACACACGGCCTCCTTCACAGGGCCCGATCGCACTAATCAGTCCTGCTGCCGCTTCCCGATTGAGCGCCCTGGTCTGCGCTCTCGTACGTCCCTCCCGAATCTCTTCACCATCGCCCGGTCCTGACATGTGCGCTCCAAGTTGGCGTGCAGCAGTCCGGACCGCCGTGGGGGTTGGAGCTTCATCGTCAGAGGCCGACGCGTCGCTTCCATCCTGAGACGAAGAGTCGCTGTCAGATAATTCGCTGCTGACCGCTGATGTGTCGTTCGGCTCCACATCTTCGGCGCGAAACTCGTCGCCAGCTTGCGGTATCGGAGACACCGCTGGCGTCATCGGGGACACCGCACGGAGTTGGTGAGGAATTCCCCTCCCCAAAACCGGCAGTGGAGTCGTCGGGGCGGAGACAAAGTCCTCCGTCCCTCCCAGCTCTGGCGCATCTTCTAGCCCCTGCGTCCCTCCCTGTTCCGGTACCTCCGGCAGCTGGGATAGTACCGCTCCCACATCAAGCGTTGCCTCCCAGGTCACATCTCGAGTCTCCACCACCCTGTTCCCCCGCGTGAGCATCCGCAAAGAGTCACTTGGGTGGTCGATGCCCGGCCCGAGGTAAAAGCAGCTCTCGGCCCGGGGTGACGACTTGGACGGGCGGTTCCAGCGGCAGTACGCTGGGCGAAGGAACGGGTGTGGCGAGGCAGGTGCGGCAGCTCCATGCCACATCTCATGCGGAGACTTGTTGCCGGGGTTGGCAGTGGTTGCGGTGTGGTTCAAGGCGTCACAAGACCAGTGCACCGCTTCCGCCCACAGGGATTCAGTCGGCGGTAGTTGAACGAGCGGGAAAATGATAGGGGCTTGGATGCACGCAGCAAGCGCTGCGTTCTGAATGATGCCTAGCGCTCTCTCGACAACACCGTTCTGCTTTGGGCTGTCCGCGTTGGTGAATTCCTGCTTGATGCAAAACTGTTTGCACACCTCTCCAAACTCCCCACCAAAGAATTCCCCACCGTTGTCAGACCTTACAATCTCAACCTTCGAGGGGACACCGTCGGCGCGCACATCAGCCAAAAACTTCCTAAACGCGTCTGCTGCATCCGATTTGTGCTTCAGAAAATATACCCAGGCGTAGCGAGAGAAGTCATCCTTCACTAGCATGACATACCTCTTACCCAACAGAGAAGGGGTTCTCTTAGGGCCACTTAGATCAACAAAGACCCGTCCCAACTTCTCTGGCGCGCGTGACTTAGTACTGCTGGGGATTGGTTTGCGGTAACCTTTCGCCATAGAACAGCCAGTACAGGGTCTTAGCGTCCCTAACAGTTCTACACCAAGTGCCTTTGCGGTCTCTCTCAGCAGTAGTTCGTTAGAGTGGCCATGCACGCAGTGGAAGATGTTGATATCTACAGCAGTCTCAGCAGAAGCAGCGCTACCGGGGGCAAGCACGGGAAACGCCAGGGGAAAATCGCAACCAGTCTCCCCTCGGTTCTCAGCGGGGTCGGGTGTCAATAGGGGAAACGGCACATAGCCATTGTCTGGCTCTATCCTGCAAGCGAAGTTGGAGTAACTAGATCCATCACCCTCGAATCTCAACCGTCCATCGAAAAGAGAAATGCACAAGCCCTCATCCTCGGTCATGAATCCTACTCCCTGCTTATGCGCGGCCATTAGCGAAAACAAATTGAACGCCAAGTCCGGCATGTATGCCACATCTAACAGTTTAACAGTTAGATCTCCGGGGAAGACTACAGTCAGCGTGCCATACCCCACGACGTCGATCAGGTGGTTGTCACCGATCCTAACCTTGTCGTCGCACAGTCGTACGTCACTCAACAGGTCAGCCGAATGAGTCATGTGAAATGAAGCACCACTGTCTGCTATCCATTTCTCAGCTAAGCTCTCTGTTATGCTCTCACTACGTTCCTCAGTACACGAGTCATCACTACGGCTAAACATAGCATTCGCAAGACAGCACACAGTCTCACCACTGTTGTTCTGTTCCTGTGCACCTTCGCCAGACGTCCTCTCCGAAGCCGGGGTGACACGAGCCTTGCACTGGTACCACATGTGCCCGGGTTCCAAGCAACGGATACACTTACCCTTCACCTTATCATACTCTGATTGGGGGATGGTCTGCTTGGGGGTGGGGGGGCTGCCTCTACCTTCGCTACCCTGGCTAGCATCAGCATTCGCTGATTCCTTGTTTCGCGACCTAACATTGTTACGGTTGGATCCGCGACCACCTCCACGGTTACCTCCACGCCCACCTCCGCGGCCACCTCGGGCAGCACCATTCGAAAACAGTGCCTGACCCACGTTCTTTCCTTTTGGCACGGGAAGTCTCAGGTGCCTCTGCCTGACAATGCTCTCTATTTCAGCTCGGGTGATTTCATCGCGGTACAAGAGCGTGCGTTGTTCTATCTCGTAGTCAGCTGTAAGAACTCGTACCAGTTTGCGGTTCACCTCTCCTTCTGATTTCGGCACACCAAGCGAAGAAAGAGTACCAACAATCTTGTCTACGCGACTGAAGAATTTCATGGGCTCCTCACCCTTCTCCATTTTCACTGCATCAAACGCGTCCGACCATTTGACCTGTGTGGCAACTGATTTCGGAAGAAACCAATCCCGAAGCATTCTCCAAGCACCGCTTGGCGATTGCCTGGCAAACACTCTGTCTAATAGGTCAGTATCAGTCATGCTCTCAGTCAGACATATCCATGCAACCCGCGCATTCTTGATGTGTGGACGGCTCAAACCTTGCGAAATAAAGTATTGCGTGTCTTTGGTTGTGTCACCTACAGCTACCTCTATGTCTGTAAGCATAGAACCCAAACACCCACTCATCGATACGAACGCTTCGAACCGCTTACTCCATACGGGGAATTCCTCAGGTTTACCGCTGAATTTGGGGACTGCCTGCTTTATACTACTGAATTCACGAGGGCCTACATTTACACCTGAACTCTCAACGGATTCGTCATACCTAATCTCGTCTACGTGTACACCACCACCAGGGGCTTGCAAGTTCCCACCGGTTACGACTCCATCTTGGCGTTCCCTGCCAGGGTTGGACTGGGCCTCTCCACGGCCCCGGTCGCTGGCCATCCGCTCTTCCAGTCGATCTTGTCGGAATACCAATGATCTCAGCAAGACCATCATTTCTTCTTGTGAGCCGGCCTCCTCTTGGTCATGCTCACTTCCAGGCATTGTTCCGATTCAAACGTATAAAGCACGTTAACGTGTTGGATTAAATCGGTTATGCGAAGAATAATGTGCTCCCAGCAGCCCAGTCTCAGGGCGCGAGCTTCACTGCAACACACAGTGTGAAGAAGATGGTATATAGATGTCTTTATTAGCTGGTCCCGGATGCTGATAAGAGGGAAAGAGATGGAGTGAGGCGAGTGGGCGAAGCCATCTCGCTCCACACCAGGCAATATTCTCAACGCCCCAAATTCCCAAATACTACAGGTGCTACATTCTCATATTTCCACGTGTTCCTAGATTGGTTCCAGGAACAGTCTACAAGGACCTTCGGGACTATTCCACGTGTCCTTCCCATGCTATAATATTCCGCAATGCACCGTCGGGTAATCCGACAATACCCCGTCGGACGATCCTTCGTGACCATCGTTGTTCCTACTTTGTTCGTTGAGACAAGCTATATCGAACATACTGAACGCAGAAGAGCGTCAAGATGGCACTGGGATGGAGCTCACAGCTCGTTCTGTGAGCGAGCCCAACGATGGTGCTGTGCTTCGAGCGACGATGGCTGCCTCAGCGGTCGTGCCGGGCGGTGACGCACCAGGCGACGTGGCCGATGAAGTCCCGCTGACGCTTCCGTCTCAACGACCAACGATATTCCAGGATTCCGAGGTGGAAAAGCGGGATCGTGCGGGCGTGTTGGAGACGGTTGTCGATAACGCTGTCGACCATGGCTCCCCACAGGAATGTGCCAAGATGCAGCGCGATATCGTTTTTCGCACGCACCTTGACGTGTTATGTCGGGCGTTGCCGGGTGACCCACCTGCACGCAAGAAGCCTGGGGCGGTCCAGTTTCACTCAGGGGTAAGGGTGGTGCGGGTGAAGCCCCCACCTGAACGAAATCGCCTGCGGTGGAGTGCGGCAGAGTCGTGCCCCGACTGCCGCTCGGGTAGTGACGACAAGTTTGTCGTCAAGGTGGTCTGGGAGGGGCCGGAGGAGGCAGAGACCACCTGGGAGCCGGTGTCGCGCGTGTTTGATGGCGCGACGACCGTCCTGCGAAAAGAGCTCAAGGCGCTGCGGCTGAAGATGGATCAGAAGCGGGGACTCGTACAGCGGTATGGGCTGCGTTTGTGATCATATTGTGGTTTGAATTGCTGATTTCGGATTGATCGAAATGTTGAATTTCGAGTTTTTTTTCTGACTTGGAATTTATGCGCCGGGCGCTGATAGCACCTGACGCAGCCACAGCTGGCGGTTCATCGCCGAAGCTGTGTGTGGACAGAGCATGTCCGGGGTTGATGCTTTCGTTTTACAGGGGTGGCTATTGTGCTGGAACACACATTCCTTATGTGGCCTGGGTTTCGGCAAGTTGCATGCGCAATTGGAGGTGTGACGCGTGGTGCGTGGTTTGCTTGAAGATGCATTCGTGATGGCGCGGCTGCTGAACAACCGTTGTTCACGGTCAGTAAAGGTGGTAGAACTTAGGTCGTGGTGACACTGACCGGGATGTGTTGGGCTTGACCATTGCCCAACGTACGGACAGCTATGTTTATCAAAGCTACTCGGTCTGAGTCAACTTGTGGTTGGTATCCCGAGAAGTGCTTTTGGAGGGTGTTGTACGCTGTGGTCGTATCATCGGGCATTTTACCTTACATAGAATGGTTGGATACATTTTGTCAGGGAGTTCAACTGTCATTATTGGCGTTTCTTGTGAGCTCTTGAGATCTTGATATACGAACAGGAAGGTCCATGGCCGATGGCATGTCACTTCCCCGTGTGATAACGAACGAACTATTGCATTGTGGACAAACGCACTCCGAGCCTCTACGAGGGGAAGTCCTCGGAGCTGATACCACCGGGCCCGCGGTCGCGCGAGTCGGTACAGTCATCGACCCTAATTTGTCGAACTCACAGCTGACGTCGTTTCTCAAATATTACTTTTAAATGTACTCGTCATATTTTATAATATATTATCATACTGAACCGATAGTTCCCCGCTCGAGGAGGGCAACCACTCAGAACGTCAGAAACGTTTGGCCCGAAAAGTCCATCCCCTACCGCTGGGTGACTACTCAGAGGAGTTACACGAGTTCAACCGGCATTTTATTGGGAGCCCTCCACCATACCTGGCATTTAATTAAATGTCGGCTCAACGGAATTGAGAATAAGAACTACCAGGTATTATGGTTATTCACCGGCTCAGTACTCAGGAGGAGGTGTCGAACCGCAGGTAGGTATAAACAACGCGACGCCGATTACCACAAGTTGCTGTGTCCACGCCCATCCCTCTACTGCATAGCCCCTCACCTTACTCTTTTCCAGCCATTAAACATCGCATTGTCTCTACAGTACGTACGTGACACCTGTAATACCTACCTGGTACTGCTACTCTGACAATAATCAACCATAGACGCAAGCTGGGTTTCTTGTGGATTTCTTCAAAGGGCATGTGTGGTACGGTACGTACGGAGGCGTACCGGATTTCTTCAAAGGGTGTGTTCGGTACGTTACGTACGGAGGCGTACCGGTGGTATATACCGCCGGTATTACCGGTACCGGATACTTCGGCAAGTTCGGTACGGCGTCAATACCGGCACCGGAAACTTCGGTAAGTTCGGTACGACATCAATACCGGTACCGTAAACTTCGGTAAGTTCGGTATGACGTCAATACCGGTACCGGAAACTTCGGTAAGTTCGATACGCTATCTACCGGTACCGAAAACTTCGGTAAGTTCGGTACGAACGGCGTCAATACCGATACCGGACACTTCGGTAACTTCGGTATGACATTAATACCGGTACCAGACACTTCGGTAAGTTCGGTACAACATCAATACCGGTACCGGCGGTACCTGTATGCGCGTATGTGTACCGGAGCCGGTACTTTGTCGGTACAACACCGATACCGGTACCGGATACTTCGGTAAGATAGGCAAAACATCAACCTGGTGCCGGACACTTCGGTACGTTTGGCACGATATCAATCCGATTCCACCACATTGTGTCGTCATCCCTTGGAGCTTTGGCTCCAGGCAGCACTCAAAGCCCACACACACCCCGGTCCCCAAGCATCCCCCAGTACGCTCGGTATACCGAGACTCTGAGCACGCATGAGCAAGGGCGCAACTTCCCAAAATGAGGTGGCCTCCAGCAGTGATGCCATACCACTTTTGTCTCGTAGCGGGTCATCTTCGCCAGCTCCCACACACACCAGCGCCGGCGGCAGAAGTTATCGACGTGGACGCGCAAAAGAAGTTCGTGCCGGTGTTTTTGCCTGCTCCTGTGTACAGCTCGCTCACGGGAGACGTGTACGAGTTGCCGGCGGAGACGATCAAAGCCGTCGATGGTTTCCCGGTGCCGGCCGGTTTTCGGAGGGAAGGGGCGCGTGAAGCCTCGTTTATGTACTCGATTGGCGTGTACGTCCAAACGATCGACGAGAAGACGGCGCCTTGTTGATAATCCAAAGGGTACCTTACCTTTTGAACAACATATCAAGACAAAAATCAAAGATGAGAAAAATATCGAAAATTTAAGAACCGATTACAATAAACTCGATAATAATGTTGTTTTTGTTGTTCTCAAACTCGCTTTTTCAAGTCGTGGTCACAGGACAGGCTCAAGTCACCCTGGAGCTGAGGAATACCCCAGGGAATAATATTATAAAAATTAAAATACACTCCAGCTGTGAGATCGAATATTTTGTCGAAATTCATCTTTGCAAGCTGTGTGTGATACTCCGATCGCGCGTATTACGGGTTGTTTGTCCTCATTAAGGATATAGGTCGGCGACTCCCCTTGCAACTACTACAGTGTAGCTACCAGGGTCAACAGGGTGATGTTAGGCAGTCTGCGCGCGGAAACTATAAAACCTGTTTATGAGGGGGACAAAATCTGACAGCTGTGGAAGGAAATGCATCAGTTTGTCAAGTGACTCCTGTAAGTCGAATATCCGGTGAGGGGAGGGCGGAGTTTTTAAGGACGTGGGGGCCTGATTTTGATCAAAAGGGGGGCGGTAGGGGGGGAAAGGGGGGAAGGGCACGGGTGGGGCAGGTCTATTTGTGCGTGGAAACTATAAATATTTCTTGTGGGGGAGGGGGAATGTGGCGGGGGGGGGGGGCGGGGGCGGGAGGGGAGGGCTTTAGGTCACATAGATGTAGGGGTTGGCTATACGCGGGGTGCTAGGTCTAGGCGATGGTGCGGGTGTTCGGTGAAGAAGGGGGCGTTGGGGACGGGAGTGGGTGGGAATTGCAGCAGCGGCATGGACGGCTCTGAAACGATAACGAGGCGATATCCAGGGCGTGGAAGTGTTTATTACTCTGGCGGATTTCGATAGTAGGTGGGGCGTTTATGCAGGAGGAAACGAGGGAATAATATACCTCAGCGGGTACCCCCGGCCAATACCGGATTTGCTCTGTACATGTACCGCCAATTTGTGTCCAGCTTATGTACCTAAGCGCAAGTGTGCGTCGGTACCTTGCCAGCGATATAAACCGCCGGTACTCCGGTGTATGTATCCAAGTGTGTGCCGGTACCGGTACCGGTACCGGTACAGACTTTCGTAAAGGTACCGGACGCTTCGTTAAGTTCGGTACGACATCAATACCGGTACCAGTAACTTCGGTAAGTTCGGTACGACATCAATAACGGCACCGGAAACTTCGGTAAGTTCGGTACGACATCAATACCGGTACCGGAAAGTTCGGTGAGTACGGTACGGCAGCAATACCGGTACCGGAAACTTCGGCAAGTTCGGTACACCTCCAATACTGGGACCAGACAGTTCGGTAAGTTCGGTACGACGTCAATACCGGTACCGGACACTTCGGTAAGTCCGGTAGGACATCCATACCGGTACCGAGAATACCGGTACCGTACCGAACACATTCTTGGATTTCTTATTGTTTGGGAGAGAGGGTGCGTTCTACGCTAACTTCAGTATAACGGCTAAATGAAAAAATGATACCTCAGAGCTCTATCGGAGCACCAGCAGGCGACAGTGGTGCAGGCCCATCTGGCGCAAGCGGCTACTCTCTGACTCTGTTGCTGCTTTTGGTGTATATTTGGGTTTCGCGACGGTTTGACACGCTGCACGCTCCAACAGCATATATATGGCTAATTCTACGATAGCCCCCCGCCAAACCAGTGATTTTGTTTATCGAACGTTTCATGGCTGCTCGGCACGAGGAAAGATGTTATGAAAAAAATAACTCCATGCATTTTCTTGTTTGTAGCAAAGGACCGTCGGACGATGACGTCGGGGTGGCAAGGAGCACCGTATTTCAGGAGATAAGGGCGGGATCTGGTTTCAAAAACGGAGATTTCGTTGAAGAAAAGTTGGGGGGTCTACCGTAGTAAGACTCGCATATATATATATATTATCTACGAATTAACACCCGAATTTTCCGAATCGAGTATGAACTTACTTACGGCTGAGAACGGGCTTTCAACTGCTGCTGCTGTTGCTGTTGCTGCTACCGCTGTTGCTGCTGCTACTGTTGTGTGGGCAGCGAAAAAGGTGCCAGGTGTACAGGTATTGGTATGCTTATTTATTTTCGAACTACCATGATAGACTAGTTTTAAAGCGAACTACACAGCCTCTCGCATTATTATTAACAGTAGAATCATATACATATACAGTAGTTAGTGTGAAACTGGGGGTACCCCCCCCCCGCTACCGAAGCCTTGCGCCACAGGTGAGAAGTTGACATCAAACAAGACAGAAAATTATGTCCCAAGCAAAAAAGACGCTGCTAAGGCTTGTCCTTGGGTGGGGAACTGCAGTAGTAGTTAGTTGTAGTCGGTATTATACCACACCTCGGCCCGTCATCGTACCGTATAACATACACGGTCTTCTTTGTGGTTTGTGGACACAATTTCCCCCCCGGGATCATGGTGTGAACACAATTATTTTGCCTGCATTGAGACTATTATTATTATTATCATTATTACATACCGGTACCAGGCATTTGGGCACCAGTATGCGACTAAAGTGACCACACAATGATTCTGCCTGCATCGACTATTATTTCGTATTGCATACCGGTATACCAGGCCCCCGGGCACCAGTTTGCGACTAAGAAAAGGACCAAAAATCGCATCAGAAAACCTCAAAAATAATTTTATTATTATTATAAAAAATGAAAATACACTCCAGCTGTGAGATCGAAGATTTCGTCGAAACTCATCTTTGCAAGCTGTGTGTGATACTCCGATTATGTACGAATCGTACAAGGTTCCCCGTCGGGGTGTAACTGGCTTGAAATACCGGGCGTGTCGCAAGTTGAAAACGGAGAACACCTGTCAGAGGCGTTCCTGTGATACATGAGCTAGTATGACGTCAGTAGTCTGAGCTAGTATGACGTCAGTAGTCTTTAAAACTAACTATCAATAAAGGAAATGTAGTTCAATATAATTGTCATGTAGTTCGCCACCGCGAGAGCAACCGCGGGCAGAGAACACCCACCAACCAGTCAGTCCAAACCAGCTACAACACTCGTATTACATTTGCGTCCCGGCATTAATCGTGTAGATACTAATAATATCGTACTTTGGTACCATTTTAACCAGGCATTTTCACGGGTCACGAACCGACCCGCGGATAATGTCCGCGGATCATGTCAGAGTGGGTTATCAAAATCTCGCGGGTCGAGTGGGATCGGGTTCAAAAGGAGGTGTTTGAAATATCACGGGGACGAACCAGGTCGGGTCGGGAGGCTCTTCCAAATCTCGCGGGTGGGGACGGGTCACCCTGACTCGATCTGACCCGTGAAGAGCCCTGATTTTAAGCCTAAAGGGTCTTGTTTCCAAGGCTGCGGTAGGAGAGGCCGCTCATTTTTCACTACCAGGGTTCAGCCACTCGCACCCAGAGTCGTTCTACGGTAGCCCCCCCAACGTTTCTTTTTAACGAAATCGGCGGTTTCAAAACCAGCTCCCGGTCGTATCTCCTGAAATGCGGTGTCCCTCGACACCCCGAAGTCGTCGATCGATAGACCTTTTTGCACACAAGAAAATATATGGACACTTTTCTTTCAATATTATAGTATCCATTCCTGGTGTCGAGCAGGCATGAAACGTCCGTTAACGAAAATCGCTGGTTTTGGAGGGGGGCTATCGAGGAATCGGTCACCAGTGACTCCGTACTTCACCCTGACAAAAACGTCACTTTTAGGCGATTTGCTTGGCGCAGCGTGGCTCACCACTCCATATGGCTCATTCATTTTGCGAAATTAATGCAGCACTCGAAAGCTTCAGGACGCGAAGGAACAGGGAAGCTGCTCGCGCGAGTGACCCCGGGCTCCGCTGAAGAAAAAAAATGCACGAACTTGACCCCCCCCTTCCTGTCTATCCCGGGAGCACTCGGACATTTCACGGGCCCGGGATAAGCAGCCCGCGTGACGTCGTAAACTGTCTTTTTTACTGCAGTTTTTTTTTTGTTGCCTGCGGGCACTTTTGCTTCGACGGCGGCCCTTACTCGGCCGCCGGCGAATCCCCTTTGTACATGCTGCCTTCAATGCCTTCCCTGCATCGTCCGTTCGTATCATACGCATTATATACACAGCCATTCGTTGTGACCATGATTCTCCGGGACCGACATTTTTTTTTCTCCTCCCAGCGGATTGGGAAAAATAAAGCTTAAGCTTATCACGCTTCCGCGTACTTTCATGCACGTCGTGTAATCCAGCGCTAGCTGGCGTGTTCTTCGGTTCCCACTAAAGCGATAGTGCGAGATCTATCCCTACCGGCGGTCTCCGTTACTACTTCGGCAGCGCAGGCTGCCATTGTATACGGATGCGTGAGTATATCGACCCGACCTGAACCCTGGGGATCAGTTGCGGTGGAGATAGCCACCCGGGACGGTATAATTCCGGGTCAGTGTGGGACTCGCGCAAGCTCACCCACTAACAAAACCCCCAGCCATGAGAAAACAGCCTAACGCCGGACTTGGTACAGTTACGGTCCATCCTACCCATTCGGGCGTTGGTCCTACACAAGCACCAAATAAAAAACACGATACACCAACCGCAGATTAAAGCACGTCTATTCTCCTTGCTGTTTCTCCTTCCCGCATAAAGATGGTAACTGTGCACTCAATCATCCTTCCTGCTGTCCACAACTCCAGACAAACAACAACAAAAAACCCAAGAAAAAAAAAATCCAACCCTAAGATCACCGCACCAATCACGAAAAAAAAAAATGTTTTAAACTTTAACCGTCGACAAAAACAAACGGATCTTCCTATCGCTCCGCTACCACCGCCATACCTCCCCCCCCCCTTGATTTCCTCGGTCGGGATCGAACAACGCCCTGCATACAATACGAACTCCTCCGCACTTTAACTCATTTACCACTTCACCCCATGGAGGGGACAGACTGCTTCGAATCAGAGAGGGGTGCTACGGCGGTGGTGAACCGAAACTGGGTATGTGAGGCTTCATACTTGACGAGCTCTGTCTCTCTTGAGGCATCCAACATCTTCCTTGGAAGGCAAAAACGGCAGCGCAGACCGATGAGCACTCCCTATTGATAGGTAGACAATAGCATCATATGGACAAAACAAGAATATCGATGATTGATGACATCCCGACCATTTTGGGTAAAGAAGCCGCGTCATTCTCGATTCAGTTTGGTCTTAACAGTGATTATTGATGGCATCCCGACCATTTTGGTTAAAGAAGCCGCGTCATGCGTCATATCGATTCAGTTTGGTCTTAACAGTGATTATTGATGACATCCCGACCATTTTGGGTAAAGGAGCCGCGTCATTCTCGATTCAGTTTGGTCTTAAAAAGGACTGCGACGTAACCCTGTTGTCCCAGCACACGTACAACTGGGGGAACAACGTGCTTGCAATGTAGAGAGTAGGACAAAGTTGGTATTAACAGTAGTAGAATGGGTAAGCCCAACCTTAGCCTAGACGGGGACGGGGGAGGGGCGCAGAGTACAGATATGCCAGGTATAATTAATGCGGTAACCCCCCCCCCCCAACCCACGGCGCTCTGCGCTTGATGCAAGCAATGTCTGCCTGGTTGGTGAAAACCCGACGTCCTCCGTCCCGGCAAGGTAGGGATGCGAGGGTCAATTGTCATACGGCTACGGCCATGCACAAGCTGAGTACACCCCCCCCACCCCCCTCCCCTTGTCCTGAAACGGTGATAGACAATACCATGCGAACAGAACGTCGAGGCTTGAAAAGCCCCGAATCCCCCAGCCCCGTGCACCAGACATCTTGTATGTACAAAGAAAAACGTAAATAAATACCTGGTAGTCCAAGTGGGAGCTCCAAACCAAATCGGCAATCTATCCCTATCACCAAATTTCAGGCAAGGGCTTCAAAACAAACATACTACAGCAGCCCTAGTTCGACGCTACAGGTCGATGGACATCATCTTCCGTGTAGCAGTCATCCCTAAACACCCTGCCAAGTAAAACCAACCCGCTCTATAAAAAGAAGGCAACGCCAACGCCCTCTCGTCGTTGCGTGTTCGAATAAATACCGCTATCGAATATGCCGCTGCTGCCACCCACCGGGTCATACCATCATCATCAGATCGACTCTCAGACACAGCCGGCGCATGTATACTTCCCACAAGCAAAACAAACAACGGCCTGAAAAAACTCAGCTGTCCGCGCCGACGACAGCCTTCCATACCTAGCCAACCCCAGCTGGTCGTCACAACTACCACCCCCCCCTTCCATCGCCAACATCACCCAGAAGTATGACTAGCCGATACCGCAAAACTCTCTCACATAACAAACTCCACCATCCCTCCCACCACCACCAAATGTAGCCCCCCCCCCCCCCCCCCCCCCCCCCTGCTCCGTCTCGAAAAGGATGCGTGGTCAATGGTCAAAATGACTAAGGCAAGCAACAAATGAGTATCCCCCCCTCCCCCCCCCGCCCTCCCCCCCCTCCCCCCCCCCTCCCCCCCCCCTTCCCCCCCTCCGCGTGGCGCCCTGTTCCCAGTTGACACTATGACTCCGCAGTGACGTAACGCCTGCCTGGTCGGTGAAAACGGCACTGAAATGACGCAAGGGTCAATCGACCTACAGATTACGGCCATGCACGACACGATGATTACCCCCCCCCCCCCCCCCCCCGCGCCCCCCCTTATTGCCAACCTATATACTAGTGTTTCGGGCAGCAGTGCTTTTCCTGAGGCCGCCCACCGCCGTTTCAAAAGGGATGCGTGGTCAATGGTCAAAAGACTAAGGCAAGCAACAAATGAGTACCCCCTGCCCCCCCCCCCGCTCCCCCCGGTATTGGAAACCTACATCCTAATGTTCAGGGCAGCGGTGCTTCTCCTGAGGCCGTCCACAGCGGACCCAGCGCTCGCCCCAGCCCCTTCCTGAGCAGCGCGGGTGCCCGTGAGGATCAAAGAGCGCAGCTTGGCAAGGCAGGATAGCCGCGCGACCCCGTTGCCGGTAACCCTCGTGCCTCTCAAAGTCAAGGTGGTCAGCCCGGGCAGGGAAGCTAAGACGTCCATCGTGTCGTCATCCACGCTGAGCGGAGTTTGTACGCAAAGTTGGGGGTGGTACAGGAGGCGGTTGGGGGGGCGGCAGGGAAGGGCGGGCGGGGGGGGGGTGAACTCAGTTTGTGCATGGCCGTAGTCGTATGATCATAGACCCTCGCATCCCTACTATGCCGGGACGGAGCACGTCGAGTTTTTACCAACCAGGCAGACATTGCTGGCACCAAGCGCGAAGCGCCGTGAGATGTTCGGCGAGTCGCATGAAGGGTGAACTGCATCCTTCCAAGAGCCGCTCGTAAGACGGACTTCGGCACCTTGCGCCTACTTTCTTGCTTATGGATGACTGCGCCAATGAGTTACTTTGTTTTCTGGTGTGGCCACTCCAGAGACAACAATGGGTATTACAATGTAACTGCCTCGTGGATGCCTTACCATGTTCACACAGGGGGGGGGTAGAGAGAAGTCGGCGTTCGTTTGGGTTTTAACGGAGTTGGAGGCGGTATAGCATGACCAGCCGTCCCGTGTGAAGTAGTAGATGAATCCCGTCCCTACTACCATATCATTAATAAGTCAACGATGCTGGTGCGAATCCTCCCTAGTGCATACTCGTGCTCGTAGGGACTTTTTTCTTGCGTAAATGCTTGACAAGCGGAAAAAAGCGCTAGAGCGTGAGTTAGAAAAATTCGATGAAAATCGACGGTCGACATACTATACTTACTTTGTATAGGCGAGACTTAGGTCAGCCAGCGCCGATCCGAGCTGCGCCAGACCCGAGGCCCTTGACACGCTAGTCCCGTTAAGGTTGAGGACTCGAAGGGAGTGGCAGCTCGAGCAGACGGCGGAGAGAGCGGCATCGTCGAAGGCGGGAACCATTGCCAGGGACAGGGACTGCAGGTTCACCAGCCGGGAGATGCCTGCGATAAGCGATTGAAAATAAACAAGTTGCACATTAAAAAAAAATACACTTATATACCGGCAACAGTTCACAAAAAATTGTAAAAATAATGATCAACAATTCGCCCATTAGTAAATTCCAATCAACCATTTTTGCAATTAACAATGAACAATTTTGCGATTAAAACCAATAATTCGCAGCCACCAACAAATACTTGGCAGCAGCAGCAGCAGTAGAAACAAAACGCAGCAAGACGACCAAAAGGAACAACACGCGCGACGGTGAGGAGCTGGAGGGGAGGTACCAGTTTTAGTGCAAGGGGTCAGTCAGGCAAGGATTATCCGTTGGCTCTTATATACCTCGTAGCATAATTGCACCAAATACCAAAAGGTTGCTACACAAAACGCCTCATTTTGAGCAACCTCAAAAACATCTCCATTGCATTTTTTGGTAGTCTGTACCTAACAACCAAAAGTCGTTACAACACACGCCTCCTTCTGCGCGAAACCCAACAATAAGCCCACCCGATTTTCAAGTAGTCTCTACTGCACCTTACCTAACTCCCAAAAACACTACATGAAATGCCTCCTTACGGAGCAAGTCTAAAAAACAATAACATTCTATATTCAAGTAGTCTGTACCGGGCTAACAAGGCTAACAAAATACACTACAAAAAACGCCTCTTCTTGGTTGAACCTCACCTGACAACACAGCTGACGTCACCCCGACCCCCTTGCACCCTTCCAGATCAAGACGGGTCAGGCTCGTCATCGCCGACAGCCCCCTCAGTCCAAGCGCAGACACCCCCCTCCCTTTCTCCGGAAGACAAAGCAACTTAAGCCTCACACATCCCGCCCCCCCTCTCCCGGGGTTTCCACTACACGCGGCGATTCGCACCAAAATTTCCTCGGTGGCTGACGTGCCGGACACGTCAAAATCGGTCAAGGATGTCCCTACGGGCGATTCCATGATGCGCGCGAGCCCCTCATTGGTCACTCTGACGCAACCTGCCACCGATAGGACGCTAAGACGCGACCGTAGTCCCCCCCCCACCCCAGCCCCCACCCCAACCCCCATACCGCCACGCCCGCCTCTGCCTGCCCTGAGGGCACCGCTCCCGCCTAGCACATGCCCAGACCCTGGCGGGGCGGCAGCGGGGGGCATAGCCCGCCCATCGGCAGCAGCTGCGTTGAGGACAGCAGGGCTAAGACCAACCGGGCATAAACAGAGGGCGTCCAACCCGTCGTCAGATAGTTCCGGTAGTCCTTCAAGCCGGAGAGACTCCAGCCGACCCCCGGGTCCCACGAGGGAGGATAGGTGGGCTACCCCCGCGTCCGTAACGCCGACACAGCCTGTAAGGTCCAGGTGAATCAGGGACGGCGCCCCCCTTGATAGGCTGAGGATGCCTAGATCTGCCACCTGGGACGACAGTACATGAAGGGTGGTTTCATGCGGATGCGACAGGCAATATGTTTTTGGGGGGAGGAGGGGATGGGGGATGGGGTGGTGGGTTATAGGGGGAGGAAGATGCAAGGGTGGGTAGGGGGGCAGGGGGGGGGGGGGGGGGGTAGGGGTTAGAGGGGAGAAGGGTGCCTAAGTCTTCCACCTGATTCATGACGGTACACTAGGCCGGTAGTGTTTATGCGGATATCTCAGAACTTATTTGGCGGTGGGGGGGGGGGGGGGGGGTACTCATTAGTTGCTTGCCTTAGTCATTTGACCATTGAACACGCTTCCCTTTCGAGACGGAGCACCGTTCCTACTCCTAAGAGAGACACCTCCAACATATGGGCGCTCGATACTTAATTTCAATACAACACAAAATACTACGGGCGGGCGGGGGGGGGGGGGGGGCGGGGGCATAGTGCGCAATAACAGTATCTATTTTGACTATTTCGTTCAAGCTGGGCCAAGGGGAATAAAAAAAATGCCTCATGTGTAGGATAGGGGAGAAGGGAAGAAACTGTTGACCACTGCTTGTCCAGAAGGTCGTCGCGGGTAAAACCTCCCACTACTAATAGTCGAGCTGGAAAAGAAAAAAAAAGCGACGGAACAAAGCAAAAGAAAAAGAAAAAAATGACGCTCGTAGATTGAACCCGCAAACGGAAAAAATGGCGACCAAAAGCGACGATTACACCACCGGCCACGCACAAACCAGGCCGAGCTGCCGAGGTAGAGAAAGTGTCCGAACTGCGACGTGAGCTGTATGAAGCACGCGCATCACCAAGGTCGCCCTTTCCCAGACTGTTGACATCATCGCAGTCCTCTTAGTTTCGGGCGAAACGTACGGGCCCCAAAGACGGTTATAACATAAACTCGCGCTGGTTAATATTTCTACCGGCCGTCAACTTGTCTGCCTTTGGGCAAGCAGAAAAGTCGGCAACGATCCACTTTTAACTGCTTTCTTTTTCGGGGGGTTCTGGTCATCGGACGGATCGCGTCACGACACATTCTACGAATAGCAATAGTGCTAATAGCACCACGGTAAAGGCGGCTACAGTGTCATTTTTCACTTTTTTTTTCTGGTACTTACCACATGAGGAGCTCGACTCATACCTCGCCCCTAAAGAGTTATATTTAGTTATTTTTTCATAAACTGACACGAAAGCGCAACCCTGATTCTCAAAATCACGGCGAAAAATAGAAAAACTCATACTAGAAAAACCAGAATGACAATTCCGGCGATTTTGTTCAAAATATTTATAGGTTAAGGAGCCCTAATATACAGAAAACATGATATTTTCGTAAAATACCTCTTTCCATGTAGCACAAGTCGGAAAAGGATATTCGGGCAAGCGACGCTGGAAAGCGGCCGCTGTTTTCGTGGCGCCTTCATAAACTAGAAACCCGCTTTGCTCGCAATAACAAAGGGAGGACAAGGGACATTTGGAGATTCGGGGCACGCGAGGAGTGGAAAGCAGCCCCTACAAACAGTTTTGGCGTCGTCGTGAAGTTAGAGCCTCGTTTGGTAATCAAAAAGGGCGGGAAAGGGCACGGACATCCAACAAGAATGGTCCTCTCTTACCTTGGTGCACCCTCTCAGTACAAGGGTTTCCAATGCTGGGAGCTTGGCCAGGGCTTTGAGCCATCCATTGGTGGCCTGCAAGGCAAAAAGTTCGTTGTTTTCGTGTCATGAAACAGCGGTTGAATCGCGTGGAACGCGATGTGGTGGCACTATTATCTCGTCGATTCCTCTCGTTTATGCTACCCGTGACTAGGGTTTATCTAAAAAAAACTGCTTAAGATGTACCTATTCCATTACAACAACCACATGTAATGGCAGTTTAGATGTAATAGTTGCCAGTTCTGCTATAATAGTAACCCTCCGTTGGCATCGCACGTGTGGAGCATCTCCCTATGCTGTACCCACACATGAAAGTAGAAATCATGGAACCATGTTGCGCCGGTGAAAACATCACGAATGCAGACATGTCCAGAAACCCATACAAAAACTACTGCATGTATTGCCAGGTATATAGAACCATGCGCCAACTACTGGTGTCAAATGCCGCGCTTCCTCCTTCACCTTGCACCCGGCAACACCGACGCTGACTAGGGCTCTCGGCTTCACTAGTACAACAACTACTACTTAACACTATGTACCAGGGTAGTATGATAACCTCATGTCTATCTGACCACAAAAAAACATGGAACCATACGGCGTCACTACGAAGTGTTTCCAAGTCAGCCACAAAATTATGGAACCGTGAGCTACTAGAGCTGAGGGAAAAAAACGTTTTCTCCTTTACCTTGCACCCAGTGACGTCGAGGCTGACCAGGGCTCTCAGCCCCACAAGCGTCTCGATCCCCTCCTGGGTGATCATGTCGTCGTGGGCTAGGGACAGCGACGTAAGCGAAACCTGCGCCGACCGAACACAGAACACGTTCAAACGACAAAAAAAAACACACCTGTGGATTGATCGTGATCTAGATAATCTACAGCGGACAGATCATGATATAGATCATCTGCAGCGGACAGATCATGATCTAGATCATTTACGGCGGACAGATCGTGATATAGATCATCTACAGCGGACAGATTATGATCTAGATCATCTACAGCGGACAGATCATGATGTAGGTCATCTACAGCGGACAGATCATGATGTAGATCATCTGCAGCGGACAGATCATGTTCTAGATCATCTACAGCGGAAAGGTCATGATCTAGAAAATAATCTACAGCGGATATATCGTGATATAGATCATCTACAAGCGGACAGATCATGATATAGATGCCGGTCGCCCCGGTGGCGTATCAGGTTATCCTCGAGCCTGGTATAGGTCAGTTTCGTGAGTTCGAATCCCCCCGAGTGCATACTCGTATAAATTCGTGGGGATTTTTTCTTGGGCCCAAATTGACGTGCGGAAAGCGCAAGAGCGTGAGTTAGCAACACTCAATGAAAAATCGACGAGGAGTGGAAATGCTGAACCCTATGCGATAAAAATGGAAGGCAAGAACCGGGGGGGAGAAGGGACGACACCTGTGACCACGGCTTGTCCAGAAGCTGGAAAGTAGATGTGTGTAAATATATATATAATAATAGATTATCTACAGCGGACAGGTCATGGTCTAGTTCATCTACAAGTGGATAGATCATGATCTAAATCCTCTACAGCGGACGGATAATGTATCTTACCGTTATGAGATGATGTGCATGATCTGCAAAGAGAGTTACAGATTCAATTCTCGAAAAGTTTGCTAGAGAGTGCAGATCTTACGGCCCCCACCCCGTAACATGACATACAGATCTTTCCTGAAATATCTAGATCGTCAGGTGGACATTTATTGGTCTGTCCGGCGTGTGAAAACATTGGAACACATGCGCAAAACAGAGTGTCCATTATCCCCTCCATGAAAGGAACCCAAGTCTTAGCCTTGTCGTGATCTGGTACAATAGCACGGCCCCCACCCCGTAACATGACATACAGATCTTTCCTGAAATATCTAGATCGTCAGGTGAACATTTATTGGTCTGTCCGGCGTGTGAAAACATTGGAACACATGCGCAAAACAGAGTGTCCATTATCCCCTCCATGAAAGGAACCCAAGTCTTAGCCTTGTCGTGATCTGGTACAATAGCCCTTAGCCCATATTGAATATTGGGATACCCTTCCCTGCATTCTCCTGTTGACCGTAGGATTGATACGACCCGTCCCCCGCCCCCTACTGGCGCACCTCCACTGTCACCCCACCCCCTCAGGAAACCTGACCCCTCCCCTCCCGCGCCCCGCCTCGAAAGGGATGCGCGGCAAATGCGTAATTGACTAAGGCAAGCAACAAAAGAGTACCCCCCCTCCCCCCCTTCCCCTCCGACTTATCCCCCCCCCCCCCCTCCTCCGACCTAACCCCCCCCCCCCCCGACACCCCCCCCCCCCTCCTCCGACCTACTCCCCTTCCCCCTGACCTAAACCCACTCCCACCTTCCGGCCAAGCTCATTGAGCAAAGCGTTCGTCACCCTCGGGTTCCGGTCGAGAGACAGTGATGCCACAGGGCAGCCACGGAACGCGGCGAGCATGATGGGCGTGAGGGCTCGAAGGTCCGCCAAGCGTTGCAGGATGCGCCCCGCCGTTGCTCCGTCTAGACTGCCGTAAGAGGGCTGGTAGCCCCCCCCTCTCATCCTCTGGCAGATGTCCTCCACTAGTATCTCCTGCTCAAGACGGGGTGCGACAGCAAGAGGGTTTCCCAGTGAATGACGCGTGCTCCGATGGGGGTGTACGAAATAAGGATTGCCGTATACCACTCTGTCCAGAAAACACAAGAAGCTCTTGGACGTTGATTTTCCTTTTTGAAAAACTTATATTCAGGACAGAGTGGTGTGTGTTGCCGTGTCTGCCAAACCTCAAGATATGCCAGATAACGCACCAAAAAGCGAAATACCAGGTACAAAATTTTGAGGCGGTCCGCATGTGCTTTTCTCAGTAAATCCGTAATGAGCGGCGACACCGCGCTCGGGGCGTAGCCCTACCCTGTGCTAGGTTTGGGTTGGGTTGGGTGGACGGCCTCTCGTGGGTTTCGTTAAACCAAAACTTGCAAACAACAAACACAAAAAAACACCTCAGAGAATCGTACCATGTAATAATATTCGTAACCATATATTTATCTGGTATGCAATGTGCAATGTTTTCCATGACTGGTGAAAAAAAAACACGTGCCCCCTACAGAGAGGAAAGTTCCGCCGAAGCTTGGCACGCACCATCACCGCCCAGACCTCACCGGTCGATGATCCCCGGGTGGTGTTGCCCCTGTCAGTTATACTATAAAAAAAAAAAAAAATACACTCCAGCTGTGAGATCGAAGATTTCGTTGAAAGTCATACTTGCAACCTGTGTGATACTCAAATCCCGCGTATTACTGGGAGTGTGTCCTCATTAAGGATACAGGTCGGCGATTATGTATAGCACTATCCATAAGCCTACACAACGGTCACGTGACTTCGTGGTCAATTCATAGAAAGCACAATTCGATGCGCGTCGACGAGGGAAGGGCTCGAGTATTTTGGCCATAGAGGTGAAGGCGCATACCGTAGTGTGACGGGGGAAGAAGAGCCTGCCTAGTGACCCCGGGTCTGAGCTACGACTATAATAGAGGGGGAGAAGGAGAAACAAAACTTTCAAGACCATCGAAGAGATAAGCAAAACACGAAACTGCAGCGATTACATAGCCAACAAACCACAAGGATAAATGTTCTCGGGTTCGATTAACCTCGTTGGCCAGCTATGACCTCCAACGCTCACCCCGGTAGATAACCAATAACCTCGTCTCAGGGTGCGACGCCGTGTCTTGCGGACGAGGTGCGGCAAGGATGACTGGAAAAAACCCGTCGTGGGCATCTGCAAACTCCTTCGAGACGTCTCAACTTGCCACTCCACGTACTCTCAATGAAGTACGTGAAAAAAAAGCGGACGAAAACGAGAGCACGTCAAGTGCTAAGTTTTTTGGTCCCCAAAAAGCTGGTTGGTGCCCACAACGATTTTGTTCTAGCCATCCTAGCGGCACCCCATCCTCAAGCAGGCCGTCTTATCTTGAGACGTGGAAACCCCTCCCGGGTCATTTGGCCAGTTAACGCCTTTTCAACCGGAAAGCCGTCTTTTTTACACGACTACTTAGAAATTGTATAGGGAACGGTTTTCGGGCCCTAAAAGGGTTAAGGGTCTGGATAATGACGGCATGTACCAACATTCCATACACCGTAACAGATCGCGACCTAGATCATCTTTAGACCACATGGGTGGCGTTATGAGCTGTCGTGGAAGAGCTGTGCCCTACTGGTCCCCCCCGAAAAACTTCATCTACGTGTTTCAGATCATGATACCAATATATTTGACCAGGGAAACACGCAGATGTAGTGTGTTTCTATGTGACCTGTCGGATGTGGGCAGCTGTATAGCCCCTGTTGCTGTTCTCGCATTACCTCATCGTCCGAATCCAGCTCGTGGTTACAACACAGGCCCCAGGCCGCAACAACTCTGGGGCAGGTAGAACAACTCAGGGAACTTTAGACTAAAACAAAAACAGTTCAAAGAACTGATACAATTCATATCATATCACCTGGAAAAAAAAAATAAGAGTTACCCGTCGAAGTTATCAACAAAGTATCAAGACGAACATCACACGGTCCATACGTTTCTGTTCGGAGCGGCGTGGCAGCACTAGACCAGAAAGCAAAGCGAAATAATTAAAAAAATCAGGTGCGAAAATGTCATTACAGTATCACGCATCAGCCACGGCAGCAAACGTCCAACAGTAGCATGCAGCAGCAACGGCAGCAGTGGTGCCCAATGGCATCAGGCATCAAGCATCAGTCACGCCAGAAGCAACGCCCAACAACGGCATTCATTAGGGGACGGAAAACAACTAGTATGAAGTGTGCTATCAATATCAATAGTAACGCCTTCACAGCTAAAAATCCTTTTGGGGGGATAAATTTACTTGAAGTTAGTATAGGGAGGGATTTTGGGGGTATAAAGGGGCAGCATTATAAGCCATCCGACGACCAAAGCGTCAACGGATGTAGAGCAAGTCTCCCCCCAAGAGCCCGCCTTAGGACATCTACCCCGTCTAGCATATCTGCCAAAGCGCCATGCACCAGCCACGCTAGCAGTGGCCAGTGACGTCATGCCCTCTCTCACCTGCAGGGTAGACACCACCGCCTTCGGTGCCGAAGACGCGACAGCACCATCTCCGCTCCCATCCCCTCCCCCCGACAGCCTCGCAAGCCGCTGCATCCTCACAGCCGCCGCACGGTCTTCGCTCGCGCCTCCCCCCCCCGCCCCAACTCCCGCCCCCTCCCCGTCGTCTCCACCTCCGGCTGCCCCAAGGGCACCGCCCCCACCGAGCACATGCCCGGCTCCAGGGGGGGCCGCAACGGCAACACCTCCCATGTTCGGGAGCCCCATTGGGTTGGCGAAACCAGCACCGCCGTGCTGAAAAGCGGGGGGCATACCTTGCGCGAATGCGGCAGGGTTAACGCCTGCCGCTCCGGGAAGAGGCTGCTGGGGGTCACCCTCCCCATCTTCCGGCTGGCCATTACCATCGTCCCATTCACCGACACCCTCGTCTTCCCCATCCTCCCCTGCACCGCCACCCCCACCCCCCCCTCCTCCTCCTCCTGCCCCCAGGATCGCGCCGGGAAACGGAAAGCCGCCAAGCCCTAACCCGCCCCCCTCCTCGTTCTCAGCCTCCTCCTCCCCCTCCTCCCCTCCGTTCATCGCGTCCCACATCTGATAAGGGTTTTCCATTCCATGGTTTCCAGCGTCCTCTTCGTCCTCGTCGCTTCCCTGCCCCTCCCCGTCCGATCCATCCCCTCCACCCCATCCACCGCCTTCGCCAACACCCGCCCCCCGCCCCCCCCACCCCCGCCCCCTTCCTCCGTGAGGAAATCCACGCCCTCCTGCTTGCGGAACGCCTCCCAGACCTCTGCCGGTACCACCTCCACCCCTACCTCCAACCCCACCCGCAACAACACCCCCACCACCAACCCCGACCCCACCCCTACCCCCGCCCCTACCTCTACCCCTACCCCCATCCCCGCGGCCACGCCCACCCCGTCCATAAACGCCTCCAGGGTATCCTCCTCTTCCACCTCTGCTGCCGCCGACCCAACCCCCTGCGTTTTCCTCCGAGGGCATGCCGCCCTTGCCCTGCTTGATGCCACCCGAACCGCTGGCATCGTGGGAAGGGTGAGAAAGCAAAGCGCAGGTGGGAGGTTTTCAACCTCTTGGGGGGGGTTCAACGTTTTAACGTGGCAGGTAGCACGGGCGCGAGTGAGGAGAGGGGTGGTGATAGCTTCGGTGGGGTGTGGTGGAGTAAGGTGGGGCGGGCCATCCCGCCTTCCCTCGCTCCCCCTGCCGTCCCTGCCGCTCGATACAAAATCCTCCCCCCTGCCTTTTCCTTGGCACATAAAATAGTTAGCCTCGGTTGGCACTAACTCTGTGAAATCATACCCATCACTGCGTGAGCTAGACAACCAACGTACCGTTTGTTTTTTCCTTTCTTTTGGCGGTTACCATGATGGGTATCGAGTTACATCATATTGTGCGGGGTGGAGAACCCTAACTCCGCACAAGAGGAATGATCGCATAACGTAGTGAATATGGTAAGGCACCCACGAGGCAGTTACATTGTAATACCCATTGCTGTCTCTGGAATGGCCACACCAGAAACAAAGTAACTCATTGGCGCTGTCATCCATAAGCAAAAAAGTAGGCCCAAGGTGCCCAAGTCAGTCTTAAGAGCGGTTCTTGGAAGGATGCAGTTCACCCTTTATGCGACTCGCCGAACATCTCACGGCGCTTCGCGCTTGGTGCGAGCAATGTCTACCTGGTTGGTGAAAACCCGACGTGCTCCGTCCCGGCATAGTAGGGATGCGAGGGTTTATGGTCATACGACTACGGCCATGCACAAACTGACTCCCCTCCCTCCTCACGACTAAACCAAGCAACAAATGAGTACGCCCCGCCCCCCTTCCTCCTCCCCCCTCCCTCCCTTCCGATGCAACTCCCCCTGCTTCTCACTCCCCGGCCCCTCCTGCCAACTAGCCAAATTCACCCACACGGCAGTGCCCACCTTAACTGCACCGTCAGCCGTATTTTCGGGCAAAAGGCCGACTCCAGTCCGATGCATCCCCTCCCCCCCCCCTTCCTTCCTACCAGAAAACCGTACATAATGAGAATTAGCATTGCCTACCTGAACTGCACCATCAGCCTCCCCCTTGGGCAAAGGCCAATGCTCTCCACCGTGACCTCTCCTAGCTCTTCAGCCGCGAAGGCGCGCCCGGGGGGTGGGAAGGGGCAGCGCAACTCTAACTCCTTGCCCTGCACCTTTCCTGTGGATGCGGTTGTTTTAGTTTTAGTTTTGGCTTTGGTTTTAGCTTCTCAGTTTTAGTTTTACAGTAGTTTTTAGTTGTTGTGGTCATGTGCGTTTCGTGTGGCGGTTACCTAGTTGCGACTGTGGTAGTTGTGGTTTTAGCTGTGTTGGTTCTCAATGTGGTTGTAGCTACTGTTGCTGCTATGGTTGTTGACTACCACATGGATTTTCGTCACCACAAGTCCATGAACCACATTCTATATTCCGTACCAGTATACAGTACCTGGCTTGCCAGAACACATTATACCAGGCACCCAGTACAAATCACACCACATATTCCGTATACACCAAGTATGCACTACCATCGGAGTATTCTTTATGCCATAGACTTTGTTGCTGCTGTGTTCTCGGTACCTTGGGAGGCCACCCGCGGCAGTTCTCTGGCCTCTCAGACTACTGTCAGCTCTTCTTTGCCGACGAGAAAAATGTTTTTGCCAGACCGATCCCTAGACTGGTTTGTTGTTTTCCTCGTTTTCCATTTTTCCTTTCTTGTTTTCGAACCTGCTTGTTCTGCGCACACAGCGAAATGACTGCAGAAACCAAGCTCCGACACCCACATTACCTGCGTACCGCGAGCACAGCAGAACAGCCTGTACAGAGCAGCAAAGCGCATACCGCAGTGCGGTCGTGTCGACCAGACAGCAGAGTGGACAACGCAAACCAGCAGCAAATAACAAGTGTTTGACCAAGATCTACTTGCATGTACGTACGAGTATTTCGGTGTCAATTCTCCCAGCTGTTTGTTTTCTTCGTTGTTATTTGTGTTCTTTGAAAACAAATTGCGTAATTAAGCCACCAACATCGAATAACCTGGATTTTTTCCAAGTACCGCCGACACCCACTGTAGTCCTGTGACGGACCGCTGTCTAGACGTAATATACATACATGCTATTAGAACATAAGGTGTGACTGAAGTGACCTACAATAGCTGTCTCTTTGCCGCCACTTCAACCACATGTTCCACGCTGCTGTGTGTATTTTTTAGTAATAAACCGATTCCACCCCTCGACATTTAGGCCATCCAGTGCCCGTGTCAATGCGTTATCCTAGAGAGAAAGAGCCAAAAGCTCTGTAGTCACGAACTTCGAGACAGACATGTACATCGCAAGTAATTCTGAAAAACAATATGCCAAGTACACACGGTATAATCATGCATGCGGCATCCGGGCTTCTTTCCTGGAGCATGGCGGCGAGACTCTTGGCATTGTCAAGTCGCCATTTTGCACCTACATTCAAGCGTGAACCTCTGTCCGCTTCACATAGCTTGTTGTTTTTTTGTTCCTTCCTGAGCGAGCGTAGCGCGTGGCAACTGCCGCCCGCGGAGCGAAGCCCCTTGTAACCGATTACCATATTCACAGGGACCACCCGGCAGACTGAACTAATCTCTCACCGGCGCTGGGTTCGTTGGACTGAAGCCAGTTCACCACCTCCAGGAGCGAAGCCGCACCTCTAAAAGTGCTCGTCACAGAGGTACCGTCGGGAAGACGCATCGCCACGACGGCCTAAAAGCGATCAAATGGGACATTGGATATGGAACTTGGGACATGGGACATATATAAAATATGGAACATAGGACATACGATATAGAACATGGAATATAGGATATGAAACATGGGACATAGGATATGGAACATGGGACATGGAACATTGGAGACACGGAACGCCGATAAAAAAGCACGCATGTTGTAGTCTAAGGCTACCCTATGGTCTACCAGGTACTGCACTTAGTAGTATTAAAACATTCCTCTGAAACACTTACCACGCGTTTCTATTGCTCGACGATCCAAAAAGCGTTCAAGCTCAAACTTCGAAATCCCAAAATCCCGAACGAAAAATTACCAAACCCAGACATAAACCCCAACACCAATATCCAAAAGACAACAACACGGTAGGCGCCCGACTTGACGCACCACCACGAGCCGCAGCTGCCAATCCCCCCCCGCCCCCTCTCCTCAGCCAGCAATAGCTGATAGGGCTGGGTTGTATGGGAGAAGCTCACAAAACGGCATGCTGGAATAGCGTGGGCGCGCAGCCGAGAAAGTATGGAAAGATATAGGAGGCATAAGAAGAAGATATACTGCCCACAGAGAAGTTTGGGGGGAACAAGAAAGACGGAAAATAAGGAATACAAGTACGGGACAGAGGGAACCAAGAAAACATACTGTCCATAGAGGAGCTTGGGGGTAGAAGGATCAACAAAAAGAAGAAAAAAAAGGATAGAAGTAAGAGACAGGCTAGCGCTAATTGAGAAGGTGAAAGAGGAAGAACATTTAGCGATACCTGGTATACAAGGCGTTGAGATAAGAGGTGGGAGTGGAAACATATTGGCACGGCCCAACGGACTACGTGAAACGCTGAGCCGCGATTTCGTATAGGGGACCTGGACCTGCCAGAAAGAACAAAGGGTATACCTGTAGTCGAGTGGACGAGGAAGAAGGCGCACGCAGGTGCCCTTGTGGCCAAGCATAATTGTGTATAGCTCACATAGTGGGAGAATGTGAGCTGCACAAGGAGGAGCGGGATGTAACAAGCAGGAGATGGGTACAATAGACGGGTGCAACATGAAGAAGTCTGGTACACTAGATGGTAGCGAGAAAACGACCGCTATCCTAGGACAAAGATGGCGATCACATACGAACCAATAAGTAAGATAAGCAAAACGTTTTCATATAGTTTCCATGTACTGGTATTCTGTGGAAGAAACGCATTTGAGCGCCCACACGTTGGAGGCATCTGTGATTGGAGTAGAAACCGTGATCCGTCTCAAACGGGATGCGCGGTCAACGGGTGAACAACAGCGGCAAGAAATAAATGAGTACGCCTTCCCCGCCCGCCCCCCTCCTCCCTTCCCCCTTCCGCCCCCACGTCACCCGCCCCCGCCACCTCCCCCCACCACCCCGCCCCGCCCCCTTTCCTACCTCCGGTTGACCTCCTGTCGCCTCTGCTCCAGCGACACTCGGAGCGCTTGCAGCGGCCCCTGCCCCGCTGCCCCCACCACTACCGCCGCTGCTGCCCTCACCGTGGGCGACAGGTCTGGCATTACCCTTCCGCATCTTGGCATCGTCGCGTTGCTCCTTCCATATCGCCAGCTCCTGGGACAGGAATAATTGAAAGGCGCAGTACAGCAAGAGGAGGGTTTCGTGAAGAGATGGGTGGTATGTGCACTTCCCATATCGCGGGCTCCTGACATAGGAAGGAACGAGAGGTTTGCACAGCATAAAGATGGCACAAATGTCCATAGAAACCTTGCGCAACAGGATAAAGGTTCCTGCCGTCAAGCTGTCTGAGTTGGTGAGTGGTGGACGATGTAGCTGTTGTTATTCTGACGTTAGCTCATCGTCACGCCAATAACCCGTGGTCACACGGCGCAAGCTTCGCCAATCCTTGAGTCGGGGAAAGGCCTCGCCAGCAAAAATAACACAGAACAACACATAACATATAAAACGGCATTTTGGATTGGATGGTGCTTGTCGGAAACGCGGATATTTGTTGAGGTACAACAGACAGCGTAGTGATATAGTGGAACCCTCGTTAGGAACTCGTGCAGCAGGATGTTAGAAACTGTCCGCAACATGTGTGCGTTGGCGGGATGGGGTGGGATGGTCAGTGTGATGTGGTGTAGTGTATAGTATGGGATGGTCAGTGTGGTGTGGTGTAGTGTATAATATGGGACGGGGTGGGGTGGGGTGGGGTGGGGTGGGGTGGGGTGAGGTGGGGTGGGGTGGGGTGGGGTGGGGTGGGGTGGGGTGGGGTGGGGTGGGGTGGGATGGGGTGGGGTTGGGGTGTGGTGGGGTGGCGTGGCCAGGTGTGGTGTAGAATGGGGTGGTCGGGTGTGGTGGGGTGTGGTGGGGTGTGGTGAGGTGTGGTGGGGTGTGGTGTGCCGTGGTGTGGTGTGCCGTGGCGTGGAGTACCGCGGCGTGGTGCGGTGTGCTGCGGTGTGCTGTGCTGCGTTGTGGGGTCTATTACCCCCCCCTTCCTCTTAAGTTCCCTTCTCCTCTCTCGCGTGCCCCCTTTCCTCTCTCCACACACCTGTTGGCGCCGCCGCTTTGCGTCCCCCCTTAACTGCTTGGTCTGCTTAGCTTCCTGCTGGCGCTGCTTGTCGAATACGCGTTGTCTCTCTTCCGCTTCGGTCGCTCGCCTGCAAACGTGTATCGTCGTATATAATGCGTACAACAGTGGAGTATCGCGTTTAAAGCAGTAGGCTATTGTATCACAACAGTGAGATATCGTGGCAAAAGAGCAGGATGTTGCAGCACACCAGTAGGATACTGCCGTACAACAACAGCATGGTATTGTAGCGCAACAGTACAACAACAGCATAGTATTGTAGCAGAACACCAGTAGGATCGTATATAGCAATGAAACAGCAGTAGCGTATTGTCAGCAGTAGGATATCGTAGTGCAACAGCAGTAGGGTGTTGAAGGGCAACACCAGCAGTATAACCTATCGTATATACCTGAGTACATACCCGAGTACGACCCAAACAACCAGGGGTTCGATACCCGGGTGGTCATTGTAAAAACACGACGCACGTGTTTCTGTCCGGAGCAAACATAAATACAAGGCCCCGACAACCTCTCAGATCTCCAACCTGAAAAAAGCCTATTTCCAACTCCGTACATACCCTACTCTATAACAGTACTCACCGCGATGGAACACTCGGGCCCGCGGGAGGTAACGGCGGTACTGATTCCAAAAAGCCCTCGCCGCCACCGCCGCCCCCACTCCCACCCCCACCGCCAACCCTTCCCCCCGACACCGAGGCCGGCTTAGCTCTAGCAGGCTCCGAAACGCTCCCCCCCGGACCGCCACCGCCACTGCCACCGCGTGTTGGAGTTGTACGTGCGCTCGGCGTTATGTTGATTCTAAGAGCGGCGTTATCGTCGCCGAGGGAAGCAGAAGGAGGCGGTGGTTGAGCGGGCAAAGGAGGCGGATCTGCTCCGTCCCAGCTGAGGATCATGGCCGCGGCTCGGTCTACGTTCCCGTTGGAAGATGCAAGGGCGACTTCCGCGGCGTGTTTCTGAGGGGGGGAGATTGTGAGAACGTCCGCGAGGAGGATTGGGGTTGGCGAGGGGGGTAAGGTGAACGCTGCTACCCGGTCTACGCTCCCGCCGGAGGATGCAAGGGCGACTGCCGCTGTGTTTTTCTGGGGGAAGGGGTTACGGAAACGTAGAGGGGGAAATGGTGGTAACGTTCTCGGGATGGGGATGGGGTTGGGGGTTGGTGGGGGAGGGGAGGGAGGTGTAAGATCTACGAGGGGTAGGTGTTGGAAAAAAAAAGTCCATTTTGGCTCATAGGCTCCACGAAAAACAAATCCAGCGTGATACTTGAGTATTTCGACACTTCCTGTCCCGCAAGTAAAATTCCTTATGATTACACAGACCCTTAACGGTGTCCGACGGCGTAGGCGGTGATGTTTTGACGTCTTCGGTGTTTTTTAGTTCAAAACCTTTTTTTTTTTTTGAGCACGCACCACCCTGCATGCATGCATGAACGGCCGAAAAAAGAGCAGCCGGCCGCTAAAAAAAAAGTATTTCGCCCCTTTTCCAGATGCGAAAAAAGTGTTGAGAAAAACTTTTCGTTGATCGTCCTCGCCGTCACTGGGGCTTGATGCTAGATAGTCCCAGGCCTTCGTAAAGGCACCGTGATAATATCTTACCACCCTTTCTAACGTTCCTGCCTTCTGCCGCGCCGATACCCCGGTATGCTCCAGACTAAAGTCGTTATCGAAAAAAGTCTCAAAACAAATCTTGAAAAAAATCGAACCCCCGCCAAATTTCCCACTTTTGGACCCACTAATTTTCAGTAAGTCCGACTCAGATTTTATATTTTGGTATGACCATCACCGTATCAATAGCTTTCCAGAAAACCTAACTGCAGCATCGTAGGCAAATAACTCCATTGGCGAGATATGATCTGCCCCTCATAAGGACCGCATCGTACTTATGGGACAGAGGGAGTATGTGTTTTTTTTGTAGAGATATTGACACGTTTCTTCGCAAGAAGAGAACGGCTTGTTTCTTGGTATCGAGATAACGACGTGATTAAAAGTCCCAACTTCGATATAAACAGCCTCTGGCAGGCAGTATCTAGAGTAACCATGGTGCAGAACGGCGATCACACGCCGGAGCAGAGAGAGAGCAGACTAAAAGTTTCGTGCATAACATGGATGAAAATCGATGTACGTGACTCGTCAAATGTACTGGCAATCTGACCGCTCTCTAAAGGAGGGTTGTATTGCCAGGTGAAAAGTAATGGAAATAGATCCTGACCCAGTACCCAGCCCTACGAATATAATTTTGTACGTGAAGAGCAAAGAGCTTCGACTATCTTCTGAAGGAGACAAGTCCTACCAAAACTGAACCGAAATTTATGCATCCAACACCAATGGGGTACTCGCTGTGCCGCTGCTACAGGTATTACCCGCCGAGTACCCGTGACCAACGAGTACCCGCCAAGTTTGGGCAAAAACACCTGGGTACTCGCGAGTATTCGGGGCCGCGGGTAGCCGGGTACCCGATAGCTCACCCTGGAAACCCCGACGATGAACATGAATATCCCTCAAGTCACGTTCCCTGGGCAGAGTATCGCATTTGTTTGCGATACGTTTGAACTTGGGGTCAGGTCGCCGGAGCTGGGCTACTGGACTGGCTTGCATCCCAGGGCAGGGCACGTTGAAGCTAGTGCAGTGGGTACAGTACCCCGATTCAAGAACGCCCAACATAAGAGCATTCGGGACTTAAGAGCGGTCGAATCGGCATGTCCCGCGATTACGAAAAACTATATATTTCCCACGACAGATAAGAGTAGTGTGCAGGTAAGAGCGCTTGTTTCGGCGTGTTACGGGTCTCTCTTTAATCGGGGTACCCTGGGGGATGTCATGTGATGTGTGTGAGAGGGACACTATACGTGAGAAGGGCTTCCTGAGTGTTGTGTAACACTACCCAGGGGACGTGGTTTAGGGGAAGAAAATATTTCACGTCGCGGGTTTCCAGGGTGATATATAACGGATACTCGGGTCCCCGGGTACCCGCGGCCTGTTATAAAGTGCTACTCGCTACCGTGACGTGTACTAGCAAACCGGGTAATACTCGCGAGTGCTCGCGTAATTAGCAAAAGGGTAACGCTTCTAGCTGCTGCTGTATATTACGTAGACTGCAATATATGACCAGGTACTTACAGGATGTACATGATAAACTGATGCATTCCTTCCACAGCACTCCAGATTTTGTCACCCTCAAAAACGGGTTTTACAGTTTCCGCGCACAGATTGATTAACATCATCCTGTTGACCCTGGTACAAGCTACACTGCAGTTCCAAGGGGAGTCCCCGACCCATATCCTTAATGACACGCACCCCAGTAATACGCGCGATCGGAGCATCACACACACAGCACGCGAATATGAGCTTCGACGAAATCTTCGATCTCACAGCTGGAATGTGTTTTTTATATATATAATATTACCAGGTACAGCAATAGTACCAGGTACCAGGCAACACCTACTTGCATTATGGGTGTGAAACAAATGACAGAACAGCGAGTTAGTCACCTTCTATCTTGCACGTCAGCCCAGACCCAACCGACCCCAAACATAACCCTAACCCTATAGACTAAACCTGTAACCCTACAACCCTAACCCTTTGGGGAGCTCGAGGTCGGCGGGCAGTTCCGCGTCCCCGCCGCGTCCGCCGCGTGTTCCGTACAGGTCAGCGTTTTACCAAAAACTAATCAGCGGACCGAACGGCAGGCCTCAACCAATCAGACACATGGTGTGCGGTCATGCTTTTTGCACGCCGATAATGCAAACTGGTGTTACTCCGGGTACCAGCGCGACCCAGGTAGGGACGCATTGGCTTTTTGGTGCTGGCACGTAAAAGCGTCAGAATCAGCCGAAAAGGAAGGGGCAAAAGGGCAACTTCGACGTGTCCTTGTTTCTGGCGGCTGCGCTATACGAACCCCTGGGCCATGCTTTCGTCGAAAAGGCTTGCACAGGGCAAACCCAATCCGCACACATACAGGCAGCAGGCAGCTTCTTTGGGCGATGACGGTAGCCTTTTTCTTCAGAGGTCATTATTAGCCCAGGGGACAGCTGCACGAAAGATTGACGAGAGACGAGTCTGCGGAGTTTCTGAGAGCTTCCTTGGCATGCGCGGCGGAAAAGTCCTGGCGAATCGCACACAATGTAACATTGTGGACGGAAATTCAAGGGCCGTATTGCCTTCATATTACTACTAAAATGGACATCAAATTTCCGCCCAGGGTAGTTTCAAACTAAGGTAAGAAATCGGAAATCGGTGATTATTCAGTCTTAGCGAGGAGAGGGTCTTGAGCCGTGAGTGCCAAAAGCTGTTACGGACATTGCACGGGTTGCGAAGCAATGACGGGAGGGAACGGGTTCGGGTTCTGAGCGCTTTGTGCTTGCGCGAGGCAAGTGGCGTCGGCAGCAGCAGCAGGCGGAATTAGAGCAACAAATAAATGAAGACAAGAAGTCGGCGATTCATTATCTACCGAGTGAGAGTCTCGAGCTGTGCCCAGAGCCAAAGCTGGGACGAAAGTAAGCAGCGAGGGGGTGGGCTTGGCATGAGAACGTACTGCACGAGCGCGGGGCCATCAGCGTCAGCAGCAGCAGCAAGACATTCCACCACAAAATCGACGCTAGTGCTGTGCTCCAAGTTTCTGGCTTCAATGTTCAATGCAACAAGCTATAGAAGTAACCGGCCCCTTTCGTGTTCAACTTGCCTCGAATCCAGCCTGCACGAGCAGCTCGACCGCGGTCCCGTTCGCAGCTGAAGTGGCCATCTTCCCGGCACGAAGTGATGGAGATTCTACAGGCTGAATGTTCAGTAGTGCTGGCTGATCAAGCTAACAGCCGCTGTGGACGAGTTCCAAAAAGCGAGGTTTCGTCGTCTCATCAGTTGATCGATAATCGATCATATCTCCGCCTTCCCATCGCCTCTTTCGTATGGAACACCCCAGAAAGGAAAAAACACGAGCACATACACAACATACACGTCATACATGTTGCGCCTGCACTGTGTACCTGGTATGACGCATGTTGCGATGGGGGTAGTACTGTTCGGCCAAATCGTTTCTGGCGGACGGGGGTCCTTTACCCAACATTGTCGTTGGAATACGATCTGTGTGTTTTCGGGAGCAGGGTTCATTTCCCTCGAAGATCAGTGTGCCACGAGGCTCAGAAAAATCAAATGTGCATCTCTGGTCTACAGCTCTTGAAGCGTGTGTCGCATCTCGCATGTACCGGCACTCTACACTACTGCTGTAGTGGGAGACGCACAAATACGAGGTAACAGGTAGGTCTTTAGACACAGCAGCAGTTTTGGGGTGCCTATGCAAGAACCCACCAAAAGAAGAGAGAGATGCTGCGAGCATCAAGTGCCTGCTCTTTTCTCTTGGCACTCAGTCTGGTCTTGGGGCTGTACGTTGGGGTTGGAACTCGGGGGTCATTATCTGTCACTTCTGGTGTTCCTCGTTCCGCACCTACATCAACAGTAGCAGTATGGTGGCCTGCAACAGCACCATGACAGTAAACGAAGCAAGTCAAAGTTTTTGTTGCTCTGCCTGGGCCCAGAGTTTTGCATAAGCACGTAATACACTCCTCCCTACCTGGGGTAGTACTTACAACAAATTATGTCTCACGCTGTTCTGGTGTGTATATGTACTGCTTGTAGAGTCGTCTCGACGTCAACAAGTGGTTTCATGGGGCCTTGCGGACAGTAGTAGTCCTTAGACCTCACCACCGATAGTTATTATTATTGTGTTTTGCCATCTGACAATGTGCAGCGTGAGTGCCGATCACAAAACGACGAATAAATTCGACACCATCGTTATGGCTGTAAATGACGCACACTACACTACCTGTGTACGCGAGGCGAAGAGGGCTATAGCCCTAAACGATTATAGACCGGGTTAGGGCCGGGCATATTTTCATGAGTTACTAGACCTAAACATCGATTGATCGGATTGGGGTTAGTTATATCGTATGGTACACAGTGACTCTCAACCATCGTGTCGAATTCGTGGTATGGGGGCCTCGCTGTGAGGAACCAAAACGGGTAGCAACCGCGTTGTCCGTCGATCGATTTGGAAACTTTCCGGGAGTGCGCGAGGCTGCTTTCTCTAGGATTCCTCGAGGCCAACAACTGGTTGTTGGTTATACAGAACTACCCACTGAGCTACGTAGTCACCACTGAGCTACGTAGTCACGTGACTACGTAGCTCAGTGGGTAGTTCTATATAACCAACAAAAGATACGTTTGGGAGTCCGCCAATTGACTCCCACCGACCTCGTAACAGGGATCTCCGGGGCTCTCTCCCCTCGCCACGCACTACCGTAGTATTCAGGGGCAAACTATCAAAACCATTAACGTCTCCAGAAGCACGGTCGCAAAGGCGTTATTTCCTTTTTGACTTTCCCGGAAAAAAGCGGAAACATGAAGTCGGCGGGGCTCGAACCCACGACAGTATCAGAACCACCATGCGAGGACAACCGCCTCATTGAAAGCGGTGCAGCAGCTCCCACAAAACTTGTATGCGAGCTATAGCATCCTCAACAACCTGCGCAAACACGTACGTGTTTGAATTTCGTACAGCATTTCCTGGTATACAACAGCGTTTTGGAACAGCTGGAACCTGTTTCGTTACTACGGACTAGATTCTGGTGATGAACTAACGTGAAAACAACATTCGAGCAGCGGTTCGCAGCCGTCCTTTGTACAAACCGCGCACGAGAAGCTCATCATTCTGCGAGCGACCACGTACTTGGGTGCTCTTTTCGAGAACGGGCGTAGATGAAACAAAGCATGCCGAACGTTGCATTTCTTGAGTGCGGAAACGTGGATGAAACAGGTTGACGCTGATCCATACATGTTTAAACGCCTTGGATAAACACAAAAAGCGGGCGTGGCGCAACTGGTGCGTTACACAAGCCGCCCTCCCACTATCGACCTGCCGAATATGACAGCCAAAAACACAGGCTGGGAATAATTAGACCCTTTCTTGACATGGTTATCACGATGGATAAGCGCAGAGGAAAGAATATTATTAACGCGCACCCCACACACACGGGGCACACACAAAAACAGCGCACATTCTTCTGCATCACCCCCCTCAGAGCAACTTCAGACCAAAAACGCCTCATTTACGGAACGGTGGACGAAAAAAAAAACACGTCCGACTCTCGTCTCGCGTAAGGAAGGGCGATGTGCATCACGGGCCGTTCGACTTTTCCCTTGCACACGCAGGAGATATTCTTGAACTAAACCAAGAGAAAAACAGAGGGGATGGCGTGCCTCTTTCCCCTATCAGGCTTTCGCCAACAGGATTTCGGTTTTTCTGCAAGCGTCATCCTGCCAGAGTCTCCCATTCCCTGCTAGGTTTTCCTACCAGGAATTCCCCTTTCTTGCCAGGATTCCTACTAAGGTTTCCTCACCAGACTTATCCTACCATGGGTTCCCCAACCAAGCCTGTTCCTATCAGGGGTTCCCCGCCAGGCTTGTTCAGCCAAGGGTTCCCCTGCCAGAGTTTCCCTGCCTGTCAGGGTTTCTCTACCGTGAATTTCCTGCAAGGGGTTCCCCAAACAAGGTTTTCGCTGCAACCCCCCCCCCCCCACCACCACCACCAGGTATAAAGTCTAAGATTCCATTTCGTTGATGGCGACAAGGTGTGCCTCGATGGCGTCTTCGTCTAGGGTGCGGAATCGCCCTTTCCCCCCGTCGCCGGACACAACGCCGACCTCCACCTACGTAGGAAGCGAGCAAGCAGCGAAATACGAGGGGAGAACAGTACCCAGAGGATACGGGAAAGAGGGGTCGAGCAGCAGAATACGGAGGGCCAAGCAGCACCCAGGGAATAGGGGATTGAGGGGTCAAGCTGCACTCCGATAGCATGCACACCCAAGAAATATGAGATGGAATCCTTAAGCGGCTTCCGGGTAACACGTAGCACCCAGGGGGTAGGGGGTACAGTGGCTAAGCGGCATCCGGATAGAGGGAGTAGAGAATAAGGGCAGAGGGAGTAAGCATCGCCCAGAGGTATAGGGGATAGAGAAAGAATCGTCCAGAGGATATTGGGGGGAGGACAGGGCGCAGGTGACGGAGGCACCAAATGGCAATCAGGGGCCAGGGGAAGATAGAGGGAACACCACCCAGCAGACAGGGGATAAAGCAAACAGCATCCACGGGATAGGGGACAGAGGGAACACGCGACAACCCGGGGATAGGGACAGACGGATCAAGCGGCAACCAGGGGGTAGGGGATAGAGGGAGCAACAAATACTGCGAGTAAGGGGATAGGGGATAGCGGGATCAAGAGACATGTAAGGAATAAGGGAGGTGACAGGGGATAGAGGGAACAAGGTGCAACCAGGTGATCGCGGATCGAGGGACCATGAAACACTAAGGGGACAGGGGACAGCGGGATCAATCAGAGGAGAGCCGAAAGAGGGATCACGCGGCATCCAGGAAAGCGGGGACCACCCGGGGAATAGAAGGCCAGGCAGCACCCAACGAACAGACCGGAAGGAAACAATGCAGCGCAAAAAACAGAGCGAGCACCCCAAGCGGGTGGGGGTGACGCGATGCTGAAAACAGCACATTCCAAACAAACAATACGCCCACAAAAACAAGCGCCCGTGGAATAGACGGACAGGCAGCACCCAAGGAACAGACCGGCAGGAAACAATGCAGCGCAAACAACAGAGCGAGCACCCCAAGAGCGGGGGGGGGGGGGTGACGCAATGCTGAAAACAGCACATTCCAAAAAAAACGTCCACATACCAAACACGTAATCGCGCCGCGGTCGCCACAAGATATCCTTATACAAAGTACATGAATATATCATTATATATGCGTATATAACTTTAAAAAGAGACACCACAGCAGTGAGGTTGACAACCATTAACGCCGACATAGCCGTTACAGCCGCTAGAAAAAATGGATGTAATTGAGTTATCAAGTACTCAAACGGTCCAACTCACAGGTGACATGCATACATACAAGTAATATTTTCATAACATAAAAGGTCACCTCGTTGCCCCGGAAGTCCGTTACAGCCTGCAGGCACTGGATGGCACAGCGTACCGTCGCGTCCTCATCCATCTCCTTCAACCCGTCAACCTGAACACAAGTAAAGACAGCGGTGGGGTCCACAATCCAAAAGACCAACAGCGCCAAATGTCGTACTTCGCGTGAATGAATCATTACCAATATTCAGAAAAAAGAAGGTGATGTGGTGTGATGTGACGTGGTGTGATGTGGTGTGGTGTGGTGTGGTGTGGTGTGGTGTGGTGTGGTGTGGTGTGGTGTGGTGTGGTGTGGTGTGGTGTGGTGTGGTGCTGTGCCTTGTGTGCTGTCGTGTTGTCGCAATAAGGGGTTCTTGGGCAGAAGATCGTAAACCATATATAGGTATGTTCCAGGTATGTACGACACTCTATAACAGTATGTCTTACTGTGTGGTATGGAGTAGTACGGTTCAGTGCAGTCAAACGTACACCGTAGAATAGTGCAAGTACATGGAACATACTAAAGTGCAGTGCAGCGTAGCGCCTCAGTGTGCTCGTAGCGTAGCATAGTGAGGTGTAGTGCAGTGTGAAAAGGAAGGAAGGAAGGAAGTCACCTTCTTTTCCAACCAGTTCATGGCCTCCTGCTCCTTGCTGCCCGACGAGGTTGCCTTGTAAGGGAAGTAATGACCAGCAGGGTCCACCTTTAGGTCGAAAGCGGCGGCAAACGAAGGAAAAAACTTACTAGTGCGTTCACAAATCATTCACTTCCACACACAAAGCATCATGGACACAAAAAAAAACGTGAAACTCCACACACCCCACACAAATGGACTCTTCTGCACACAAGCATCCATGATTGTTCCCACAAAATTATGGAAACAAACTACGAAGCGAAACCAACCTTGAAGAGTTGCGGACCCTTCTCGTCATCCACGGCGACCAGCATGGCTACGCACGCCAGCGCGCGCATGGACGCCTGCTGCGTGTACACCTGAGCAATGTCGGCGATGCGCCGGGCGAGTACGTGCGCGGGGCAGTCGTACCCGTACTTAAACCGGAACTCGTGCGCCTCGTACCGTAGACGCTGGACCAGGACTCGCGAGTCAGCTGCGGGTTAGAACAGGAAAAAAGCGAGCGCGCCAGTGAGTGGGTGGGTGGGTGAGTGGGTGGGTTATTTACGACTGCCTCTCCTCTATACAACTCCCTCCCCTTTTCAATTCCCTCGCTCACCTTACACCCCACCTTCTCGTTACAACATATGCATTCTTATGCTCAAAGCTCCCTTTCTCCCTTTACACTCCATGCCTCCCCCCCTTTGCAACTCAACCCCCCCTCTTTTTTCATGATTCTCTCTCCCTCTACACTCCCCTCGTCCCCCCCTTGGCAGCCCCCCCCTTCGCTTGACAACCCCCCCCCCCTCCTTCTTCTCCCTCGTTACCACGTCAACCCTCTCTCCTTCCCTCCCCAGACACCTTTCTCCCTTCTTTCCTTCGTCTCGCTACAGCTTCCCTCATCTGTCCTCCCCGCCCGCTTCCAATCACAACCACATCCCTTCTTCCCTTGAAACCCGTATCTCCCTTCTTCTCTCTCTCTCCCCGCTCTACAACCCGTCCCTCCTTCCTTTCACAAACCCCTCCCTTCGTTCTGACCTATCATGCCGGTCATGAGGCAGCCAATTTTTTCTGTGATCTTGAAGATGTTGGTCACCGAAGTAGGGTCGATCAACCGGTCCTGTTACAAACCCCACCCACCAATCACAAGCGAGCGCACCCAGGGGAGCACGGGAAGAAAACGAAAATAAGGCGGCGATTTGACTGACGATGTTAAACGAACCGGGGCTTGCATGCCACTTGTAGTGCTGGATACATAGTCTATACATTCCGAACCACATTCTGACAAACGCACCGAAGGGGGCAACTTCATTACAAACATCCCGCTGCACGAGATCGAGCAACATGCACAGTAGTCGTCTCTCTCCACAGGATAGCGCCGATATGTGCCAGCCGGAAAGACCGGCACTACAGAGGCAACCGACACTACTCCGTATGCTGCCACTACTACATGTTATCATCAATGTCAAGAGATTTTACAGGCACTGTAGCGGGTAACCGGCACTACTCAACCCGCACTATAGAGGACCACTACTGTACCGCTGAGCGAGTGACGGCCTCCTCACCGGCACTTTCTTCTGAGTGACCATTACACTCGTGTCCTTTCCTCGCACAGAGACGGACGTCAGACCCGGACCCATAGCCGCCTTGAAGGCATATTCTGATCAGCAAAGCAAAGCAAAGCATAAAAAGGTTGCAAAAGCAATGGTTGGGTGCGGATAGTGGGCGAAGGAGCCCTACAGGAGTACTCTGATCGGCAAAGCAACGCGACGCAACGCAGCACAAACCAAAGCAAAGCAAGAAAAAAGGTGCACGGTTGGGTGCGGTTTGTCGGAGAAGGGGTGAGAAAAATTAAGCAAGAAAGCAACAAGCGAATCAAAGCGGGGTTCTGCTTACGACACAGGGTTGCGCTTGTGATTGGGGATGAGATTGCGATCGAGGAAGGAAGAAAGGAACGAGAACAGCAGCTTCCGCCGTAATGAAAGGGATAAGCACCCCCCCCCGTCTGACAGCACGACACTCACCGCTGCCGCGAAAAGGTGCAACCCCCCCTCCCTCCCCCCAGCCGCCACTCATCGGGCCCATCCCTGTTGCGACTACCGCCATCCATCTCCCATGAGAAATATTGAAGGCAACCGCGCGGTGGGTGGTTCTCGAGTGCGACGCGTTTTCTTCTTGAAATGATCGCGCGCCTGTAAAAGGGGGTTCTTGCGATATTTCGTCCCGCCGTAACGGTCATACCCATTATTATTTTTCATCCAAGACCCACGATCTAGGACCCAAGAACCATGACAAGTGATCCAAGACTCATGAGCCGCAAGGACGCGTCTGCTCTCCTACCGCCGGGAGCGGTCTTGACTCCAGTCGAAGCCGATTCCAGCCACAGCAGAACAAGCGGCCACTCGAGAGACGGCGGTTGAAATCGGTCGGCACTACGGAAACTCTAAATAGGGTGCTACGGCCCTATATGATAATACAGCCAAGCCCTATAAAAGGCGACATCCGCCTTATTCAGGGCAGGCGAAACAAGCGGCCACTCCAGATAACGCGATTGAAATCGGTTGGAACGACGGAAACCTTAAATCAGGCGGCTACCCCCCTAAACGAATATAGATCTGACCCCTGCGTAAGGCGGTATCCGTCCAATTTACCTGCTTACGGTTGTGTTCGCCCTATTTAGCATTTAGGGGTGTATCCGCCCCTTAGGGCTGTCTCCGCCCAAATCCTTGCGCCCACAAAAGTACAGAACGCTGAGCTGCGTCTGCTCCCCGTGAACGGGAGACAGAGATCCCACCCCTGCTGCTGCTACTGCGAGAATGAACATACGTACCCCTTCAGCACAAGCAGCAGCAGGAATAAGCACGATACCCTGTGTGGCAGGCAACTGTGCTTGGTTTCAGCCCAAAAACACTAAAGTTTTGTACTACTATTATTACTACTACTACCACTTAAAGTGAGCCACTACTACCAGTACTAGTTCTATATATTATACTACTGTTAATAGTGCTATTAAAACTATCAGGTTACCAATTACGAGTGAAGGCGAGTTGCTAATACACCCGGCGCCAATAATAGCGACCCTTTCCGAGATCGCTGAAGCCGGATTTACTTCCGCCACAGCCGACAGAAGAGCAACGCACACAACTTGAAGACAGTTACAAATATCCTTCAGCGCGAGTACCCATTAATAGCGACAGCTATCTTCCCTTACTACCTCTTCCGCCTTCTGGAGGATACGGGGGGAGCATGTAGCAATGGCGGTGCCGCCTTCTATCTGCTGAAGGCCAGGAAGGCGCTCGCCTAAGTGCATGCCTCTACGACAGTGCGTAGTGCAGCGGGCAGACATGAGGGGTTCTTGCTGAACCCAACAGCGTACAGGGAAGGGGGGTACTTCAGAGTAGTGCTTGCGGTGAGTGGGACACACACGGGCGCGTCTTTGGATGTCCTACAGACGCGTAGGCATGCTTGTTGTTACTCAAACCGCAACATGTAACCGACATAGACCTAGGAACGTCAACGGCAATGACGCACATAATATCACTCTATCTTTTAGTTATTGATTCGGGATTTGGGACCATCTACCGAGTCGGGTGGGCAGCGATGCTGGTCCCGGGCTCCTTGGTAAAGGGGTGTGGGTGTAGCACTGCGGGTGGCTCGCTCTTTCGCGAAGTCACCCTATGCGTCAGTCAGTACTACTGTACTAAGGTACGAGTGCTGCTGTGAAAGGCATGGTGCAAGTGCAACCTGACGAAAGCCGAAGCACCACCATACCACCATGCCATCACGCCATCACCCACCCCGTATCAAATAATAGCCTTCGCGCCATCACTGTACCTTATGATACACAGGCTTAAGACCCAAGAGATAAGAAGGGACAGCTACGGCCTGTGTCGGACATTGCAGCTGTCATACTGCTGTCCCTAGGTCTACTGGGCTAGTGTGGGTAAAGCAGCAGGCTGCTCGACGAAGTGCTGGTGCTTATCACTGTTACCAGTATCTAGTAGACTAGCACAGCAGTGCCGTTCGCATCGAGGGGTGGATGTTGGCTGGCGGGGAAGGTGGCCGAGTGGCGCACAACGCCTACCAGGGTATACAACTGCCGTACGGGTACCGAAATACGTTTACGATACGATATAGACTCTCAAGTTGAGTATCGTAGGTCACAGCAGTAGTAGAGAGAAGTCGGCGGCAGTTCGAGCCCAACGACAGGATTTACTGACGTTTACGTGCAATCACGCCCCCCCCTCATCAACACTCCCGCGTAGACGCTTGGATTAAAGAGCACAGAGTACTCGACTGCCGACTGCTAACCTCTGTTGTGCTCTTGTGCTCTGTACAATAGCAAAGGCAAACATAGGCACTTGGCGGTGAGTATGGCTCCAGACCGTCCTTTGCACAGACGCTACGTTCATGCTGCACTCTCACCTATTTGGTATAGTCGTCCCTGGGGAGAGAATACCGTAATCTGGTGGTCGTAGTTCGAATCCGAAGGCATGGTAGTGCCACCACGGGGTTATAGCAGCTCTACTTGGTCTTCGAAGAACACCCCCTTGGCTCACTCTGATACGGACAGCAAAAAAATCCGCACCAGTTCGGTCACGTTCCAAGCAAAACTTCTCTCCAAAAGAAAGGTGCAACCGCAGCAAGCTCCGCAGCAAGACTCCCTCTCTCTTCCTGAGCAACGCCAATGCTGTCTTTCCTGGTCCTTTCACTGCTGCGTTGCAAGCTTGCGCTGCAAGGTGGTGTTCTTTTGCGGCGTCTGTGGTAATCTTCTGCAACCCCCCGTCCCCGTTTCTTTTTGCACTCGTGTTTCTCCTGAACTCCAAAATCCTCAAAATATTGTAAAATTCAATAAATTCCAAAATAATTGTACTGGTACCCCCCCCTGTATTCAAAAGGCATACATTTTTTCCAAAAACGTCTCAAAGGCATACAGTTAGTGCCATAATTATTTCAAAATTCCCTCAAAGTATACCAGTATGTACATAAATATAAGTAGTTTTTCTATATTAATATAATGATTATAAAATCCGTACATTTGATCATGAAGTTGAAAATGAGGTCGGTTTAATATGTCATCCAAAGAACTTCTCCAACATGCGACAGGCAAACTTTCACGCTCTCACATCACTCACCAAGAAGCTTTCGCTTGTACTAACTGCTGTACCCCACCTCCACCTCCACCTCCTCCTCATCATGATGTTCTCCAACGCTTTCTCCACGATCGTCGCACTGGTCTGCCTGCTAGTGGGCACCAACGCCTTCATGGCCCCGTCGCCGGTGGTGCGATCAGTCTCCCGACCTACATCCAGCTTGCAGATGGTAAGTCCTCCTCCCAAGGTACATGTATCAATTTGGACTAAAATATAAGGATCGTTTTATAATTAAAGTTATCATGTACATATCCCTACATTTATGTCCGTTGTGGTATCGTGTCCTTCCTTGGTACCCACCAGTGTTCCCTGGCATGTTGGTTGCCTCGCGCCATGTGGAGCCTGCTCCTGCCCTGTTCTCATGCCAATCCCAGGGCCTTTCCCTGCCCCATCCGCAGGAAGTGGTGGATGCAGATCCAGCATGTTGTCAGGATTGTAGGGAGACTTACGCGTATGGCACTAGGGGGGTAGGGTGCGAAAAGCCCTCTCTACCTCTCAAGTGTGTTCAAAGTGCAACGTACTTGGCAGACAGGACGCACGAGCATGCGTCGATCATGATAGCTCGGCATCGCAAGTAGGCCCGATACTCCCTAGTTGAAGGAAGAGAGGGGGGAGGGGGGGGGGGTGGGGGGCGCCCTGTTGAGCTCATTTGCGGTACCCATGTTTTGCGCTATGTCCGCGCCAACGCCAAGATGTAATGCCCCAATCTGCCAGGTGCAGCAGCTTTTGCTATCCCTCTGTACGCACACAGCAATGCGCATGACACTACTCTTTGTTCTCTTGTCTGCAAGTTGCACTTTGCGTGCGTGTTTTCGTGTTTTCCAATCCTGCCCTGTTTCGCGAATATGAATCCCACTTGATAGCATGGAACACGACAACACAGCCCTCCTATCATACATATGAGGCAACACAACAGCTACTGCAGTGCCATCTATAGCATGCACGTACGCACATGTATTATCGCGCCAACCGATTTTGACCGCCTAGTATAATATCAGGATAATCAGGATACGATACCACCTTACTCAGACCATTCTCCAGGTTATGAGTGCCATTCCGCACTCGCGCCAAGCGATCTTGACCGCCTCATGTCGGAATGCCCCCTTACTCAGACCGCCTTATTGGGCATTCTCCAGGTCATGAGTGCCATTCCGCACTCGCGCCGAGCGATCTTGACCGCCTTCTATCGGGATGCCCCCTTACTCAGACCGCCTTATTGGGGCTAATTGGGGACCCCTACCGTAGCTGTCGTGACCTAGCGTGCGTTGTCCCTATTAACCTGTAAGTGTCTTTACCTGGTGGCCCAGGTAGGGCTGCCCTAAAAAGGCGGCCTGAATAAGGCGGTATCCCGATGTATACCTGGTAGTCCAGGTAGGGGTGCCCCAAGAAGCCGGCCTGAATAAGGCGGTATCCCGATATAAGGCGGTCAAAATCGCTTGGCGCTGTAATACACTGCGGAATTTCACTCATAACCTGGAATGAATAAGGCAGCTTCCTCATATAAGACGGTCGTACCTATTGGTTGCTCTGGCGCACCATTGCCTTGCTGGCGGGGCCCTACTGATATTCGGCGCGGTGTAGATTAGAAACGCGCGATCGCTCGCAAAAGTCGGCTGCTGAGATTCGACCGTTTTTGGAAGATTCCTCTCGGTTGTCATCGGATACCTTGTACCCCCCCCCCACCCCCCGTCGGAGAACCCCAAGATGAAAACATCGTACATTCCGCCCCCTCCCCCCCCCCAAAAAAAAAAATGCTAAAAGAATGGTGAGTGTCTGGACCAGCCAAATTGTGTGTTTAGTGTTAATAGTTGATGGTGTAGACTATTAATAGGCTGTCAGTCTAGTAGTTTAGAGCTCTAAAGGTGCACGAGGTCTAACCCTACAACTTTACCTTTGATACCAGCTACTCGCTCTGCCCGCTACTACTCCACCGACTGACACTCTTGCAACTTCGAGGACTGCTTGGCCTTAGTTTGATTTCAACGCCTGCTGGTCCTGCGTCTCTAGACCTATGCTCGCAATGTTTTTCACCGACTGACACTCTTGCAACTTCGAGGACTGGTTGGCCTCAGTTCGATTTCAACGCCTGCTGGTCCTGTGTCTCTAGACCTATGCTCGCAATGTTTTTTTACTCGAACTGACTTCACTGAAACTCCGCAGCAGCCGTTGCTGCGCTGCCAGCGACATGTACGCTCGTCGGTGTCCAGCTGACGACAGCGATAGCGAACGACACGCGCGCGACTTCATGACAAGATATCATACCGGCTTGTCGACCTCCCGCCCCCCCCGACTTTCCCGTGTCCCCCTCATGCCTCATTTGCGATTCGTCAGTTGCGCCAAATCACGGACCTATGCTCGCATCACATTTTGCTCTATGTTTCCTTGGCCCTCACCCCCCTCCCTCCCTCCTCGCCCCTTTCCCTCTCTACCCCCCCCCCCCCCCCCCCTCCCTCCACCTCCACCTCTCTTCCCTCCCCAACATCCCCACGTTCCCCTCTCTCCTGATTTTGTCGTTTTAGGCCGACGTGGCTTTCCCCGGGGGCAAGAAGACCAAGGCCAACAGCGGCGAGGCCCTGAAGGGAGTGGCGAAGAAGGCCGGCTACAAGGCGGCGTACGGCTGCGAGGAGGGCAAGTGCGGGACCTGCGAGCATAAGGTCAGCCGCTGTCCTTTTGCTCTCGCCTTCTCTACGCTACCCTCCGCTCTTCTTGCCCGTCCTCAACTCTCCGCCAACAAACAAAAGTAACTCATTGGCGCTGTCATCCATAAGCTAGAAAGTAGGCACAAGGTGCCGAAGTCCGTCTTTGTACGAGTGGTTCTTGGAAGGATGCAGTTCACCCTTCATGCGACTCGCCGAACACCTCACGGCGCTTCGCGCTTAGTGCAAGCATTGTCTCCCTGGTTGATGAAAAGCCGACTTGCTCCGTCCCGGCATAGTAGGGATGCGAGGGTCTACGCGAGGGTCTATGGCCATACGACTAAGGCCATGCACAAACTGTGTGCACCCCCCCCCCCCCACTCCCTGCCCCCCCCCCCCCCCCCCCCCCTCCCGTTCTCTCCATGCCTTCCCTTCCTCTACGCTACCCTCCGCTCTTCTCCCCCCCCCCCCCCCCCCTCCGTTTGCTGTATTCCGTCGGTAGTAATGCAAGAAGGCCATCGCCCCCCCCTTCCGCTTCATCCTTCTCCTCCGAAAGCGTACCGAGTACCTCCAACACCAATATCAGTCGATTAGCATTTGCCTTTGTTCGTTTTGTCAGCGAAATTGTGGTTATACCCCTCTCGTATCTTCTGTCGCAAAGGAACAAGACAGTATCTCGCATACAGCAGTCGCGTACCATAAACAAAAATATAAAGTAATCTGTTGATTGTCATTTGTCGTTGCTGATGTTGTTGGTGGTCGCCTTGCTTGTATTCTGACTCTTTCTCGTTTTCTTTTGGTTTGTTTGTGTAATTGTTTTGTGTTGCCATTCGCAGGTGAACGGGAAGAAGATCCGGCTGTGTATCGGCAAGCTGCCCGCGGGCGCGGGACCCTTCACGGTAAGTGCGTTCCCGGTCATGAATCGTTCCTCGTATTATTCCATGTACTGTTCCTCAGACCGTCCCACATAGCACATACAGTACCGGCCCTCTGACAAGAAACCAATGTGCTTGGTTAATTCTAGTTTTGTTACTCGAGAAAGGGTGTTTTCTACACTAACTTCAGTACAACAACTGGACAAAAATTAGGGCGTTTTTCTTGTGGGACTCTTTCTTATGAGAGAGCCGGTAGTGTTTTACTGTTCCCCAGATTATTCCACACATATGTGTTTTTCGTATCATTCTGCAGACGGTTCCTTAGATCGTTCGTCAGATCGTTCCATGCACACGGTGTGTCGTTTGCCCTTGGTTGGGTTGTGTGGTACTAGCTGCGAGTAGGCGTCTCGTTTCCACTCGCTCACGTTGGCGGCGGTGGTAGTGGCTACAATGGTGGTGACGGCGGTGAACCGTTTTACCTCTCTTAAATCGGTGTTTCACTTACAGTAAGACTTCTTGAATCGTAGCCCGCCTTCCGGTGGTGACAACGGTTGTGTGGCAAGTTTAATGGCGGCGGCGGTAGTAGAAGTTAGAATGTTGGTGAGCGGGGGGGGTCAAAACGGTAGTGTTGTTAGTGATGAGAAAGGTTGCGGCGGCGTGGTGGTGGTGGCTACAATGGTTGTGTCGCAAGAAGCGGCGGCGGCGGCCGGGGCTACCCGCGGGTCCGATTGATGGGGACGCTTTTTTCGTGTCCGTGTAAAATGTATGCGAAAACGTTTTGCAACGGGCAGGACATGCTCTTGTCATTTCTTCTTGTCCTTTTGTGGTTGTCGAGCTCCAAGAAAGGGTGGCCGATAGATCACCATAGCGTCGAGGACGCGACCAACGCATTGCAGCGAATCGCAAGTTAGTCCTGAAACGGGCGTTTGCCTGTTGTTTCATACCCCCCCCCATTGCCTGAAGCTTTTGACCGAACTTCTTACTAAATTTATCCCCAGCCTGTTAACCTCCCCACCCCCCCACGCCCACACTCACCTGCGTCTATTTTCTGTTTTCCGTGCATTTGTTTCCCCGTTCTCGGCAGTTCACCCAGTAATTTTCAGGAAAACGTCACGCGGATGGACGACTTGAGGGAAGGAACGGGGGACGAGGGGGGGGGTATGGAACCATTGGCTATCAATGGTGTGGTAGTATCGGCCTTTTTCACCAGCGACAGCAGCAGTTGCACGGTATCTACGTTGCCGCGCAATTTGTTGTCGTGCAAAGTGCAGGTGCGACCGCCCGGCTGGTTGCGACCACTCCACTGCTTTAGCGTCGGACCCCTTGTGTCTCTTTATCTGCCTGGCTTTCTTGCGGGCGCTACCTTTAGAGAGCGACTGCGTAGATATGGTTTTGTGTTCTTGTATTCGGGGGAAGGGGGAAGGGGAATTAGGGGGGGGGGGGGAGGGGGGATAACACAGAAGGCGGAGGAGGGAACCGCAACGGAATTCGTTTTCTTTGTGGTACCTTCCGTGTCGCGGCCGTAAAAAGTAGAGAGAAAGGGCGGAAACCTAGACAAGATTACGTTTTGTTTTGGGAAAAAGAAACTGAACAACAGTTTTTGTTTCCCTGCCCCTTTTGCGGCCTGCGCGCGCTCGCGGCTCAGGGCGTTTGTGTGAAAACATCACCGTCCCGGGGTTGCTTTAGATTCACAGCACCATGCACTTTGGGATGAGAAATCGTGCCGCCGCCACCGCCGTCACCGCCGCCAAACGAAAAATGTCGGTGTAGGTATAGCTCGCTCAAAGAACGGCCTCTTCGCCCTTGTAATCCTAACCAAAAAAACGGCCGCACGCGAATTCGAAGAAGTGTCGTCGAAAATGGTGGCGAGATTCTTAAGGGCTTATGACCCGGTTAGACCTGCTGCGCCTACATCTTTGAAGACAATCGACTTTTTTTTCTTGGTGTAGGACTTTTTTTTTTGTGGTTCTGAAAGGGTGGAGAACGCGAATCGTTGGTGTTTGGTACATACACGCCAGCAGCTGTTTCCGGTGGCGGGCAGGCAAAGCAGGGTACCGTTTATTTTCTTTATTTTGCTGTTTCGTTTTGTTTTTTTGTTTTGTTTCGTTGTTTTTGACTTGCGTCTTGCGCGCGCAGTTACTGCGTGACCCCTGATCACAGAGTTATCGCAAAGTCTCGCGAAAGAATAGCAGCAGTTGTGTGGCAACCCTGCAACACAAACTTATCACAGGAGAAAGAGCAGTGGGCGAAAAGAAAGTTGAGAGATTGGATTGGCCGGCTATTCGTACGTAGCCCGGCATGTTCGGTCCGTTCCCCTTTTTGTGTAACCCAACCCTGAACACAAACTTATCACAAGGGTCGCGAAAGCAGAGCAGTAGTGGGTGGAAGAAAATAAAGAGATTGGATTGGCCGGCTATTCGTAGGTAGTCCGGTCTGTTCGGTAGGTTCCTCTTTTTGTGTAACCCAACCCTAAACACAAATATCACAAGAGCGGCGAAAGCGAAGCAGTAGTGGGTAGAAGAAAATAGAGTTATTGGATCAGCCGGCTGCGATAATCGAGCGGTTGGATTGGTGGGCTACGAATATCTAGCGATTTGATTGGTCGGCTACTCTTAGCCCGGCCTGTTCGATTGGTTCCTCTTTTTTTGTATCCCAACCCTGAACACAAACTTATCACAAGCGCCGCGAAAGCAGAGCAGCAGTGGGTGGAAGGAAATTGAGTTTTTTTATTGGCCGGCTTCAAACATGGAGCGATTGGACTGGCCGGCTAAGAAAATCGAGTGATGTAATTGGCCGGCTACTCGTATAGCTCGGCCGGTTCGATTCGGCCCTCTTTTGCATACCCCAACCTTAAAACACAAATATCACAAGGGAATTAAAAGCAGTGGTGGAAAGAAATTGAGCGATTTGATTGACCGGCTCCTCGTAGCCCGCCCTGTTCGACTCGGCCCTCGTTTTTACATTCCAGCCCTGAACACATTTTTTTTTCACAAGTGTCGCGAAGCAGAGCCGTTGTGGGTGGGGGGAAATGGAGCGGTCTGCTTGGCCTGCTACACGTAGTCCGGTTGGATTGGTTGGTTTCTCTTCTTGTGTGATCCACACCCCTGAACACGAAAGGATTGTTTTTGTTATTCCTTGTTTGCTTTTGATTTTCGTCGTTTTTCCGCGTGTTTTTCAGCTTCTTCTGTCTGCCCTTCAGCGGAGATGGACTTGAAAATGGAGATGAGTTTTAGGAGGTTGCCGGCACGTAGTTCCGCCTTGTTGGAGAAGTTCGGCAAAGAGGCGAGGATGGAGTTGTTAAGGCTAAGGAGAGAGTCTTTGTGAGGTATTGCACTCTTTTAGAGGAGCTCGGAGAAGATGAACTTAATAAAGAGAGGGTTTTGATGAGAGATTCCGCTCTTTTTTGTTGAAGCTCGGCGAAGATGGAATTGGACTTCGAAAATAGTGGGTAATGATGAGAGATTCCTCTTTGGGGGGGGCATCTCAGCGAAGACGGGACTTGAAATATGAGAGGGTTTTCATGAGAGCTTCCGCTTTTTGGGGGGGAGTTCAGCGACGATGGACCTCAAAATATGAGAGGGTTTTAATGAGATATTTCGCATTCTTTTGGCGAAATCTCGGCAAAGATGGAAAAAAATATAGGGGTCGACCGTTGTGGTCCGCCTTTGAAGGGATTCAGCGAATGTAGGCCGGAAAAACTAAAAGCTTGAATGTGGTGAGCTGTAGGCTTTGATTTGGCACGTACACGTGGACGAAACAAGATGAGGCCCGATTCAAGAACGTCCACGATTAGAGAAACGGAGTTAACGCCTTTACGTCTGTAAACCCATTTTCGGGGGGAAACTACTTGGATTTAGTGTAGGGAGATTTTGGGGCTCTTAAGGAGCGGTCAAAATGGCGCGTCACACCTAGTAACGCCTATACAGTGGATACCCCGATTAAGAGCATTCGGGAGTTAAGAGCGGTCAATTCGTTATGCCCCACCGCACTCAAGGCTGAATATTGCCCACTATACAGATATATTAGGGATTTGTACTTAAGGACGCATGTTTCTGCTGTCACGGTGCGCTTTTACGTTGGGGTACCCACTCTAAACTAACTCGATGGCACCCGATGTGAGATGAGAGCGGGGTAGCACGTGCCTGTTCCAAGGATCTCTTACATCGGCTTCTTGTGGAAGCTCAGCCTCGGAAGGGTAGGAAACATAAAAAATGTCTTGACATGGTTCACTCATATCACTCAATGGTTCACTCAATCTCTCGTTTAAGGTCAAGGTTGGTAGGCAACAATGCATTGATGTCAATACCAGTCTCAGCCCAAGTACAGGCCACGTTCAGATTGACCTATAGTTGGGCAAAGTGGCTTGTACTTGCACCCAGACTGGCATGCATTTTTCAGGCAGCGATCGAAGAGGGTCGAAAAATATAAATAACTTGAATGGTTCACAGTCTTTCGCCTGAAATTAAGCTTGGTTTTGAATATTGCTGCCTGCTAAGTGCATACCAGTCTGGGTCCAAATATAAGCCACTTTGCCCACAGACAACAATGCCTAAAACAGCTATCTGAGCCCTAAAATAGGCCACGTTTAGATTGTTGGGCATAGACAATGCTTGAAACAGTCTTGAGTCCTCAAATGTAGGCCACGTTTAGATTGTTGGGCACAGACAACAATGCTTGAAACAACAACAGTCTGAGCCCTAAAATAGGTCACATTTAGATAGTTAGGCATAGACAGCATTGCTTACAGTCTGAACCCTAATATAGGCCACGTTTAGATTGTTGGGCATAGACAACAATGCTTAGAACACTCTGAGCCCTAAAATAGACCACGATTCGATTGTTGGGCATTGACAACAATGCTTCAAACAATACTCGAGTAGTCTGATACCTAAAATAGGCCACGTTTAGATTGTTGGGCATAGACAACAACGCTTGACACAACAACAGTAGTCTGAGCCCTAAATAGGCCACACTTGTTAGAGTGTTGGGCATAGACGACAATTTGCTTTAAACATCTCAGCCCTAAAATAGGCCACGTTGAGATTGTTGAGCAGATAACAATGCTAATAACAACAGCCTGAGCCCAAAAATAGGCCACGTTTAGATTGTTGGGCAAAGTGGCTTATAGTTGGACCCAGAGACTGGTATGCATTTATCGGGCAGCGATATTAAAAACAACCTAGATTGGACAGCGTGCCATCACAAAGTTTCGTACTTCGTATAGGTCTAGACCATATACAAAGGAAAAAAAAAAAAACACTCTTCGGAGTTTGTGAGATCGAAGATAAGTTTCCTTCGTGAAACTCATCTTTGCAAGCTGTGTGTGATACTCCGATCGCGCGTATTACTGGGTGCGCGTCCTCATTAAGGATATAGATCGGCGACTCCCCTTAAAACTATACCTGGTATAGAATATACCTGGTATATATATGTAAGGACAGCGCGTTCAACACTGCTGTCCCACTGCAAAAAATACGACACACAAATTCAATCCCCAGAAGCGGGGGTAAGGGAAAACCGAAAATGTGCCTCGCCGTAGGGACAGCTCGCGCTGTCATTGCGGCCACGGGGAACCGAAGGACACGCCAGTTAGCGCTGGATTGCGAATGCCATGGAGTTAAATTGACACACGACTACTTCTGAATCACAGATGTGTCTGAAAGTACGTGAAAAGTATGGAAGTAACGGGAGCTGAAGCTGTATTGTTCCCCACCCACCTGAGGCTGAAATAGAAAAACCAAGAGTGATATCTGTGCCTTGTTGCCGTGTCGATAGAAGCGCGAGTGAGAACAAATCGAAGACAAATCGACTACTGTATGAGGCTGAAAATGAAAAACCAAGAGTGATATCTGTGCCTTGTTGCCGTGTCGATAGAAGCGCGAGTAACAACAAATCGAAGACAAATCGACTATACTAGCGAGGGAATTATGCACCCAATGGGCGATAAAAACTGAAGGCAAGCGCTGGGAGGGGGGGAGGGGGAGGGAAGATGCCTCCTGTGACCACGGCGTGTCCGGAATTCCGCTGGGAGCAAAAACGTTCCACGAGTCAAGGTGGAGAGCGAAGAAAAAAAAATTGGATAGCTCTCTGCAACATACCCATTGGAGATTAACCACTTGTGGCCGTAGCGCTCTTCAAGCAGACATGCATGGGACAGCAGCGCCGACCACCGCCCGGCGATCATCTCAGCGTTACCGCCTACATGTCACTTTACATATACCAAGACCGGCACCCCCCCCCTCCGAGCCCGCGCCGCGTCACATTAAACGTCCTATGCACCACCCTCCATGGGACCCGCCTCAGGCATGCGATGAGCGCGGGGGTGGGGGGGGGGGGGGGGGGGGGGTAGTACTTTTGCCTACTAAGCAAAGGTGGGTCTTCCTGGGCCTGGTTGCGCGACACACGACGTAGTTGGATGCGGAAGCGCGTGGTGAGCTTAAGCTTCATATTTACCCATCCACCGGAGGACGAAACAGCCAACGCAAAAACGCTGTGCCTGCCTATAGACTAGTCTCTGGGACGCACGGATCAATGATGGCATGGACGAACGATCAACAACCAACAACAATTACCACAACAAAGCGTAATCGGCCACATAAAACCGATATGACACACGACAAACAGCCAGGAAGGACACAACCCGACCCGACCCATCCATCCATCGACCCATCTATCCATCCACAAGTCCATCTGCCCATTCAGCCATTATCTGCGCACCCGATGCCCCCTCCATACACCCATCTATCCATCCATATATGTCCACCCATCTATCCATCCATTCATCCATACGTTCGCCCATCCGTGCCTGTAAGCACTCATCCATGCCATGCAACAACGACGTGACGCCACTCGACACTGACCTGATGGCACGCGACAAATGATGTGATAACACGCATGGATGTGACATCCAAAAGCGACCACAACGACCATGTGTAACGCCAGGCGATGCAAATCGACACCAATGGATGCGACGTGGTGCCACGCAACGTGCCGCGCGCCGCGTGACGACGACCGCGAGACTTTCTCCAATCCCGAGCTGAAAAAGGCCAAGTCATCACGCGAAGAGCCGACGGATCCAGCAACAAAAAAAAGAAAAAAGAAAATATATTGAAGAGACAGATCAATCCATCGACGCTCGGCGCGTACACGTATGGCCGGCGGGGGACACAACGAACTTTCAACTTTTTTGGAAGACTCCCCATTGTGTCTTGCCCCAATGCAGCCGTGCCGCGCCCACCCAGCCGCAACTCCCATAGTTCCTTCCACATCTCTTTTGCTCTCTCTCTCCCTCCCTCCAGCTTCCGAGGAAACGTAAAAAAAAAGTCAGAACAGGGCTCATCCAGATGGCGGCCGTCGCTCCCAAAAATAAACCAACCCCATCGCGAGGAACGCGCCAACTTTCTTCTCCCCATCTTCTCTCCCTTCCATCCCCTACCCCCCCCGCCCCCACCTCCTATTTGGCAACTTTGGAACTCCTCGTGCGGCGAGGCTCGGGGTCGACCACAACATAAAAGGAGAGGTCAGGCTTGCATCATGTCACATGTTTGCCCCCCTGTCCTAAAACAAGAGAGCAAAAAATGCCCCATGTGCAATGATACATACCCCCCCCAACCCGCCCGCACCGCCTGTCCCCCTCGTTCCCCCCGCTTGGGTTTGGATACTTTCCCCGCACTCCTGAAAGGGCAAAAAACTATTAAATCTATCCGCCAACCGCAGCACCTCGAAAATAGCAGGCGCATCATCGAACTTTTGGAAACTTCGACAACACCCTTCCCCTCCCCGCCCCCCCCCCTCCCCCTGTCCAGCCCGTCTCCCCCCCCCTTCCTCCCCCCCCCCCCTCTCTCTCTCTCTCCCCTCGCCTCGTGCTTCCCTCTCTCCTCCCCGCCCCCCCCCCGCCCCCCCGCTTCCCCATCCAAAAATTCCTCCCTTATCCCTCCTCTTCATCAAGCCTACCCACCCCCACCCCAGGGGTAAGCGTTGTAGTCTTGCTAGCTGCCACTGAGCAGGGCGTTTATGGCAGCGTTTTCATCCCAGTCATTCGAGGCCAACGCTCTCCTGGCCTGAGCCTCCGGGAACCCCATGTCGCACACCCTCCGCACAACGTCTTCGTTTCCCTCTGGATCGCGCACCTGAGTATCACGTATACATACCGGAATAGCAGGTAAAAAGGTCACGGGGCGGCAGTGGGCGGCGTTAGTGTCATGTGTAGTTGACCCCACAGTTAAGCTAGTACAATAAACAGCAACATTACTAACACAAACACACAAAGAGCAGCAGCAGGAGCAGCAGCAGATACAGAAACAGCAGCAGCAGCCAGCAGCAGCCGCACCACCACCAACATCAATACCGCCACCACCACCACTGGCCACCACCAACACCACCATCACCGCTATTACCACCACCAGCCACCACCACCGCCACCACCACCACCACCAACACCGCCACCACCAACACCGCCACCACCAACACCGCCACCACCAACACCGCCACCACCACCGCCACCACCAACGCCAACACTACCACCACCGCCAAAACCATCACCACAACCACCAACACCAACACCAACACCACCACCAACATCAACAGCACGACCGCTACCAGTAATAAATGTCACACATGTACCTACCTGTGCGTACGTCTCTGTCCAAAACGTCGCGGTCCTGTTATAGGAGTCACGATTCATCTTGTACATGTTGGCCACCTCAGCGTCCTGAGAGCAAACACGCGTTTATATTCGGGAGGGGGGTGGGGGGGGGTCTCAGTACGGTGCCGGTCGCCCCCATGGTCCGATGGCTAACCTCGAACCCTACTAAGGTTGGAGTTAGGGCTTCAATCTCAGTAAAGAGACACCAACTGCCGAGAGCGCGTTACCGCGTGGGTAAGCATAATTAGACGCGAGTCGACGACGGAAAAAAGCGCTGATATCTTCTCGCGATAAAAACGAAGGCGCGTACCGTGGTGGGAAGAGGGTAGAAGAGCCTGCTGATAGTGACCCTAGATCTGAGTTACGTCTAGGGAGGGAGAAAAATATACAGAAAAAGTGTGAACATCATATAGATGGGACGAGCACAAAATAAAAGCCCGCAGTTCTCAAGACCGCAGGGCCCCCGCTTTCCTACAACGGCAAGACGGAGCACGTCGGGTGTTCACCGCCCAGGCAGGCATTTCATGCGCCAAGCTCGAGACGCGCGCTACGATAGAGGTGACAGAGGTGCACCAGTTTTTTTCCGTGGAACCTTCCTCGATTTGGGAGCTTTAAGACCTCTCCCAAAACCCTGATATGAAAAAAAAAAAAATCGAAACTACTACTTGTACTGCCGGAGAAAAAAAATACCATGGCCTAGGTACACAACAAGAACCTCGCAAAAAAAAAAATGGTCTGTTTCGATGATGTTTGGTTAAGGAGCCCCGTCATTCAGAAAACAGCTTCGCCAAAAAAAGGTATACCTCTATCGTAGCATGAGTCTCGAAGCACCGTCAATATGTTCGACGAGTCGCATGGAGAGTAAGCTGCATACTACAAAGGGGTAGGGGGGGGGGGGTGGGGGGTGGGGGGGGGGGAGCCAACCTTGGACGAAACGACACAAAAAAAGGGGAGGGGGGGGGCGGGGGGCGGTGGTCATGAAGCCCCGTACAATAAGTAAAGTTCCCCACGTTCCGGGGACAGAATGATTACTCAAAAGTAGAACGGGGGGTGTTTCTTACTTCAGACTTGGCTGTACGCTTATTTTTTACCTGGAATTAGAGTAGGTTTGTTTCTTGGTCACCTCAGCGTTCCGAGACTCGAACTCACGTGACAGCGCACGGTACGTGGTAAATTTACTCCATGTGGTATAGGGTACATGGTGTATATTCTACACGTGGAACCAGGTACTGCATGTGGGATAGCTCTATATGGTGCATGCTTCAAGTATTCCATGTGGTCTGTGGTATATGGTACATGTTTTCCGGGTGGTATTTGGTGCATGGCTTATTTTCTTATATGGAATATGGGACACCGTATATCCACTCCATGTAGTACATGGTACCTGGTACATGGTATCCCTATCTGGTATACCAGTGTATGGATTATCAGATACCAGGTATGGCTTACAGACTGCGCTGATATGTTCCATGGCACACGTTTATACATCCCATGCTGTTGATTGTCTGCGGTGACATGTTCCATGGTACACGTATAATACATTCCATACATATATATAGTACACGGATTATTAGAATTGGTTAATTTGCTCCAGGTGGTATTTCAGGCATAACGTTATACGGCACCTGGTACGTGGTACAGGTGCAATGTTCAATGACACCTGGTACGTGGTACATGAAACTATTTACCTGTGGATCGTCCGGCTCGGGAGAGCACATGAGCGCCTGCAGCGAGAGCAGAGCGGTCTTGATCGTTAGCGCCGGGGACCACTGGTCTTTCAAGATATCCTGAAACCATAAAAATCAAAATTAGGGGGGGTGAGGACTTGGAGGGAGGCGATGGAGCTTGGTGGGTAGGGATGCGGGGTGGGGGTGGGGGTGGGCGGATTACGGGGGCTGGGGGAAGGAGGGGCTTGGGACACATGCGGCGAAGAGCTTCGGGCAATACCCCGAGACATCGTGACAAGAATGTGGCAACGAGCAACGCGCACCGCTTGAGCGATGTCCACGGACGGCGCGGCCGAGGGTCGGGGAGCAAACAAAAAGGGCTCGGAACAAGCGGGCGTTAAGAGACAAAACACACATTCGGCCGCGGAAAGGACGACAAGTCAACCAAAACGTATATAATGTAATACGTTCGTTCGAAGCGACAAGCACATCCATCCGAGGTTTGCCACCAAACGTTTTCGTTTCGAAGGGGCGCCAAATTTTGATGACCATAGTTTTTCGGTGGCCCCTGACCCCCCCTCCCACCCACCCCAATAGGTCCAACCACCCCTTCCCCAACTACCCCCCCCCACACACACGACATGGAAAAGCGTGGTACATCATACGACGTATAGAAGCGATAACACGATCGTTGTGCTCGGAGATAGATAGTGGCCACAGACGGCTAAAGAGGAGGGAGATAAGACAAGCAAAACGTTTCGTTAAGGAAAAAAACATGGAATAAACGTATTGAGCGCACGAATGCTAGAGGCATCTCTACTTAGGAGTAGGAATGGTGCTCCGTCTTAAAAGGGTATGCGCAGTCAATGCCCAAATGACTAAGGCGAGCATCAAATAACCTTCCCCCCCCAAAAAAACTACCGACAAACGGCTAAAGTAGGCAACAAAACGAGTACCCCCGCCCCCCGCCCCCCATAAAGCCCAATCATCAGGCTACAAAAACCCGTCCAACTCACCAAGCAGATGGCGCCGGTCTGCGACGATATATTGGGGTGCCAAATTTTGGTTACGAACTTCATTTTGGGCGGCTCGAAGGGATACCCCGAAGGAATGTCGATGTTGATCAGAAAAGTGCCGCCCTCGAACGGCGAACCCTGAAAAACACAGCAAACACATCAAAACAGAGAGAAAATGTGGCAGTACGGGATGGAATGGGATCAGATTATGTGGGATGGGACGAAATTGGATGGCAATATTTGGGATGAGTTGAGATAAGTGGAACGAAGTGGGATGGGATGGGATGGGATGGGATGAGACTCTCGGTTGGATACCCAGAAAAAATGTCGGTGTTGATCAGAAAGTGCCCCTCATGAAAGGCGATCCCAAACAATCATACATAGCAAAACAGCAAACAGACAAGAGACAACATGGCAACGTGGGATGGAACGAGATGAGAACATGCGGGATGGGATGGGATGGGATGGGATGGGATGGGATGGGATGGGATGGGATGGGACTGTGTGGGATACCCCCCAGAGAACATCTACGTTGACAATAAACATGCCCCCCACGAACGGCGAACCATAACACAGCAGAACAACCAGCAGAGACGTAGCACATGTTGTTCTGTTCCATCCTTTGTATTCAAGTTATTGTCAGTCACGCTGCACATCGTCGGAGACCGAACGCCTAAAAATGCCAGGTATATGACAATATAGGACGAGATCTAGTAGGTATTTTGACGTGATATTGTAAGCTACGTCGCCTTACACGAGGGTGATATGGCATAATGTGCTCCTGGAAAGGAACCGGTAAAGGGGCGTGATGCATCGAGGAACTCTCAATGCCGATGACAGCGACACAAAACCATCGTCACGGTATAATAGGGCTGTAATAGGGCAACAGCAGCATTGGCATCAAACACGTGCAGCAGCAACAACAGCAACCGGAAACAACCGCAACGGCTCTAATGTGATGCTTCGACAACGGCGACAGCAACAGCAACAGTCACGCAATCACGGCAAAAACAACCCCCCCCACATCCCCCCCTCCACAACTACCGCAGCCACAACACCGGCACTTTCGCCACCACCCACACCGTCGCCCCCACCACATCAAACACAACAATTCCGCCACTACCACCCCCCCATACACACACAACCATCACTACCACAACACCATCACCATCACCACCACCACTACCCCGCCCCCTTCTCCACCCCCCCAATCAACAATCCCAGCAATACCATCACAACCGCCCCCGCCCCTCCCAACTCTGCCCCGCCTCCCCTCCTCATCCCCCCCACCCCCCCACTCCCAAGCCCCTGACCACAACCACCTCCAACTCCCTTTCCTCACCTCTGGCCCATGGCCCACGCACAGTCCCCTTCAGCTCCAACATGGAACTCCCTTTAGGGACCGCTGTAAAACCCTAACCCCGCCCCCCCCCAGCACGCCTCCCTGGTCGGTGAAAACCCGACGTGCTGCGTCCCTACATTGTAAGGGTGCGAAAACCTACGGTGCTACGACTACGGCCATGCATGATGCGAGTACACCCCCAACAACCCCCCTCACCACAAACGCCTCGAATTTCCATTTTCCTCACCTCCGGCCCCAGCACGGTCCCCTCCAGCTCCGACATCGAACTCCCTTTAGGAACCGCCGTTACACCAGAATTCGTATCCCGGGCGCATTCTGCCAGCTCCTTGCGGACGCGGCTAGCATCTCCCGCCATGTCTACAACCTAGTTCTAGCTTTTCTCGCTCGCTTCTCACTGGACATGGGGAGAAGGGGGGGGGGGGGGGACCGGGGGGGGGGGGGTGTACTCAGTTTCTGCATGGCCGTAGTCGTATGGCCATAGACCCTCGCATCCCTACTATGCCGGTACGGAGCACGTCGGGTTTTCACCAACCAGGCAGAGATTGCTTGCACCAAGCGCGAAGGAGCGACCGACTGCGGTACGAGTTCTTCGGGCAGCGTCGTCATCTGGCGAGCGGGGGGACCCTGGAAGCCGCGGGGGTGGGATTATAATGACCCCTCTCCCCCCCTCCCACCGGTGTCTCTCTTCCCCCACCCCGTCATTCCCCTCCTTTTCATCCACCCTTGCTCCTATTACTCATTCTTTGCCACCACCTCCACCACCCCCGTCCTTCTGCATCTCCCCCTCCCCCTCCCGTCTTTCTCCTCCACCCCCTCCACTTCGTCCTCCTCCTCGTCCTGCCCCTGCTCCGCCTCCTCCCCACCCCCCTCCTTCTCCCCTTTCACATCAACCCTCTCCCCTCCCCCGTCTTTCCACCTCCGCCGGCTCTTCGCCTGCCACCGCATCCCCCATCAGAGCCGCTCTGCCATGTCAAGTCTACATCGCCCTTTCTCACGAACACCGCCCGTCGCTCTTTCCTACGTATTTTCCTTTTTGCTCACCGACAGGATTTTTCAGACATCGATTGTGTCCTCTCCCCCCACCAGCCCCTTCCACCCTAAGGCAACCTTCACCTCCGGGGTTGCTTCATCCCCTCCCCATAAATGCGTTTGCGTCCGGGGGTTTTTCACCCCCGGCCCCCTACCCCCCCACCCCCACCCCTATTCCGGGAAACCCGTGCCGATCTGACTTTAGGCGCACCGACACGTTTCTATCCTGCGCCTCCCTCCCGCACCCCCCTTCCACCTTCGGGAAACCCGGGCCATGAAGTTTGACTGTGGGAGCAGCAACAACACGACACGATTTCCCTCTCCCCCCCCTCCCGCCGCTCCCCTCCCGCCCTCCGGGAAACCGCGCCAGTGAAGATCCGGCACGTTCGGAGCAGCGAGGCGGCGGCAATTATCCTACCCCCCCCGCTCCTCCATGCCAACGTCAACTCAACAAATGCAACTTATGGACGAGGTGTAGATTATAGCTACGCTTTCGGGAGCTACGTACGCATTGAGACCATCTATTTCGGAAGATGCAACAGAGAGTAAGACAGACAGACCGGTAGACACCCAGCCAGCTAGACAGGCAGACCAACAGACAGGCAGACCAACAGACAGGCAGACCAACAGACAGACGGACAGACACACGGAAAGACAGGCAGACAGACGGACAGACAGAGGCAAACAGGCAGACAGACAGACAGACAGACAGGCAGACAGACAGACCGACAGGCAGGCAGGCAGGCAGGAGACAGACAGAAGACAGACATACCAAAGAACCCCCCCCCCTTACCCGTCAAGCAGCCGCAGTTCTGGATGAAAAGCTAAAGGGCACTTTTCGGGAGCTACGAAGACGAAAATTTCCAAAAGAAAAAGAAAAAAGCATCCAGGGAGTCATATCGTATACTATCGTGGCTGCCAGGCCAGCAGCTAGCGCTGTTGGTTTCTCCCCAATGCTGTATATTGAAACATATACAGCATGTCATTGTGCTAAAGTCTGGTGTTATGTACCGATACAATATGACATAATGTCAACATTCGCACGAGTACTGCTGTCTCGCAGTCTGCGGCCATCAAAAATCGTACGAGCAGTCCACCTCTCTAGGCTCGAAATCAAGCTCGTACAGACGCTAGGTACAACCTACAGCAGTATACAAAGGTTCCCGTCGGGGATGTGGTTGGCTTCAAATCCCGGGTGCCACGAGGTGCAAAGGGGGGGGGGGGGGATGTCCTGAAAACTAAACAAAAAGTATTAGCACCGCGCAAGAAACCCGGCAAGAACGCCGACTATCCACAGCTAAAAACGGCTGCATACTTTGGTAGTTTAGTCTACACAATATATTATACGAAGAACGGCGCTTATTCAATAGCTTTTGTCAAGTACGACATATGTGAGTTCAACCAGTTGAGAGTTAACAGTGGTCAAACACGTCGGGTGTGCATTCGAGGAGTTGAGCGGTCGATACTCATGTTTTGCGAGCTGCACAATTTCTTCGGCCGCGCGCTTTTACAGACGTACTCCTCTTGGAGGATATTTTAGGTCAATGTCTCCCCCGGATGCTGCCAGGGTCAACAGGTTTTACCACGGGCGATTTCGGTCGGCTTTGCTTCATAGTAACCCCTCTAGGGCCCGAACACCCTCCCTATACTCATTCCAAGTAATTTGCCCCCCCCCCAAAAAGGCCTAGCCCTTTGGCCCTTTGACACTTTTTGGCCCTTTCCCCACAGGGGAAAATACATATATATATACAGATAGATGGATATAGATATCGAGGGACATAAAGAAAGTCATTAATACGGCTGCACCGACCACACTAAACAGCCCGGGCGGTCAGGCCAGCTCTAGCCGGCGTTCGACACCACGATGTGCGTGTGTGCGTGACCTTCACAGCAGTAACGTAACTTCGATATTATAAAAAATATCGTTTCAGACACGTCAGATAGCTGTGAGTTTGGCTGATTCATTTTTACGAGTCGACATCCAAGTCCCGCATGCTAAAAAGGTAGGAAATGCGTCCGAATTTACAATGTGTGTGCGCTCTCGACTTGTCAGGGACCCTGCGCTACCTATGGAAACCCTTCATTCACGGCTGTGTTTGGTAGGGTATATAATCTGTGGGGTATCCGGGCACCTAACTGGCGATGTCGGACCACTGGAAACCCTTCATTCAAGGTAATGTTTGGTTAAGTATGCAATTATATGTCCTGGGTATCCGGGCACCTAACTGGTTATGCCGGGTCATACCCGGTAAAAACCTGGGTATGACATGTTTCTACCCATCGACATCCAGCACATACACCCAGTGTCCGTGCTGTTTCTTCACTCAAGGTGTCTGTTTCCGACACAAGGTCTGCGATTACAATCTAAGAGAGGATCCCCCCACGACGCGACACGCGGGTGGTCTTGGTGACAATCATCCTGCTGCAAGCCATCCCTAAACGCTTCAACTGACGCTTCACAAGGTCGCAGTCACTCGTTGTTTCGTTCAGGGATTCTCACCTGAGAGGGTAACCCGGATCGCGGCTCGGGTCAGTAGGTTTTCAAAAACTCACTCGCGAGTCGAGTCGGGTCGAGTCGGGTCGGTCCTGGAGGTGTTCGAAATCTCACCCGCGGGTCGGGTCGGGTCGGGTCGGGTCGGGTCACCCTGACACGATCCGACCCGCGAGGAAACACATGCTACGATAAAGGCGGACCCATGTTTTTCTAGAGGTTCATGGATCACTCGAGGAGCCCTATACTTGACCCCAAAACTTCCTTTGAAGGAAACAATCAAAGCGAACAGCCAATCAACAAATCCCGTGGGCCACGTGTACTAAAAATCATACTAGGTATTGCCACAAGCAAATACCGCCATTCGGACGATTTTGGGTTATATACCGCCATTCGGACGATTTTGGGTCATAAGCCATTTCCAACTCCTAAAACTATCTTAGTCCAACTCCAAGCGTTTTGTGCGATGTCTGCGATGTCGGGAGTGCGGTGCATAAAAGGGGTAAAAAGTTAAGGAGCTCCGTCATTCGTGCACTTGTGTAGCCAAAAAGTGGTACGGTACACCTATCGCAGCATCCGTGAGAACAGTTCCGACCCATGACAACCCCTCTTTCTTTTGTCGCGCTCTACATGGGTCGCGCAAGGGGCGGAGTACATAGGTCGGACAAGGGGCAAGAGTACATGGGTCGCACAAGGGGCAAGAGCACATAGATCGCACAAGGGCAGAGGCAGCAGCAGCAGCAGCAGCGGTAGTGAAAATGGGATATAACAAGCACCACTGCCGTGGTTGCAATGGGCTGCTTCAAACAGCTTGGGAGACACACGTGGACAGGCCGACTCGTGTGTATTGGTATGTGTGATGCCGTGATGCCACTCGAATCTGTTCTTCGTTTTTTTGTCCCCTGTTTCTGTCCACCGAGTTTGTTTCTTCTGGAAACGGCTGCTGCTGACGCTGGTTATGTTGCCGCTGCTGTTGCTGCCGATGCTGCTGTTGATGCTACTGCTGTTGGTGAATATTTCTGTCTCTCCTGTCTGCCTCAGGACTCGTGACGATCGTCCGATTGAAGGGCATCCCCATTTTTCAATCTGCAGACCGCACGATCCACCTCCAACACCCTAAAAGGCGATGAGGTTACTCGAACAACAAATTAAGTGAAAAACCTCACCCACTTAGAATACTACAAGTACCAACAACGCAGCTTGCAAAGATGAGTGTCGACCCTAAATTCGTCGAACTCACCGCTGACGTCCTCAGAATATTTTAGAAAATAACCCGCACCAGTTGCAGCACGATTATTATTGCGCTGTCACATGCCACGGATAACGTATTATATCACGTGGCACAACAGTAGTAGTGGTACCTGTATAGGCGATATCCGCCGTATGGTTTCATTGCCTCTCCTCACCCCCCCCAGAAAAACGTTTTTTTCATTCTGGAAATCCCAAACGCCCGAAAAAAAAGTGAACAAAAAATATATCGCTTTGGACCGCCCCGAACCATTCGACGCATTTGCCGAACCGTTGTTTCTTGACCACCTCACCAATCGCCTCCGATTCCACGACTTAGGGGGGGTAGAAATATGGTGCCCCAACAGGGGAGGTTCAGAGATTCAGTGAAGATGATAACTTATTTTCATTTTTTTTAATTCTCCAAACTCTTATGCGATGACCATTTTCGCGTTAGCTGTTTTTCAATGACAACACCCGAGCTTAGATATTCTGTCGACGGATTCGTCATCCATACGCTCCCAAGATTATCCCACCCTACAAAAGGTAAGCATTTATGGCACGGTGGGTAGCAGCGTAGGGCGGGGGGGGGGGGGGGGGGGTCTCTGCCATCCCAGTTCTTTGCCATTTCGGAATAGTTGTCACGCTCCCTTCAACAACATCGGAAAATTTGATGACGGATTCGTAATCCCCACCCCAAAAACTATCCACAAACCTGAAATTTTCAGCGCGATCGGAGGTGTTTCGGCGGGAAGGGATAATTACGGATCATCCCCCGTTTCTTGCGTGTTCGAAAATATTCACAGGGAACCTGCAAAACCAGTTGAAGTCCGGGCACTATCCATTAACTTAGAATCCAGGCATCGAGCTATAGATGAAATAGAGCACTACTACCACGAAACGTTTTTTTCATTCCACAACCGGGGACGGTCCATCAACCCCTCCCCCCTCAAACACCGCAGGGCCTCGCTGAGGATGCCGCCTATAGTGCCGGAATGTGCACCGTCGAGGAAAATACCTGCACCATGTTTTATTTTTTTATTTTCTTCACGCACATCTACTTTCCAGCTTCTGGACAAGCCGTGGTCACAGGTGCCATCCCTTCCCCCCGGTTCTTGCCTTCAACTTTCATCGCGCGTAGGGTTCAGCAATCCCATTGCTCGACGATTTTTCATCGATTGTTGCTAACTCACGCTCTCGCGTTTTCCGCACGTCAATTTGTGCACAAGAAACTTCCCCACGACTTAATCCGAATATGCATTCGGGTGGATTCGAACTCACGAAACTGACCTATACCAGGCTCGAGGATACCTTATACGCCACCGGGGCGACCTGATGTACGATAGCGGCAACCGGCACTACTCCGCATACTGTCACTACTAGCTGTTCCCGTCTGTGCCACACGATTTCATAGGCATTATAGCGGGCAACCGGCACTACACAAACGGCACTATAGAGGGACCTCTACTGCTGTACCGCAATCAGAAAAATACCATGTGCCTGCGAAGAAGGCGTTTTTCCTTCTTTTTTTTTCTTTTGGCATATCTTCTATTATCTTCGCACATTTCCTTTCTCCTTCTCCCTCCCTCTCTCCTCAGTTGTAACTCAGATCCGGGGCCACTAAGCAGGCTCTTCTCCCCCCTCCCCACTACGATACGTGCGTGAGTTTTCATCGCGAGAAGATTCCAGCTGTTTTTTCCCCTCGTCGACTCGCATCAAATTGTGCCTACCCATGCTGCTAGGTGCTCTCAGCAGTTGATTACTTTGATGTTGTACTTCGAGGTATTTTGGCAAATAAACTCAAAAGTCCGACCCATGTGGGATTCAAACCCTACAACCAACTCTACTGCTGTAGCAGCATTCGAGGGTAACCGCGGCAGCAGTAGTAGACCACCGGTGTATACCCGCCAGGTTCGGACAGAGAGCAGACAGCTCAATTCGGAAATAATTTCGTTCTGAGAAACTGAGAAAGGCATACGAGGTATATGCACCCGTTATGCATTTACGCATTTACCCGTGTCCCAACTGTCCCAACTACTATTAATTTTTACACTCGGGTGAAACTAAGCTATCCAGACGGTCGCCCCGGTGGTCTAGCGGTTACCCTTGAATACTACTAGCGTTGGTCCTGGAGTTCGATTCCCACCGTGGTGAGAGTTTGAATTTACTAGCAAAATGCAAGAAAAAAATATCAACTGCTGAGAACGCCTCGCAGCGTGGGTAGGCACAATTCGACGCGCGCCGACGAGGGAAGAAAATGCCGAATTCTTCTCGCGATCAAAATGATGAAAATGAAGGCGTCACTATACCGTTGCGGGGACAGGGGGTGAGGAGGGCCCGCTATGTGACCCCGGATCTGAGTTACTACTGGGAGGGAGCGCAAGAGTAGTGCGAGGATAACAAATGGGATGGAAAGTAAATAAACACGCGTGCTGTAAATAAATAAACAAGTACATACTGCTGTCTTTCGATGAACCTCAACGACGCGCTTAAGATATAAGAAAAAGCTGAAGTCTTCTCGCGATAAAAATAAAGGCGCTTACCGTAGTGGAGATGGGGGGGGAGGGCCCGCTTATGTGACCCCGGATCTGAGTTGCTACTGGGAGGGACCGCGAGGAGAGTAGTGCCAGGATAAAACGAATGGTATGGGAAAAAAAATGAAGAAAAAAAAAAAAAACTGCCTGCTTCGATGATGAACCTCAACGAAGTGCCCAAGGTATATTACTCGTCCGTTGTACCGGCATGATCGAGCTTGGCAAACTGTGTGTGTGTTCTTCGCCTTAGATATTGCATTAGACTGATCTTTGCACCCATCGTAAGTACTGTCCGCGGTACCGCCGTATGTACAATCTACCATGCATGATGTATGCCAGGTACAAGGTAACACACCCTCTGGTGCAAGATTTCCGGACCCGGTTTCTCCAATAATATCAGTTTCTTTTCTTTTTTCAAATCCTCCGGCGGAGGGGGAAAAAATAAAGCTTTGTCCAGATATGAGGTGGGCACAACACAAGTATGCATGTAACGAAAACGGACCCGGCTCGTCGAGATCCACATGCTGCATGTCTATCCGTCCATCACGTCCAAACACGCATCGCTCGGCCTATGGCCACACTCCGAGTTGTCGACAAAATCAGCCTGGAAATCGTTCCGAGTGTTTCTTGCGTCTGGCCGTATACTCCAGGTATCGCTGGCCGTATACTCCAGGTATAGCTGGCCGTATACTCCAGGTATCGCTGGCCGTATACTCCAGGTATAGAAGGCCGTATACTACAGGTTGTTGTTGTTGTTGTTCTCACATTAACTCGCATAATCAAGTCCGTGGTCACAGGACAGGCTCCAGTCACTCTGGAGCTGAGGAATACCCCAGGGAAAACACACACAACCCAAGGTGGTACACGCATATATCACAGTTGACGCAATTCATGCCTCCACCAGAAACATATAAAAGTTATAGCCCTTCGAGTATCGCAGTAGCAAAAGCATTTATTTTTTAGAATCATTTTAACTGCTGTCCAGCTCTGTCAAGCTGTATGAAATACAAGGTATGAAATATGTTGTATTGTGCTGAGTATAAAATTATGTTTGTTTATTATATGTTGTCACACTTCTACTTTCCAGTTTCTGGACAAGCCGTGGTCACATGCGTCGTCCCTTCCCCCGGTTCTTGCCTTCAATTGTTATCGCGCATAGGGTTCAGCAATCCCACTGCTGTCGATTTTTTATCGAGTGTTGCAAACTCACGCTCTCGCGTTTTCCGCAAGTCAATTTGTGCACAAGATAACCCCACGAGTTTATACGTGTATGCCCTCGGGGGGATTCGAACTCACGAAACTGACCTATACCAGGCTCGAGGACAACCTGATACGCCACCGGGGTGACCGGGCGTGTTATAAGTGAGCTTCTCGACAAGCCGTGGTCAATCACAGGTGTCTTCCCTTCTCCCCCCCCCCGGTATGTACGTTTTAATAATATTAATATCAACAGCTGTACAAAAAAACAAGAGTACTAAACCGTACCAGACACGGCACTGCTGTCTGCGTACGGTACAATAATGTGGTGTGTATTCATTCTAGACCTAATCGTACTCGTGCGAGAATACGTAAGTACTGCTGTACACGAAGTGCGGACCGGTTAGAGCAGGAGCTCAGCTCCACATACTAAGATTAAGATTAGTATAAGATGTCTTGATTTCAGGGGGTAGATAAAACTTGCGCAACGTTGCACACCTGCTGCCTCGAATACGGTAATAAACCGCCCCCCGGAAACGAGAGCTAGCGTGAGGGCTGGCGCAGGCGATTGGGCCGCGCTGCTGGACTGCGCTGACAACACACGCAGCACTACTTCGTACTGTTAATAGACAGGGGCTGCATTCTTGCTGTATTCGGTCCGTACTTCGTGGCTCAGGAGTTGACGGACGACTTGACATTGGGACATGTCGTCGGACCTATACTCACATCAACACAGGGCTAGCGGGGGTATTCCTTTAGTGCCGGTTTAACAGCAAACATTTTCTACATAATGCCGATAAAATAGCCTGACACGACTGGAATCAGTGGTACCAGTACAGCATCGGCATTTTCCACTAGTGCCGGTGCCCGATATACTGCCGGCATAGTTGGCTGGAATATACTGGCACAACACGGAGCCCACTGCTGCTGTGCTGGTACGAATAGAGTGGCTACTCCTCGAACTCGTATATCGTCAAAGTCACATATCTGCCTTGGCGTGAGCTCCCTCCCTTCTCCCTCATATCTCACCGCAAGCGAAGACTTCGGTCTTGGTGAAGGTCCCGTTGCCGATGGAGAGAGTTCCGGTAGATTGCCGTGTGCGCTACTCCGAATAAGCCAGGTGCAAGCAGACGGAGGAAGCTCGGGAACTCCATTTCAAAGGCAGGGAGTTCATTTGACATGGAGGCCTATACAATACGGGAAAATACACATGAGCGAATCGTCGAACTTGAACTGGAAGAGACACACACCCCACGCATCTCGTGTACAAACCGTAGAGCTCACGACAGTGGAGTGCTTGCTGCTGAACGCCCCAGCCGCAAGCTATCGCGCCGTCGTGTCACCCCAGAGCAGACATTCAGCTTAAAAAGCGAATGGCTCTGTACCGGTATCTTTGTATGATTCTGAAAAAAACGGTTTCAATTCTGAACAGTCCCTTTTCTTACCTGTGTCTACTCGTGATGACGGCCCGTCAACAAAAACAGAGTCACGGACGCGTCGACGAGTCGACTAAAACCTACTATTTGCCCGGTACGTTTTTGGCAACAGTCTGTCACGGCATTTTTTCCGCCTGTCACAACCTTAAACTACCGTCATCACAGACAAATCTTTGGTTGGTTGCACAGGTTGTTACAGTCGTTTGTTTGTGTGGTGTTCTGCTGCCTCTCTGTCTGTGTGTTACTGTTCGACCGTTCGTCGAAAACCGTTCGAGCTCGAAATTTACCACCCACAATGTACGTACCTCGCACGTGCTGAGTACATGTGCAATACGTATCGCTATACACTACAAAGCATGCCCGCCCCGCATGTTGGCATGATTTACTAGAAGAAGAGCAAAAGGACCACGTACGTCTACACTGTAGGACGATGAGTGTGGCATGCCATCCGGACTCAATGGGCAGCGATTCGCTCGTAGCGGGCGGCGGCGGTGGTGGCGGCGGGGGCGGACGTAGTGGCCTCCAGCCCGACTCCACAGACAGCTTCGATTTATGGTACAAATCATCGCGTCCACACCGCCTCAAGCTGCTTACCCTATCGGCCGAGCTGATGCGCTCGCCAGCGAGCAAAGTGGGCAAAGAGTCATCGGTGAGGACCGTAGGCCTGCTGGAGGAGGCCAGAAACAGACGGTGCGGTAGAAAAGAGCGGTGCGTACATTGGGATCGGGTCGAGGTTAAAGGCCGAGAGTTTCCCCTGCAGCGGGCGGACACGTCCACATCGGCTCTCGCAGCCGCCGCCGCAGCAGCAGCCACCGCGCGTGGTCGCAGACGGAGCAAGTCAGACCCTGTCGACGAGTCAGACCCGTCCTATCTTCTTGTCGGACACTCGACGTGCGACATGTGCCTCGTCACCTTCGAGAGCTCGAGCGTGTCGGGCATCATCACCATGAAGCGGATCATGGAAGCTCGGCGAGAGTGGGGTCTTCCCGGTTCAAGGAGCAAGAAATACGCGGCCGCAAGCAACCTCTACCAACCGGCCAGGCTCTGTGTGCTGTGCAGTCAGTTCTTCCGCTCGAAGATGGTGAGCGGTAAGGGAGAGGGCGAGCTGGTGCCGTGCGGCGTTGGGCGTTCCGCTGAGCGTGTCTCTCTGTCGCTCGAAAGCATGGCGTCCAACAAACCGCTTCCAGGCAGGACGACCACCACCACTCCCAATACAATTATGGGCGCTGGATTAGTACCCGATAATGGTGGGTCTCTCAGCGTCAGCAAGCAGGGTACAAGAGGTGCAGGCGGCGGCGATGGCGGCGGCGGTGGTGGCGGCGGTGGCGGTGGCAGCAGCAGTGGTGGTGTAATTGTGGAGCCAAACTTTCTGCTTGACGAGTTGATCGCAGACGATCGTTTAGTCGTGAGCGAGACCGACCTTGCAAGACAGCCCGGAACCAGGGCGACACAAAGCAGCACGGCCGACGGCATGGGGCCGCACGTGTGCATCTCCTTCCCGGCGTCGACAGATCGTCGCGCCCGCAGGCACCGACCAAGCTTCCGGCTGCAGCACAACGCCGGGGAAGGGGGGCAGGGGGAGACGCCCGAAGGGGAGGGAGCCGGTGTCGACTTCAGCAGCGCGGTTTCTAGCGTTGCTTCCGCCACCAGCGACACACGAACAGCGCTACCCGGTAGCACAAAAAACGAAAAAAAGAAAAAACGGCCCTACATGAAGGCAGCAGCAGCTCCGGCTACCACACCTGCCCTCGCGACACCTAACCCGGACACGCCACCCCGAAAAATGCGCATTGACGAAATTGCGGCTGCCGCGGCAGCAGCGGTAGCATCGCGCACGTGCAGTCGCACCCGACGGGAGTGCCAGCCATGGTGGGAGGTAGATCTGGGCGGCGCTTTTCCGGTGCGGTGTATCCGGGTGCATCACCCGGACCGCCGAACGGAGGCAACAAAAGCGGGCGCATCACCGTTTGTGGATGTAGCCCCATTTTGGATAATGACCTCCGCGGGGCCTGTTGGGGAGGCCGCGCCGGAAGAGGCGCAGGAGAAAGCGATCGCGGCCAATCGGTTCGCCAGTCACGGGAAGGTTACGACGTGGGAGCTGGGGGCGAACCACTTCGCCACCGCGGTGCGAGTGCAGGCGGAGGGCGTTAAAAGTCTTCAGCTCGCCAGGTGTGAGGTCGGGAGGAGGTGGGGGGAGGTGGGGGCGGAGAGGTAGGGGCGGGGGGGGGGGTGGGGGGGGGGTCAAGGGCAGGGGGGCCAGCGTCGTCACCAAAGTTGGGGGCGGGGAAGAGCCATTGTCGCTATGTGTTCGAGAAGGAAGGGAACCATCGGGGGCGGTTCGCGGAGGTAGCGGCCGGAAGTCGAAGACACAATTTTCATTTTGTCTAGTATTACGAGGGAATCTTGTCTCGTGCGGCATTACGTTTCGCGTACTCACATCAAACGGCGTCAAAGACTAGTTGGACGGCCATTGGCGGGTCGAATGCGACAATCGGTTTGATCGACACAACTGTGTCTAAGTACGGACATCGGCGGGTAGAATGCGACAACCGGTTTGATCAACACAGCAGTATCGAAGTCCTCAGGGTGCAGGGAGGAGGACGCTACGTAGACATTATGTCTTCACCCTCGCACACCTCGCAAATATGCACGTTGAATTCGCTAAAATAAAACGTTAAACAAGCCAAAGGTGAAACAGCTCCCTATTCTCTGACACCGCCAGTCACCACCTGGTACAAGCACGAAACCATCGCCTACTCCCCCCCCGCCCCCCCGGCCCTCCACCACCCCTGCATAAACCCCTCGGTGATGTCCAGAGTGGAGGTTATCAAAGGTGGTGGTACGCAGCAGGCCAAGGACGCTGTCCAGCAGCAGTCCCTGGCCCTAATATCTCGCCCCCAGCAGCCGCCCCCCAGCGGCCCAGACGACTCATCCAGCACGCACACGCTTTCGTCCGTGGGTCCAGTTCGCGCAAAAGACCGACCAGACGAAGAACACGCCATGGCAAAGAAGTACCTCCTGCAGTTCTTCCTCCAGGGGAGAGGCGAGACCTTGCCTGCCCCCAGCGGCACAGCCGTTGCCTCTCCGATTGAAAGGTCTACCGGAGCTGCTTCTGGGGTGGCGGCCGTGGTACCGGCGGCGGCGGCAGTGGCGGCGGTAGGAGGGGCGGGGGGCGGGGACACCGCAAAAGTCGGCCCCGGGGCGATGTCGTCGAAGTTATCGCAGTCGGTGCCCGCGAGAGGGCTCGAAAAGCACCACCGCCCGCAGACATCCCCCGCTTTTGCGGCGAGCTCATCTGTTGGAAATTCTGGAAGCTGTGGTAACGGCGGTGGCGGTAGGTGCGCGAGTTCCGAGGGACAGCGGCAGCGGCGGCGGCGGCGGCGGAGGAAGGCGAAGTTGCCGGGGGAGGACGTGCGGCACCTGCTTCTGCGGGCCATGGTGGGGTACGATTGGGTGGACGACTTGAATGGGCAGGAGATGCGGGTTAGAGGGGCGTTCACGGAGCAGGATGTCGTGGTTCTCGAGGTAGGTCGGAGTTGCACGGGAGAGTGGAGGGGGGGGAGGGGGGGGTGATAGTCGGACATAGCATGCGTGGCGGTAGTCCGTAGCAATATAGACCCTCACATCCCTACAATGGCGGGATGGAGCACGTCGAATTTTCATATTGCGTCGGGGCGCGGGGGGGGGGACAAAACAGCCCACGGCACGAACGCTTCAGGTAGGTTTCGTCGTTAACCAGAGACGCCTGGAGATTTGAACGTATCCTGTGCCTTCCAGCAGCGTGTCAACGGACTTATTTGGGGGGGAAACCGTGTGTCTGAAGTTGGTATTGATGTTTTCTCGCGATTCCGAAAAAGTTAACGGCGTCGCCGTTATGGGAGTAAACCGCGATTTACGGCGTGTGGCGTGGGGACAAAACGGTCCGCGGCAACAACAGGCGCTTAGAAACTTGGCATCCAAGACGCGGCGTTCGGAAGGATATGAAATTTTCAATGAAGTGTGCCCGAAGGTGCTTGTGTAGCCACCGAGCAGCGCTGAATGGGTGGGCAACGGGCATAAAACGATACACAGGAAGCAGCCCTCGAGAGCCGTCTCTCCGTTGTGAAGCGTTTTCGTTTACGACGATGAGGACCGAAGAGAGAATGCGAGGGCAACGCTCGGGGGCTTCCGGCTTATGATCGTGAGGCGTTTCTTGTACGGTGCTGAGGAATGAAGACACGGAACTGACGCAACGGGAACCGCGTTAGTTGTGCCTAAAACCGCGGTGGTAGGTAATTCCCCACATTAGGGAACGGCAAAGGTACAGGGGGGGGCGGCACGACTGGAGCCGTCACGGCACTACAATTTCGTTCTCGCTGGATATGTGGAGCTGTTTATTTTCCGTGCGCCCACGAAAAATCCCCACAGGCCGAGGCTACGGCATTATAGTACTATGCACAGCTTTATGTTATTGTTCGGAGATTCCTTCGTAGACCTCAACGTCAGGCCGTCGCGCAGGCGCTACGGCGCTGAGCGAGGGAATGCTCCGACGCCGGGCGTTTCAGACGAGGTGGGGGGTACGCCTTGGGGAAGAAACCGCGCGGAAAAGGACGTCACATTCGGTAGAGATCCGCCGACCAAAAAAACAAATCTGGTCCACGTGCGAACTGGGATATGTATATCGTTGGTTATATAGCACATGACTGCGTGGGCCAGTGGGTAGTGCTATACAACTAACAAAATGAATATCGTGGGTTCGAATCCCGCCGACTTCATATTTTCGCTTTTTTCCGAGAAAAGAAAATAGGAAATGACGTATTTGCGAGCGTGCGCGCTGGAGACGTGAATGGTCATGATAGCTTGCTCCCGATTACTACGGTAGTGCGTGGCGAGGGGAGAGAGCCCCGGAGACCCCTGTTACGAAGTCGATGAGAGTCAATTGGCGAACTCCCAAACACATATTTTGTTAGTGATATAACACTACACTAGTCACGTGACTGCGTGGGCCAGTGGGTAGTACTGTATAACTAACATATATTTATGTACTATCACGTACAGCGCTATACCTCCATTCTCAAAGTTTCACTACCGAGCACAGGCCACGTAACGCCTTCGGGCCTGGCTCAAAGCCGGGCTTAAACGTGCTGGAGACCCACGGTGACGGAGCCTACCGCTAAAGCCGAAAATCATACAAACGCCTAAGGACGCAAATAAATATGGTGGCCACTTTTATGTAGACGCGTGCTACGATAGAGGTGCGCCACTTTTCTTCTGAGGTGCCTCACTTTCGGGGCTTAAGACGCGTCCGTCTTGACCCAAAAACGGATTTGGAGAAACGTAAACCTGCTATATCGCGGATGGAACATCCCCACGGCCCTGGCATACAACGAGAGTCGTGCGAAAAACTGACCTGTTTCCGAACTATTTTGGGCTAAGAACCCCCGCGTTTCAGGAACGATATCAGAGAAAAAAGTGTCAACAGCGCGAGCCCCAAAGGTGCAAATACAGCAGCGTTAGCCTTGATCCACAGTGTTTGTCCACGCCTGCAGTGGTTGATGCTCCGCTTTTGGATCGCGTCTCGCTGCCAAAATGGCACTGTACGAGGCAATTCACACAACAACATGCGAGAGCGTGAGCCCGCAAGAAACGATGCAATTTGACCCACCAGCAGCTAATAGCCAAGAAACTGGAAGCCCTACAACTGCCTTCGACTGACATGCCCGAGCTTCCTTCTTCTCCTGCGCCCACGAAGGAACCTCGCGGTGTTCCACAGCTTCGGGCAATCGCACGCGGTCACGACCATACCCGGCGGGGGGTGCGGGGGCGGGGCGGGGGGAAGGGAGGGGGGGGGGGGCGTACTCATTTGTTGCTTGCCTTCGTCATTTGACCATAGACCACGCGTCCCTTTCAAGAATGAGCACCGTTCCTACTCGTAAAAGTAGAGACACCTACTATATTTGGGCGCTCATTACGCTTCTCTCGTATATTACGTAGAAGCTGTTTGCTTATCCTATCCCCGTCCTGTTTTTTTTTTTTTTGGGGGGGGGTCCGGATAATAATGTTTTTCTTCAGCACCACAATCAGATAATATTTGCCAGAAACTGTGGCGGTATACTGTTTGTGGTTCACCATAATCTTGAATCGAATCCTGCATCGCACACGTATGGAGCACGTGTTTGCCGACTAAATGAACTTTCGGCGTCGAAGATGTCTCGCAGTCCAAGGTATGTTTTGGTGTGGTTTTTATGAAATATCGATACTCAATAGGCTCTGAGGCTATCGCTAAGATATATTGTAACCGTCGCCGACTCAGCTGCGCTGTGTAACGGACGTGCGGTGTTGCTCGGTGGTCGAACTCAACCGTTTATTCAAGCCATCTTCGGCCATCTCGAAGAGAGTACCTATTTTGGCACCGTGTAGCCTAGATATTCGAATTATTTCCAATACGCCACCTGTGAGATATCTGCCGATTGCATGGCCGATACTCAACTGTCCAAGTTGCGCGATACGCCAGGTGGGGGGAGGATCAATTGTTGCTTAACGAAGAGGCGGCCACGGTCATTTCGTTATCGCCCCGGAACAGGACTTATTTTTTCGCTGCGCGCTTGGAGATGACCCCGCGGCGAGAGCAGCCGCGACCGTGTCGGATCCGCTGCTTCGGCTTGACGCGGGGGAGCTGTGCGGCGATCTCCGGCGGCTGCAACTGCAGGTGGGTCGACCAGTCGACACGCGCTCCTAGACCAAACGCAGCGTGTCAGTTCTCTACTGGGAGCAGCCTGTTGTACGGCGTTAGATTATTTTACATTACAAAAAAATGAGAGAAAACAATTTAGGGTTTCTGCAGCTTCGGCCTGACGAAACGACATTCCGGGGGTTGGGGTTAGGGGCCGTGTCCTACTGCCTCGTTATGGCATTGCCTTGGAAGCCTTGCAAACGGCTTAGGATCCAGGATACCCGGTACAGACTAAGCTATATGCTCGTTTTAACCCATTTGGCACCTTTTAGCACCGCACTACGGTCATGCGAACAAAACACTTGGAATTAGACTAGAAAACAATTTAGGTGTTGGAAAACAGGTAAACAATAATGGTCGGTGTTTCTTACCCGGTGTTACTTCCCCGGAATTGCTTCTTCTTTAGTTTTGACTGATTCTACGATAGCCCCCCCCCAAACAAACAGCGTTTTTTTTAACGAACGTTTCATGGCTGCTCGACACAAGGAAGGCTACACTATTGAAAAAAATGTATCCAACTATTTTCTTGTGTGCAAAGGCCTATCGATCGACGACGTCGGGGTGTCGAGGGACACCGCGTTTCAGGAGATACGACCGGGAGCTGATTTTGAAACCGCCGATTTCGTTAAAGAAAAGTTGGGGGGGGGCTACCGCAGAACGACGCTTTTGAAGATTTTTTTTTTGTCTTGACGCCTTTACAGCTGGAAGCCCATTTTTTGCAAAAATAATTAAAATTCGTATATGGAGGGATTTTGGGGAGCTCTAAACCCTGGCATGCAAGAGGAATAGGGACGCCTGTGATCCCCGTTTTCGACTCAAGACACCCCCGGGGTTTCAAGCCGACCACATCCCGAAGGGGAACGTGTACCGTATACCACATAGATACACTTATCTATATACCAAGGGTACGCGCGGTAATGGTCGGGTCGGGAAAATGTGGTCGGGTCGGGAACGGGTCGGGTATGGGGTAGCAGGCTTCATATGCCCTGGAAGGCATGTGTGTATAGGAAAAAGGGGATGGTGCATGCATTTAACGAGTGTTCCCAAACGCATCGCCTTCAATTCTTCCCATGACTGGAATGACACAAAGATCTCCTCTAAGGGCGCACAAGTTGGGTTACACCGTAGGACCTGCTGAGTGGAGAGACCTGCAGGGATATACCTGCACCTGTACTGGACCAGGCACTATCTTCAACCTATCCGAGAACTACCGTGTACGGATTTTTTAGAACGCGATATAGCCGCATGATACTGCTCTAAACATATTACAAACCGACCGCCGACCTTGTCCTCGACGGTGGCCTCCCAGGTCCAGACAAACGCCGGCGGAAAGAGCAAGACGCCGATGCTGCTCGCCGTTCGAGAGAGCCCCAACCTTTTTCAGGTGGCGGTTGTTAGCAACCTAGCAAACATTGTTGTGATCAAGCACGTTGGAGCTGAGTTGGGTTGGATTGAGTTGGATTGAGGTGCGGAGAACAAGCGTGGGTGCGTGGGCGGGCGAGCAGGTGGGCGGGCAGGTGGGTGCGTGGTTGGGGTGGGTAGGGTGGGTGTGTGCGTGTGTGGGTGGGTGGCTGGGTGGCTGGGTGGGTGGGTGGATAGGTGGGTGGGTGGGTTGGGTCCACCAGATACATGACGAAGATAATGCTTGCAATGGGCTAAGTTGGGTTCGGGTAGCCCTTTTTTTCTCAAAAACGGTTTTTGCCTGGAAGGAAAGATGTAGAGCCCGTCGACTGAGGAACCTCCACCACAGAATGTGTCGAATCATGCTGTCCTTGTATCGTATTTCTCCCACCGCTGCGCGCTTTGAACGCACTGGTGAACACGCCAGTGAGCACAAGCACACCCGCTACCCGGCATCCCGACCTGCTTCGTGTGACGGATTCTGGAATCGTCAGTTTGTTTCGTTACATTTTCCCCTCGGCCTCAAGGGGGTTAATAGCGTCCGTCTCGTCAACCCACCCAAAAATCTTACTATAACGTCGCCTTCTTCCCCCCCCCCCCCCCGCCCCCCCCCAAACCATCCCCCTTCTCGCATGACCAGCTGCTCTCTTCAGGCGTGGTAGAGACCTTACCGGATGCCCTCGCAAGAGCCGAAGCCCAGCTTCCCCCCGCCCAGCGGCCGCTCTGCCTCGACTGGACCCGGTTCCTCGGGGTGATGGGCCTGTGCCTTGAAGGAGCTTGCGGGGGAGTGGGGACGGTAGCAGCCTCCTCAGTAGCGCGATTGTTCGAGGAAGCCCAAGACGAAAGGCTCGACTTTCTCACGCGCAAGCGGTCTCGGTTGCCTCCATCATCTGGGACACCGCACGATTGCGCGGGGCGGCAGCAGCAGCAACGAGGCTTCTCTCCCTCCACCGGGGGTGGCGGTGGTGGCGCCGGCGGCGGTGGAGGCAGCGGAACCCGGGGAGTCCGGGTCCCAGGATGGTCCCAGCAAGGGCCGATGACCACTCCGTCAACGGCGGGCGGGAGGAGCGACGCGACGACGGGCGCGTCGGCTGGGGTGGACGCCGGCGGCAGCTTGGGGACGTGGGCGCCGTCCAGTGCGGATGGCGGCTCTCTTCGCGAGGGGGGTGGGGGCGTCGACACGGGAGATGACACGATGGAACTCTCTATTGCGGTGGGCGGTACCGGCACTAGCGCTGGTGCCGGTACGGGTACCGGTACTGGTGTCGGCCAAAAACAAGGACAATCGTTAACAGCGAGCCATGGCGTGAGTGGGGGAAGACGAGCGCAGGGTGGGAGCAGCGCGGCGCTCAAGTCTCTCCTTCGGCCACAAGAGAGGCACGAAGTGTTTCGCGGATACGGGGAAGCAGTAGAGAGGCGGCGGGGGCGGCAGCAGGAAGCGTTTAGGCGGGCGCCGGAGCCCGATGTGGAGCCGACGCGGGCGTACAAGCCGTGCGGACTGTGCCAGGCGCCATTTCCCGTGGACAGCTTGAGAGGCACCGTCAGCCTTAAAGTTCTGGGGACATTCCTCGCAAGGGCCGGCGCCCCCAGCGAGCGCTTCGAGCGCAAGGCCTCAAGGCTGTGCGCCTTGCACCGCCTCCCTCTCTGCGTTTTCTGCAGCCAATTCTTTGACCCAGACTTCCCCGGCGGGATTGTTCCTCCAGGCGGGTACACCGCAAGGCACGGTGTTAGCCGTAGCGTTGTTAGCAGTAGTGGTGTTGGCACCGGTGTTAGCGGTGATGCTGGCGGTGATGGTGGCGGTGTTGGCAATGACCGTTACGAGGCGAACGACCTGGTGTCCTTCTTCGACGACAGGTTCCCTGACAGGTGGTCGGACACTCCCCCGTCGTCCTCCGCTCCGATGCGCTCACCGCCCAGACAAAGCTCTGCGGGTGCGGAGCGGGCGGATTTTCCCGCGCTATCCACGGTGACTGATCGGCGTGGTGGCGGCGGCAGTGGCTGTAGAAGCAGTGGCGAGGGTAGCGATGGAAGAGCTGGTGTTGGGAGGTATTTGCGCGAGGCCGCGGAGCTGCGCAAGGTCGGGGGGCTCGTGCGTGGAGGGTTCTCGATACGCGATCGTCTGTTGCCGTCGCCGGTGTAAACCTTCGGGACGACAGGACAATGCCGCGGAGTTTGTGGCGCTTGGCACCGACCGTATCGCGGCCCGACCATTTGGTAGGTTAACGACGTGAACCTTTCTTAGAACAGACGCATGCTACGATAGACGTAGCACTTTTCGTCTGAAATGGTTTCTGAATTACAGGGCTCCTTAACCTGGGCTGAATCGTCGCAAACATCAGACCATTTTTTTTACATGATTTTCGTCGTGTAAAGATGTAGGCCATGGGATTTGTTCATCCGCGATAAAGCAGGTTTATTTTTCTCCAAGTCAGTTCCTGGGAGAGGTCTTTAAAGCTCTCAAATTGAGGAGTAGTATTAAGAAAAAAGTGACGCACCTCTATCGCGCAGCACGCGTCAGGGTTTGATACAGAGCTCAGACAGATCTAGAGATCTAGATAATATATGACGCGTTCTACGATAAAGGTAGCGCTTTTAAAAAGTTGGCGTTTTTTTTTATTCTGGATGGAACGGGGCTCCTTTCCTTAACCTATATCAACAAAGTCTTCGGAATGCATGCCGTGTTATTCTCTTTTGGTGGAATACACTGTTCTCTTTTACGTATTCCTCGGGGCCGTGGGTTTTGTTCGTCTGTACCTCGTGCTGCACTCTTTGTTCACTCAACTCTTCACTTTTGGGGGGGGGGAGGGGTATCCAGAGCTTCTCAAGCGAGGGTGCACCGCTATACAGCGTAGCATAGTATAGAGTTCCCCCAAGTGAACAACCTTGCAGGCGAAAAAAAACAGAGCTTTTCACGGGTCATGACCCGACCCGCCGATCACGTCGGGAGGTTCTCAAGACGTCGCGGGTCGAGTGGGGTCGGGTTCTTGGGAGGTGTTTGGAATCCCATGGGACGGGTCGGGACGGATCGGGTGAGAGCAGGAAGACTTTAAATCTCGCGGGTCGGGGTGGGTTACCCCGACTCGACCTGACCCGTGAAAAGCCCTGAAACCCCCCCGATGCATCTGTACCGACGCGTGCTACGATAGAGATGTGCACCACTTTTTTTTTTTCAAGGTTCCTCAATTTGGGAGCTTAAGACATGTCTTAACCCAAAAACTAGTTTGTGGAGAAAAAATGAAAATCTGATTCATTCACCGAATTGATGATAAAATCCCATGGCCTATAGGTAAACAACGAGAATCACACGCCAATTTTTTTGTCGTATTTCCGACGATTTTGAGTTAAGGAGACCCCGTCAATCAGAACAAAAACAGAACAGCCATTTGAAAAAGAGGTATACCTTAATACCTCTACAACACACGTGTTTTCATTTTTTTAGCAAAAAAAAGGTTTACCTCCTGTCCGATTGAGCCCCTCAAGCGCTCGAGGAACCACGGGCTAGTCGAACAATTTAAGGAGAGTACAGACGGGTGCTACGAGATATGTAGAGATATACCGTTTTTTTAATTTTTTTTTTTTCTGAACGACACGGTGCTTCTTATTAACCCAAAACTCGTCGAAAATATTTGTTTTTTTTGCATGGTCCACCCCATTGTGTGTCTAAGTCAAATGGGGTTTTTCATCCGGGGGGTGTAGCATTTTTATTATTCTCCCCTGCCAGAGTCAGTTTTTGGGACGACCCTAAGCTCCTAAATTGAGAGAACCTGCATCAGCAAAAAACTGGTGCTCCTTCTATCGTGTAGCACGCGTCCCTATATAATTTGTTTTAGAACTAGGGCATAGAGAAGCTTGGTCGCGTATTGCGCGAACGAACGCCTTCGAAGTCATGTTTCGGGTGATGCTGAGATGTTGATATCGAGCTAGATCCTCTCCTCATACATGTTAGGAGGTCAGAAAACTCTTAAAATCTGCTGCACCCCTACCGTGCGATGGCTCACACGTGCCACAGATCACGCAGATCGTACGGCCTCCCACCCGGTTACAACTCATGAGCTAAAGCGCACAGATCATATACAGACCATACAGACTTTCCCTGGAAGATCTAGATCATGAGGTGGGGGGGGGGATATCACATCTCGGTGATCTCTGTCTGAGATATGTGAACAGAACCTCTCCACGCTCTTGTTTTGGAACAACCTCTGCACGATTTGTCTTTGTATCTGGGATCTCATTTTTGCAGAGCGGTGTATAAAGGGCTTTGTAGACACGCGTACTGTCATCATCAGGAGCTGTGACACCATCGATGCCCCTATGAGAGGGATAGACTGATTGTTTTCAATTTGACGGCATTACTCCAGGTTCAAGTGAAAGAGAACATCAAGTGCGCTCAAGGGCTATATTCTTGTCCAAGTACTGGCGCGTTGCTGAGGGGCGAAAGGCAGAATAGCGAACAGGATTTTGATACCCTGGCAGTCTACCCTGTGAACGATGAGTGGTGGCTTTAAGAAGTTAAACACTATTATCGTGATCGATGAAAAATGCGTGAGTGACACCCTTGCGAGGTGCGTATGCAATACTTTCAAAGATGAGGGCAGCTTGGGTCCACCCATTTTATCTTGGAAGTCGGCATCAGCTCAGTTGCAAGAGCCCAGTACGCGCGCACCTTCTAGTTTTAGCTGCACGTTGTGCGGGCGAACCCCACGGGTAACGTTTTGTGTAATTTTTACGAGAAGCAGAGGGAAAAACCGGCGGGAGCAGCCTTGTGCGGCGCTGCTGACGCCAGTGTTGACATCTGTATGTGCGCAATTGTAGATTGTCTTTGTATTTTCTTTAGAAGGCGCTCCCCGTTTGTGTCCCGAGGAATCGAAACATGAGCAGTTCGAAGCTTGTCTGTGTGAGCCCCTACGTTAGAGACCTTAGACCAACTACTACGTCGTTTGACGGGTTTCTTGCCCCTCGACAAACAAGCCGTCAAGGACAGCCGTCAAGTAACTATCCACACTAAAATCAACATATTAAAGGTGCCGGTTGACGGCACTCTTACGCCCTTGAGGGACACCCGTCAAGGTACTCCCTACACTAAAACTAGTATAATCCTAAGAGTTTACTATTCGGTGCTCCTTGTGGGCAACTCAACTTCTGAAGCGACTCACACACTCATCATGTCCGCAACAGTCGAGCTTAAAATCCTCACCAAACCCGACTCGACCCGCCAGTTTTAGAAAACCTCCTCACCCAACCCATGGGCCGGGATATGGCCCGTGAAAACCTCTGAAATTCAGGGCTGGAAAAAAGTGCCATTGATACCTCTATCAAACGTACGCGTTTTCAACAATCACAATCCCTCCTCCTCCTCATCCTCTTCTCCTTCTTCTTCCTCTTCACGAGGACTCGAACCAGACCCTCCCCCCCCTGCCCCGGCTCCCTTGTTACCCGAAGAGGCGTTATTCTCTCCCTCCGCATCATCATCATTGTCATCGTCGTCGTCTTCCACAACGAGCAAGAACCCCTCTTTGTAAAGAGCCGCCGCCACTCCCACCTAACGGACAGATAGTGCATTTTCGTTTTCATTTTCATTTTCATTTTCACTTTCATTTTCATTTTCATTTTCATTTTCACTTTAGCGTTCGTGTCCATCTTCATTTTCGATTTTCATTGTCATCTTCCATCACTTTTCGGATGAGAGACACATAGCTTGTAGTAGAAAGCTCAAGTGGGCAGCCTCATAACAAACGTTTAGGCACGTCCCTACCTCAATATGAGTACCACGTACCCCAGCCGCAGTCATGCCCAAAACAAGAAACAGTTGGAAAACATTACAGTTTCACAAGTTACGTACTGTTCAAGATTGATTGATACTCTCGGCAACCGACCGCTTCACATGTCATTACGGACACATTTCGCCAAACATTCAACAGGGGGGGGGGTTGTCTTCTTTTCTCGCCTTGTCTTCGAGGTCCTCCGCAGGCGGGTGAGGCAGATCTGAAACAGTCACAGGCTGAGGGTACGCCGACAAGAGAGCTTCAATCGCTGGAGCGTCGTCGAGCTCGAACTGCAGGGGGCTGTGTCGGACACATTTTGTAGGACAAATTTCGTTCGTTGACAACGTTAATAGCGGTGGCGGCGGTGGGGGTGACGGGAGGAGAGGCGTGGAGGAGGAGGCGGGGTGAGCGGAAGCGGGGACTCAAACAAAAAGGCCCGTAATGTTCGCCCCTGACACAAAAAGCCTTCTCAAGGTTTCAACAGTTACAACATTGCGTCAACGGTTTACAAAACTGTTACAGAGTTACAGGCGTCAACGGTTAAAACAGCTCTCGCGAGTGGCTCTCAACCTCGCCAAAAAAACGCGGATTCTAGAACCATAAAATCGGTTTGACTCTCAAGCATAAAAAGCAAACTCCCGTGGCCACCGTGCATACCAAGAAAACCGAAAAAACACATCCCAGGTAGATACACCAGGAACTCGTATGAGCGGCTCCGTGTCGCTGAAAAGCCGACATCTAAACGTGACCCCCTTTTCCGTAGCCTTGATCCGATTTGTTCAAGGATGCAGATCATATGATTCATCCCGCGATAAGGGCAAGACTTTTTGAGCCAAAAAAAGGTATACCTCCTGGACGGTTGAGCTCCTCAAGTGAGTGACTACCGGTTAGTCCGGTAACAAATTACTCAAATGCGTAGCTTGGCTGGCCAATCCCGAAACTACCTCATGTCTGCCCACGTTATCAGCAACAGCCCCAACCCGGTTGCGCTCGGCGTGCTCTTGCCAGCGTGCACACGACGGGCTGCGTCCGAGACTGGTCTTGGGTACTCGTTTGCTTCTTCTACAATCTCATACAGTCCCGATTCCCGACACGTACATGTTTCATTCTCTCTATCCAACACAACAAACCACACAATAATCCTCACTTTGTCTGTCACGATGTCTTCTCGCGTTGACAAAGCTATCATATAGTATGCAGTATATTAGTCACTAGGACTAGCGCATACAACTGTTGGTTGGGTTGCGCGATTGGAAACGCCTTCGAAGTCACGCTTCGGGGGTGAGATCTTACAGCTCGTCATGTTAGGAGCTCAGAGAATTCTTAGAATCCGCTGCACCCGTACCGTGGGACGGTAATAAATATCTACATGATCTAGATCGTGATCTATATCTGTTCTATGCGTGAGCCATTTGGGCTTCACCTGAGAGCGTTGCCGTGGTGCACGCGCGCGTTGTCCATGCAGTGGTAGACGACAGCTGCTCCGTCCTCGAGGACCAGTCGCGCGCAGCCTCGTCGAGCTAGGCGCAGCTGGGACAGGGAGGCGGAGTAGGACGTGGAGGAGGAGGAGGAGGAGGAGGAGGAGGAGGAGGAGGAGGAGGAGGAGGAGGAGGAGGAGGAGGAGGAGGAGGAGGAGGAGGAGGAGGAGGAGGAGGAGGAGGAGGAGGAGGAGGAGGAGGAGAGGAATTGTGAAGTAAGCACCAAACCCGGCCAAAACATGCGGTCGTTCCAAAATGAGCGCAAAAAATAGTTAGGCAATTTAACATTGCTCTCATATCCCGGGAACAAAGAACTTTGAAGTGCTCCAGATTAGTTAGAGTTGGGGAGTTTTTAAGCGCAACGAAAAGCAGCAACTCGCATTCTTTCGAAAATGACTATTGATAACAACTGATCCGAACTATTACCGGGGTGTAATATACCGGTCGCCCCGGTGGCGTATCAGGTTATCCTCGAGCCTGGTATAGGTCGGTTTCGTGAGTTCCAGCCCCGCCAAGAGCATACTCAAATAAGTTCGTTGGGAATTTTTCTTGTGCACAAATTGACTTGCGGAAAGCGCGAGAGCGTGAGTTAGCAACACTCGATGAAAAATCGACGAGCAGTGGGATTGCTGAACCCTATGCGCGATAAAAATTGAAGGCAAGAACCGGGGGGGAGAAGGGACGACACCTGTGACCCACGGCTTGTCCAGAAGCTGGAAAGTAAAAGTGTGAGAAAAAAAACAAAAAAACTACAGTATACCCAATACTATGCATCTATTATCAAGGCTACGGCATTGTAGCATCCTACCCCCATTTTTTCTTACGAGTACCGGGCTTGAGCCGCTTTTACGAGTGACTCTGTACCTTACTGCAAACCTACTTTAGGCGTTTTTTTTTTCGCGCAGCGTAGCTCGCCGTACCATCGCGGGTAACATAACACGCGAGCTACGACAGAGGCGCACCACTTTTTTTCTATTTCTACCCCTCGATTTGGGAGCTTAAGACCTCTCCTTAAAAACTGATTTGAGGAAACATAAAACTGCTACACTGGATAGAAAAATCCCATGGCCTAGGGAAGCAACGAGAATCATGCAAAAAAAGCCTATTCCCGACGATTTTGCCCAGGATAAGGAGCCCCGTCATTCAGAAAAAAACAAAATAGCCAAAAAAAGGTATACCTCTAGATCGTAGCAACGCGTCATATCGCAAAATTAAAACAGCACCAAGATTTTGTACTGCAGACGAACAGGGGGGTCCCTCGCGCGAGTGACCCCGAGCCCCTGGAAAAAAGGTCCCTTATAAACGGACCCCCCCCTACTTTTTTTTTTTTTTCAAATCCTCCGGCGGATGGGGTGGGAAAAATAAAGCTTTAGCTCACCACACTTCCGCGTATTTTCATACGCGTCGTTTGTCGATTTAACTCAGTTGCTTTCGCAGCCCAACGCTAGCTGGCGCACCCTTCGGGTCCCATTGTAGGTATAGCGTAAGCTGTCCCTATCAGTGGTCTTCGTTACAACCACCTACCGTACGCCTTGGTCTTCTCCGTCTCAAGGCCCAATGGACAAAATGGTTCATAACTCTGGACAACCCAGTTGAGCAACGCGGGTCGGAACCTCAGAAGCCACTCTCCCAAAAAGTCCAAAAAGAAAATAATGCATACTTCAAGTATCGACACATTTGGGATTTCTGCACGAATCGAGAAAATAACATTTTTTCAAAGCTTTGTTTTGTTTGCTTGGTGTTACTATAACCCACCTGTCTGGGCTCTCCAAAAGAGGAGGGTTGTGTTCGATCCCTCCCCCCCATGCTCTCCTGAAGTATACTCCACACGCTCGAGGGCGAGCAACCCCAACCCGACCTTGGTAATGGGCGTTATCAAGGCGTCCAATCGGCCGCACAACTGGCTTCATTCAGCCCGCTCGAAAGTGACCTTTGTACTTTGTGGTGTGTTGTAAATTCGAAACTCGCACGCTCGACACTCTTAAATAACCGCTTACATCCTAAATACATTAAATTCTCTCTCTGAAAGTCCTGTTGGGCGAAAGGGTTAAACGGTCCTGCACGACCCCACACGCCCGTAGGCGACCAACACCAAAACCCACCTTGGTAAGAGGCGATATCGAGGCTTCCCCTCTCTGCATGACAGAACATGCCTCCTCCGCCTCCTCCAGTACTGGAGGCAATCGGTCCGAGATATACCTGACGCGAGTTCGTTAATGGCGTGGGGAAGGGGGGCGGTCTCATTTGTTGCTTGCCTGAGTCATTTGACCATTGACCGCGCATCCCGTTCGAGATGGAACACCATTCCTACTCCTAATAGAGACACCTCCAACATTTGGGCGCTCATTGCGCTTCTTCCATATGTTGCATAGAAACTGTTTTCTTATCCTATCCCCTTCCTGTTTCGCCGTCTGTGGCCACCATCTATCTCCGGGTAGCGATTGCTTTCTCGCCGTGCGGGGGGGTAAAATGAAGGAAGAAAGCGGAAGAGCTGGCAGGCATTCTTCCGGTGGGGAGGAGGGGGTATGCCTTGACGCGAGTTCGTTTAGGGGCGGGGGTGGGGGATAAAAGGAAGGGATAAATGGAAGAGATGGTAGGCATTTTTCTGGCGGGGGGGAGGGGGTAAACCTCGGAGCGATTCCGTTTGGATGAAGGGAAAAAAAAAGGTGGGAGCATTTGTGGGTCTTCTACCGCGAGGGCCGTTCGTTTCGGGGGGGGGGGGGGGAGGAGGGAAGAAAGAAAAATTTGAGCGATGGTGGACATTCTACGGGGGGGGGCGTTCGTTTGTCGGGGATGGGGTGAGGGTGGGTGAAAGGAAGCAAAACACGTGGGAGAGAACACAACTGAAAGTGTCTGAACAGCAAGGGAGAGGGGGGGGTGTACTCAGTATGTGCATGGCCGTAGTCGTGTGACCATAGACCCTCCCATCCCTACTATGCCGGGATGGAGCACGTCGGGTTTTCACCAACTAGGCAGACATTGCTTGCACCAAACGCGAAGCGCCGTGAGCTGTTCGGCAAGTCAAATGAAGGGTGAGCTGCATCCTTCCAAGAACCACTCGTAAGATGGACTTTGGCACCTTGTGCCTACTTTCTTGCTTATGGATGACAGTGCCAATGAGTTATACCTAGTTTTTTGGTGTGGCCACTCCAGAGACAGCAATGGGTATTGCTATGTAACTGCCTCGTGGGTGGCTTACCATATTCACAAAAAGTGATGCGATTATTCCCCTCGTGCGGAGTTAGGGTTCTCCACCCCGCACAATGTGATCTAACTCGATCACCATCACGTTGACCGCCGAAAAAAAAGAGAGAGGGGGGGGGGGGGGGGGGCGTAGAGGATACACCTTTTGCCCATCTGGTCGGAGGCGGCGTCCAGCAGCTCCAGCGCCTCCTCCACGATAACTTCGAGGTGCTTCCTCATCCGAACCTTGAACGTTTCCCTTCGACGGTCTTCTGCCTGGAGTGGGTTTCCATGGGGGCCAGAAGGCGTAGCGCCAAGGCGGGTGAAAATGAACCCAAATAAAAACGCACACCTTACTCGGTTACCAGATACCAGCGCATATATCATTCGAATCGTGAACGTTTCCCTTCGACGGTCTTCTGCCTGGGGTGTTTGCATGAGGGCCAGAAGGCGTAGCGCCAAGGTGGGCGAAAATCCACCCCCTCCCAAGAGGATACCTTACTACCTTGCCAGTTACCAGGGCATACGTATATCTATTAACAACTCGCTTTTCTCTTTGCTACTGCAAACACATCCCGCACTCTAGTACCACGTTATATGTCCCCAAAAACGCAAATAAAAAAAAAAGGGCTAGAAGAACGAATGTGACATGGGTCAAAAGCGCAAAAGGGTTGACGCCGTGAAGGGGGAAAAATAAAAAACGAATGAGAGTTGCCGGTGTCCTCATCAGCGGGGAATGCTGACCCCACCCCGTGCGGGGCAAAAATGAAGGAAAGTACAGGAGAGGGGGGGGGTGCTAAGGGAAGGCGCCTCCTGTGGCCACGGCTTGTCCAGAAGGCCGCTGAAAATAAAACCGTTCACGAATTGAGCTGGAAGTAAAGGTGATAATAAATCAAAACAATAAAAATAAACAAATATGTGCGAAACACGCAGAAGGGCGACCGTGATGACAGTTTCAAAAGTGCCATGCTAGGCGTAGTTCGGACACGTCAGCCTAAACAACCGTTAACGAGGGTACGGCAAACGTTTGTGTCCTACCTCATCGCTGTGAACCACACCCATGTAGTCCAGGTAGTCTCGGGGAAGCCCGCTGCGCAGCCCCCGGTTGCTTTGAATCGCGCTCGCCAACGCCTGGGGCACCAACCCCTCCACCAGGTCCGCCCAGCTAAGGGTAGGTTGTAGAACGAAGCAAGGAAATAAATATATAAGAGAAGGGATACGTATAATACATATGGTACAAGATAATACTTGGTATCACAGGATAAGGTGGTGAGGCTAATATTTATCCTTTCCCCTCCGCCAGAGAATGAAAAAAAAAGACAAGACCAGCTTCCCACGAAACGACCATATACCAAAAAAAAATAATCCCCGCGTCAACTCCGCAACCCGTTCCATTCTTCCACACGACCTACACCTCTGCGACGGAAAAAACTCTGCATGCGTGTACGCGAGGGGCTACGATAGGATGCTCTTGAAATAAAATACGATACAAGAGGACACCGATCTTTGTCGGTGCGGTAAAGGCCTATTTTGGCCATATTGGTTTGCTCTTGATGAAAAGGTGACCGGTCAGTAAAGGCGTCAAACCGCGTTTTTCCTAACATCATGCAAGGTTCTGGATTCAGTGTACAGGGACGGTCAGTCCAGGGGGTCAGCCAAACCACGGTATCCTAGCAATCAGCTGCTTTAGTGTAGAGGGGCGGTCAGTCAAGGGGGTCAAATCGCGGTCTCCAAGCACCATACTGGTGTTCGTGTAGAGGGGCGGTCAGTCAAGGGGTCAAACCGCGGTCTCCTAGCACCATACTGGTGTTAGTGTAGAGGGACGGTCAGTTGAGGGGTCAAACCGCAATTTCCTACCATCATGCTGGATTTAGTGTGGAGGGGGGGTCAGTCAACGGGTCAAACCGCGGTTTCCAAACATCATACTGGATTTAGTGTAAAGGGACGGTCAGTCAAGGGGGTCAGTCAAACCGCGGTCTCCTAGCATCGTACTGGTTTTAGTGTGGAGGGGAGGTCAGTCAAAGGGGTCAAACCGCGGTCATATACTGGATTTGGGGCAGAGGGGCAGTCAGCCAAGGGGTCAAACCGCGGTTTCCAGGCATAATACTTGGTTTGATAAATAAAAGGGCGGTCAGTCAAGGGGTCAAACCGCGGTCTCCTTGTGTCAGAAGTGTAGAGGGGAGGCCAGTCGAGGTGTCAAACCGCGGTGTTCTAGCATCATACTGTATTTAGCATAGACGGGAGGTCAGTCGAAAGATCAAACCGCGGTGTCCACGCATCATACAGGTTCAAGTGTAGAAGGGCGGTCAGTCAAGGGGTCAAACCGCGGTCTCCTCGCATCATATTGTATTTAGTGTAGAGGGGCGGGCAGCCACAAGGTCGAACCGCGGTCTACTAGCACCACACTGGTTTTATTGAGTGTAGAGAGGCGGCCACTAGAGAGCCCCAACCGCGGTTTCCTAGCGTTTACAAAAGTCATAAGTGTAGAGGGGCGGCCAGTCAAGAGGTCGGGCCGCGGTCTTCTAGCACCAGAATGATCTAGTGTGGTGGGGCGGCCAGTCAAGGGGGTCAAACCGCGATCTCCTAGCGTCATGGTGGATCTAGTGTAGAGGGACGGTCCGTCAAATCGCGGTCTCCTAGCATCATACCGGACTTAATGTAGAGGCGCGGTCAGTCAAGGGGTCAAGTCGCGGTCTCTTAGCACCATACTGTATTTAGTGTATTGGGGCGCTCAGTCCAAGGAGTCAAGCGGCGGTTTCCTAACATCACACCGGTTTTGAAGTACAGGGGCGGTCAGTCAAGAGGTCGCACCGCGATCTCCTAGAATCATCGGATTTAGTGTAGAGAAGCGGTCGGTCAAGGGGTTAGACCGCGGTCTCCGATCACCATACTGGTTTTAGTGTAAAGGGACGGCCAATCAAGAGGGTAAATCAAACCGCGGTCTTCTAGCACCATACTGGATTTAGAGTCGAGGGGCGGTCAGACAGGGGGGTCGGTCAAACCGCGGTCTCTATAACAATAGCATAACCGCCTGAAAGCGTCTGCGGGTCATGTGGTACTCTCACCAGTTACCCTGCATGGCGGACACGGTGATGTGCAGCGAGGCCTCGTCTCCCACGGTCACGGCCTGGTGCGCCCAGCCTCTTCATTAAAAAAACGGGTGGGCGTCAGTTCGCTGTAAGGACTAGGCTTTGTTTTGGATCGAAAACAGGTCGATAGGAATCGGAACAGTAAAAAAAAACGACCGGAAGAATACCGAAACAATATCGACGACCGAAACATGTAGCAAGAGAAACGCCAAGATACCGAAACTGCAGCAGAAGAGCAAGAACTAAACAAACTTCAACCTTGACCCAACAAAAGAGTAGGCAAAGGCAGTACAAGAACAAGAACAAGAGCAATTATAGCAAGACCTAGAACAAGAACCAGAACGAAAAGATGGACGAAAAAGGGAAAAAAGAACAGGAATAAGAGCAAGAACAAGAAAGCTCGAAAACACGAAAACAGAACAACAACGAAAACAAAAACGAAAAAACACACACACAGACGTTGCCCCCACCAAAAACACAACACTAGATCGCTCGGCACAGTAGCAAAAATCGTATCACATAAAAATCACAGCAAACAACACACCTCGAAAAAGCACACCACCCAAATCACGCCGTAAAAAATGCCCCGTACGAAAAATCACCGCGAAATCACCCCGCAAAAATCGCACCCTAAAATCACCCGCAATAATCACCCAGCAAAACCACTCACACCCACAACTCATACTCGAGATGTCAACTTACAATAACATACACACTACACATTATCAAAAGAAAAAATACACCCCAGCTGTGAGATCGAAGATTTCGTCGAAATTCATATCTGCAAGCTGTGAGTGATACTCCGATCGCGCGTATTACTGGGTGTGTGTCCTCTTATACTGTATTATATAGGTTATAAACATAACTGTGACTAAATCACACCTCGGGAAATACAGCAAGTCTCCGGGCTCCAGCACCACCTCCAGCGCGGGCTCCCCCACCTGCTCATCCGTCAAGTTCGGCGATGACAGCCTCGGCAAGGCGGATTCCTCGTCTGCTGGAGGGTACACCCTCCACCGCTTCCGGCCCTCCACCTTTTAATAGACCGTTTCCGAGATTCCGGAACGACAACGAGGCGGATGGAATCGAGGGGGATGAAGGATATACGGAGGTCTAGAGTAAAAAAGGAGGCCGATTAATTGGGGGGCGGGGGGGGGGGGGGGGGGGGGGTTACTCATTTGGGGGCGAGCGGGGGGTTAGAAAATGAGGTCGGCGACGTTGGGGAGGGGAGAGGATAGAAGCAGATCAGTCGAGGGTCATACAGGTAGGCGATCGATTGACCATTAACCCACTGACGTCCGATTCTTGCTTCCCGCCAGGTGACTGTTGTCACCCTCTATATCGGTAGCATGTAGTTATTGGGTCTAACCCCACAATATGTGTATGTACTCCTTCCATATGTTTGTACGACAGAGCCACTACTTTCTGTTAGCTGTGCTGTAACTCTTCCGATGCGCGCGTTCCGCCTGAACTCATGCTGGTGTCGCCCCCCTCCTCGCCCCCCCCCGCCACCCCGCCCCCACCCCCCTACACCAATACATGCCCCCCCTCCCCGCCCTCTCACCTGCAGCAAAAACGCCTCGATATCGTCCCAGTGCGGCGCAAACCCTTGGCTTCTGGGAGGAGTAAGGTAGACGTTAGAGCCCACCATACAGCCAAACTCCTCCTCCAACGCAGACAGGAGGCGGTGCAACGGGTCGCTGTACTTCTGAGGACAGGGCATGCGCAGCGAGCACCCCTGCCGGAACTTCTCCCACACGAACTTCGGCGTCACCACCGCCCCCCCGCCAGTACCCACCGCCTCCCCTACCCCAGCCCCAGCCCCCGCCCCCGCAATGCCTCCACCACCACCAACTCCACCATCTCCACCGTTTAAGGTAGACCCCGCGGGCCTTTCCCGTGCCCCCTTCATCCCCTTGCCTTTTGGTAGCGCAACAGCTGCCTTCGTTGGAGGGGGGGGGTTAAGGGTAACTCGTCGTTTGTTAACGTAGTTGGTCACGTCCAGGTCGGTGCCATACTGCATGGACTGGCCGGAGATGAATGACTCTATGTCGGACGTTTCCAGCCAGCCGGAGAAGTAGTCGGCTCCGCGCCCGCGCACGACGAAAGGGCACCGCTCCCTGTTATAACAAAAACAGGCCATCGGCCACCGGTGGCAGCGGTGGCGGTGGGGGCGGTCGGGAGGGCGGGGGACCGGGGGCGGGGGGGGGAGGTGGGGGGGGGGGCTAATATTATGCATGCCCGTAGTCTTGGGTGGAGGGTGGCACTAATTATCAGGCATGGCAGACCATAGACCTTCGCATCCGAACAAAGCCGGGACGGAGCAACAGGGGGCATAAACGAGCGACACACGACGACGACAACTATCGCACCAAGGCCAGCAAAGACAACGCGAGCGAGCGGGACCTGTTGGTTACAATCTCTTGTTCACAGGCCATCGCGCTGGCGGTAGTGGAGAGGGGGGGGGGGGGGGGCGGGGGCGTACTTATTTCATGCAGAGCCGTAGTTATATGGCCATTGACCGTCGCATCCCTGCAATGCTGGGACGGAGCGCGTCGGGTTTTCACGACCAGGCATACATCGCGCGCACCAAGTGCGAAGCGCCGTGAGGTGTTCGGCGAGTCTCATGAACGATGAGCTTCATCCTACCAAGGACCACTTGTCAGGCGGACTTCGGTACCTTGTGCGTACTTTCCTGCATATCCGATGCCAACTTCGAAATTAATCGATTTTCCTTTTGGTGTGGCCACTTCCAGAGACAGCACCAGTATCTGCCTCGTGGGTGCCTTACCATATGCACACTAGGTGGTATTATCCCCCTTGCCCGGAGATAAACTTTCTCCACTCGCACAACATGATCCAACTCGACCACCATCTCGGGTATGGTGCTGTTGTCTTCGAATTGTGATGCTGGTGGCGGCGGCGCGCTCGCTCGCCACAGAGTTGGTGCGCTCGAACCAACGACGCTTCATCACGTAGCCGATGTGCCCGGCTTGACGGAGGTGTCACCGGCCTGCGTCAAGCCCGGACACATGGACTGCACCCTGGAGCGCCGTCGGTCCATGATGGAGGAGTAAAAACTCACCCGCAAACGAGCGTGTCACCGCCACAAGCGAACACAAATCGATAAACAACAACGTCAACAGGGCCGCTAAGCCTACGAAGCACCCCCCCCGAGCATATATATGCCACTAGTAGACCACGGCTTGACTTTTTGACTGACCGCCCCTTACATTACAACCAGAATATCAAGGCCAAAAGGGGCCTCGAAGCGCCAAAAAAGACCAGCCTCCCGGCAAATGTGGTCCAAGGTGCTGCGCGTGGCGCTCCTAGTGGCGCTGTCGCTTTTATTTTATTTACCTTTGGGCGCTGTTGTAGATGGCACGCTCGTTCGCCACTGAGTTGGTGCCCTCGATCATGGACCGACAGCGCTTCAAGGAGCAGACCATGTGCCGGCGATGATGCGGGTGTCACACACCTGGGTCATTGCCGGGCGCATGGACTGCTTGCTGAAACGCCATCGGTTCATGATCAAGGGAACAGCCTCGCCGGTAAACGAGCGTACCGTCGCTACCAGCGATGACAACTCGAGAAACGAGAATACCAGCAGGAACGCTGCGCCCACGAAGAGTCCCCGCGAGCAAGTATGATAGTAGGAGGCTGCGGTTTGCCCCCTTGACTGAGCTTCCTCCTAAACAAAAACCAATATCTTCAGGCCAAACCAGGCCAGGACGCGCCCAAAAAGACCAGTCGCCAATGACAAGAGTACGAGTAGCATCTCTCCTCACGGAGGCGCTCGCCGGGCATGGTGTTCCTAGTGGCGCTATCTTTCGTCGTCATTCATGAGCAGGTTGCGGTGGTACGCTCGTCCACCGCTAAGTTAGCGCCCTCGATCACGGGCCGACGGCGGTTCACGGAGAAGCCCATGTGCGCCACCACTAAGTTGGTGCTCTCGATCATGGACCGACGGCGATTCAGTGACAAATGGGCGGGCCGCAACCACCGGCTCACGAAAGCCGAGAAACGACTACGCAACCAAGAATGATACGCCCACCAAGCGCCACTGCTGGGAAAGACCCGGTAGGGGACCGCGGTTTGACCACGTGACTGGCCGCCCCATAGCACAAAAAAAATGGTATATTAAGGCCAACAGAGAACTTCACGCGTCCCAAAAGACCACTCTCCTAGCAGTTTCACTCGCGGGGGCGCTTGTTTGATGGCGTGGCGATCCTAGCGGCGCTGTCGTTTTTAGCTTTTTTGGCGCTGGTGGCGGTGTTACGCTCGTTCACCATTAAGTTGGTGCCCTCAATCACGGACCGATGGCGTTTCAGAAAGCAGCCGACGTGTCTGGCCTTGACGGAGGTGCGACCCACCTGCGCCAAGTCCCAGGCACATCGGCTGTGCCGTGCAACGCCGTCGGTTCATGATCGAGGAAACCAACCGTGTGGCGAACGAGCGTGCTGCCGCCACCAGTGAACACAATTCGAAAAACCTTAGCAAACCTCCGAACGCCACGCCGGCCCCCTACAATTAAGGACAGGCTTTGACGTGCCCAAAAACTCCAGCGTCGCCATTCATCAGGCCTTCGCGGGCGTGCTCGCTGGGTCTGGCGTTCCTAGTAGCGCTGGCGCTCTTAAAATTTGGCGAGCTGGTGGCCGCGGCATGCTCGTTCGTATCTAAGATGGTGTCCTCGATCATGGGCGGACGGCGTTTTAGGGCGCAACCGATGTGTGGCCGGAGCCACTACTAATAGCTCACCCAAGACAAAGGAAGACAGCGACACTAGATCACATCGCCTGCGCCCTAAAGCGTCGTCGGCCCATCATCGAGGGCATCATCTTAGAGGCGGACGAGCGTGATGCAGCCACCAGCGCACCAAAGACAAAGCACAGCACCTACACTACGAGCAACGCTGCACCGATCAAGCACGCCCGCAAAGATCAAGTGGAGGATGAGGCCTTGGTCTTTCGTAGAGCACAAGGCTCCGCCTGCGCGAATTAACGTTCTTCACAGCACACAGTATATAATTGTATACCAAGGCACATGTTTTTGGGTAAAAAGCTACCTGGATTTAGTGTAATGGGTATGCTTTTTAGCACTGTGGCAAGAGGGTTTAGCGCAAGCGCGAGTACGCGGGAAACATGTCTACAGAGTACCATGGAAGTGTCATAAATCAGACTATAAAATATAAACTTGACGAGTGATCGTGTGGTATAAGGCCATTTCCTATAATACCGTATCCGAATCCGAAAATGAAATAGGTTTTCGGTCGCAGAACCAGACGGGCAGAATCGGATCGACAACCCTTATAATGAAACACGAGTTTTCATGTGGTTTTCGGGACAAAGTTCTCGCGAAATAATAAACAACGGCGATCGCTCGACAAATGTATGTGCCTGTACGAGTTTGCCGCACAAGAGCATCTCAGCGCACGCAGATGAAGTTTGGTAGGCGGGGCGAGGGAAATCACGCGGTGTGCACTTCGCGCGAGAAAGTTGTCTTCCCCCACGCTCCCGTCGGTCTCGTGCATCAACAACATGGTGCAAACGGCGTCTGTCCACGTCCTCGACGACAGTGACAAGGCTCTCGTAGTCGTCACCATCACCATCCGATCCCATCGGCTCGTGGTGAGGCCCGAGGTGTGTGCCAGTGGGTGGCGGTACACAAGCAGCAGCAGGAGCAGCAGCAGCAGCAGCAGCACAAGCACGCCTATGATGCGTGTTACTTGGTCAGCAGATACATTGATGCGATATGCGTGTCTTGTGTCGTCTGGGACCACTCCCACTGCTGTTTTCGGCTTGTTACATGCTTGTCGCCTCTCATGACGCCAGAAAAACTAAATCCGGATGCCATTATCGGATCCAAAACTGGGCCTCCATTCTCGGGTTGCGATCCGAAAACGTTCATTTTGTTCGGATCCAGAAACCGCGTCATAAGAGATACCGGTAGAGCTTAGCAGGTTTATCACGAGATTGGTCAACTCGTGAGCCCGCCTACCCGCTACACGTGACAATCTCTTTTACCGCCGTAAAAATAGGTCGACTCTTATTCCAAGTAGTTACGATTGTCCCCAAAAGCGTGGGTGTGGTGCTATGATCAATGCCAGGGGCAACAAAAAAACACATCCTGGGGGGGAACCTTAACCTTGAGACACTTCGAACGCCCACGGCCTACTGCAACAAATACTTCGTATGAGGGTTTCCCCATAACCACCTCATTACCACTATTAATACTGATGTTGGGACACCCCACACACCCCAACCACACGCACACCCACCTGCCCGCCCACTCACTAACCCACCCAGTCACCCAGCCACTCACCCACCGACCCACCGACCCACCCAACCTCCTCCGTCCACCCCTTCCACCCCCCTATCATCTACTGGGCTCACCAGTAACTGCTGTAGAACTCATCCACAGGTAGCGGTGCAATAATCCACTGCAGCAACTGCCTCGCCTTCAAGCCGCTCTCCACATCGGGGTCGGAGAGGACCCCCTGAGCGTCAAGCTCGAGGAGCAGCCGAGACCTGTCGTCTGCGGCTGAAGCATCGATGATAGTGGGCGGTGGTGGAGAGTTCGCCGAGCGGCCTCCTCTTCCCATTCGTCCACGCCCCCCTCCTCCACTGCTGCTGCTACCACCACCACCACCACCAGCGGTGCTGCTACTACCGCCGCCGCCGATGGTGTTGGTGGTGGTGCTGCTGAATGCTGCTGCCGTGTCTGCTGCTGATGCTGTGGCCGCTAGTTGCTGCTTTAGCCCCCCCTTTCCAGTCGTGTTTGAGGAGGGGGAGGGGGAGATTGCGGCCGCGAGCTTGCGCTTGCTTCCTGCCATCTGCGAGGTGGTACCTTTGGAAACTGCATCATAGCCCGCGCCTTGGTGGGGTCGGCTGGTGGCCATGCTGCTCCCCTTCAAGACGTTGGACGGTGGAACTTGGCTGTTGTTGCTGTTGTGACTTCGTTGCGATGCGGGTGCTGCTGGGTCCACCGCAGTCGACCTGTCCTTTTGCTTGCGCCGCTTCTTCGCTGCGCGGCTGCCTCCTTCCGAGGATTGCGGCATATTGCCTTTGGCCATAGTTGCGACTCTGGGATTCTAGTGCTACCACACGTAGCCGAAAACCACAGGCGGCACCGGTCTCTCTGATTCTCAACACTCGCGGCTCGCGGCACTGTCAACTAAGGGTTTCATATGGATATTAGAAGCTTTTATGGGTAAGGGTGAGGGGCTACGCTGTCGTTCGAAATTGACTCTGTTTTAGAGAGAAAATTGCAGCCAAGCTCTGCGTGTAGCGCGTGCTGGGAGTGCGGAAGCGGCCTCTGTTCGCACCATGCATGGACCTGTCGTGCAGTACCTATGCCGCCCGTACAACAGCGATCGATTTATCGTAGCGATTTTGGCGATTCTGTTGCTACTTGGCAACCACGTGTGCGATGGCTACATGTCGACGGTTCACCTGGGGCGCACACTAAAGGCATTTCGAAGAGAACAGCAGGAGCAGCAACAGCAGCAACATCAACAGGGCCCACCACAATCGCCATCACTTGAAAGCCTCCCTTCTGCTTTCCGTCGTTCGGTTCAGGGCGAAGATCGCGCGGAAACAACGGCACATCCGGGAGCAGAACCCGATGCTGCTTTTGAGGCGGAAGGTCTTGGTAGTTTCTCTGCTGGGATAGCTGCTGCTGCTGGGACCGGCGCTGCCCATGCGTCGTGGGGAGGCACTCAGGATGATGGAGCCGTCAGCGAGGAGCTTTTGCCAACATCTTTGAACGAGATCGAGTTGGAAGGGTCTGCTAGACACTCTGAGAATGATGGCGCACCCACTGGGGACGGCTCGCAACAGGACATGTGGGAGGAGGAGGAGGAGGAGGAGGAAGAGGAGGACGAGGGGTGGTGGGTGAAGGAGGAGGGGGAGCAGGAGGTGGGAGAGGAGGAGGATAGGGGGGGTGTGGACGTGACATCAGTATCGCGAGGTGACGCTGGAGAAGAAGGCGCGGCCGCATCGCATGCTGCCGACCATCTTGCTGCTGTCGGGTCATCCTCTTTCACAGCCCAGACAGCTGCTGCTGCTGCCGCGGCTACCGACACCGCTACCACCACGTCTCGTGCCACGCCGCTGACACAAGGGGACGGGGACGAAACGGAGCAAGACAATCCGTGGCAGAACCAACAGCAGTATTGGGGGGAAGAAAAGTTGGAGGGCATATCTGAGGAGGCTAAGAACGAGCAGGAGGAGGAAGAAGATAACGAGGAGGAGGAAGATGAAGAGGAGGAGGGGGAGGGGGAGGAGGAGAAGGAGGAGGAGGAGGAGGAGGAAGGGGAGGAAGCAGCGGCGATCCGAGAGCTTCTGAGCCGGAGGGACGCCCTGGACCTGAAGGTACAGGAGGCGGCTGCGCTAGCCGTGGGAGACCTACCTGCCGCCCAGCGAGAGCCGTTCGACGAGGTGAAGGCGTTTGCCTTCGGGGGGGCAGGGAGGGAGCTGTCGGAAGAGGACGTTCGCGCCTTGGACGCGGTGGCGATTTGCGGCGACCGTGACGGAGTGGTGCTGGCGTTCCTTCGGCACGCTAAGTTTGACGTGCCGAAGGCGAAGGAATCGATACGCCGGTGCTGCGCTTGGAGGAGAGAAAACGAGGTAAATGTATGTACTATCGGCCAGTAGCCTTTCCCAGCACACTGAAGCACTACCAGATATCTACCTTAGGATACCCTTAATTGGGCTTGGCGTCGGTGAGGGCTAACTACCCCCCTTCCCTCCCTCCCCCGCCCCCTCCCCCTCTCCCCTCCCCCGTCCATCCTACCCCGACACCGCCGATGTGCTATTCTGCCGCAACGTTGGCAACGAACGACATAGGCCGACATATTCGACCGAGCCGTACCTCCCGCCAAGATGCGCAAGCACCGCACCCACTGGCCAACGGGTTTCCACAAGCAGGATCGCGCTGGTCGGCCGGTGTTCTACGACCGCGTCGGACAGTCCGACCTCTCAGCCCTGACGGCGGACCCCGACGGCCTGGACCAGGACGAGATGGTCCAGATATTCTGCCAGAACATGGAAGTGAGAGGCGGGAGAGGGGGGGGGTGCAGGGAATAGGCAGGGGAGGGATAGCGGCGAACGTTGGCGTGGGTGACTAGCTGCGATGGTGGTGGGGAGGCCGGTTAGGAGGCCGAGGGGATGGGGGGTAGCGGCAGAGGGTTGATGAGGATGACTAGCTGTGCTGGTGGTGGCGAGACGGGGGGGGGGGGGGGGGGGCGTTGAAAAGCTAGGGGAAAGGGAGGGTGTGTTGTGCATGTGCGCTTGCAAACTGTTTCACTTGGCGTTTTCCTATTTACATTGTTCTGTTTCCCTTTTTTGTCTGAAAGAACCGTCGAGGGTGCAGCGGACACACGGCCCGTTGTGGGTGCTTCCCACAGTTTTTTTTCGGTAGACATAGCCTGCCGTACTTTTAGGCGCAGAATGTAGGGCTGCTAAAACGGCGACACCGACCACTTTTACGTCCCTGCCGCCCATCCACCGAGGCAGCTTAGGCCTCCAACCCGATGATGCGGTTCCGTTGCTATCTACCGACACTTTTTCGTGCTCCTACCCGCCGTCCGATAGTGTTGTTATGCCGCCACGAAACCAGCCGCGGGGTCTCACGGGCTTACCCTCGTACCTTGCAAAAGCTGTCGCCCTCGCCTTTTTACCTTGACCAGTTCCGAAATTCGCTGCGATAGCCCCTCCCCGCCCTGACGGGTTTGCAATATATTTTAGCATGGTTTTAAATGCGCTGCCCCCCCCCCCCCCCCCCACTATCCCCCCACGACTGTTACGAAAAACACACGGCATGTTCCCATATGCGCTTCCCCCCCCACCTCCCTGACGGTTTCACAACGTTGTTGGCGTGTTTCAGACGCGCCGCCGCTTCGTGCTGACGCGGTTGAGCCGTGAGGCCGGCCGTCCGGTGGATCAAATGACGACCGTACTGGACCTGACAGGGCTTGGCGTACGGCACATGAGCAAGGAGGCGGTGTCTTACACTCGGCGCATCAGCGACATCTTTCAGGACAACTACTCTGGCATGACCTGCTCACTGCTCATCGTCAACGCCCCTTGGATCTTCAGCAAGGGCTGGCAGATCATCGAAGGTGTGGGAGGGGTTCATGCGAAAAATGGGGATGATTGTGGGGGGCTGTTGGTGCATACTCGTAGCCCATCGTGTTCGCGGGTTCGACGTAAGCTGTGATGCATATCTGGGCCATATCATCTCGTGCTTCTCGTTCATTGATTCATCCCGTTCTTGTCCTCCCTTTAATCAATGCGGACTGGTCCGGCCAAGTAACTACCAGAGAGGTAGATTGGTCATGCCCCGCTCAATTTCGCGTGCTTAGGTGTGATTTTTGGACACGGTGTTGATCATGGACCAACCCACAAACCAAAAGCCGGCCGTTTTATTTTCGTTTTGTTTTTGTCCGAGATATTTGACCGAAATAACATTCCGAAAAATTACAAAAGCGACAAGAACGTGTCTTTAAAAAGAACGAAAATCAAAGGCCGGCTTTCAGTTTGTTTGCACGTGCGGTCCAAAGACGAGGTTGAAAATTCGTCGAAGCCGGTAAAATTGAGCGGGGCATCGCAGAAATGCCACTTCCTCCATTTTTTGTCGAAACACTGGACTTATATATGGAATCGAGTTTTGGTAATATCTCTTCATGTTTGGCGAATTGGGCAATGAAACTTATATCGATATTCTTCTAGAATATTCAGCATTGTCTACACCAAATTTCACCTTGATCAGGAGCGACGATTTTATACGAATTAAGTGTGGAAAAGTTGGTTCTTTTGAATTTTTCGCGGTCATCTCGGCGAGATCAAGCCTGGGAAGAAAAAGCCCTTTTAATTTTCATGTACCTGGTACTTTTTTTTTACTTGTTTTGTGCGTGAGCAATGTTGTGTCAGGGTCAGCACTTCCAAATTTCAGTCCTAACTCGTAAAAGCGGTGGCGGTAGAGCTTTAAGAAATAGTGTCCGTTTTCTGGCTGGCCCAGCTTGTACGTCTCATGGAGTTTATCTTGTTCATGGAACCATTCTTTGGACATATTAACTTCTGCCCATTCGTTTGCTTCGTCCATCTCATTACGTTCAATGCATTCATCTCATTAATTCAATTCCTCCGATTTAACAAATTACATTGCTTTCCTGTCGTCCATGTGCTTCATCTCATTCCCTCCATTCATATACGGGGGTGTACCCACTTTTAGACCAATCCCGCGACAAAACCCAATTCAGGTGGTCTTATATCTACTATCAACAGTGCAAAAACGGTCCGATATCAATCCCAAGTAGTTGTTTTTTCATGACAAGCCGATTTACCTGGTCTTATTCCCCGAAAAGTCTTGGACCGGGTGATCTTAAAATAGGTACAATACACTACTGTACCTATCAATAGTATATTCGAAACTTCATCAATTTCGTGCCATTCCTTTTATTCGTCCAACCCCCTTTTTCGTCCACCATGTTCCCAATCTCCACAACAATGGCAGGCTTTTTGAGCGAGGACACGGTGGCCAAGGTGAAGGTCCTCGGGAAGGGAGAGGCGGGTCTGAAAGAACTTGAACGGTACATCCCTAGGGAGAACATTCCAGAATTCCTTGGCGGGGAATCGGTTGCCGTCATGGGACCCACTGACCCCCTCTGGGTGGAAGTCGACATGGCCATGCGCGCGTGGGGACAAGGGGAAGACCCTTTCCTAGACCGAGGAGACGTGCTCGCAGAGGCCGCTCGTATTGGCCGGGAGCGAGCAGCGGCGGCGTCGGCAGCGGCGGCGATAGTAGAGGCGGAGGAAGACGAGGAAGAGTTCGTAGAGGCAGGGGTAGGGGACGCTGAAGGAGTTACTGCGGCGGCAAAGAAAGGACGAGACGGAGGACAGATACTGGCGAGAGGGTTTCCCGCTCGAAATGACGTCGTTAGGATGGGAGAGGAGGAGGCGGAGGTGGCAGCGGCGGTGGTGGCGAAGGAGGAGGAGGTGCGAGACGTTTTGGGGCAGAAGAAAACTGGCGGGGAGCGGGTAAAGATGCGGGTGGGGGGCAGCAAGGCTCGGCGAAAAGCCGACCCCGCCAGGCGCAGAGGTCGAGAAGGCGGAGCGCACCGACGCCGGCGACATGCAGTGCTCGGTCACGCGGGGACAGCTGGCTCCCTTCGACAAGCGAAGTCCAAAGCTAAGGTTAGCGTTGTGCGCGGGGATGGCTTGGATGCCCGTCTCAGGCGGCGGCGAAGAGAAGACGTGGCGCGGAAACCCGAGAAAGAGGCAGGTGCGGAAGAGGGGATAGAGGAGGAGGGGGAGGAAGCGGTGGCGGACCGAAGGGAAGCCGAAACTTTAGGTGCGCGCGTGGTTGGGGTACTGCTGGGCAGCTTGGTTCCGGTTTTGGCTGCTGTGTTTGCGCAGGTTGTGAATGCTGCGCTGGCGACCGCGAGGGTCCTGCTGAGCGCCGCGGAAGACTTGTTTCGGTTTTTGCGGGACGCACTTTTTGAGCTGGTGGAGGTGGAGGAGTAGTTCCATGAGGTGGCGACATGACGGGGTGGGAGAGGTCCCGAATTGTTGTACGAATTTTTACAGATGCGGGGAGAGGTGCGCCGCCGTACTCCAGTGGGGTTTCAAAGTATTAATAGGGGCGTTAGCCAGGATGAGGAGGGTCCTGGGAAGGTGTTGGGTAGCAGCGGTATCAGAAAACGGTGGTTTGGGTCTGTGACAAACGGCCGTCCAGAATTGCTTCACTAGTGACGTCAAACGGCGGCAGTTCAGGCCTGTGAAGGACGGCTGCCGCCCAGACTTAAAACGATAAATTGGTGTGGCGTCTCCTAAAGGTGTGACTGACGGGACGGACGGCCGTCTAGACTTTGTACACTATTTTGTTGAGACGGGAGCTCCCAAAGGTGTGTGTGACATGGCTGACCGCCGTCCAGACAGTGCACTAGTTTTAGCGTGCGAGCTCCTAAACGTGTGACTGACGACGCCGAAAACTGCCGTTTCCTGGCATACTTGCGTGGTTGGACTCCGGTAGGTTGTTGGGCATGACCTTATTCTATTGTCAATAGCAAGAGTGTTCTGTTAGTTTATTTGAGAGTCGTTCTCGGCGTGTTCGACAGTATTTAGTCTCGCCCGGGTGCATCCGGTATTTCGGTCGCGGGTTGTTTGAGGCTAGGGTTTGTATCCTGTAGTGGCCAGCTGGCGAGCGACTGCTGCTGTTTCATCTTTAAAAAATGTTCATATGCGTACCTATTTTTTGTTGCTGTTGCTCGTAGTGTGTTGAAGTGCTGGATGTGCTCCCCCGATGTGTTGCCGCCGCCGTCGCCATCAGATTCCTAGCCCACGAGGGCGGCACAGTTGCAATATTATCGGGCTAGTTTACTGGCTCGTGTTTCAGAGTTCCGCCTGGTGAAGCTCCTTCTCCGATAGAGAGGCGTTATCATGTTACCATACAACGTCGATCGCCAGCAATCGCGGCGTCGGCACATACCGCGGGGAAAGTTACCTCATAAACGAGATACCCACGCTTCAAAACAGAGCCTACTCTGCCTCCGTCTAAACTTGTATAAAAACCTGGCAGCCCCCAAGGGAGTCATGTGTCTTCAAAGTAATACATGAGTAAAAAACGCGCGGCCGGAGTGCCATGCAGCTTGCAACGATGAGATCGACCACCAAACTGATCGGACTCATACTTGTGACGTACCTGAAATGATTTTGTTGAAAAAAAAAATATCGACACCGGTACCAGCGAGGGCAACAACTGAATGCCGTAACGTCTCAAAACGCAATGCAAGATTTACACCCTAGGCTTGTGCTACAATAGGGGTGCACCACTTTTTTCCCGGGGTTCCTCAATTCGGGAGCTTAACCCCTTTACAGCTGGAACCCCTTTTGGGGGACAAAAAGTATAGGGAGGGGTTTGGGGGCTCTAAAGGGGTCAAGATCCCTCCCAAAAACTGATTTGGAGAACAAAAAAACTTTTACATCGGATAGAAAATCCCGTGGCCTAGGTGAAGGACGAAAAAATTCCAGGAAAATCCATGCAAAAAATGACGTATTTCCGACGATTTTTGGGTTGAGGAGCAAAAGGAGCCCCGTCATTCAGAAACAAAAGAGCCAAAAAAGGGTATACCTCTATCGTAGCACGCGTCCCTATAGGCCTGCTCGTGTTGACTCCACATCGCACCCTCACACACCCCACGTTCTCGCCACCACCCCAGCCAAGGAATCATCTGCTATATAGTACGATCCTTCCATACCACGGACATACATCATAATCTAGATAATCTACAGTATATTCCGTACCTGCTGTTAAGATATGCTGGACTGGATCTGAATCTATAGAGTACAGTCAACCTAGGAAGCACGTGCCAGATCATGCAGATCGTACGGCTCCTACCGGGTGACATGAGCTAGACCATACAGATCTTCTCCCGATAATATCTAGATCATCAAGTAGGGATAGCTCACCCGTCCCAGGTGTGGATCCTTCCGTCAGCAAGGTACGCATGCATGCAGCATGGCACTATTTCGGTGGCACTACTGCTACCACGCCATGCAGTACTACCCGAACACGCGCCACTTTCACCGTACTCGGATACACCGTTCAGGAGATCCAAGCAAGGGCGGGGAAATACAGTCAGACGACTCTCCGTTTCTGCGTCCCCACGTTCGATTCACGCCGATGCACACCAGGTGGCATCCACATCGGTCACAACACCATTCGTTGCCGATAAAACCTACGGGAAAAAGGCCGTGCCGCCGTCTCCACCGAGGCGCGGTCGGTGGCAGCGGTTCCTCGACGCCACGCAAAACAATCTGACCTCTCACAAACTTTGCAACCTTAGACAGACGCACAATTTGACATGGATTCAACATTGCAACCACAGGCAAATCTATGGGAGGCACTACTGCACCAAACATAACGTGCATACTTAATAGCACTAAAATACGCGTCCTTTGTTACAAACCCCGATGGAGGAGGCAAAACCGACCCAGCCCTCTCCACGGCACCACCAAAATTGCCGCAGCGAGGAAAAACTGAGATAGTTCTTAACCCTTGTAGAAATGCAACCAACCGTCCCACACAAATTCCAAGTAGTTTGTCCCCCAAAAACGTGGATACATTTCTGAAGGGGTAAACCTTGCCCCTACTTACACCTACATAGAAGCGCGCGTACCGTATGGTACGATGCTGACTCATCTTGATCTCGTGGCCGCCACAAGAAAAACATTTGGCGGCAATGTGTGCTTTTGAAAAAAAAAAACAGCAGGAAAAACGCGCGTCCTAAACCATCATCACCAAATATAAGCCCACACGTTTCCGATTGGTTGTGTAGATTTGTCGAAAAAATGGAACAGCTGCGGTGTCGTGTGACGTCACCCAAAGTTCTGACGTGAGTTTTTACGTCTGGTACGGGTTAGCACCCTAGGATATCACGTAACGCTCATTTGTCAGGCTCTTCTTTTAGGCGCGGCGGCGGAGCGCCCAACCCTCTCTTGCGCAAAGGCCGCGAGCGCACAGGACAGCGGGAACTGCAGGAGGAAGAACAGGCCTTCCAAGGCTATGAAACCCTCCAAGCAAGACACTTGGTTCTTGGCCGTGTGCCCGAAAATGGCGAAGGAACTCCCCAAGAACGCCACCTGTAAAACAATCATGGGGAGTTGTAGATGGAAAGCGGCAGCGGAGTGGGGAGGTGCGTTAGCCGGGCACACGGGACATTTTGTGTTTAGTCTAAGCATGCTTCGTATGTTATTACCACGATTGTGACCGAGATTATGACCCTTGTGATTATGACGACTACGATAACGGCTATTATGATCACGACTTTTAAGTCACTGACGGTTTCAATAAAGACAACTGCGGCAATGATTCTGATGATGACGATCAAGATATTAATTTTCTGGAAGTGTGCGTGTGGTCTGTGTGCCGCAGCGGTGTCCGACTCACCCATAGGCCGAACCGCGCGCCGCTGAGCGCACCAGACACCCCCATGGCTCGCTGGAAGACCGGAAGCATGTACGTTACCAGCACTGCCTGCGGTCGCACCAGGCAGGACACGAACACAAGGGCACGGGGCGCGGGAGATGGGCACAGAAACCTGTAAGGCTTGTTACTGCTATCATTTTGATTACCTGGTATACTATTACAGCGGGCACCCTGACTTAAGAAAGGGCGCGTCAAGAGGCTACTCCGTTTTTTTTGTGCGTGTTTTGGTTCGTTATCCGAGCAAAAGAAACTGAAGAGCTGTTTTAGCAGAAGAATATTCCGTTTCTAGTATAGATATTCTAGCGGCGGGAATCACGCCATACGGAAAGCGGCACACCTCCTGAACAGCTCCTTGTTCGCAGTCGATCTTCGACGAAAGCTTACATTCACGGCAATGTTTTTGGTAGTATCGCCAGATCACTCCGTCGCATTTTTGAACCCAAAAAACGTCATAAATATCACTCTGCCGTCCATGGGTAAACATGATAAAGGTACGAGATCTTGCGCCGCCGATGTTGCTTAACATTGAACTTCAGCGACAATGCCAACCACTGGCGCACCGACCGATGCCAGCCTCTAACGGAGCCCGCGTTCCTTACAGCACGAGCGCCGTAATGTGGTTGTGCGGGTTAGGGGCTGCAGAGTGACCAAATACAGGCTTGCCTTTACAGGATGCAAACACAACAAGGGATAACAGGGGGCACGTTTTAGTTACATGCTGGTAGTTAAAAATAAGATTGGACTGGGAACGTAAGTTTCTTCAAAGACCGACTGAGAACGTGGAGCGGGTCTGGTTCAGGGGGTGTGCCACTTTCCCGAAGGCGTATTTCATAGGCCTGCATTATACTGGAAATTGTATAAGCTGTATAGCTGCTGCGGAAAGGAAAACTTCTACAGCACCAAGACCAACTTTTATGGGGAATCTTTCGAGCGATTATTCTCTCTTCAACAGGGATCTCCTTCGACGCCAAAAATTAAACCATCCACTTTGGGACCAGAAATCATCGTCATTTCTGGGTTCAGAAATAATCGAGGCCAGAAATTAGCGGATCTGGTGGTTTCTGAGCCCAGAAATAGCAGCTCTTCCAACCTCTCAGGACTGGGATTATTTGACTTTTGGATACTACCTCGTACCAAGTATCACATATCACCACTGCCTGTACTGTACCTGGTATGATACCTGTCTGCTGTACACATCACCCACCCATCACCCACAACAAAGAATCACAAGCACACCTACGACAGCATACCGCCCTTGATGTGTCCGAGACAGCTTCGTCCTCACACAAACGCGAAAGCAGCAGCACCACCACCATCGAAACCACCACAGGCACACCACAGCAGCAGCACAGCAGCAGAGACAGCAGCAGAGGCGGTGGTGACCTAACGTCGCCGGCGACAGTGTACGTGCCAGATTTCAAAAATAAAGGCAAACGGCAAAACAAGACCTACCAATTCAAAATAAAACCACTTTTCAAAAATCAGACGCCATAATTGACGCCCCGTATTTCTGACCAGTTATTTCTGGAGCCTCAAAACTACAAAAATAATCGCCCGAAATAATCGCTCATTTGTTTTCCTTAATAGTAGGTCTAAAGCAAAAAAATATACGTACTTGGTATATACACTTACAGTATAGCCAGCACCCCCCCTTGCGATAATAGTGCGGTTTAGATCGGCCGGGACAAAAAGATGCAAAGACCGGTGCTAATGGAAAGACGATAGTTAAACCAATTTTTTCCCAAACTTGTTTTGGAATTGTTTGCTGAAAGATTTCCAGTACCGTCTCTACGGGGGAAAAACGATGAAGGTGTATTTTTCTCCTTTTCTTGTCAAGCGGAAAAAGTGGTTGATTCTCATTAAGCCTCGATCAGCATTGTCCACCAACCACGATTGACTTTCGATCTCCACAGAGACAACCCACGATTACTCCTCTTTGTTCCGGACAAGGTCGCATCAGTGTAGTTGACCACGCTGAAAAGGTCATCTTGATCCAAGCCCTAGGTCGTGAAAGATTGCTTGTGTTGTCTTGTGGTCTTGTGTCAAAATCGCTCGAACTTCTAGCCATTGCCCGTGGGGGGACGGTTGAGTGCTCTCATTTCTGTTTTCCACACACCAGCCGCCAAATGTATTTTTTAACAGAAGCCTGGTCGGCGCCCGCCAAACGCACCGGCCGTAGTGTGAGCACTGCACACCAAGGGTCCCCAAACGAGCTCGCCACGTTCAGATTTCACGACGCTGTCGTTGGTTCCGTCGAATGAAGTGTGCGGAGCACACGAATCACGCCGCGTCTAATCCAAAATCTGCTCGAGAATTTATCAAGCAGACGTTGGCCAAGATCGCCGCCATGACTCAATTTTTCCCAATGATTGGAAATCTCTAAAAAAAAATCTAAAAAATAGGGCCCATAGGCGACCGTCCAGGCAAACATTGGTTGGGATCATCGGAAATGAAACTTTCCCCCTAAACATCGGCTTTCCATTAGCACCGGTCTAAGACAGGTTTTTCCAGTGTTTTCTCAACCCTCTCTTATGGTTCAACATACCGTTCCGACCTGTGGAGACCCCGCATTTTGTGAGGGTTGCTCTCTTCTGCACGGCACGGCGAGATTTGGAACCGTGCCCTGTGCCGCGGGTCTGCTCTGCAATTTCACAACTTCACGCACCTCACACCGGGTCCTCCAGGCTTCATAGCCCACGGTCAGTCGTGGATTTTGTTCGAGGCGTTCCACGCTAAGGGTGCAGCAGATTCTAAGAAGTTTCTGGGCTCATAACGCGAGGATCTCAATGCCTCACCCGAAACATGACTTCTAAGGCGTTTTCAATCGCGCAACCCGATCAACTCTGCTGTGCGCTAGTCCTAAATAAATACTATTCGTAAAATTTCCATGCTAGTAACCGATAGCGTTGCCATACTTGAGGAGGTCGATCGGTCCACCAATCAGATCGTCTGAAGGTCAGAAACGTTTCGCCCCAAAAGGGCAACCTCCACCGTGGGATGACCCATAGATCGGCGGTGATCAGAGAATGGCTTGGGCGGGGAGTGTGTACGAAAGCGTTGTGAATGTGAAGTTGGGTATCGAAGCTCAATCTGTCGTCAACTTGATACCGCCGTACGGCTGTATATCAATACTCTTTCAAGAACAGAAGCACACACAGCAGTAGTACTATTTGTGACGATTTCACGGCCGGTGTACTGCTGTAGTCTTATCATACCCTGGTATGCAGGACAGGAGCCTTGTGACGTAGCTGGTAGAGTACAGCAGTACGGAGTGATATTATAGGAGGGACATGACACTACCATGTTCGACATCCTGCCACTACAATAATGAAATATACCTGGTATTGTTTTTCGCTGAACGCCCGACTCAACAGAGGATGAGAGATGAGAGACAAGACTATAAATAGTTAAGAGAGGAACGTTCGGTCTGGACCATACCTCTCGATCGGGGGACCCACCATTGCATCATACCTCTGGTAGCAAACAGTTGGCGTATATTACTGGCGGGTCATTGACTGGTTCCCGAGTAGTCCCCAGTCCCGAGAACTGGTTCGTACTGGGATATTCTTTCCGATCGTCGCGTACTAGTGCGGAAAATACAATGCCGTATATATGTAGACCCTTTTCCACGTTCAACAGGAAGGCCCTACGAGTTCACCACTATTGTATTGTAGCCGTATCGTGGAGGTGGATCATGGGTCGGTCGGCCGCTGTGGCAGCAGCGCACAGCATCACAGTTCAGTGCGGGGCGGTTCAAGTTTTCACGTTGGGATCGTACAGCAGAGACTCCCCAGAGCGCCGATGTAGTGCAGCAGCAGCAGCCGCGGCAGAAGAGCAGCAGTACTCACGGCAACAGCACCACAGGCAGGACATCATTTTACACACGGAGTATATATCGAACACTTCTACTTTCCAGCTTCTGGACAAGCCGTGGTCACAGGCGTCGTCCCTTCTTCCCCCCGGTTCCTGCCTTCATTTTTTTTATCGCGCATAGGGTTCAGCAATCCCACTGCTCGTCGATTTTTCATCGAGTGCTGCTGTCTCACGCTCTCGCGTTTTCCGTAAGTCAATTTGTGCACAAGAAAAAGTCCCCACGAACATATGCGAGTATGCACTCAGGGGGATTCGAACTCACGAAACTGACTTATACCAGGCTCGAGGATAATCTGATGCGCCACCGGGGCGACCGGGTATATAAACTTAAATACCTAGACCTCGACCCCCTCGGAGGTCTCGCTCGGCATATCCTCCCCCCTCTCAGCCCTTCTCAGCCCGAAATTGCCGAAAAGAAAATTAGTTGCTGGGGAAAAGAGCCGTCCCGAAGTTCCTTGCCTTCCTTGCTTTCCCTAGTCTCATTCTTACTTAGCTCTCATTCTCTCATCTTTACTGCTTGCTCTGATATTTTTATTTTGCTTTTTCAGCAACTTCTTTTTTGTACTTTTACTTTTGAAGTTGGCCAATTGCTGGCTGTTGGGAGGGAATTGCCGTTGACGGCTGCAAACGATTTGAATTTGAAATTTGCCGGATCGGCAATAACAATTTGAAGGCTCCGCCAACAGTGGGGGTGGTGGAGGTTCAGGATCAGGCGTGTGGAAGCTGGTCGGACAAGAACGGGACTCAGCTTCTTCTGGCAATCCTGATTGGCCGTGCCCGAGCAAGGGTTGTGACGGCTTCCTCATCGCACGAAATAGGAAAAACAGGAGTTCCCAGTACGCTGTCTGCGACACCTGCAGGAGTGACGAGCCTTCCACGTGCCAAGCTTTTCATAACCTTAACAAGAAGCACTGGGGAAGCGGCGTCAACCCTCGTGTGTGTGACTGGTGTGACGCGGACACCTGTGATTCACCTTCGATCGGCGTCCCTAACGAAGGAGCTGAGAGCTTGACGAAACGTGAGTTTCATTTCTTCGTGTTGTTGGAATTTGATGTTTGCTGTCAGCTACTATACTACTGTACTGATGTTGAGAGTTTGTTCCCGTTGTCAGTGTGTTCAGCGCCGTGCGACATAGGTAAGACACCAGCTGTCAACACCCTGTATTTTCGGTAGTGCTGCGTTGAGTGTTGGCTGAGTGTGCTGCAAGTTGTGCGCAATAGACTACCAGTATGTGGTTTTGGGTGTTGGTGAACTCAAGCGAATCCTGTTTCCAATAATGATGCACATTGAAATTTACATTGTTTGACCTTGTGTGCCTGCCTGCAACGTCTGCTGTAGCATGTGTGTGCTACACCAGCGTGGTCGAACTACCACACGGTGTGGAAGCTGTGCTTGGGGACGCGTAGCCTGAACAAACTCAAGTTCGCCTTGGTGGTCACGGAGGGCAGTCCCGTCGTCGGGGTAAGCATGTTGTACTAGTTGTCTACGCAGTTGTGTGCTGTGATTTCTTTTTCATGCGTACAAACACACTTTAGCATGTACGAGTACGTGTACGGGGCAGTCCCGTCATCGGGGTATAAGCGGGAACTGTACAAGTACGCAGGTCTACGAGTAGACCTATGCAGTGACGCTGTGTGATGCGATTTCTTTTTCATACGTACAGCCAAACACACTTCATGTAAGTACGACTACGAGTACGGGGCAGTCCCGTCATCGGGGTAAGCGGGTGTTGGACAAGTGGTCCATGCAGTGACGCTTTGTGCTGTGATATAAACACACGTTTTGGATGTACGACTACGACTACGTGGTATCTATACATGTAAGACGCAATGAAAACGGGCAAGTCTCATCACGGGGGTCAGCCAGGGTTGTAAAAATGGTCCATGCAGTGATAAATAACACAGCAGCATGATACCTCAGCACCAGTCGCAGTACACACTGGAGGTTGATATATAGCAGTAAACGGAAGCTGAAGTTAACCTGGGTGATGCTGGAGAGCAGTCCCGTGATTGGGGTTAGCGAGTTGTTCATGTAGTGACGCGGTGTACTACTACTGTTACTCATTTTTCATACAACCACATGAACTCTTTGTATTAACGAGTACAAGTAGGGTGCGCAACCTCTTCAGGAATCGCAGTACACGTCGGTCGTAATAGTGTTGATAGCAGCAGTAATAGAGTAGTACCGAACAATATATACAGCAGGTACTGTCTCTTACCCTTTGTTGTCGGTATTCCGCCGGTAGGCCTTATATAGCAGTATACCGGGGCTTACGCTTACCAGTTGCGACTGTGAAACCCGTTCGTTCCTGTCCCAGTGGTGGTTTCATAGGTGTTAGCAACGTTGTGGTACCAGGCAGGGCTTTGCCCATAAACGACCGCTTTCATTACAACAGTGTTAAATTGTACGACTTCCTTTCAAACTTTGGAAATCGACGACAGCTACGTGGCCTTACTATTTGAACATTCACTGAACGCAAGGTATTCCCATCCGTTGTTGTCGTTTGCAGCAGCCCTGCGAAGCAGCTGCCGAGGGCCGCCAAGTCGGCGAGGACATAAACACGAAGTGCACCGGCGACATCAAGGTCGGTGACCTCCTGAAAAAGGCAGGCGACCACTTGCTCGATATACATCCCGCATTCCATTCCCACGGTGCCACGAGGGCGTTCGACATCGAGGTACGTTCTACTCTTATCTTGCGTCCTGTGTGTCACGAGTCGAGACATCCATGTCTCTTGCTCAAGACTAGGGGATGGCGTGCGGATATAGTCTATGAAGTGCGGCTCTTTTTCCGAGTACCAAGAGCAAGTACAACAATACCACAACAATTACTAACAACGAAAGGAGCTCCAATAATTTGGATGGTTACGACGTCTGCTGGAGAGAAGTACCAATACTTTTTTACACATACTTATCGACGTCCTCCCGCCATGCTTCAACGTTTGTGGACAGATCTGCAACATCATCGACAAAAAACAAGAGTGCAAGGTGCTGGGTACCTCCGCTGAGGAGGAAGAGTCCAAGCAAGCCTGCATGCTCCTTCGGAAGCAATGTTGACAGCACGTTCTTGATAGAACGTTAAGTTGTGGTTTATTATACCAGCATCGTTTTTTGAGAACTATGCCTAAATGCGTGCTCTTCGTCTTTCAGGAATACAAATGTACTTCACATGTTTGCAGTGTGTGCGTTCAAGTTCCTGCTTCCAGCATTTTTTTTTTGGCACTGCGCTCCTTTACATCTTAAGTTGTAGTTTTCCTGTCTCTATCCTTGACAAGCGCGTGCCTGGTGTTTATGCACTGCGATAATTTATTATTGATGATCGACTTAGAGAGAGCTATTAATCAGTGTACAGGTGCTACCTGAGAGGTGGAAGGATATGCCAAGCAAGTCCTCCGACGTGCCCTTCATGGACTGGGCGAATGGATGATAATAACAAACTCATAATCATAATCGTCTCTATCCTGTACCGTTGTACTATATATGGACCTCTTGGCATTTTCAAGTCGCCAGTTGCGCCATTTGTGCTTCTTTTCCGCCATCCTACTGAATGTCCATTCCTCCTTCCGCAAGCGTAGCGCGCGGCGCCCAGCCGCCCGCGAGCGAAGCCCTCGTATATGGTATCATAGCCACGAGATTCACCTACTGCACAGGGCACGCCTGCTCATGATACGATGGAACGATGGAACCAACACATCCAGACTACGTACAAACTGCTGCAGCCACGACGATACCTGGATACTGCACTATTAATACATGAACGCACCGACAGATGTATAGTTAGTGTAGTCAGGTACCCTCACGTAGTGTAGTTCAGGTACCTTCACGACGTCTAGCTCTGACGAACGTGAGCCCTATGTTCAACGTGCGCCCTCTGTTTACAGAATCAACGTCACAAGTAGAAGGGACTGCAACGCTGCTCTACAGCAGCATAACGGCTACTGCTGTTGGTGCCCGTCCGCACCTGCAAAGCCACAGCAACCATGGCGAGAGAGGAGGATGGGTCGTCGAACCTCGACCAAGTCTTGAGGTTAAGAAACTGCTCGTTGAACAGAACTATGTGCCACAGGTAGCCTCCATTGAAGGTGGCTAGGGAGTAGGCCAAGGCCCCTGCAGCGTACGCTTTACCCGACGGCATCATTAGCTTGTTGAAGAAGGACGTCCAACTTCTCGATTCAAGGCGGCAGGTAGTAATCGTAGGTTTCGTATAGATAAATTAACATGCTGATACGGGAAACAGGGGGGATAGAGAAGCAGAGGGGGTGGGTCGTGTCGTGTCCACAGCAGCGCGCAGCACGTGAGGGGAAGCGGCATTCTAAACACACAAGCGGCAGGCAATATCACCTGTACCGTTACCGTTCTCACCTGCGTCTTCGCCGAGGCTACCGCGTTTCCCGATAACCCGTTCGGCCGGCGCTCTTAATTAAACTTTCCCCCGCTTTTGTACACAACAACGCGCAACAAAGGCAAGGCAATCGAATGTCTCGCAGCGCGTTAGAGCGGCAGGCCACGCGGGCCGCTCGCTCGGGCACGCTACCGGCACCGACCTCCGCCCCCGCGGGTTTCCTGTCCAGCGTGGACGATCACCTAACTGAGGAACAACGGCTGGAGGAGGAGGTCCACAGCAACTTCCTTCCTCTGCACGGCAATGACCGTACCTTCAATCTGAATACTCTCCTGGCCCAGACCATTCTGACGAGCGAGTATTTCAAAGGCTTGGCAGCGATCAGCACGTACCTTGAGGTGGGTGTTGGCGCGTACCGATGTTTGTGCATGGCTTTGGAGGGTTAGGGCATTCTGGCCTCGAGAGAGAGAGAGCGAGAAGGAGGGAAGGAGAGAGAGAGTCGGGGGCAGCAAGGCAGGGAGGGAGGGAGAGATGTTGCTGCTGTAGTTCGCGCTTGTTTTTTTCGCGTTCGGGAATCTGTACGACGTAAGATCTCCAGAAGATCTCCTTCACGTGAGAGGAGGGGGGGGGTGAGAGAGAGCGGGGGGGGGCGGGGGGAGCGGCGAGGGAGCAAGAGCGAGAGAGATAGAGAGACAGAAATGCTGCTGTGGTGCGTTTGGCGCGTGTTTTTTCCGTTGGGGAACCGGCAAGATATCCTCGACCTTCCGCTCCTATGAACGAGGCTGGCCAGCAGGCGCTCCAAGGCCAAGGCCCAAGAGGCTTGGTACGAAATGGCATATTTTTCGACGTATGATACATATCTTGCATGCGATACGCGATACGGACTCGGAACATGTTTCGGGTTTGAGCAAGCCACGCTTGACCGATTTCTGGGTGCATGGGGTGCGGCTTGTCTGAGTTCAACGTTGGATGCTCGGCCGGCGCGCGATATACGATAGTCGCCATTGTTTTTGCGTTTTGGGGTTTTCGTTGGATCTGCTGGGTTGGATGGCGTTGCTCGTATCGTACATCATCATCCCGGCTGCGCTTCTCCTTGTTTACCTCGTATATACAACGCTCGTAAACAGTACCGGTACCTTGTACGCTGCTTTGTCTGTTTCCCCCTCCGCTCAGAGTTGTTCTTTCGCGCCAATGCCCTTGCTGGGCGTCTGCCCTCCCCCCTACATTTCTCCCTCCCTTCGTGTATAAACCCCTCTGTTCCTCCCTTTACCTCTCCCTCCCTCCGTTTACAGCTGTCCTTTCTACCCCCCCACCCCCCCACCTCTCCTCGCCCCCCCCCGCCACCCCTCCCTTCCTTTCTTCCTCCCTCCCTCCCTCCCTCCCTCCCTCCCTCCCTCCCTCCCTCCCTCCCTCCCTCCCTCCCTCCCTCCCTCCCTCCCTCGCTGTACAACTCCCTGCCCCCCTATTAATAGGTGTTGGATGAGATCTACTCGTACTGCGACCATGTGGCGCCATGGGCCCCCGGCACTAGCCGAGTACCGTCCTCGGCGTTCTGCCTGTTGATGAAGCTGTTCGTCATGAAGCTAACAAGGCCGCAGATGAACGAGATTCTTGTGCACGAGGTGCGTGGGTAAGCCCCCCCTCCCCCCTCCCCCCCCATACCACCTCCCCTGCGCCTTCCATGCTGGTCATCTTTGGCGCTGTTCTTGTTTTGCCTTATTCTTTGATTTTGCTGTTGTTGGCGTTGTTGCTATTGCCTTTGCTGTTCGTGTGCGTCGACAACGACCTTGAAAATGGAGCACCCTATGTGTATTTGTTGCACATCTTCTGATATAGTTATCATGAAAATTCGTGCGTGCTTCCGCCCCCGCTCTCTAGCTCCCCCTCACACCGTGTTCACACCGCCTCCGCACCTGCTCCGACTGCTCGTCCTTGGTTTGTTATTTGGTTAACTTACTGCTAACATCGCTACCGTGCGGATGCCCCCCCCCCCCCCCCCCCCCCGCGCGCGCGCACCGCCTCCGCCTCCTCTGCGTACGCCTAGCCCTCCTCATTCGCTTCCGCCTTGTAGTTTGGCCTGCTTTATCATTTTGGTTTTGTTCGTTTCGTTTATTTGTTTTTGTCCTGTGTTGTCTTCGCGTTCGTGCTCGTTTTGTTTGTGCTGCCAGGACTCGCCCTTCATCCGAGCCGTGGGTTTTCTCTACCTCCGCTACACCTGCCCGCCGAAGGCAAGTCATAGTCATGTTATTAGCCCGTTTGGGGAACCGTGTTTACCGACACAAACATCGACCAGTGCGATCTCATCAAGCGTCTATAAGTAACAAGATCGTGAAGTCAGTACAAATGCCACCATGCTGCGCGTGTGCGTGTCTTAACAGCTCCTTACCTTTCAGCGTGTCCCACAATTCCTAGCGTTGCAGCGCAGACACAGCCACTACCCTAGCAGTCTGGATAGTTTCGTCTCGCTGATGCTGCAATCGTCACATGGTTTGGACACGTTTCCCGTTTGGAGCCCCAACGGGGGGAGGTTGATCATGTCGAGCGAATGCGAATGCGAGTTGCTTATTTACATTTGTTGACGAAGAGGGGCCCTTTCGAGCTGCTTGAAGCCTGTTCTGTCAACCGCCAACCGAGATTATTCGGCTGTCTCGTACGACTATCTGGCTTCTCAACCATCGAGCAAAAGTTGACAGCTACGAACTTTTTGCTGCCCGAGTTCCGAGCAACCGGCAGCTTTGGCTTATTTTTTGTGTTCTGAGACTCTTCGGCACTGCCCCCTCCCCCCTCCCCTTCCCTCGTTTATTGTTCTCTATTCAGGAGCTGTGGGGCTGGCTAGAGCCATACGTGGATGACGAGGAGGAGTTTAAACCTTCCCCGACAGAGGGTAGCATGACCATGGGCGCGTTTGTGCGCAAAATTGTCAGGTGGGTGGGTGGGTGGGTGATGAGGGGGTGGGTGGATGAGTGGGTTGGTGGCCCGGTTGTTGGGTGGGTGGCTAGAGTGGGGGGGTGAGAAGACGGGATGGGTGGGTGAAGTTTTTTTTTTTCTTTGGTAGCAGCGAGGCGTGCCTGCAGTATTGGGGGTTGAGGGGAGGAATGGAGGGGCGGGGGTGAGGGTTTTTCGAGATTGGGCGAGGGCCATTGGTCCATCGGTCCATTGGTCATTGGTCGCTTAATTTTTTGTTTCTGTTTTTTTTTTTCGTTCATGGTACTTTTTTTTGTTTGGTTTCACGTTGTGGTTTTGGTTTTGTTGCAGGACGGCCTCAGTCAGTCAGGCAGGCGTCCTACACCCCTGCTTCGTTATTCTGCAGATTATTCTGCAGCACGTGCACCCCCCCACACACGCGCACCCATTCGAATATTTGTTCGACTCAATCGACACCAGCAACCTACTTGAAGGAAACAATAGTGTTAAGCTTCCCCCTTCTCCCCCCTCTTGATCATTTCCCCTTTCGTGATCTACTCTCGTGCTCCCCAGCGACATGCAGTACTACGGGACGATGCTCCCTCGCATCCCTGTCCTCATCGAGCGTAAGATGAAAGTTCAGCTACTCCTGCACGAGGTCAGTCGAGCCTTTTTGAGCTGTAACTCTTGGCAATTTCGTGTTGCTCGGGTGGTGAGCTTATTCGTTGGTTGGTTGGTGAATTGGTTCGTCTGGTCTTTGGTTTGGTTGGATGGGTGGGTGGACGGGCTGGTTGGTTGGTCGATTGGTTGGTCGGTGGGTTGGTTGGTTGGTTGGTTGGTCGGTTGGTCGGTTGACTGGTTAGCTGGTTGGTTCGTTTGTTGGTTTATTGGTCAGTTGGTATATTGATTTATTTTTTGATTGATTGATTGGTTGGTTGGTTGGTTGGTTGATTGGTTGGTTGGTTGGTTGATTGATTGGTTGGTTGGTTGGTTGATTGGTTGGTTGGTTGGTCGGTTGGTTGGTTGGTCGGTTGGTTGGTTGGTTGGTTCGTTGATTCGTTTGTTGGTTTAATGGTCAGTTGATTTGTTGATTGATTTGTTTGGATGGGTGGGTGGACGGATTGGCTGGTGTTGGTTGATTGGTTGGTTCGGTTGGTTGGTTGAGTGGCCCGTCGGCTGGTTAGGGGGTTGATTTGTTTGTTTGCTTGTTTTTGCTTGTTTGTTTTCTGGTTGGTTGGTTGGTTGTTTGGCTGACCTGTTGGTCGGTTTGTTTGTTGATTGGTTGGTTGATTGGGTGTGGGGTGGTGGATTCACTGTGGAAGAGAGAGGGGGGGAGGGAGGGAGGGAGGGAGGAGAGGGAATTGATAGGGAGGGGCAAAATATTGTGGATACGATATACCGAAATATTGAAACTGTCGATGCAAAATCCACGACTAACGTAATATGCATGCCCCTTAACACCTGTGGCAAGCAACAAATCAGTACCCCCCCCCCTTCCCTCCTCCACACCTCCATTCACCTCGTGCGGTTCCAACTCCACCTGTGTTCGCCCTTGCGTGTTGCGTGTTCGTATCATATCGTTATTATGATCATGGTCATGATTTGTCCCACCAAACACCTTGTACCCAACCCCTTCCCACACGTGTGGAATTGATGCAGGAGATGAAGAAACGAGAAAAGGCTAACTTTCGCATCGTGAATCAACTTGTGCCCGGAACGAAGATTCGCGCGATCTATGCGGATGAAGACAACGATCCTTCTTGGTACGACGCCGTGATCAACAGCGTCGAGGTACGGTACGGAAAAAAGACACCAATCGCGAAATGGTGTTGGACGACAGATGGCCATGACCAGGATAACGTTATCGAATGAAGAGCAGACGCTATGAGTTATATCTAATTGAAACACTGACCCGGCTGCGTTGTTTTTTTTGTGTGGGGAAAATTACTGTGTGCCTCTTTGTCTTCGCCCCTCACCCTTAGCCGTTCCCTTGCCCGCCATTCCCTTGCCCGCCAGAAGAGCGCGATAAGCTTTGGCAGCATGAAGCAAGACGTTGTGCTTCCGTCGTTTCCCTTTTGCCCTCACCCCTACTGTCGCCCTTAGACATGCTTAGGCATGCTTAGTCTAGACATGCTTAGGCATGCGTAGACATGCTTGGGCATGCTTAGACATGCTTAGGCATGCGTAGACATGCTTAGACGTGCTTAGACATGCTTAGACATGCTTAGACATGCTTAGGCATGCTTAGGCATGCTTAGGCATGCTTAGACATGCTTGGACATTATTAGGCATGCTTAGACATTCCTAGGCATGCTTAGGCATGCTTAGGCATGCTTAGGCATGCTTAGACGTGCTTAGATATGCTTAGGACATGCTTAGGCATGCTTAGACATGCGTAGACGTGCTTAGACATACTGAAAACATGCTGAGGACATGCTTAAGACATGCTTAAGACATGCGCGACGGTAGAGGTGCTCTTTTTTTCTTCGTAAGGCTCTTAACATGCTGAGGAGCTGTATGTCTTCTAAAGCATTTTTTTTTTTTTTAGAGTAAAAATGCAAGTGCAACCCGATCAAGAAACCTTCCCATGACACCATCAAGGTGTGCGAGAAAAGAGTATTGGAAAATATGAATATGATACTCTGTCGATTTTGGGTTATAGCCCTTTGGTGGTTCAGAGGGAAGCATTGCCGATGAAAATTGATGAGTACAGCATCGGGCACTACTACTGTGGGTTAGGGGATGATGAACTTTGGTGTCCGAAGTACGACAATGCAAGGCGTGGTACAGGACGGGTGCGGCACAATCCTATACTCGTGCTGCTGCGCGCTCACGCTAGTCGTAGATGCTTGAAAGTGTCGCAATGACACGTTTTTTTTTGTGGTACGTGTCATCCAGGAATCGAAATAGCACGAAAAGTGCTACCTCAATCGTGGCACTTACGTGATTACGTGCGGTTGTCGTTACCCTTTCCTTTACCCTCCTCACCGTTATCCTTGCAGTACCCTCGACCTTACCCTCGACCTTACCCTCGACCTTACCCTCGACCTTACCCTCGCCCTTATCTTCACCCTTACCCCCCTCCCCCCTCCGGGTGTTTTCTCGCCGATGCCATTCGTGGGCGACGATGATGCCTACGACACAGGACGACAAGAGCTACTGGGTAACCTTTCCTGAGTACGGAAACACGGAGCTAGTGCGCCTCGGTTCGATCATGCTGCAGGCCAAGACCGACAAGAGCCCCGCACGAGGCGGCGGCGGCGGCGGCGGGGACAATGGAAGTGCTAATGGTGTTGGTGGTGGGGGTGCGGGTGGCGACGCGTCTAACCGGAAGCGGAGCAGGTGAGGGGAGAGAGCGCCGAGGTCTTCGGCAACTGTTGGAAGGAGGGGATAGGGGGCGTGTACTCACTATCGTGCACGACCGTAGTCTTAAGACCGTAGACCCTCTTATCCCTAAATAAGCGGGACTGGGCACATCGGATTGACGGGGGGAAGGGGGGGGGGGGAGGGGGGGGGGTGATCTGTCTACGGTCGGGGTGTGCCAGGCCCATCTGTGGAGGGAGTCGGAGGAAGGAAATACGTTTTGTAGGGTCAGGTTTTACGATTGATTATTTTGGCCGTTTTAGAGACCACAGACGTCTAGTTTAGTTTCACTAGCCACCTATGATTGTTTATAATGTGAGCGCGAAGCTGTACAAGTAGCGTAGATGGTGCGACGGTTTCGTGCTGCGCCAGCTCGTTCTCGTGCTGCTGACGTGTGGTTTCTAAATACCGACCATGTGATCGTCGTTTTGTTGGTGAGGTTATTGTCACTGCTGCCCACAGGGGTGGTTCAATAGCTGGATGATATTCGCTCTTTTTGTGTTTTGTTGCCTCTTTTTTGTTCTTGCTGTTGTTTTCTCGTTTTAGTTTCCTCATTTCTTCGTTTCGTTTTTTCTCTGATTATTGCTTCTGTTTCCGCAGGAGCGCCAGCCGTAGCCGTAGCCGCAGCAGAGGCAGAGGGAATGCTGACAGAAGCCGAGGAGGAGGGGGGGGGGGAGCGGGCAGTCGAGGAGGCAGCCGCGAAAGGGACAGGGATAGGGGACGGGATAATAGAGGAAGGGATGACAGCAGGGACCGAGCGAGAGCGAGGGACAAGGGCCGCCGACGCAGCAGAAGCAGAAGCAGGTGGGAAGAAGGGGGAGGAGGGGGGGGGGGTGTACTCAGTTTGTGCGTAGCCGTAGTCGCATGACCATAGACCCTCGCTACTATGCCGGAACGGAGCACGTCGAGTTTTCACCAACCAGGCAGACATTGCTTGCACCAAGCGCGAAGCGCCGTGAGGTGTTCGGCGAGTCGCATGAAGGGTGAACTGCATCCTTCCTAGAACCGCTCGTAAGACGGACTCCGGCACCTTGTGGCTACTTTTTTGCTTACGGATGACAGTGCCAATGAGGTATACTTAGTTTTCTGGTGTGGCCACTCTAGGGATAGCAATGGGTATTACAATGTGGCTGCCTCGTGGGTGCCTTACCATATTCACACTACGTGATGCGATAATTCCCCTTGTGCGGAGTTAGGGTTCACCCCGCACAATATGATCGTACTCGATACCCATCACGGTGACAACAAAAAAAAAGCGAAAAAAACGGCACAATGGTTGTGTAGCTCACGCAGTGATTGGCATGTTTTACAGCGTCGTTGCCAGGGGGGGGGGGGGGGGCGTAAGCGAGGCGGGGCTGAGCGGGGTAGGGTGAGGGTGAGAAGAGGGAAGGGAGGTCGAGGGTGGGGGGTGGAGGGGGAAGGGAGGTGGAGAGGCTCGGGGGGCGTAGAAGGGGAGGGGGTGACGAGGAAATTGGACCGGCGGATATGGTAACATTTCACACCGGGGACAAAAAATGATCTAGGTCATCTACAGCAGTAGATCCTCTTTAGCCGATATGGAAGAGTTGTGCGTAAGATCCAGATCATACAGACCCCACCAAGCGAAGCATGTGTAGATCATGCAGATCATACCGATCCCACGCCATTAAACATGTGCAGATCCTCACCGATCACACAGATCCTACCCACGCAAGCATGTGCGAAATATCTAGATCATACGGATCCCACCAAGGAAAGCATGCGTGTAAGAGCTAGATCGTACAGATCCCACCCAAACAACATGTTCTAGATCTCGCCGACCATACCGATCCCACCGGAAAAATACAATATTCTAGATCTCACAGATCATACACATGCCACCCTGGAAAGCGTAAATGTGTGTGCAAAATTCAGGCCATGAAGATCGCATCTTGGCAAACGTGTGTGGAACAAAAGCTACATCATGCAGGATGCGCGGGCAAACGTACACGTGGGGGCAAGAGCGAGTTTGATACAGCTTACACAAGGGAACGTATCATGTGCGGCAGATCTCCGTGATGAAGCTCAACCCGTCTGTAAATTTGGCGAGAAGGTAGATGTTACTTCGTACGGTAGATCGTAGTAAGATGAATGGAGGTGAAGTTCTGCCATAAATGAAAAACGGCGAAGGTAATATGCATCTTGCAACCTCCATGAACGAGAACATGCGGCAATATCACGGATCGGTGACCCGTTACATGTATGCGTTTCGCTTTCGTTGGAAGGGGATGGTGGAGGCAGTGTGTGCATGTGGGCTTGATCGGCAGTCACCAAGATATCAAGATCGACAACCACCAAGGGCTGTTGTGTCGCACGTAGCTGCGATCTCGTATAGAACACGAACAGTTTGAGTTCCGAATGTGATACCGGTGCCTGTATAACATACCAGGTATTGGTACATGAGAATCACCCGCGGGGAAATAGCAGATCCTGCAGATCGTACAGATCCCACCCAGATAAGCATGTGCGAAAGATCTAGATCATACAGATCCCACCCAGGCAAGTATGTGTGAAGGATCTAGATCATACTGATCCCATCCAGGCAAACATGTGTGAAATATCTAGATCATATAGATCCCATTAATGAAATATGATCTAGATCCCGCAGATCCTACAGATCAAGGATCTATCTGTCCGAAAAGATCTAGAACCCAAAAAATGATATCTGATCTGTCAGAGGTGTGTGACATTTCTACTTGTGTACAGTATGTGTACATGCTATTGGTGGGTAGGGGCGCGCCTAATGTTTCTCGATATGGACGTCACGCTTTTGTCCCTCGACGCGCGGATGGATGGATGGATGGATTCATGGATTAGGCGTGGCTGTCTGAGTAGGTGGAGGGGACGGGCGTCGATGGGCAGGCTGCCCTACCAGCGCTCTCTGCGTCTCTCTTGTTGGCTCCTATGTGTGGCGTTTTGTGGTCTCATTTTTTGTCTTTTGTCTCTACTTCTTATACAGTTGTGTCGGTCTGTCTGTCTGTCTGTCTGTCTGTCTGTCTGTCTGTCTGCCTGCCTGGCTTGTCTGGCTTGTCTGCCTTTTCTTGCTGTCTCCCTCTCCCTCTCCACACCCTCTCCACCCTCTCAGACAAATCCAGGTACACCACCGAACGACCCTCCCCCCCCCCCGCCCCCACTCGCCCCGCAATACCGCGAACACCCCTCCACACCCCTTATAATACCAACAACAACCCCTCCCGCCACGCACTACCATCACCAACTTTACAGAGACGCCCCCCGCAATACCGTTATCCCTCCCCCCCCACCGTATATAGCATCACCCCACCCCTCGATAACCCCCCCCCCGATTTCGCATCGCCACTATTGATAACAACTCCACAGGGACGGCAAGCGCCGGCGGGACAACCGAGACGACGGCAAGTCGAGAACGAGGGATGACAGGGGCGGGGGTGGAGGAGGGGGCGGGGGAAGGCGTGACAGTCGTGACAGAAACCGCGATAGTCGCGACCGAAACCGCGATAGTCGTGACAGAAACCGCGATAGTCGTGACAGGGGTGACAGAGGCGGGGGTGGGGGCGGGAGGGGGCGGTCTCGCTCTGATTCAAGGGACCGTGCTTCGCGGAGAGACAGGCAAGAGGGCGCGGGAGGACCCCTTTTTTTGTTTTGTTTTTTCGTTTCGTTTCGTTTTTTTTAAGGTACTTCGGTATTCGTGTGTTTCTGTTTCTGTTTTGGCTTTGCATGTGTTTTTTTGTTTGTGGTTGTTTTGGGTGTTTGGGTGTGCTTTTGTGGTGTTGTGTTGTTTGTGCGTGCTCACTTTTTCTTAGATTCACGGAAGGGAAGATTGGCCAAGGCGAACACCGGCTAGCACGGCAACGCAACACGATCACCTATTTGCAAGATTTGTAGTAGTTTATCCCTTGCGGAAAACATGTGTAGCGGCTATGTGGTCGCACCAAATATTGATTTATAGGGTATTTTGCGAGGTACTGGCTTGGTTGGGTAATATTTGGGTAGGAAAACACATATTATATCATATGAGTATCGACCCTAAGTGTACCGAACTCACAGCTGACGTTTTTTTTTTTTTTTAATCTAATAGCATAATAGCATGTGTTGTCCTACCCTTTTTTTTCTCGTATTTATTTTCTAACCATTTTTCGTTTGGTGAGTTGGTTGGCCTTGGGTTATGTGACAATACGCGGTTTCAATAGTAGTTTTACAGTTTTTTTTCCAACCCAAGAGAGGTTGGAAAGAAATCCCAAACACCCTAATAGTATGTCGTTTGGTTTTTTTTTTACGCGTTTTCCCTGACAGATCCAGAAGGGCTAAATCCGCCTGCCTGCGAATAAGGAACGCTCCAGCCGTGATGTGAACCGATCCCGATTGCGCCGCGCATTTTCCCGTGACGTGAGCCGAGTTCGATTGCGCCTCGCATTTTCCCGTCAATTGCAGGGATCGCAACACCAAGAAGGAAAGTGGTGGCGGCGGTGGCACGGGGGGTCAAGCTGATGTGGATGACATGTCTTCGTCTCTGCTCGACATGAACACCACCCAGCTCTACGCTCAGGTACGCTTCTATACAGCTCGTTTTCTGATTAGGACTTTGCATGGGTTTTGTCTCTGCTCCGAGAAACCCTATTTGCAGGACGGGCCTGCAACGAATTCTTGCAGGACGTGCCTCTGATTGGCCACCTGCCGCTTTTTATTGCCCGCATTTTTTTTTTGGCGAACGCCTGCCGAACGCGCGGCGAAGCCGCGCGAGGGTACTTTTAGCCCCACGTACCGGTCAAACGGTCAGGGGTCGGGTTGGGGATGGGGTTAGGGTTAGAGTTAGGGTTAGGGTTGGGGTTGGGTGGGGTCTGTGCAGGTACCTGGGACAAAAGTGTGCCAAAACGTCCTGCAAGAATTCGTTGCAGGCCCGTCCTGCAAATAGGGGCTCCCCTCTGCTCGCGGGTCGGGTCGGGTCGGGTCGGGTCGGGTTGGGTCAGCGCGGTCCGACTCCTCCCGGGATATTTCAATATATCCTGGCCCGACCCGACTGGAACCGCGACATTTAGAAAATCTCCTGAGACCCACACCCGGGAAATTTTCTTTTTTTTTGCTTGATCTTGCCTACGATAGCACCTACACGGAAGCAGCGGTTTATTCTGTTTTGGCAGTTTTGGCAGTTGATTCTGTTTTTGGGGTTGTTTTACTGTGTTGAGGAAATTTAAGTTCTATATGTTGTGTTTGCGTGTATGTGTTTTTTATGTGTGTTTTTTGTTTTGTTTTGCTTTGTTTGGTGGTCTCGTTTTATTTCCCGCCGGTTTTCCTGACACGTTGACGGCAGTTACAGATGTCCCGTCGGCAGTTACATATGTCCCGTCGGCAGTTACAGATGTCCCGTCCGCAGTTACAGATGCCCCATCGGCAGTTACAGATGTCGCATCTGCAGTATCTAAACAAAAAAAAAACGTGGGAACAGGTGTTGAAACAAACTGTTGTGAAAACATGCAGTTTTCTTTCTTCCAAAGGTTGGCATATTTCGATGAGAATCGACGAACGATGGGAATCACGATCCCTCTGCGTGATCAAAATGAAGGTACGTGTGGGGGGGACAGAGGGGACGACAGCTGTGACGCAGCTTTGTTCAGATTAGACGCTGAGGGCAAATCCTCCCGTGAGTTGAGCTGGGAAGTAGAGGCTATGATGAGCAAACCACGTAAAAAGGGTGTATTGTAGGAGTTGCATAATATGTTGGCCCTGTTGATGTTTTCAATACACGCGCACACGTACATTTCTGCCTCTACTGTACTTGGGTGGTGAAGAGGGAGGGGGAGAGGGAGGCTACGCCGCCAGACCCGTCTGCTACAAGGGCTCCCTACTCTCTACTCCGTGATTATTTTGACTTGGCTAGATAATACCGGTACTGCGTATATACGAAGTATACTTTCAAGTATACTAGATAGCAGGTATACATACAAGTGCATGTTATCTTCCCATTAAATCTGTTGTTTCTACCCAACGACATCAGCATTGTGCAACGCTCAGTGTCCATCCTGATGCTTCATAATCCTGGCGATGCAACTTCTGTGGTCACAGATCGTGAAACAGAGGAAAACCAAAAACTAAAATCGCAAAACAGAGGAAGACAAATCAACCCGTTTAGCATGTTTAGCACCGCACTCCCGACACGGGGACAAAACACTTGGAGTTAGACTGGGATCATTTTAGGAGTTGGAAATGGGTTACGTAGGCATGGTACGAGCGCTTTCGGTATACGAATCTACACCACCTCTGTCACATGTCCATAGCCTTTCATTCAGTACTTGGCGCCACTCCCCTACCTACTTCCCGGAGGGGAGCGTTGTAGGTATGATATGACTGGCAATTTCCTATTTTTAACGTTTATCCGGGGTGAGGGGACACCAAGTCCCACCCCCCCCCCCGGGATTCACCGAGATGCTAACGCTTGGAACACGCGCACTCTTGTTTGCTGTCTATTGTCTGTGCTTAGGTGATGAAGAGGGAGAGGGAGGCATCCGAGGCCGTCGGCAAAGACTACGCAGCCAGACCTGCCTCGTACAAGGGCTCCCTCAGCCTCAAGCTCGACCGTTACACACAGCGCCGCAAGAGCCGCTCGAGGAGCCCAGAGAGAGCCCCCCGGCATGCTAGTGGTGGTGGTGGAGGCGGTAGTGGGAGTGGGAGAGGGGATAGGCGTGGGGAAGCTTCGCCCCCACGCCGGAAGGCTCCGGTAATGACAGCGGAAGAGCTGAGGAGGCAGCAGGACCTGAAGAGGCGGTATGGGGATGCGTCCGCTTCTAGGAGATAACTTGCGGGAGGGGGGGGGGGGGGTTGTGGGGAAGATGGGGGTGGGGGTGGTGGTGGCCGCGGCGACTGTTGTTATTCCCGTTTTTTTTTTTTTTTTCCTGTTCGGGACCGACGGATGGACGGTGCACGTTGTACTCGTTTGCTTTATCTAGGTGGCGCGCGGTTTGACCGCTGCTGATGCTGGTGTTTCTGATGCTGCACATGCTGATGCTGATGCTGACGCTACTGCTGATACCGTTGATGCTATTATTGGTGCTGGTGCTGATGGTGGTATTTGTGGTGCTGGTGCTGATGTTGGCGCTCTATGGTGCTGCTTCTGCATCAAGTTGGTTGGAGCGCTGTTGGATGACTGTCCTCCTGTGGATAAGCAGGCGCACTACAATGCGGCAGGTAGCTGATGGTTTGGCGTATTTTGGGCTTTATTATTTTTAGGCGATTTGGCCGGGTGACTGGCTGGCTGACTGATGAGTTGATTGGTTGGTTTGGCGGGTTGGTTGGTTGGACGCCTATTTTGCTGCCACTGTTGCACTATAACTGTTGTGTGGTGAGTGTCCAGTCGGTTGTTGACGGCTTGTCCCTTTCTTTGCAATGAATACTGGGGAAATAATCCCACATTCATTCCAAGTGTTTGTTGTTAAAAACGATGGTTCAGTTCTACAGGGGTTAAACCGACCGATTTTTCTTCGGAGGGTGTACTGGTAGTAACCGTTTACGGTGTTTGGTCGCGGGATTGCGCCGCATGTGTTGTTGCCGTATGAGTAGGGGAGGCACTGACCGATGTCCTCCGCGAGGAAAAAAGGCGATAGATATAGAACACGCGCGGCCCACGTATCGCGCAGCTTGCAACCCTGAGTGTCGATCATTCAATTCGTCGAACTCACAGCGTACGTATTTGAGTTTTTTTTTTGCAACAACTACGCGTGCCGTTGAGTCGCGCGGCATTTTGGATGCCCGGAAAAGGCTGTTGGAAGATCGCCTGTTGTGCTGTAGGATTGGGCCGGGCTCAAGTCAGTGCGGCTGACGAATCGCCGGCGAGCGTTAGCATTCCGATGGTTTGTGGTTAATTCTTGAAATTTGTCGTCCCTCGGCACTGTTGTTTGCACTGTTGTTTTGCAGCTTTTGTTAGTTTGTTCGACGAGGTACGATGGCCCCGCTCTCTGGAATCCGCCGGTGTTTTTCTTTTCGGTATTAGCGATGACGCCTCGTTCTGACAATAAAAATACAAATAATGGTTCACGTATGATATGGTACAGACCGGTGAAGGAGAATGGGGCACCCAAAACAAGGGACAAGTCTCTGAAGGAAAGGCTTTTAAAGGGATTCCCATGCATTACGCGTGTCAGTCACGCTAATGATATACGTTCAAGTAGGGAGGATAGATACGCCGTCGGATACATGCACATCGATAATAAAGGATGCATGGATGTATGGATTAATAAGTACCTGGTCCACGACTAGGGGCGGTGGTGTGCGCGACCACTACTGCCGGCTTATTGAGGGCAACCGCCTCATTCGCTAATAGGGCGGATATCGCGTTACGGTGTTTGGGTTCGTTAGTTGAGAGGCTGAGGGTGCCTGTACGGCAAACATGTCGGTTGACGGCACCCTTGCCCCTTGACGGACTTGACTGACGGTCCGCCATCAAGGAACTCTATACTCTAAAACTAGTATGATAAGTCCGAAGACGCCGTGACGGGTCAAAACTACACCGGCGAAACAGTCGTCAAGGAACTCCACACCCTAAAGCTAGTATGACAAGTCCGAAGACGCCTTGACGGGTCAAAACTAGACCGTCAACCGATGTCTTTGCTGTACAGATGTGGAGTCTTCAACAGCCTTCAATAGTGCGGTGGACCGCCTTATTGAGGGACCAGCTGTGAACAAGGTGGTCACTGCCGTATTGCGGGTTTCAGTCGTGTCCAGCGATTTAGACCGCGTTATGTAGGGATACCGCCTTGTTAGCGCCGCCTTAGTCGGAGACCAGTGCAGTATTGCGGGGTGTCGATCAACTGGGGTCTGTGGGACGGAGAAGAAGGTGGTTTTCTTTGTACACATACACGTATGGTACAATACACTTTGCTGCCGTTTTCTTGGTGCATGTTTATACTTCCATCGCTGCGTTAATCAACTGGGGTCTCTGAAACGTTGGTTCTCTGTGAAGACGTGCAACTACCGGTATTCTCCCCAGTCATTCAAGCAAAGGTCTGGAGACGGCAAATTTACTCGTTGACGGACGAGGTCAAGGAAAATCGGACGTGCCTTGGCGGCAAAAATCGGGGACACCAAGTGACCCCCCCCGTCTTTTGGAAAACGCCCCAGGCCATATTACATAAGAGTCTCCATTCACCAGTGTCAATCGGGGGGAAACGGAGAAGTTCGACTTCTGTGTACACGTTCCCCATGCCGACTGGGGTGCTCTGCGTACTGGGAACTTTTCTGTGTGCCTGCACGTGCACACGATTCTCCAGAGAGTCAACTCACTATTTGGCAGTGCCGATCGAACTGGGACATCTGAAGTCCGGCGTTCCCGACGCAGTAGTAGGCGAATGTCGCACCTGCTAAAGTCGCTGTCGTTGGTTCAAGTCTCCCCTAGTACATTCTCGTGCTCGTATAACTATAGGTCCCGAGTTTTTCTTGCGTTAATTTTGGCTAGTCTAGCGGAAAAGCGCGAGCACGTGCGGGGGTTATTATTTTTTGGTCCGAAATTCAATGAATGTCGACGAGCATTAATAATTAGCTGGCCAAACGGTGGGAAATACTGAACCCTAATTAAGCGGGGCGCGATAAAACCAACTAGGCACGTAACACCGGAGGCGAGAAGACACACGTGTGAGCATGCGCGGCTTGTTCGCTGTTGGGGGCGGGGTGATAGTCTGTTGCGAGAATGAGTTCCACAGCTGGAATGTGAAAGTGATGCGAGAACTGAAGGACGCAGAAGGCCACTGTGCACTTGTAGACACTATTCCCTTATGACCGGTCGCCCCGGTGGCGTAATAGGTTACCTTCGAGCCTGGTATAGGTCAGTTTCGTGAGTTCGAGCCCCGGCGAGTGCATACTCGTATAACTTTGTTGGGACTTTTTCTTGCGCACAAATTGACTTGTAGCGGAAAGCGCGAGAGCGTGAGTTAGCAACACTCGATGAAATATCGACGAGCAGTGGGATTGCTGAACCCTATATGCGCGATAAAAAAATGAAGGCAAAAACCGGGGGGGTGAAGGGACGACACCTGTTATCACGGCTTGTCCGGAAGCTGGAAAGTAGAAGTGTGATAACAAAGTGCCAAGCCAGCCATTCCGCCGCCGCAGTGTCAGCCGGTGTTCCCCAGTGTTCGTACGGCCGGGACCGTACTATTAATAATAGTATTCAGAACCCAACGATGGTCCCGCAAAACATGTACCCGCTCGATTGTTACAAATCGCATTTGGTTCTTCTGTGAGTCACCATATATGCTCCCCCGTAATACTGTCTAGTGGTAAAGCTTAAGGTAGATTTCGCGAGTTCGAGCTTCCCCCGAGTGCGTAGAATATTTTTCTCTTGCAAAAATTTACTCGCCCGCGGAAAGCACGAGACTGTGAGAGTAGACTGTGAGAGTCAGCGAGGTTCGATGAAAGCTCGCCGCGAGCAGTGGGAATGCTGAACCCTTTCCGCGCGATAACGCGATGAAAAAGAAGGCACGTACACCGGGGGGGGGGGGGCGAGGGACAACACCTGACATGACGGTTTGTCCAGAAGCTGGATAGTACTGTTAAGTGAGATGAAATATAAAATAAAGTGTCAAGTCAACTGGGGTCTCCTACGAGGAGCTTGCGTTTTTTTTTGCTGTAAGCATGTTTGTCAGAGGGTCGTCGATGCAGTCCCCCTTAGCCCCTTTGAGAGTTGAGAGGGAAAAATCGACGGCGAAAATTGACGATATTACGGCATCTCGGTCACTGCTGGTTGTGGCGATGATAAAATTGGGGTCCGAACGACAAAAATGCAAATCCTCTTGCGGGACGGGGGCACAGCATGTGATCCTACTCGAGTACTGCTGCGCGCTCACGCTATTGGTAGACGCTTGCTTGAAAATATTGCAATTATCGTCGAAAAAAAAGTATATATATATATCTATATCGCAATGTGCAAAACCCCAAAAGGGTGTTGAAACCCCTTGAGAGCCCCAAAACCCGTCCCTATACTAATTCTAAGTAACTTTTCGAAAAAAACGGGTTTCCAGTTGTAAAGGGGTGTTGAAGTAACTCATAAATACTGGGAGTACATGTCATATATTTGAGATCGAGTATTTTTCATTTTCCCCGCATTATCGATTTACCAAGTGACACCTTCGAGTCTAGCTATCTCTAAACCGGCCGACTCGATCGGAACCCCGCATTGTTGCCGTGTAAAATCGGTGTGTGTGTGTATTGTGTAATAATGTGTTTTGCTCTTTTTATTGCAACGTCTTTCTTGTCGATAAAAATTGAAAAATTCGATATGTGTACCGGAGCACGGCACATCTACGCTCTATATTGTCGGAGGGCAAGAAATAATAATATTATTATAGACTACATCTCATGACGCGTTGTGAATATGCCAAAACAAATTATATTATAAAAATTAAAATACACTCCAGCTGTGAGATCGAATACTTTGTCGAAACTCATCATTGCAAGCTGTGTGTGATACTCCGATCGCGCGTATCACGGGTTGTATATCGTACATGTCTTTGTTTTTCCGCCACATCCAAAACACCAGCAAAGCACGGCATACGTACGATAATATGGCTCACGCGATCGATACTTGGGCCCGGCAGACAACTTTTTTTCATGTTTTAAACCTCTTTAGCGCGCAGTGCATCTCAGAGTATCATCAAACCAGGTTTATTGTGGACGCGAGCGGCTTGGAATTTGAGCCGGAAACAGCTAATATTCGCCCAAAGTAATCTAAAAAATAAGTATACAATCACGGCTAGCCATCCGTGAGCTTTTTGCACGTATCAGATTAGTAGGACATGCACGCAACGCACGTTGTTATTTTTGTTGTTGCGTGTGGAACGAGAACAGAATCACAAGCAAGCACATCTCATGGAGATTACCCATCGACGATACCACGCGGATCCAATCAGCTATAATATGCATAATCAAGCGTGAATGTGGGCATGTGGGCTAGAGCATGGCTATGAACTACCCTGCTGGTTTCATTTTGTGAGATCAATGTTTTTCATAATTTACATTCCGACAATGCAAAAGTGTATATTATTTCAGTCCAGCACATGACAAAACTACCCCCCCCCCCCCCCTATCCCCTTTCTACCCCCGCCCACTCCCCACCATGGCATACTTGTAATGAGCCCCCAAATAAATGTCGGTGTCTCTGTGAGGAGTAGGAACGGTGCTCGCCTCGAAAGAGATGCGTGGTCAATGGTCAAATGACTAAGGCAAAGAAACAGGGAGAGAAAAAAAATGTTTCGCCGTTGACGGCAGGTGTCTTATTAGTCACTAAAAGCCCGCCACATACGAGCATCCAACGAGGCGTATGGCCGCGGGTTTGTTGCCTTCGAACCAGGGTACAACTCGCAGGCAGGAGAGCCGGAAATTGCTCATTCATTCGCCGCCACCCGAACCACCTCCAACACCACATCCGTCCCCGGAGACAAAACACGCTCACTCCCCGTTAGCGGTCGGCATAAGTACGCGAAACTCCCCACTGAAATCAGAAAAAGGCATGCCTTTACACATTCCAAAAGTATGCAACTTAGTGTAGCCCTCCTCCGTGTCAACCCCGTCGAAGTGCGTGATCAGCAGACGCAACAGGAGGGTGAAAGCCTCAGGCCCAGATGCTCCTCCTGCCATGGCTTTTGACACTTTTTGCCTGCTACCACGACCACCTCGCTGTGGTCCGTGCTCGGGGACGAAGACGAGCGGGAGGAGGTTGACGAGCCGTCCCACGCTGAACGTCCTCTCGCGCCATTCCTCCGCCCTCCGTTGCCTCCGCCAGAGCTGCGGCCAACTGTCCCGGTTGTTGGACCAAAGTTGCCCCCTCGGCGGCGCCCTCAGGCAAACCTGCACTCGATGCGCTGTCACCCCCGCGGCGGTGGTGGTGGTCGCCACCCCCACCATTTTTGCCGCCACCCCCACGGTTGCGGTCCCCGCGGTCGCGACTGTCGCGACATTTTCCCCGGTTTCGTTCTGCCAACTCTTCCTCCGGGGTCCGGTCAAAAGACAGGGTCGGGGTCCTCGTCGTGGGCTATCAGCAGGGCCTTGACGAGGGCAAGGGTCGGGGCGGCTCTCGTCTGTCTAGCATAGGGCGTACAGTTCACGCGAGCCCAGGCCGCTTCCACTTGGGACGTCCGCTTGCCGCGACGCCGGCCTCTCTGACGGGAGGAGGGCGCAGGCCGTTTCCGCCACCGACCTGCTCAATTGGCAGACCTGCAGGGGGCACTCTGTGTCCCCCACCTTTAATTTAACACCAGCAACAAATGAGTGCCCCCCCCCCCCCCCCCCACGCCTCTGCGCCTCCTGTCAATTCCTCATCATTATTAGTTGAGTCGCTGTATAATATTGTTGTTCATACCCTCCGACAAGTGATATAACAGCAATGCTTAGGTCTTCGTCTTTCCACATAATAATGTATGTATGGCCGACCGTTCGCTGTGACCTGTATCATATTTTGTACCAGGTATGCCGTGACGCCCTACCTCCCCCACCCCACCCCATTCTGCCCGCTCTTCATTTCTTGTTTTGTTGCTATTATATAGTAAAATACCCCTCCACGTCTCGATTGCCGGTAACATTTCACCCTTCATCCCCCCACGCATAGTATAGCCGACCTTTTGCGCGCTGTGATATGTGTATGTACTTACTTCGAAGTAAAATGTTGTATATAATAATATCATATCCCATATTTTACCCCCCGCCGGCTCTGCCCCCTCAATAATATGTATTATAATATTATAGTCCAATGCTACGGTACCATAATATAATAAGGATTAACATCGTTAAAATGTTGTTTTTCGGGGCTTTTGTTTTCAGTGGCTCGAGGTCTATCGCTCGAGTGACCCGGGCCCCCGGTTCCATGCGGTCATACAGGGTTTTCGTGCTTCTGCTTCAATATTCCGATATGGAGCCCCAATGGGATGTGGTTAGCCACGCTGCGCCAAACAAATCGCCTGCACTAATCGTAACTTGTTTTTTTCACTGTGAGGTACACAGAGTCACCCGTGCGGAGTATGGTATGATATGATATGATATGATATGATATTTGATATGATATTATATGATATGATATGATATGATATATGATATGATATGATATGATATGATATGATATGATAGCTCAGATACCAGGTGTAGTGAAAAATGGGTGTACCCCCCTTACCGTGTAGCCTTGCTCTATATTATTATAAAAATTAAAATACACTCCAGCTGTGAGATCGAAGATTTCGTCGAAACTCATCTTTGCAAGCTGTGTGTGATACTCCGATCGCGCGCATTACGGGTTGTGTGTCCTCATTAAGGATATAGGTCGGCGACTCCCCTTACAGCTACAGTGTAGCTATCAGGGTCAACAGGATGATTTTAGTCAGTCTGTGCGCGGAAACTATAAAACCCGTTTCTGAGGGGGACAAAATCTGACAGCTGTGAAGGGAAAGGGGGGGCCTGGTTTTGATCAAAAGCGAGCGGGTTTGGAGGGGGGCGGGGGGGGGGGGGGGGGGGGGGGGAGGGGCAATTTGTGCATGTAAGCTATAAATCCTTTCGAGGGGATAAATCTGACGGTTTTGGCACCAGTATATTATTGGGGGCGGGGGGGGGGGGGGGGGGGGGGGGGGGGGTTGGGGCGGGGGGGGGGGGGGGTTGGGGCGGGGGGGGGGGGGGTTGGGGCGGGGGGGGGGAGGGGGGCAGCTCGATATGTGCCTGGAAACTATACATTATTTCGAGGGGATAAATGTGACATTTTTGGAAATAATACATCAGTTTATCGTGTATATCCTGGGGTAAGTCGTACGATCAGTGAGTAAAGAGAGGGTGGAGTGTTCGAGGGGGTGGGGTTGGGATGGGTTGGGGGGGGAGGGTGGGGGGTGGGGGCGGGGGTGGGGGGTGGGGGTGGGGAAGGGCTTTAGGTGAGGGGTTTGTTATACGTGTGGTGCTAGGTCTAGGCGAAGGTGCGGGTGTATTATATCATTGCTGCTTTGACCAACGCTGCGTACTACACCCGTGGCAGTTTTTTTTTTTTGTGTTTTTTGGGGCCTTTTTTTTGGGGCCTTTTTTGGCAGTGGCTCGGGGTCACTCGCGCGAGTGACCCCCCCTATTCCATGCGGTCATAAACTTTGCACTTCTTCGTGCTGATGTTTTCATGTTTCGATATGAATGGATCCCCCGATGGGATAGTTAGCTATATACGCTGCGCAAAAAAACGTCTAACTAGTACCCAGGTAATAACAACGTGTTTCTTCTTTCTCAGTGGAACCCGTCGTAATTATTAAGAGTCACTCGTGCGAGTATCAATATAGTATGATATAGTATGATATAGTATAATAGCTCATATCCGGTAGTGAAAGCTGGGGGTATATGATAAGAGTATGATATACTACAACGATACCGCGCACACAGACTGACTAAGACCACCCTGTTGACCCTGATAGCTACACTGTAGTTGCAAGGGGAGTAGCCGACCTATATCCTTAATGAGGACACACAACCCGCGTAATACGCGCGATCGGAGTATCAGACGCGCACAGCTTGCAAATATGAGTTTCGACAAAATATTCGATCTCACAGCTGGTCTGGAGTGTATATTTTTTTTTTATATTAATACCGCACGTACAAGTAGCTTTGATCTGGTTGCCGTTTATAACCACTGTGAGACCAACCCCGATACGTGAACCGTTTGCAGCAACGTTTCATTCCGCACCCCCTGCCATACACGGCCGACCGTTCGGGGTTGTTGTTGTTGTTGTTGTTGTTGTTGTTGTTGTTGTTGTTGTTGTTGTTGTTGTTGTTGTTGTTGTTGTTGTTGTTGTTGTTGTTGTTGTTGTTGTTGTTGTTGTTGTTGTTGTTGTTGTTGTTGTTGTTGTTGTTGTTGTTGTTGTTGTTGTTGGTGCTGCTGCTGCTGCTGCTGCTGCTGCTGCTGCTGCTGTTGTTGTTGTTGTTGTTGTTGTTGTTGTTGTTGTTGTTGTTGTTGTTGTTGTTGTTGTTGTTGTTGTTGTTGTTGTTGTTGTTGTTGTTGTTGTTGTTGTTGTTGTTGTTGTTGTTGTTGTTGTTGTTATTGTTGTTGTTGTTGTTGTTGTTGTTGTTGCTGTTGTTGTTGCTGTTGTTGTTGTGATTTATCTGTTGGTGCCGTCAAAATACCACGGACGGGTCTGAAATGGTTTCTCCGGCGTATCTTTGGTGTCCTTATTGTGAGTCTCATATCTTAGAGGATAGATAGGCTGCTGTGCCCTGTGTGTGTACAACAAACAAACGCACCTACAACAACAGTTACATGAAGCAACTGTTGTGTATACCTACTCACTGCCGCGGTCTAGACCCAACGAAAACGAAGTGACACCTAAGGACGTGCCAGGCTCACTCGGTGGGGGGGCGCTGAGAAAGTTTCTTTAAGAAATAGCTGTCAGCGGCGAGCGCTACGCTTAATCCTACCTATCTGTAGCGTATTATAACCTACTAGTAGTACCTATTATGCCGAAAGCTGCCCAAGATTGGCGTCATACCTAAGGCTTCAGGCCTTGCTCAGAGAATACCTGGTAGTGTTTATGACGCCTGCTGCGATAGAGCTATACTATTAATAACACTTTTTGTCTACAACATTATCATCGTCTAGGGTTTTCGAACTCCTTCCTCACCCAATATCGTCGAAATTTTTCGTTATTTATTTTTGCCATGGTCTTCGTTGCATATTTATGTAAGGGTATTGGGCAGGCCTTTCGAGGCCGTATCTTAACACATGCCTATTACATCCCCACAGTCAGTAGGCCATAGGGGATTGTTCATCGGGGTTGCACTTTCGTTTTATACCAAAAATCAGGTTTTAAGATGAGAGTGAAAGGTGTACTAATAGTACTAATAATAGTAGTAATAATAGTATACAGAGTTTCTCAAGCAGTGAAGTGTTAAGATAAGGCCTCGCAAGGCCAGTAATGATCCGAATTGAGATACTCCGGATGGGTTTCGTATGATAAGGTTGGCGTTTTATATTCGGGATAGTCAGGAAATAGATCGGAGGCACGTGCCTCCGACCTCAGAAGCTATCCGGTGGAATCGAACAAAGCTCACCCTTCATGCGACTCGCCGAACACCTCACTCACGGCGCTTCGCGCTTGGTGAGCGCGATATCCGCCTGGTCGGTGAAAACCCGACGTGCTCCGTCCGGCATTGAATGGGTGCGAGGGTCAATGGTCTTAACGCCCTTACGATTGGAAACCTTTTTTTTGGCAAATTACTTGGAGTAAGTGCAGGGAGGCGTTTTGGGGCTCCACAGGACTACGACTATGCATGAAACCAGTGCCCCCCCCCTTCCCTATCGTAGCATGGCTTAGACGCGAAAGGGGGGGGTGAAAGGGGGTCGGCTATGGGACCCGGGAAAGGGTCGAACTGGCATCGAATCGTCCAGTGAAAAGCTTATACCCTGGTACTCAGTATATCATAGGCTTAGGATTTTAGAGCCATGCGATACTAAGCCCGGAAGCATGGTGTACGACTGAAAGGAGAGCGAGTTTTTGCGCATACTATATAGGTTTCCTTTTAGTGGGTTTCCAGGGAGGTCTTATTCTGCCTTTTTTTTATTGGAATGCTCGCATGAGAGATCAAGGTTGAAGCTTCATGCTGCACGCTCATCGTCGGATGGCAGCCATAATTATGATACTATTATAATACCTAATAATCTGACAATATAACGCAAACAAACATAGTTTGAGTGGCGAAGGCGGGGTTGGAAACATTGTGGGTCATCATCCACCTTGGGGACGTGGAGGGGAGCGACAGGGAGGGGTGGGAAGACAAGGAAGACGACTTGTACAAGATACTTACTACTCGTTCCTTTCAAAACAACCATTGTGCAACGCCTGCATGTAGTCAAGGGCGCACAAAACAAAATCCGACACCGCACTCCCAAAGGTTTATTTTGGACCTCTCGGGGGGGGGGGGGTACGAGACCCCCACCCCCCCCCCAAACGCCACCCAATTTCCTATATAAACAACCATTTAACTCAATTTCCTATATAAAACAACCCTATCCTAAACCCTGTACAAGGGGGCACAGTTCACAGTTCAGGAGAGGGGTTACTAAATCCTATACAAGGGGGCACAGTTCACAGTTCAGGGGAGGGGTTACTACAACCCACGTAGCCCCCAAGGTGAACGTGATCACGGACTGCAACGCCGGACGTGATCACGGACTGCGACGCCTTGCGTACCTCAGAAGAGACAGAGAAACAGGGAGAGATTGGTCACGATGAGCACAGTCTCCGTGACGGGGGAAGCCCTCTCACCGACCTCCTTCGATAAGACGGCGCCTTGGCCAGAACGCGCCTCCTGCGGAAAGCGAGCGGATGGCCCGGAGTCCATTTGCTACTGCGGACACAACTTCGGCGACGGTTCAGGAAAGAACGAGAGCAAGGCCAAGACGTGGGTTGCAGAACTCAATCCCGAGAAAGCTGCACCTCAGAAACATTCCACCTGTTCTCTCGCGCCCAAGTGGGACTAAAAAAAAAAGCGTCATTGATTTACGCCTGAAAGCGGCGTCGACGAGCACGTTTTCATCTATCTACATACATACACAATGCTGCACCAACGTACTCCTGAAGTGGTTATTTTGCAACCTTGCAGTCTAGAAGAGTGGGTGTGGAAGTACTCCATGTGCCGCCACGTAAAAGAGAGGCTTGCAAATTCGTTGGCTCTGAGCAAAACAGATCGCTAGACTGTGAGATTCGAAGACAGCTTTGACGTTCAAGCGAGGCAGAAAAGACGGTGGTGTGGCGAAAGATCTGCGAAAGGGCAAGGGTAAGGATTTCAGAGCCCCCGTGGCACGCCGAAATATCTGACAGCCAAAGAGTAAGGGTGTCAGAGCCCCCCGTGGTACACGCCGTAAGGTCTCCCAGCAGAAGAAGGTGGGGTCAGATGAGTCAGACGAGTCACACTCAGACGATCGCCCGAGGTTGTAGTAGACTTGTCACAGAAGAAGCATTGAGAAACAAGCACGCAAGCAACAAACACTTGAGAAGCAAGATGCTTGTTTTTGGTGTTGAGGCAACTTGGGGGGGGGGGGTTGTCTCCAAGCATCATACTTCCACAGGCGTCGCCAGCCCGTCATAGATTGTTGCTTTTATGTATATGAAAAACCAATCTATCTATTGGTGTGTATTATTTCAACCAATCTACAACATCGGAATGTAGAACGTCTCCTACGTGTAGTAAACCCAAGCACGCACGCATAGCATTGGCGCATTGAGCCCAAAGTTGAGAGAGGAAAAAAGGCCAAGAAACGCCCAGGAAAAAAAAAATATATAGACTATATAGATTTTCTTTCTATATATTATAAAAATTAAAATACACTCCAGCTGTGAGATCGAAGATTTCGTCGAAACTCATCTTTGCAAGCTGTGTGTGATACTCCGATCGCGCGCATTACGAGTTGTGTGTCCTCATTAAGGATATAGGTCGGCTAATATATTATTCTACGTACGGCCCTCCGAGGGGGGGGAGTGTGGTGTGCGGGGTAACTTTCCTTGTGCGCCCTAGATGTAGTAGTTTATTTAGAGAAGTTTATAGCTACTCGTAGTAGTTCAGCATACTTTTTTTTCTTTTCTCTTTTTTATATAGAGCTTTATTAAGCTCACCACACTTCCACATGTATGTTCATACACGTCGAGTGTGTCGATTTAACTTAATTGCCTCCGCAATCTAGCGCTAGCTGGCGTGCCCTTAGGTTCCCACTATAGAGCGATAGCGTGAGCTGTCCCTACCGGCGGTCCCCGTTACTACTCCGGCAGCGCAAGCTATAGTTGTTGTTGTTGCTGTTGTTGTTTTTTTTCCTCACACTTGTACTTTCCAGCTTCTGGACAAGCCGTGGTCACAGGTGTCGTCCCTTCTTTCCCCCGGTTCTTGCCTTCAATTTTATCGCGCATAGGGTTCAGCAATCCCACTGCTCGTCGATTTTTTATCGAGTGTTGCTTACTCACGCTCTCGCGCTTTCCGCAAGTCAGTTTATGCACAAGAAAAAGTCCCAACGAATTTATGCGAGCATGGACTCGTCGGGGCTCGAACTCGCGAAGCTGGCCTATATATACCAGGCTCGAGGATAACCTGATACGCCACCGGGGCCACCGGTATACACGGGTGCGTGAGAATGTCGACCCGGCCGGACCTCTGAGGGTCAAGTGCGGTGGAGATAACCACCC